>CAJQUN010000273.1:41855-784439 GCA_907163345.1 Haberlea rhodopensis | reverse complement strand
TTGGACCACATATCGGTCGGAGGACCGGAATTGAATTCGGGAAATGGAAGAAAATAAAGATGATAAGAACAGCAAATGAAAGCAGCCCAGGACAGAATGCAGCGTATGCGAATAAACGGCGAAGACCGTTGGAATTTCAGTTGGGAGATAAGGTCTTCTTGAATCTCGCCTTTTTAGATGTTTGTGCGATTTGGGATGCGCGGAAAACTATCTCCGAGGTATTTGGGCCGTACGAGACCTTACAGCGTATTGGCACTTTGCTTACCGACTATCTCTGCCAAACCTTCTTTGTCTGGTATACATTATGTGTTTCATGTATCTATGCTGCGAAGTATGAGCCGGATCCATCTCATGTTTTGCAGCCTTCTGAGGTTCATTAGAATCCGATGTGTCCTTATGTGAACAGCCTGTTAGAATTTTGGATCGAGCAAGACCCGCAGACTTCGGAACAAAGTGATACCTATGATCAAGGTTCAGTGGGATCGCAGGGGTGTCGAGGAGGCTACGTGGGAGATGAGCGGCATATGGTGCAGCACTACCCGGGACTATTTTCTGTATGTTATTTATGTTTTGTTTCATGCTGGTGTAAGTGCATGTGATTTCGAGGACGAAATCTTATAAGTAGGGGAGTATTGTGATATCCCCGAAATAATTATATGCAAGTTGGGCATTATTATGTTATGTGATTTTTATGGTGATAATTAATATATGTGTTGGAATTAATTATCATATGGAAATGCATGGTCACATGTTGGAGAATTGAATATTAGCATGATTTATTTTTTATGGTTATCAATTAAATGGGAAGCATGAGTTTAATTGTGATTTTGGTGCATTTTGTGTGAAATGCCTTTTAAATATCATGTTGGGATGTTTAATACATCAGGTTGGTTTGTGGGGATACAAATTTACTTACTTTAAAACCCTCTACCCCCCACCTTTACCAAATCACTTTCCTAAATCCCCAAATCATCACTCTCAAACCCTTTTTCTCCTATTTTCGTTTTGGCTAAAAGTGGGAGAGAAATCCTTCCAAAACCTTGATTTGTGGAATTTGTTGGAGATTTGGAGTCCCCAAGAGGTATGGATACCTCATTGTTGTTTTTGTAGTGTTTGATTTGAGTTTGAAATGGTTTTGAAGGGTTTTGAAATGGTTTTTTGGGTTGGTATTATATTGGTTTGGATGTTGGATTTTTGAGATGTTTAAAGTGTATTTGGAGGTTTTATTGTGTTGATGTTGTTGGTTTGATGGTAGGGAGTTGGTATGGATTGGAAATGAGTTTTGGAGCAAAAATGGCGATTTTTCGAAGTGCAGGACTCGGCCTCGATCGCCCGTTTTTGGCGATCGATCGCGAGCTGGCAGTGTGCTCAGAAGCTTTTGGTGATCGATCGCCACACTTGGGCAATCGATCGGTGAGGTTTGCGATCGATCGCGTCAAGTGTGGCGATCGATCGCCGAAAGAAAAAAAATTTAGATTCGGGGCAGTTGTGATCTCGCGATCGATCGGCCCTTTGCAGCGATCGATCGCGAGTCACAAAATGTGATGTATTTGGTTATTTTGTAGATTTTGGGTATTGGACTATAATTGGGTTCTAATATTGATTTGTGTGAATATGTAGAACCATCCCAGGTGGCAACACAGCCAAGGAAGTGAAGTCCTACCACATCCTACTTTTGGAAAGACGTAGAAGACGTACGGTCACCCAACGGTACATGTATCTAATATACTCATTGTTTATTGCATTGTGGATGCGAGTATATATGGAATTATGCATTGTGGATGCAAATACATGTGGAATTATGCATGATGAATGTATATGCATCTGATGGTTATTGGTGCACATCCCATGAGTCGTGGTCATCCCTTGATGATTTAATGCTTGCCGCTATTTGTTTTGTTGCCGCTAAATGTGAAGCGAGGGGTGGGAGCGCCACATGTCACTTTTAAGCGTGGTTATCATATGAGGCGAGGAAAGAATATTTGCCGCTCAATGTGAAGCGAGGGTTGGAGCGCCGCATGTCCATTGAAGCGAGGTTATTCTATGCCGCCGATATGAAAAGCGAGGGGCATTAAAATACATTGTGATGAACCGACTAGGGATTGTTGATTGGTAATTTTGTGATAATGGAATGGTATTATGTCAATGCCATGTTGGGACCATTGAATAATCTATTGATTATACTCATGAGTTATGGTACAGGGACAACCAAAAAGGGAGCGTTTAAAATGCATGGGAAAAACAGGAAGTGTTTATTACGGTTTCCTTCATTTACCGCCTTAAATTCATATTGTGTTGTATATGAATTATTATATGCTCATGTTGGGAGTTGTCCTTGTAGGTACACTTTTGGCATGATAAGAAGGGGCTAAGCGGGTTGAGGCAGTGAGCCTTGTGAAGAACACTTTTGGGAATTGAGGACGGGTTTACTTTTGTATAGTGTCTACTCTAGGAGTAGTGTAAAGCTATATTTGATAACATTCATTAGATTGGGAATGAAATTAATCCATTGATAGTCCTTATTTTTGGCATGTAATTCTTAAAGCTCATAGTCTCAACACGATCATTTTACTCTGATAATTTATGTTAGCTCTAATTATGCCTTTAATCCGTACTTAAGGAACTAGGGTCCTTAGAGTTATACTAACATGCTTATGAATATTATTACTCTTGTTATCTAACGGCTTATATTATGAACTGCTTTTGGTATTGTTGTTAACCCCTTTGACAGCGTGGCGGCTATTATTCTGGAGAACCTCAATGAAGAGGTGGGAGATGTAGGCAGTATCAATGCCAGTATTGCTCAGACGAATCCTCTGCCGCCACCTGCTGTAGGCGTAGAGCCTAGTGCACAGATACTGCTACCAGGGAGCTTAGTTTGACCCAGTTCTTGAGCTACCATCCGCCGCTCTTTGAGGGAACTGAGAAGGGGAAGAATAGAGGAGTAGTTAGAACGACTTGAGCAGATATTTGTATCAGCGCCCTGTGCAAGGACTGCCTGTGATATCCTCGAAATGATTAATTGCAATTTGGACATTAATTGTGTTTATATGATTAATCATGGTGGTAATTAATTGATTATGTGCTGGATTTATTTAATGTGTGGAAATGCATGGTCACATGGAAAGGGTGACCCGGGAGTGCATTTCAGGGTGCATGTTGTGCATGTTGGGGAATTGCTTTTAGCATGATTTATTTGCCATGGTTAGCAATTATTGGAAAGCATGAGTTAATTGATATTTTGGTGCATTTTGGATTAATGCTTTTAAAATATCATGTTGGGGTGTTTTATACACCATGGATTGTGGAATGCATTTTTAATTTAACTTAAACCCTTTATACCCCAACCCCCCACCTTTACCAAATCATTTTACCTTTACCAAATTACACCACCCAAACCCTCCTTTCCCTCATTTTCGAGTTTGTGCTCAAGGGTAAAGGAAATCCTTCCAAAAATCTTGATTTGTGGAGTTATTGGGGAGATTTGAGGTCCCCAAGAGGTATGGATACCTCATTGTTGATTTTGTAGTATTTATTTGAGTTTGAAATGGTTTTGAAGGGTTTTGAACTGGGTTTGTATGAGTTGGTGTTATTTTTGGTGAGTGTTAGATTTATGGTTGTATGATGATGTTTATTGAAGATTTGTAGTGATTTGGTATGGTTGATGTTTGAATATTTGAGTTTGTTTGCGTTGGGAGAAGGAGATCGGTGAATAGTGCCCGACAATCGGGTGTGCAGAGCTCGGCGATCGATCGGCGCCTCCAGCGATCGATCGCGAGATGCAAGGGCTGAAGGCAGTAGCCTTCAGCGATCGATCGCGAGTTTGGCGCGATCTGTTGGGAAAACGATTTCTAAGTTTTGGTGATTACAAACACCTACTGGATGTTAAAGATCAACCGGATGCTAAAGACCTACCGGGTGAATACACCTACCGGATATTAAAGTCTCACCGGATGAAGACATCAACTGGATAGTCATCAACCGGACAAGACATCAACTGGATAGACACCAACCGGACAAGCTATCAACTGGACAAGCTATCAACTGATAAAGACACTAACCGGATGAAGTCATCAACTGGTATGAAGTCATCAACCGTATGAAGTCATCAACCGGATGAAGACATCAACTGGATAGTCATCAACCGGATGAAGACATCAACTGGATAGATACCAACCGGACAAGCTATCAACTGGTAAAGACATCAACCGGATGAAGACATCAACCGGGTGAAGACATAAACTGGATAACTATCAGCTGGAAAGTCTCTCACTGAACAAGGACATCAACTGGTCTTAAGAGGATGAACGACCAGTTGAACAAAGAAACCAGCAGAAGTCTAAGCAACGAGACAAAGTAAGTACAACATTCTCTGACAAAAGTACAACAGAGCGGCGCACCCTGCTATATTTCCGCCACCATTACCGTCAGAGTGAAAAGAGCCGTTGTTTTACAAAATAGGAAAGAAGACAACATGTATTTGGAAAGCTAATCAATTCCATATACAAAAAAGGCTACCGTTGGACAACCAAACCTATAAATACGTCCAAGCAGAGAATGAAGAAGTGCTGAGCAACTTTCAAACTAAGAGAAATACTTCAAAGCAAGAAAGTTATACGACTGATATTTCAAACGTTCAGCAAAGAGCAGACAAACCGCAAAACTGAATCTGTGACAGATTATTTTCAATTGAAGTCTGCTGCTTAGAAAACTCTCAAAGCTAGAAAGTTTTATTCTGTAGAGAGTGTTGTAAAATCACTTGTATCCAAAAGATAAGAAGAGTGTGATTGCTAGGAGTTTAGGCCAAGTGTGTTAGTGCCTAAGGAGGTTGTATACTGTAAAGTGTAAACCAAGTCTTCTAGTGAATCCTTCCTGCAAAGGAAGAAGGGGAGACGTAGAAGCGTTGTTCTTCGAACTTCCAGAAACAACTCTCGTATTATTCGTTATTGCTTTATTACTTCAGTTTTATTCCTCACAAGTTTTGTAGACGTCTTCCGCACTATAATAAGTGTCTACTGACTTGCCTGTTATTGAGAAGCAACTGTAACACTTAACAGTTTACAGTTAACCAGAAAAGAAATCGAAATTATATCTAGTGTTTATTCAAACCCCCCCCCCCCCCCCTTCTAAACACTACCCCGATCCCAACAAGTGGTATCAGAGCTTAGGTCTTCTCAATCTTGAGAAATTACTATTTACCAAAAACTGATGGCCTCATTCAGCAAGATTCCAATGTTCAAGAAAGACGAATATGATGACTGGAGGATCCGTATGCAAGCACATCTAAGTGCTCAAGATGATGATATGTGGTATGTGATCACCGAAGGACCGTTGAAGATCATGAAAATCAATACAGCTGCCTCTATCACAAGTGGTGATCCACAAATGGTAGAAAAGGAAAGATCTCAATGGTCAAATGAAGACAAAAAAAGGCAAACCTAGACAACGTGGCTAAAGACATTTTGTTCAAAACTTTGGACAAAAATATGTTCAACAAAATCAAAATGTGCCCAACAGCCAAAGAGATCTGGGAAAAGATTGCTCAACTCTGTGAAGGAAATGATCAAACCAAGGAGAACAAGCTTACTGTGGCTTTACAAAAGTTTGAGCATATCAAAATGATAAATGGAGAAACTCTCAACGAGTATGATGAAAGAGTGACTGGAATAATAAATGAACTAAGCAGTCTGGGTAAGGAGTTACCCAACAGAGAAGTCACTCTCAAAGTGATGAGAGGTCTACCAAGAGAATGGGATGTCAAGACCATTGCTATGAGAGAATCGAAGGATATCAACAAGATAGATCTACATGATCTGTTTGCTGATTTAAAAGCCTATGAATTCGAATTAGGCATTCGGGTTGAAGATGAACCAAGTACAAGTCAACCAACAAAAGCTCTCACTGCATCTGAGTCTCTGCCTACTCCTACTGAAATGACTCCAGAAAAGATGTGTAACGATGCGATGGCAATGTTCGTAAAGAAATTTGGAAAATTCATGAAGAAGAACCAGAGACCTTATCAATCATATCCTCGAAGGCAAAGCTCCAAAGGAAATTCAGAAGAAGAAGAGCGAGTATGCTTCAACTGTCTCAAACCAGGGCACTTCATCGCAGACTGTCCTAAACCCAAAAAGGATGATCACAAAAGAGGATCCAAGGATTACAGAAAATCCAAGGAAACCAGAAGAACATCCAAACGGGACAGAGATCAAAAGGTTTTAGTGGCAGAAGATAGTAAGAGCAAATGGGCTGATTCTGAATCAGAATCAGAGGAGTCAATTAGCTCATCCAGCGAGAGTGAAGACGAAGAAGTCCACTGCTTAATGGCGAATGATGAAAATGAGGTACATGAAACCAACCTATCTGAATTTACACATCATGAACTCACCAATGCATTGCAGGACATGATAAATGAGTATCAGACGCTATACGAATCTTTTGAAAGCTATAAGACTGAGCACTCAATTCCAACTAAAACGCTTGAAAACAAACATGATTGTGAACAATCAAGGGAGTTGAATTGCTTAAGGGAAGCAGCCAGTCGCCTAGTGAAAGAAAGAGATGAAGCCAAGTGTGCGTACCAGAAACTCAGCAAACTGGTTAGCACTTGGAATGCGTCGACTACCAGAAAGGATGAAATGCTTGAGTCTATAAGGCTTGCTGGTGATTTAACTGGCATAGGCTTTAATAGCAATGACAGCAGATCATCTGGTAATGAGCCTCAACTGTGTCTAACAAAAGGCAAGGTTCAATCAATGAACTTTGTAAGATCTAGCACAGTATATGACCCGTATGAACTGGTTAAAGAACCTGTTAAAGCAACACTCATCAAGGAACAGGTACAGCACAGAGGTATCGGTTATGTAGAACCACTCAAAGAGGCTAAACCAAGGCAAAAGTTCAGAAATGAACTTAAAACCACTGGTCGAGCAGCTAGAGAGGTTAAACCCAACTGGTACTACAACTGTAAACCTGTCCAGAAGAGGTATATGCTGAATAACAGGAACTACAAACCAAAAGCACATGCATACACATATTATCACACTCCACAGCTAAAATCATCACCTACATTTATAAATGCACACACTTTTCAGAACACACACCGACCTAAGTCATTCAGGGTCATACAAGTGTGGGTTCCGAAAGGACTAATCCTACCAGGACCCAAGTAGGATTGGGTACCAATCAGTCTATCGCTTTAATTGCAGGAAACTAGAATGCATCCAGTTCGGAGCTCAGAATGGTTCCTAGACAGCGGATGCTCTAGACATATGACAGGGAATGCAAGCTTATTGTCTGAACTAGTGGACTCCACCGAACCCAGAATAACTTTTGGAGATAACGCGAAAGGTAGAACCGTGGGTAAGGGTAAGATTATCTACGGTAACCTCATCATTAAAGATATTCTTTTAGTTGAAAATCTATGCTATAATTTGATTAGCATAAGTCAATTGTGTGACAATGGTCATTCCGTAGAATTCAATCAGCATTCATGCAAAATTAAATCTACTGATGGCAATGTATTACTTATAGGAAGAAGGCATGATAACACATATAAAATTGATTGGAATCTTAATCAGCCTACTTCCTTTACTTGCTTAGCTGCCCAGAATACTTCCAAAAATTGGCTTTGGCACAAACGGTTGAGTCACTTAAATTTTAAAACTATTGCTAGTCTGCGTAAACTTGATCTAGTTGTTGGACTGCCCCAAATTGAGTTCTCAAAGGACAAGATCTGTGCAGCATGCCAACTCGGTAAGCAAATCAGATCCTCTTTTAAGACCAAAGGGAGTAAATATTCTTCTCGGTGCCTAGAGTTGCTGCATATGGATCTGTTTGGTCCTATACCAGTAACAAGTCTAGGGGGAATGAAGTACACCCTAGTGTTAATAGACGATTACACTCGTTTCACGTGGGTCTTGTTCCTAAGTGGTAAAGATCAGGCTACTCCAAAGCTGATCAAATTACTGAAAAGACTCCAAAATGAGAAATCGTGTGGGATAGATAGAATTCGCAGTGATAAAGGTACTGAGTTTACCAATCAATCACTCGAATCATATCTAGATGACCTTGGTATTAAACACGAATACTCTGCAGCTAGAACTCCTCAACAAAACGGAGTTGCTGAGCGTAGGAACCGCACTTTGAAAGAAGCTGCGCGAACTATGCTCGCGGAATCAGAAATATCGCAGAGATTTTGGGCAGAAGCTGTCAACACAGCATGTTATACGCAGAACAGATCGATGATTAATAAGCGAGCTAATAAAACCCCTTATGAGATCTGGAATGGCAGTAAGCCAAATATTTCTTATTTCCATGTGTTTGGTTGCAAATGTTTTATTCACAACAATGGAAAGACTCATCTCACCGCCTTTGATGCCAAATCTGATGCTGGAATATTTCTTGGCTATTCTACAGTTAGTAAGGCATTCAGAGTATTTAATAATAGAACTCTTAATGTAGAAGAATCTGTGCATGTAAAATTTGATGAACCTACTGACTGTACACTATCCGATATACAAATCAACAACTTGAGTAATCGACTGGAAAGCACTTATATTGACGAAAATGTTGATGATGAGATTGATTACAGAAGCAGGGCTGACTGCTCCTTAGAACCAGAAATCCCTGAAGCTCAAGCAGAGGAGTCTGCTGGCCAACAAGCACTGCAGCCAGCCATCAATGAAACAGTGGCATCCACCTCTACTGCAGTTGAAGGAACCAATGAGAAAGATGGGTCTATCAGAATCTCTGATTTACCTACTCACATCCAGTCAACTGAAGAACTCAACCCACTAGGACCTTCGCTCCGGTGGAAGAAGGATCATCCACCCGAGCAGGTCATCGGTAACCCTCTTGCTCCTCTACGCACCAGAGGACAAATGATTAACGAATTTCTTCATGCTGCATTCATATCTCATATAGAACCTAAGAAGATTGATGAAGCTATATTAGACCCAAGTTGGGTAGAAGCAATGCAGGAAGAACTAAACCAGTTTGAGCGAAACAGAGTATGGTATCTAGTACCACGACCACAGCATCACACTGTAATTGGCACCAAATGGGTATTTAGAAATAAATTAGACGAAAACGGAACAGTAATTAGAAATAAAGCAAGATTAGTTGCACAGGGCTACAGACAGGAAGAAGGCATTGATTTCGATGAAACCTTTGCCCCTGTAGCACGACTAGAAGCAATTCGCATATTTCTTGCATTTGCTGCATTTAAAGACTTTAAAGTCTATCAGATGGATGTTAAGAGTGCATTTCTTAACGGCAAACTCCAGGAAGAAGTTTATGTTGAACAACCTCCTGGATTTGAAAACCATCAGCAGCCATCTCATGTTTTCCGTCTGAATAAAGCTCTGTATGGTCTAAAGCAAGCTCCCCGTGCCTGGTATGAAACTTTATCAAAATATTTGACAGAGCATAACTTTGTTATTGGCACGGTGGACAAGACCCTTTTTAAATTTACAAAGGGAGATCATACGTTGCTAGTTCAAATATATGTTGATGATATTATCTTCGGGAGTACTAACCCAAAACTGTGCGAAAGATTTTCTAAAATCATGCAGGAACAATTCGAGATGAGCATGATGGGAGAGTTATCATTTTTCTTAGGATTGCAAGTCAAGCAATCTAGTGAAGGAATTCTGATAAATCAGTCCAAGTACACTAAAGAGCTACTGAAGAAATATGGAATGAGTACCAGCTCAGCTGCTGCTACACCAATGAGCTCATCCGCCAAACTCGACTTGGATAATTCAGGAATACCAGTCGAAGTTACAATGTATCGAGGCATGATCGGATCTTTACTATACTTGACAGCCAGCCGACTCGATATTATGTTTGCAGTATGTATGTGCGCCCGGTTTCAAGCAAATCCCAAGCAGTCGCACTTCACTGCTGTCGAGAATGTTGGTCTATGGTATCCAAGAGACTCAACTTTTAATCTCATTGGATACTCAGATGCTGACTATGCTGGATGTAAAATTGACAGGAAAAGCACCAATGGATATTGTCAATTTCTTGGTGATCGGTTAATATCATGGGGATGCAAGAAACAGACATCCATCGCAACCTCCACTGCAGAGGCAGAGTACCTTGCTGCTGGAAGCTGCTGTGCCCAACTGCTCTGGATTCAGCAACAACTCAGAGACTATTGAATTGAGTCCACAGAGGCTCCTATTTTCTGTGACAATACGTCTGCCATTGCCATTACATACAATCCAGTTCTTCATACTCGTACTAAACATATTGACATTCGTCATCATTTCATCAGAGATCATGTTATGAAGAAGGAAATACGGCTGGAGTACATTTCCACAGAACAACAGGCAGCAGACATCTTCACAAAACCCCTACCGGACGCTAAGTTTTCTTACTTTCGAAATATTCTTGGTTTAATTGAAATTACTTCTTGATTATTTTGTTTGGGTAATGAATTCAGGGGGAATTTGTTAGTTTAGTTGCATTTATTTAGGGGGAATTTCTGTTTTAATTTTATCATGGTTATTTAAGCTAAGCTGGTAATACAATGGTCAACTGCAGTGGGGGTATTCGTACCAGTAGGACTCTGCATCCAGTAGATGTTTTCCTACCAGTCGAACCCCACATACCAGTTGATGTTACCAAATATGCTTTGACAAAAATAACCCTCGATACTAATTAACCTAATGAACGTCGGAATTCAAAATTACTTTTGTGTAAAATAAATTATTTCACTCCCGCCTAAATCCTGTCCTTTTATTTTTGGTTAAAATCTTTTTAATCGTTAGATGATTGCCACGTATACATGTGTCCGCTCATCTACAGTACGACGTTACATATACTTCCTTTTTCACCGCCTTTAGTTTTCTCTTCTCTTCATCTTCTCCAAACATCTTACTGCAACAATCGTTTCTTTCAGAAAATTTCCTTTAACAGATTGCTGCTGCTCCTTCACCTCAATCATTCAAAATGTCGAAGAATGTTCAACCGAGTTTTATCACAAATGCTGTTCACGTCGATTTTAACTCCATATATACTTCATCTGATGAGGAAACAAAGGATTTAATTCAAAAGCTGGATAACTCAGGGCTATTAGTGATCCTAAGCCAGGCTCCCTCATTTTACCAGGATGAACTACAAGAATTCTTTGCCACAGCAACTGTTGTGGATGACACCGTTGTGGCATCCATCTCTGGGCAGTCAGTCACCATCACTCAACCAGAATTTGCCGCTCATCTGTGCCTACCCTCCACTGGACTCACTGACTTTTCGACTATTCCGGCAGACCTAAGAGAAGAGATGCGGCTCACAGTGTCGGACTCTGACCATCGTATTCAACGACCTCCTTTCAGGAAGGTATTAATGAAGAGCCACTATCGACAACTGGCAGACATCATCTCAAAGGGGATCCTCTGTAAAGCTGGATCATTTGATATGATCACCCCTGAGAAATTCGATGTCATGACTGCCATATGCAAAAGATTGGAGATAAACTGGTCAGCGGTGTTATTTCAAATACTGACTAGTCTCGTCGTATCTGGCAAGGGTCAATCGTCACTCACAAGTACCTTCAGCTTCATCGCCAACGAAGTGGCAGAGAAGGTGGAGCAACAAAGCGCCGGTTGACTCAAGTCATTAGTGACTCGGAACAGACTGTCTCTGAATCCGCTGAGTCTCCTCCTCCTCCTCCTCCTCCTAAGAAGCCAAGGACCAGAAAAATTGCTCCTCTAGATGCTCGTCAGAGAGACACTGCCGCCTCCGACACTATCTCCTCTGCCGGACCTACAGGTGTTATTTCTGACAGAGAACCCAGCCCTGTCATCCCTTCAACTGGGGAACCCACTGCTGCATTAGCCATGGTGTCTGCTCCATTAATAGACACCTCTTCAGCTCAGGTGAGCTCTCAGCAGGCCCCAGGCTCTATCATCTTCAGGACACCCAAGTCTACTTGTCCTTACTGTCATCCCAAGGCCACTCCAGCTGACAAAGGAAAATCTCTTATTGCTCCAGTGTCCACTCCTGTTGCATTCGAGATTCAAATGGTCATGGATGCAGTTAAAGCCCAACTGGAACCCCAACTGGAGATTTTTGATCGTTGGGTAAAGGCTCGAGTACAGGTTCGCTTTGATGATATCGATCCTATTCTGGCTCAGGCAAAGCAAGATGAAAACAAAATCCTGACCTATCTGCAAATCCCCGAACCTGAGAAAAGTTTGAAGCTGCGTGATGTCTTTAGTATTATGAACTATGTGGGCGGACTCCAAGCTCTTGTTACATCCCGCATTCAAGTGTTTGATGGACATTCAAGAACAGCGAATCATGATCGAGCAGTTCTAAACGCTCTAGGCCTCAAGCTGGAAATGGCTGAGCTTGCTCTTCATGATCTTCGCATATCCACTGGGATTCATTCATGCTCCTCTTCTGAAATTATTGCAAGCCCTGATCAGCCAGATCTACAAATGGCTATTGCAAATTTAGAGGTTGTCCCTCCTACTGTGGAGCTTACTTCTACTGTTTTGGAGACCTCTCCTACTGGAGCAGATGCCACACCAACTACTTTGGAGGCAGCATCCTCTGCTCCCAGCTCTCCACATGATCAACGGCCCCACCAAATGATTGTTGATCACACCAATGTCGATTCAGTTATTCAGAATGTGGTTCAGCAGGTCACCATCTCCTCTGCAAATAATGAACCAAGTGAATCCTCTCATTCCAATGATCATACTCAAGCGTCTACTGCTGGGATTGATCAAGCCAATGCTGAACTGGATGCTCCGCACGTGGAAGAAACTGGAACTATGGATGTAGCTATCTCCGCCTCAACTACGGCCCCTCATATTGACGCTACTACTTTACCATCCACTGCAGTCGTCATTGCTCATCCCAATGCGCTTGCCCCTGCTGCTGATATCCCGATGCTTGCCGGCGATCCGTCCATGGATCAGGAACTATCCGAGGGTTTCTTTGTCTTCACAAACCCTCTGGACGAGCCACCAAACATCGCTGCCCAGCTAGCTCATCTCTCCACCGCTATTACAGCACTGACCAATGATGTTCATAAGCTTAAGCAGGAAGGGAGGGCTGCAACTCTTATTTTAGGAACTCTTCAGCAGCAAACGGACTCTAAATTCCAGCAAGTCTACGCTGACCTAAGTAGTTTAACTACTACTGTCACTAGACTTCAAACCTTTGCTGAGAATGCGGTTGCAGAAGCAGTTTCTCATATTGGCCAGGCGCGTCTTCAGATCAATCAGAACAATGAATCTCTTCATACTGCCACCTCAATGGCTCTTGGAGAAAAGATTGACGACGCCAAAAAGATTTTGACTGATCAATTGGCCACCATGCAAGCAACGTTTGCGTCTCAAATTCAAGATATCTGCAACAGTCTGCCTGCTGCTCCTCAAACTATCCGCAGGCTGCCTGAACCCAGTCGAACTGCTCCCTCTTCTCAGAAAGCCTCAAGTTCAGCTGCTCATTCATCCCCTGCAACTGGAGCACTCCCTCAGTCCAGACCCACTGCTCAACAAAGATCTCGAAGTCCGCGCCAACCGCCTACCGAAAAACGCGACTATACCAAACATTGGTTCGGGCGCAAATAGTATCATTTTCTGACTCTCTCTTACTTACTCCTATTTACTTCTGTGTTAAATTGACTGTCTCTCTGTATTCACTATTTAACATAAATGCATTCACATTTATTGCTACCTTGTTTTTCCTATAAATAGAGGTTCTTGTTTGGTCACATAACACACATTCACTCATCATGCTTACTTTTAAGATATTTCTCATTCCCTGGTTTTCTGTTAGATCCTTTCCCGCTTCATGGGTTTATTACTTATCTAAATCAACCCCTCATGGGTTGATTACTTATCTAACCCAGCTCTGATAAGCTTCAGCGCTTTGATCCTGTTCTGGTGCTCCTCATCAGTCAGGAACTACTAACAGCAGATGCCTGGGTGCTGATGACAAAAAGGGGGAAGACAGAGATAGAGTATTCTCGACAGAGATAGAATATTCTTATTAGGCGATTCCATAAAAACTAAAGGAGCTGCCTGATGAATATACATATGACTCTTCCTCTTCCCGACCTTCTCTCTGAAACAAGGTGGATCGAGCTCTTCCTCTCCGCAACTAGGTGGATCGAAGCCTTCCGGTCTACTTTGTTTATTTAAAGAGAAATTTGTCATGTATCATCTATTTTATGTAAAACTAGACTTGTCTTAGATTCTATTCAAAGTGTAAGAATCCATCTTATATAAAGATGAATTTCTCTCAATTGTCCAGTTTGATTACAACTTGTAATCTGCTTATATTTAATGAAAATTTCTTTTCCATGATGTCTTCAAGTATTTTCAGGACTCTTTTCTTATTTACTCTAGTAGGAAATCGATTACTGCTTAGTTTTGTCATCACCAAAAAGGGGGAAATTGTTGGGAAAACGATTTCTAAGTTTTGGTGATTACAAACACCTACTGGATGTTAAAGATCAACCGGATGCTAAAGACCTACCGGGTGAATACACCTACCGGATATTAAAGTCTCACCGGATGAAGACATCAACTGGATAGTCATCAACCGGACAAGACATCAACTGGATAGACACCAACCGGACAAGCTATCAACTGGACAAGCTATCAACTGATAAAGACACTAACCGGATGAAGTCATCAACTGGTATGAAGTCATCAACCGTATGAAGTCATCAACCGGATGAAGACATCAACTGGATAGTCATCAACCGGATGAAGACATCAACTGGATAGATACCAACCGGACAAGCTATCAACTGGTAAAGACATCAACCGGATGAAGACATCAACCGGGTGAAGACATAAACTGGATAACTATCAGCTGGAAAGTCTCTCACTGAACAAGGACATCAACTGGTCTTAAGAGGATGAACGACCAGTTGAACAAAGAAACCAGCAGAAGTCTAAGCAACGAGACAAAGTAAGTACAACATTCTCTGACAAAAGTACAACAGAGCGGCGCACCCTGCTATATTTCCGCCACCATTACCGTCAGAGTGAAAAGAGACGTTGTTTTACAAAATAGGAAAGAAGACAACATGTATTTGGAAAGCTAATCAATTCCATATACAAAAAAGGCTACCGTTGGACAACCAAACCTATAAATACGTCCAAGCAGAGAATGAAGAAGTGCTGAGCAACTTTCAAACTAAGAGAAATACTTCAAAGCAAGAAAGCTATACGACTGATATTTCAAACGTTCAGCAAAGAGCAGACAAACCGCAAAACTGAATCTGTGACATATTATTTTCAATTGAAGTCTGCTGCTTAGAAACTCTCAAAGCTAGAAAGTTTTATTCTGTAGAGAGTGTTGTAAAATCACTTGTATCCAAAAGATAAGAAGAGTATGATTGCTAGGAGTTTAGGCCAAGTGTGTTAGTGCCTAAGGAGGTTGTATACTGTAAAGTGTAAACCAAGTCTTCTAGTGAATCCTTCCTGCAAAGGAAGAAGGGGAGACGTAGAAGCGTTGTGCTTCGAACTTCCAGAAACAACTCTCGTATTATTCGTTTATTGCTTTATTACTTCAGTTTTATTCCTCACAAGTTTTGTAGACGTCTTCCGCACTATAATAAGTGTCTACTGACTTGCCTGTTATTGAGAAGCAACTGTAACACTTAACAGTTTACAGTTAACCAGAAAAGAAATCGAAATTATATCTAGTGTTTATTCAACCCCCCCCCTTCTAAACACTACCCCGATCCCAACACGATCGATCGGCGAGGTCGCGATTGATCGGCGCAAACTCAGCGATCGATCACGAGTTGAAAATTTTTGTTGGGCGAGGCAGTGTGGTCTCGCGATCGATCGGGTCTATATGGTGATCGATCGCGAGACACCAAAATTGATGTTTTTGGATATTTTTGTGGGATTTTTGGTATTGGACTATTATTGGGTTCTAATATTGATTTGTGTGAATGTGTAGAACCATCCCAGGTGGCGACACAACCAAGGAATTGAAGTCCTACCATATCCTACTTTTTGGAAAGGTACGTAGAAGACGTACGGGCACCCAACGGTACATGTATCTAATATACTCATTGTTTATGCATTGTGGATGCGAGTATATATGTGATTATGCATTGTGGATGCGAATACATGTTGAATTATGCATGATGATTGTAGATGCATATGGTTATTGGTGCACATCCCATGAGTCGTGGTCATCCCTTGATGATTTTAATGCTTGCCGCTATTTGTTTTGGTTCCGCTAAATGTGAAGCGAGGGGTGGGAGCGCCGCATGTCACATTTGAGCGTGGTTATCATATAGGTCGAGGAAAGGATATTTGCCGCTCAATGTGAGGCGAGGGGTGGGAGTACCGCATGTCCATTGAAGCGAGGTTATTCTATGCCGCCTATATGTAAATAAGCGAGGGGCATTAAAATACATTGTGATGGACATACTAGGGATTGGTGATTGGTATTTGGTATTGATGAGCTGGTATTATGTCATGACATGTGTAGACCATTAAAAACAATCTATTGATTATACTCATGAGTTATGGTACAGGGACAACCAAACGGGAAGCGTTTGAAATGAATGGGAAAAACAGGAAGTGTTCTATTATGGTTATGCATTTACGCTTTATATTCATATTGTATTGTATATGAATGATATCATTGCTCATGTTTGGGGGTTGTCCTTGTAGGTACACTTTTGGCATGATAGAAGGGCTAAGACGGGTTGAGGCAGTGAGCTTGAGAAGAACACTGTGATGTCCGGAGATTAATGGTGTTAATCCCGGTATGGTAATAATCCTTGATGGATTTTTAATTGTGGCAATTAGGAAGTGATTGCAGTTTGGCATCCCCTGGGATTGCTTAATCGGGCATTTGGGATCGCTGGATCCAAAGGTTGAGATTGTATTCTCATTTCGGTGGAAAACCTATGAATTGGGTTTTTAATGGGACTTGGTGTCCAGGGTGCTTTATGTTTGGGCCAGTCTGGGGACTTGGTGTTGGAGAGGGAATTTTTGTAAACAGATGATTTTTAATGAGTTATGATGTATTTGTGGGAGTATTGGTATTTCGGAGCATTTTTGCTATATATACCAGTCGGACTTGGGATTCCGTCATTGGAATCCATTTCTCTCTCTCTCTCTCTCTCCATCGCCCCAAACCCTTTCCCCCTTTCTCCCTTGGAAGAGAAATCGCGGGTGGCTTGGATCGGAGGCCGGTTCCTCGAAGATAATCAGGTATTCATCTTCCCCTCGTCCTTGGCTTCGATTTGATAGTAGTTTGGTAGCTTTTGGTTGGGGTTTTAGTTGGCTATGGGTTTTGGAAATTTTTGGGTTAAAATCAAAATGTTGGTTTTAAGTGTTTTTATGGAGCTTAACTCGTGTTTGAGTGGTGTTTAGGAGGTTGGGGGTGTTGGTTTTGAGTTGGGGTGTGAAAAACACCATGGAAGCTCGATTTTTCGGAAAAATCGCAGGTGGCGATCGATCGCCAAGGTGGGGCGATCGATCGCGACGAGCAATCCAAATTTTTGTAGACGATGAACAGTGATGGCGATCGATCGCGAGGCTCGGCGATCGATCGCGAGCGGATTGGCGATCGATCGCGAGGATGGGCGATCGATCGCGAGAGTGCACTGGATGGCCACTGGAGTGTGGCGATCGATCGCGGTAAATGCGGCGATCGATCGCCACCCGAGAAAATGTGTTTTTTTTTGGAATTTTGGGAAAATGTCGGGATTTTGGAACCGAGGTTTAAAAGGGGCCGTTTCCGGGGCAATGTCTACATTCTAATGGGAATGCTTTGCTTTTAAAATGGGTTGTTTGGAGCCAATTAAATTAAACGGAATTCCCGGTTGAATTCTTGGCAATCTTTTAAACTTGTAAAATGGTTTATTTTGGGTATTACGCATGCTTAGCCGGGGAGCTTTTATTTTGGTAATCGTCATGGATTGACGATATGTTTGGGAGCTATGAACGTGCTTGGGCACGTGGTCACATGCTTATTCTTGATTGTGAATTGTTATGTGTTTTAGCACAAATTTCTAGAGGCGTGGAACTCAAGCAAGGTTTGGCTTGGACTACGGGGACTTAAGGTACGTGGGACGTACGAGCATAGCCTATTATAGTATTGCAACTGTAAAATGCATGGTTTGTGATAATGGTATTAAATGGGCATTGAAATACATGGTGTATGGTAATTGTATTGTATGGACATTGCAATATGTGGCATGTGGTAATTACATCGGATAAGTATTGAAATGCATGGTGCATGATACTTACTACAAATGGATAATAATATGCATGGTAAATGGTATTTGCCTTAAATGTATATATATTGGGAATCATACGGTGCCGTCTTCGAGCGAGCAATGATCCGGGATGCTGTCGCCATCGGGCGACCATCGGTTATGACGCCGCTATTGTTGTGCGTGCGCAAGGTTTATTATACCGCTATTGAGGAGCGAGTGAGGAAATAGGAACATGGAATGATTGGGTAGATATATGTGATATCTATGGTCTTTTACATTGTGTTCTTACTACATCGATCATGGAACTGGTATAATAGAACGGTATTAGTTAATCTATGTGACGATTAACTGGCTTTGGGAATTTGATGAGTTTGGTTATTTTGAGAACAGGGACAATACAGGGGATCCCGGATGAGGGTATTGCCATCCAGGGAGTATCATTTAAATTAAAGCATTTACATTTTGTATTTGAATTGCAATATTATGCTTATTGGATTGGTGGTATTGGTATGCTCACCCCGTGTGGGGGCTGTCTCTGTTGGGGCAGGTAATACAGGTGTAGCAGCGGCTTTGGAGTCGAGCTCGGGCTGTTGGTTAGAGGTACTTCCAGGATCGAGGTACCAGAGCTGGCTGGATAGACGCTCAGATCCAGAGTTGAGATCGACTTGCGCTTGGGAGGTACTACCAGGACCTGTATCCGGTAGAGTGTTATACATCAGATACATGCTTATCCATTGGGTACTCTTATGTGAGTACATTTTACGTGTGTATGAAATGTATAAATGGGCTACGGCTTCAATCTGTTCATTATGGTTGCATGCAATTAATTATGGAATTGCTGAATGAACTAAGAGCATGTTTGTGTATTATGTGGGTGCATGTTATATGATTAGGTTGGGGAATCTGAATATTACGTGAATTGGATGCAAGAAATTTTCTGGGTAACATATGGTGTTGCACTTGCACGTGGTTTTCCCCATTATGGTATGATTATATGCACTAATGGTATGGCTTAATACACTAATAACGGGTTAAGGGCACGGGGGTCCTTACATTAGTGGTATCAGAGCAGTGGTTAGCTCTTTGGGGCTGTTGTGGGCCTAGGAACATGTTATTGGGAATGAGAAGCACATACTTATGCATGATTGCTTATGTGCGTTTATGATATGTGTTCATAATTGGAATATGTGTTGCTAACCATGGTGGTTGCAGGGTCTTATGAGACATGGACTATGCATTACGGTTGCATAGGTATACATCGGAGTGATGATTTTAATGCTTTGCCGCTATATGTTGGAGCGAGGTGCATTACAATACACTCATGGCGATGTTTATGGGAATACGGGTTATGCATTACGGTTGCATGCACGTCGAAGCGATGATGCCGCTGTCGTGTCGAAGCGATGGTAAATGCCGCTGTCCCGTCGAAGCGATGATGCCGCTGTCGTGCCGAAACAATTATTGAAATACGGGTTATGCATTACGGTTGCATGCATGGCGTAGCGATGTGAATACTTGCCGCTGTCGTATTGTAGCGATGAAGAATATTTGCCGCAAATATGTCGAAGCGAAGGAAAATGCCGCTGTCATATTATTATTGCGAGGGATATTATGCCGCTAATATGTCGAAGCGAGGCGTATTTCCGCTGTCATGCCGGAATGATGGTAAATGCCGCTGTCGTGTCGAAGCGATGGTAAATGCCGCTGTCACGTCGAAGCGATGGTACCACCGTCATGTCGAAACGATGATGACGCTGTCGTGTCGAAGCGATGATACATGCCGCTGTCACGTCGAAGCGATGATGCCGTTGTCATGACGTAGCAAGTGATCGGGAACAAAGTACTACATGAGTGTGAGTACCTCTTGAGTCCGCGATTAGCCAGGTATTCTATTGGCGATGGTTCATGCCGCCAGGTATTTTATTGGCGATGGTTCCGCCGGGTATTCTATTGGCGATGGTTTATGCCGCCAAGTATCATATAGCGATGGTATATTCCGCTACATATATGGCGATGCTTCATACCGCCAGATATTCTTGGGCGATGTTTTATGCCGCTGACTCTATGGCGAGGGATCATGCCGCTGATTCTATAGCGATGGATTATACCGCTATGTGTATAGCACTGGATTATGCCGCCTACGAGCGATGGGTGCTGCTTATGTACCGCTGGTGGACGATGGATACAGGTATTCCGCTATCTCGATAGCGATGAGGTATGGCATATTACTTTTGTTATCAGTATTGTGATTTTGGTATATTGTTGTTTACCGTCATGTGTTTGACGATGAGATTATGGATGTCGTGTGTAGACATGTGCCGTCATGTGTTTGACGATGTTATTTAGATATCTATATGGACGCTTGGCGTCGTTTTGGTGAGTTATACATTCGTGTTATGTATTTGGTTGTATGGTTTGAGTGCCGATGGTGAGCACATAGTAGAGTCTGGGTCATTGGTCGACGAGACCTTTTGCCGAGCAGGTTTGCTCGATGGAGCATTGATGCATTGTACCGGTGAGAGTACCGCATCATATTGTAGAGGTAAATATTTGTCGAGCAATGATACCCTTGGGTATGCTCGCTGGGATGGCTAAGGCCAAGTGATTGGTGGTAAGAGTAGTCATTGAGGAAACTACTCGCTTGTTGTTGTGATGTGGTGTACGCATGGTTGCACCCACCCTAAGGGCGTGGAATAAGTCCTAATGGATTAGGATTGCTTGGTAATTAAGCATGGACTCCGGGTGGTCCAAAGTGCTTTAGTGTTTTAGAGATATGTTGGGCGATGACCCACAACTCTAATGGTTTGTGCGGTATGGTATACCGGATTGTAATGAGTGTCACGTTGATAGGTTGGTATGAGCCTGAACCTATGGGGCCAGCGAATCGCTAGCCAGGTATTATTGCAGTACTTTAGCGTGCTTGTGTTAGCCATTATAATGCTCGTTGGACACGAGTTTGGGTGAATCGTATGGTGATACGATGAGGGTTATGGTAGACTCTTGTAGTCTCTATGTGGCATGGTGTTTGAGGTAGGGAATACCTCACGGGGACGTTTATACGTCATTGTTTTGAGGGACTTGTACCGGGACAGCTCAAGTTCGTTGGTATTACCAACGTGAGTGTCAACAAGTCGTTGTTAGCTCTGGTTGAGCATCCTTGCATATGGCATGCAATGGGAGTCACAATGGTTTGTGAGATATAGTTAGTGGGGTGACACTACTATATTGATTTTATCTCTTGGAGAGATTTGAATTGTACTGTCTTAGAGACAGCTTACATCGGTCGTGGATTGATTGTAAATCAGCCATGGTAAGCATTACTGGTGTTGGACCGGGTAATGGATTTCTTACCTCGGTGAGACGTTTGAGGAGACGTCTTCGGGGAGATGCTCGATTGTGGAGTACTATGGCATTAGTACAGAGCATCGTTGGAATGTGTATACATGGCGTATACGGATTTTGGATCGGGTAATGATAGTCTTGATGCACTACTCTAACCAGTTGTGTATTTCTGGGTAGGTTCTCCGAACGGTGATTCGAGGATTGGAGGATCATGGATTCATGACTTCTTCCTTGAGAGGAAGGCGGTATTGTGATTCCTACCGGTTGAATCTTTTGGGGAGATTCGTTATTTTGGTTCGTGTGGTGGTGATGTTGAAATCACACCCTTTGGTTTTGGTTTGTCAACCATCATTCTCCGTGGGGCGAGAATAATCGGGGTTTGACAGTTGGTTTTGGGATTTGGGTGTGATTAGAGATACCCGAGTCTATTGCATTGCGTATGCATGTTGTGTGGGTGTATGGGCATGTATGCCGTGTGTGTATACGAATGCCAACCTTATTTTGTTCATTGTGGAACGTCGAGTGTGTATACTTGGTTTAGTGGATCTCCGGTGTGAGATTGTGGAACCTCGAGATCGGTAATCTCGATGGCACGATGCATTCTGATGAATGATCGTGAAGGTTGTTTGATTTCCCCCGAGGAGGGATCGACGTGTTTTGGAAACATGGTGGTTCTTGTTGGATAATTCGATAGCCTTCCTATTTTAGGATTGTTGGATCCAAGGATAAATGAGGGATGGCCGAGATTCGGATGTGTTTAGTGTCATGGTTGACACGTGTGTAGGAATGTAATTGGTTACCTTACATGTTCCCCTATGGAACTTGAGACTTGGTGGAGTCTTGATGGTGTGTCGGGACCAAGATATGATTTCTTGGAACACGCCGGTGTAAACATCCTCGGTGATGTATTTTGTGTGGATCAGTGACCGTGGGTAACCCGGTCTGGGTTGCAAGTGGTGCAACTACTCCTTTGGAAGAGATGGGCTGGAAAGCGGAAACCGGTTTTTCTGTGAGGATACTGTTGTATACTAGTGGTCCCCATCTTGACGATGCGTGTCGAGCATCGTGGACAGGTGGTGTATACCACGGGATGATGCCTATGTTAGAACCAATGGAGATTTGGTTGGTTTGCAGTCGTGGTGGACTGATTTCTGGGACGATTCACGTCGAGGTATGTCGTTATCTTTTGGGTTTGTATTGGTTTTGGTGTTTGCTTTATTTTTAGCTTGGTGCGAGATGGGTGTTCTCGTGGTTGTTAATTCGATTCTAATATGGTTCAGAATCGGGATTGTTGCTTTGTTTTGTTGGTGTAGTCCTGGTGTTACGTGGAGTACACCGGTGCAATTTCGGGGACGAAATTTTATTAGTGGGGGATAATTGTGATGTCCGGAGATTAATGGTGTTAATCCCGGTATGGTAATAATCCTTGATGGATTTTTAATTGTGGCAATTAGGAAGTAATTGCAGTTTGGCATCCCCTGGGATTGCTTAATCGGGCATTTGGGATCGCTGGATCCAAAGGTTGAGATTGTATTCTCATTTCGGTGGAAAACCTATGAATTGGGTTTTTAATGGGACTTGGTGTCCAGGGTGCTTTATGTTTGGGCCAGTCTGGGGACTTGGTGTTGGAGAGGGAATTTTTGTAAACAGATGATTTTTAATGAGTTATGATGTATTTGTGGGAGTATTGGTATTTCGGAGCATTTTTGCTATATATACCAGTCGTACTTGGGATTCCGTCATTGGAATCCATTTCTCTCTCTCTCTCTCTCTCCATCGCCCCAAACCCTTTCCCCCTTTCTCCCTTGGAAGAGAAATCGCGGGTGGCTTGGATCGGAGGCCGGTTCCTCGAAGATAATCAGGTATTCATCTTCCCCTCGTCCTTGGCTTCGATTTGATAGTAGTTTGGTAGCTTTTGGTTGGGGTTTTAGTTGGCTATGGGTTTTGGAAATTTTTGGGTTAAAATCAAAATGTTGGTTTTAAGTGTTTTTATGGAGCTTAACTCGTGTTTGAGTGGTGTTTAGGAGGTTGGGGGTGTTGGTTTTGAGTTGGGGTGTGAAAAACACCATGGAAGCTCGATTTTTCGGAAAAATCGCAGGTGGCGATCGATCGCCAAGGTGGGGCGATCGATCGCGACGAGCAATCCAAATTTTTGTAGACGATGAATAGT
The DNA here is from genome assembly GCA_907163345.1 of Haberlea rhodopensis. Lineage (NCBI taxonomy): Eukaryota > Viridiplantae > Streptophyta > Magnoliopsida > Lamiales > Gesneriaceae > Haberlea > Haberlea rhodopensis. Next base: position 760,701 of record CAJQUN010000273.1, on the reverse strand, counting down.
GATGGCGATCGATCGCGAGGCTCGGCGATCGATCGCGAGCGGATTGGCGATCGATCGCGAGGATGGGCGATCGATCGCGAGAGTGCACTGGATGGCCACTGGAGTGTGGCGATCGATCGCGGTAAATGCGGCGATCGATCGCCACCCGAGAAAATGTGTTTTTTTTTGGAATTTTGGGAAAATGTCGGGATTTTGGAACCGAGGTTTAAAATGGGCCGTTTCCGGGGCAATGTCTACATTCTAATGGGAATGCTTTGCTTTTAAAATGGGTTGTTTGGAGCCAATTAAATTAAACGGAATTCCCGGTTGAATTCTTGGCAATCTTTTAAACTTGTAAAATGGTTTATTTTGGGTATTACGCATGCTTAGCCGGGGAGCTTTTATTTTGGTAATCGTCATGGATTGACGATATGTTTGGGAGCTATGAACGTGCTTGGGCACGTGGTCACATGCTTATTCTTGATTGTGAATTGTTATGTGTTTTAGCACAAATTTCTAGAGGCGTGGAACTCAAGCAAGGTTTGGCTTGGACTACGGGGACTTAAGGTACGTGGGACGTACGAGCATAGCCTATTATAGTATTGCAACTGTAAAATGCATGGTTTGTGATAATGGTATTAAATGGGCATTGAAATACATGGTGTATGGTAATTGTATTGTATGGACATTGCAATATGTGGCATGTGGTAATTACATCGGATAAGTATTGAAATGCATGGTGCATGATACTTACTACAAATGGATAATAATATGCATGGTAAATGGTATTTGCCTTAAATGTATATATATATTGGGAATCATACGGTGCCGTCTTCGAGCGAGCAATGATCCGGGATGCTGTCGCCATTGGGCGACCATCGGTTATGACGCCGCTATTGTTGTGCGTGCGCAAGGTTTATTATACCGCTATTGAGGAGCGAGTGAGGAAATAGGAACATGGAATGATTGGGTAGATATATGTGATATCTATGGTCTTTTACATTGTGTTCTTACTACATCGATCATGGAACTGGTATAATAGAACGGTATTAGTTAATCTATGTGACGATTAACTGGCTTTGGGAATTTGATGAGTTTGGTTATTTTGAGAACAGGGACAATACAGGGGATCCCGGATGAGGGTATTGCCATCCAGGGAGTATCATTTAAATTAAAGCATTTACATTTTGTATTTGAATTGCAATATTATGCTTATTGGATTGGTGGTATTGGTATGCTCACCCCGTGTGGGGGCTGTCTCTGTTGGGGCAGGTAATACAGGTGTAGCAGCGGCTTTGGAGTCGAGCTCGGGCTGTTGGTTAGAGGTACTTCCAGGATCGAGGTACCAGAGCTGGCTGGATAGACGCTCAGATCCAGAGTTGAGATCGACTTGCGCTTGGGAGGTACTACCAGGACCGGTATCCGGTAGAGTGTTATACATCAGATACATGCTTATCCATTGGGTACTCTTATGTGAGTACATTTTACGTGTGTATGAAATGTATAAATGGGCTACGGCTTCAATCTGTTCATTATGGTTGCATGCAATTAATTATGGAATTGCTGAATGAACTAAGAGCATGTTTGTGTATTATGTGGGTGCATGTTATATGATTAATCTTGGTTGGGGAATCTGAATATTATGTGAATTGGATGCAAGAAATTTTCTGGGTAACATATGGTGTTGCACTTGCACGTGGTTTTCCCCATTATGGTATGATTATATGCACTAATGGTATGGCTTAATACACTAATAACGGGTTAAGGGCACGGGGGTCCTTACAAACACTTTTGGGAAAGGAAGGACATGATTGATTTTGTATAGTATCTACTCTAGGAGTAGTTTAAAGCTATAAGTGATAACATTCATTCTTTTGATTTGGGAATGTAATTAATCCATTGGTAGTCCTTAAATTGGCATGTAACTCTTAAGGCTCATCGTTTCAACACGATCATTTATACTATGATTATTTATATTAGCTCTAATTATGCCTCTAATCCGCACTTAAGTATCAGGGTCCTTACACTGCCTGGCTGAGGTTGACAGAGTTTCAGTTTGCAAAGAAGTCTTCCATGTGGTGGAAGACAACAGTTATGGAAATGAGGGCTCAAGGCATGTTGGTGTACTGGACTGTGTTTAGAACCCGATTCCTTAATCGGTACTTCTCTGCAGCTGCCTGACAATCGAAGGAGGATGAGTTCACTAATCTGAAACAGGGTAGCATGACTGTATCAGATTATGCCATGCAGTATTGTTCACTGCTGAGGTATGTGCCTCACATCGCTATAAATGGTCACGCCAAGATGAGGCATTTCCTAAAGAGTTTGAGACCGGAGCTTTTTGACCGGGTTGTTTCCAATAACCCCAGCTCGTTTGATGATGCTCTGACTAGAGCGGAGCTGGCAGAGATTGGAGTGAGTGTGTACAAGGAACCTATACCACCACAAAGACCAGTTGCAGACAGTCTGAGGCCACGAGGGACCAATTTAAGCCTCGTGGGGTTTCTTCATCTTCTAGATTTAGTGGGAAGAGGTTTCAGAATCAGAAGCAAGGAAATAGGAGGAATAATTGTTGGGATATGCCCTAAGACATATCATTAGATGATTGTTTATGACATACAATGTAATATGATTTTATGAAATGGCAATTCAATATTATATATTATTCGATTAACTGTTCAATGTGAATAAATATATATGTTAATGTCCTTAGAATAATATTGTATTATTCTTAAAGATGTCCCTAGTCAAGTATTATCATGAATATGGATAATGATAATACGTAGAGACTAGTATGTGTTGATTGATGAACTGTTCATTGATATGAGATATCAAATCAACACATGGGTACATTTTAGAGAACGATGTACTGGACAGACCCATGAATGCTACATGGATAGTTATATGAGTGTCATAAGCAATTCTCATAGTGATAATAATGTATGTAATCCTTACGACTTGTGATCATCAGAGATCCCAACATAAGGAGTTATGTATCTTGATATTGTCAAACGTTACCCGTAACAGGGTAAACTATAAAGGCGACTATTGGATACACTACGAATTATGTAGAGGGATGTTGACTGATCGAGATATGATTTGTCCCTCCTATATAACAGGAGATGTGTTTGGCCCTTGATCAAGTGAGAACTAAAATGCATGGCCATGCTCGAATGAGTCGATATGAGATATCGAGCTTATTCGTTTATTCTAGTTCTACTTGGGGATCAAGAAATAAAGATTGAATATACGAGTATGACTATTCCATGACTCGTGTTCAATCTAAACACATGGACAAAGGGATTAAGTTACATTGTTAATATTATCACAAGTTCTAAAGGTTATGTCGAGTCATTGACATTCTTGTAATTTGGGTAGCATTGATGTGTTGCTAGATACCGCTCAATGCTTGCGACATAAAATGAGATTTTATGTCACTACCAACATTACAAGATCCTATCGGGTCGCACAAAAGATTAAATCGATAAGGGAAATTAAATTCATTGGATGCATTAATTAATTAAGAAGAGTCTTAATTAAAAGATTATAAGAATTTAATTAAATCATGGGTTTGGGCCCATGAGGCTTTAAGAAAGCCTTAAACCTTAATTAAATCTTATAATATAAATACAAGGTTATGATTAATTGTTTGTAACACAATTCATATCATTCCAACCTAACACTAAGCAAACGGCCGCCTCATCTCCAAGCTCTCTCGGCTTCATCATAGCCGACGTGAGTTGTGGTGAATTTTGTGCCATCTTTTCGATTTAGAATCGAGTGTGCTTCTTGTTCCGGTTTAAGAACTAGTCTAGCAACTTGTTCTTAGACTATCCCTTCACCTGATTTGATCGTGTGGATACCGTTGAGGCAAACTTGATAAGTTTTGCTAGTGACTCGAAGGAGGCGTTGGACGTGGTGCTGCTCCGTGGAATCTGCTCAAACACGCTACAAGGGTGAGACTTTTGTAAATCCTTTATCCGATATGATAACCTATGTATAGATCCGCGGTTATAGTAATCCAATTTTTAAATTCCACTGCGTTGTATGCTTGTTGGATTACTTACAGTGGTATCAGAGCCGTGTACAAGGCTCATATCGGATTTATGTGGTTAAATTGTTTTAATCATATTAGGATTATTATTGCATGCTTTTAAAACTGTATAAACATATATGATATGTTAATATCGAGTTTGTGAAAATCATCGTAAAATTGTATTTGATATAATTGGCGAATAATCAAATTAATTGGCCAATGTTTCAGCCACCACCTAGCACAATTGACCCACGGCTTAGCCACATGAGGGCTAGGGTTTTCGAACCCTTGGCTCGAGATGGCATAGTAGTTCTGGCTCATGTTCGTGCATGGAGGTTTCGAGACATGGATGAGTTTTGAACTCTTTGGCTCGATAATGGTTCAAGCATGCATGGATAAGTGGCTTCACCACATGAGAGCTAGGGTTTTCGAACCCTTGGCTCGAGATGGTTGAGCCACCACCGTGCATGACCTGACCATGATTCGTGGCTCAAGAATCCCTAGCACCGCCGCCGCTCGGTCATGGTTCGGCCATGGGCTAGGGTTTCCCCTAGGCCCATAATTGGTCCAGCCGTGTGTTTGGTTGGTTCGAACCATGGTGGTTCGTGGCTTAGTCGCTTAAGTTCGTGGCATGTGATGTCCCGAGCGTACGATAATTTTTCAAAATTCTATTTTACAGTTTTAATTAGAATTAAATTTTAAAATTTAGAATTTAATTAATTAAATGTTAAAGCATGTTTTATGTGTTGTATGAGCATGGTGCATGGTTATAGCCCTTTTGACCTATTAGATAGGATTTGTGGATGTTTGTAATTTATAATACGACGTGCAAGTCGTGCCTTCTCTATTTTATTCTAAATGTAATCCCTCCCCTATGTTCCCCTCGAATGTGAATCGAGGAATTCTATATCTTGTAAATAGTGTAGTTTATTTTGTTGATGGTGATCAATGAAGATGGAGCATCAAGCCGGGATGAGGAGGCCGTTCACAAATTGGAACCAAAGGAAGGTGCTTGTGAAGTTACCTTAGGTTGACTCTTAGGATTTTCTCATTGGCTTGAGAAAATCACTAGTATGGGCTATAACCATGTCACGTTTAATTATGTATGTTGATGCATGATTTATCTTATGTATGTTGATGCATGATTTATCTTATGTTTTAGATTGATAATTGTATTACACATATATGTAGATACGTATACAACTATATGTAGTGGACATATTTTAAATTATCAAACTAATCATGAGATCAATAAATCCCTCTAAAATATTAAGTTTAAGATGCCTTCCAAAATTAAAAGTACTCGTCAAAAACTTCGATTGTACATGTGTGGGTTTTCCAAAGCAAAGCACCGTGGCAATCTTAGTAAGGCGCGAAAGGATAAAAGTGATATCCGTTATACTTTAAATTGGGTACGACTTAACTAGGTTATCTCAATAGGATTGGGAACCTAGAGGCATGGGTTGGATAATAATTCATTTGATGAATTGAACAAAGCGTTGTTCGTCCAACTATCCAAGAATTACATGTGATGTAATTGATAAAGTGTTGTCTACCTAAATAACCGAGTCTTGAGCGATTAGCCAAAGCTAAATCAAGATTAGGCGAAATATGGATCTTGGCCCACTAAAGGTTTCGAGGGTTGATATTTTTTAAACAAAATAGTGGGAGTATCATTTAATATAAGACCATATTAAATGAGTAAATCATAAACTTATTTTGCATATTTATATTGTAGATATTCATGGCAACTAACAATACAACAAGCACATTATCACTGCGATCAGTCCTTTAGAAGGACAAATTAAATGGGACAAACTTCCTAGACTGGTATAGGAATCTGAGGATAGTCCTCAAGCAAGAAAAGAAACAATATGTCCTAGAGGAACCCTTACCTGTTGAGGAACCTCCCCTGACAGCTACGAGAGCCGATAAGGATGCTTACAAGAAGCATCAGAATGACGCACTTGATGTTGGCTGCCTTATGCTTGCCACCATGAACTCTGAGCTTCATAAGCAACATGAGGAAATGGAGGCGTTCGATATGATCGAAAAGCAATTGTACCAACAGCAAGCTAGACAAGAGAGGTATGACGTCTCTAAAGCGTTGTTCCAGTGCAGGATGGTAGAGGGAAGCCTAGTTGGAACTCATGTGCTCAAGATGATTGGGTACATTGAGAATCTGGAGAAGCTGGGTTTTCCATTGGACCAAGAGTTGGCCACTGATGTGATCTTGCAATCGTTGCCTGAGATCTTCAGTCAATTTGTAGTAAATTACAATATGACTGACATGGAAAAGACTCTACCACAATTGCTTGGTATGTTGAGAACATATGAAGCAAATACAAAGAAGACTAAGGCCACATATGTTCTTATTGTGAATAAGGGCAAAGGAAAGGCCAAAGCTAAAGGCAGTAAGAAAGCAAAGAAGGTCTTTGTTAAATCTAAGACAAAGTCTTATGCACTGAAGCCAAAGGGAGGGATAGCAAAGGAAGGAAACTGTTTCCATTGCGGTGAGACCGGCCATTGGAAAAGAAACTGCAAAGTATATCTGGAGGATCTAAAGAAAGGAAGTGTGACTTCCACTTCAGGTATTTTTGTTATAGAAGTCAATTTATCTACTTCTTCATCATGGGTATTAGATACTGGATGTGGATCTCACATTTGTGTAAATGTGCAGGACCTCAAAAAGAGTAGATTGTTGGCGAAAGGCGAAGTAGATCTCCGAGTTGGAAATGGAGCAAGAGTTGCTGCATTAGCTATAGGAGATTATTATTTATCTTTGCCTTCTGGTTTATCGTTGATTTTAAAAGACTGTTATTTTGTGCCCTCGATTACCAAAAACATTATTTCTATTTCTTGTTTAGACAAGTGTGGATTTTCATTTATGATAAAGGACAACTGTTGTTCTATTTATTTAAATGATATGTTTTATGCTAGTGCACAAATGGTGAATGATCTTTATTTATTAAATCTTGATATGCCTATCTATAACATAAATACTAAAAGGATTAAAAATACTGATTGTAATCCGACTTATCTCTGGCATTGTCGCTTGGGCCACATAAACGAGAACCGCATATCTAAACTTCATAAGGATGGAGTATTAGATTCATTTGATTTTAAATCATATGAAACATGCGAAACTTGTTTAATGGGCAAGATGACTAAAGCCCCTTTCAAGGGACATGTTGAAAGGGCAAATGTTTTATTGGGACTAATACATAGTAATGTATGTGGACCAATAAGTACACAAGCTAGAGGTGGTTTTCAATACTTCATTACATTTACTGATGACCTCAGTAGATATGGGTATGTGTACCTAATAAAGCATAAGCATGAAACCTTTGAAAAGTTCAAAGATTTCAAGAATGAAGTACAAAACCAACTTGGCAAAAGTATCAAAATCCTTCGATCAGATCGAGGAGGTAAATACTTAAGCCAAGAGTTTCATGACTATCTAAAGGAGTGTGGGATAGTCCCACAACTCACTCCTCCGTATACTCCACAATGGAATGGTGTATCCGAGAGGAGAAATCGAACCTTGTTGGACATGGTTAGATCAATGATGAGTCACGCAGATCTTTCGATATCGTTTTGGGGACATGCTCTAGAAACATCGATTTTCTTACTAAACCGTGTTCCATCTAAATCAGTGGAAAAGACACCATATAAGATATGGACTGGGAAGCGTCCTAGTATGTCTTTTATGAAGATTTGGGGTTGTGAGGCTTTCGTTAGACGTCACGCCACTAACAAACTTGGACCCAAATCTGATAAGTGTTTATTTGTGGGGTATCCTAAGGAAATGAAAGGATACTATTTCTATTATCCCACCGAGAACAAAGTAGTTGTTGCTCAGACTGGTGTATTTCTTGAAAGAGAATTTATTTCTAGAAAAACCAGTGGGAGAAAAATAGAACTTAGCGAAGTTCAACCACAAGAAAACACTGAACCTGGGATTGAGATGGAAACAGAGCAGGCACCGCAAGCTGTTGTGGAAGAAGTACCTGCTCAAGAGACACAAGCCCAGCGTAGGTCTGTAAGAGAACACTGGGAGCCACAGAGATATGGATTTCTTGTGACTCAACAAGGTGACTTAGTACTTATTGATGAGGATGAGCCTCATCTTATCAACAAGCTATATGGACACTGATTCTGAGAAATGGCATGAGGCCATGAAATCTGAGATAGAATCCATGTATGCAAACCAAGTATGGACTTTGGTTGATCCACCTGAAGGGGTACGACCCATAGGGTTGAAAATGGATTTTCAAGAAAAGACCGATATGGATGGTAATGTACAAACCTATAAAGGTCGGCTGGTTGCAAAAGGATTCAAACAAATTCATGGTATTGACTATGATGAAACCTTTTCACCAGTGGCCATGGTTAAATCCATAAGGATCTTACTTGCAATAGCTGCATTTCATGATTATGAAATCTGGCAGATGCATGTCAAAACAGCTTTCCTTAATGGAAATCTGCTCGAGGATGTGTACATGACACAACCCGAGGGTTTTGTCGATCCAAAGGATGCTGGAAAGATATGCAAGCTACAACGATCCATTTATGGATTGAAGCAAGCTTCTCGGAGTTGGAATCTTCGTTTTGATGATGCAATCTACAACGATCCAAAGTACTTGAGAAGGACTAAGGATACATTCTTGATTTATGGAGGTGAGGAAGAGCTCAATGTAATGGGTTACACTGATGCAAGCTTCCAAACCGACAAAGATGATTTTCGATCGCAATCTGGATATGTGCATTGCCTAAATGGAGGTGCTGTGAGCTGGAAGAGTTCAAAGCAAGAGACAGTAGCCGATTCTACAACGGAAGCTGAATATATTGCTGCCTCGGATGCAGCAAAGGAAGCTGTTTGGATCAGGAAGTTCATTTCTGAACTTGGAGTGGTCCCTAGCATTAAAGATCCGATAAGACTCTATTTTGACAACAATGGAGCAATCGCATTGGCTAAGGAACATAGATCTCACCAAAGATCCAAGCACATACTTCGGCGCTTTCATTTCATTCGAGAAATCGTTGAAAGGGGAGATGTTAAAATATGCAAAGTACCAACAGATGATAATGTATCTGACCCATTGATGAAGCCACTGTCACAGCAGAAGCATGATCGTCATACTAGATCTCTAGGCATTAGGTATATGTCTGAGTGGTCTTAGTGCAAGTGGGAGAGTTGTTGGGATATGCCCTAAGACAGATCATTAGATGATTGTTTATGACATACAATGTAATATGATTTTATGAAATGGCAATTCATTATTATATATTATTCGATTAACTGTGCAATATGAATAAATATATATGTTAATGTCCTTAGAATAATATTGTATTATTCTTAAAGATGTCCGTAGTCAAGTATTATCATGAATAGGGATAATGATAATACGTAGAGACTAGTATGTGTTGATTGATGAACTGTTCATTGATATGAGATATCAAATCAACACATGGGTACATGTTAGAGAACGATGTACTGGACAGACCCACCATGAGAATGCTACATGGATAGTTATATGAGTGTCATAAGCAATTATCATAGTGATAATAATGTATGTAATCCTTACGACTTGTGATCATCAGAGATCCCAACATAAGGAGTTATGTATCTTGATATTGTTAAACGTTACCCGTAACAGGGTAAACTATAAAGGCGACTATTGGATACACTACGAATTATGTAGAGGGATGTTGACTGATCGAGATAGGATTTGTCCCTCCTATATAACAAGAGATGTGTTTGGCCCTTGATCAAGTGAGAACTAAAATGCATGGCCATGCTCGAATGAGTCGATATGAGATATCGAGCTTATTCGTTTTTCTAGTTCTACTTGGGGATCAAGAAATAAAGATTGAATATACGAGTATGACTATTCCATGACTCGTGTTCAATCTAAACACATGGACAAAGGGATTAAGTTACGTGGTTAATATTATCACAAGTTCTAAAGGTTATGTCGAGTCATTGACATTCTTGTAATTTGGGTAGCATTGATGTGTTGCTAGATACCGCTCAATGCTTGCGACATAAAATGAGATTTTATGTCACTACCAACATTACAAGATCCTATCGGGTCGCACAAAAGATTAAATCGATAAGGGAAATTAAATTCATTGGATGCATTAATTAATTAAGAAGAGTCTTAATTAAAATATTATAAGGATTTAATTAAATCATGGGTTTGGGCCCATGAGGCTTTAAGAAAGCCTTAAACCTTAATTAAATCTTATAATATAAATACAAGGTTATGATTAATTGTATGTAACACAATTCATATCATTCCAACCTAACACTAAGCACATGGCCGCCTCCTCTCCAAGCTCTCTCGGCTTCATCATAGCCGACGTGAGTTGTGGTGAATTTCGTGCCATCTTTTCGATTTTGAATCGAGTGTGCTTCTTGTTCCGGTTTAAGAACGAGTCTAGCAACTTGTTCTTAGACTATCCCTTCACCTGATTTGATCGTGTGGATACCGTTGAGGCAAAACTTGATAAGTTTTGCTAGTGACTCGAAGGAGGCGTTGGACGTGGTGCTGCTCCGTGGAATCTGCTCAAACACGCTACAAGGGTTATACTTTTGTAAATCCTTTATCCGATATGATAACCTATGTATAGATCCGCTGTTATAGTAATCCAATTTTTATATTCCGCTGCGTTGTATGCTTGTTGGATTACTTACAATAATGTGCCAAGTATTCGAGGACCAGCGCAAGGAAATAGGACAGGAGAAAGCAAGTGTAACAACTGTGGAGGACCGCACTTGCCACGTGATTGTCCAGCCTGTTACAGTTGTGGCAAGATGGGCCACATTGCTCGGTATTGCCCCGGTCAGGGAAGACAGACGGACTTTGGACCGAGTAGGCCGAGATTTGATGCCGGGACAGTACCTCAGAGACAGCAGATTGTGCCCCGACCACCGGGAGGTCCGGCAGTGGGACCACCGCAGGGTCAAGTGTACGCACTGACTCGAGAGCAGGCAGAGGCAGCCCCAGATGAGGTGATTGCTGGTACGTGCCATTTATTTACGTACCCTGCTTTTATTTTGATAGATACAGGTGCTTCCCACTCTTTCATATCTTCTGCCTTTGTTGAGAGACACCATATGTGCCCGTCTCCGTTGCCCACGCCTCTCATGGTCTCGACACCCACCGGAAGGCATGTGATTGCGGATCGACTGCTATCTGACTGCCTCATTTATTTTGAGGTCAATGATTTGAGGGCTGATCTGATTTTGCTGGATATGGCAGACTTTGATTATATTGTGGGCATTGATGTGCTGAATAGATATAAGGTCGTCGTTGATTGCCGTCAGAGGATGGTACGTTTCCAATCCGATCAGGATTACAATGGATCTTCTATGGGAACGCTTTCCGTTCGAAGATTCCATTGATTTTAGCAGTTAAGATGACACAGTTGTTGGAACGGGGTCACACTGGCTATCTTATTTATGCCGTGGACGTATCGGAGAAAAAGGAATAGTTGAGGATTGAGGATATACTGGTAGTCGCGGAATTTATCGATGTGTTTCCGGATGAATTCCAGGATTCCCTCCGATCAGAGATGTTGAGTTTGGGATTGAGTTACTACCAGGGACATCTGCTATTTCTCGTGCTCCTTATAGGATGGCACCGGCGGAACTGAGGGAGTTGAAAGTACAATTACAGGAACTTCTCGACAAGGGATACATACGTCCTAGTGTATCACATTGGGGTGCGCCAGTCTTGTTTGTAAAGAAAAAGGATGGTTCGATGCGCTTGTGCATCGATTACCGTCAATTGAATAAGGTGACGATTAAGAATAAGTACCCTCTTCCACGGATTGATGACCTATTTGATCAGCTTCAGGGCAACTGTATTCCAAGATTGACTTCAGGTCAGGATACCATCAGATACGGGTTAGAGCTGATGACATTCAAAAGACAGTGTTTCGGACTCGGTATGGGCACTACGAGTTCTTAGTTATGCCGTCCGGTGTGATGAATGCCCCGGTTGTCTTTATAAGCCTGATGAACAGAGTGTTTCAGAAGTATCTTGATTCGTTCGTGATCGTATTTATTGACGACATTCTTGTCTACGAGAAGTAAGGAGGAGCATGCCAATCATTTGAGGACGGTGCTTCAGATCCTCAGAGATCATCAGTTGTACGCCAAACTCGGCAAGTGTGAGTTCTGGCTGAATAGCATAGCATTTCTGGGTCATATTATCTCTAGAGATGGGATATCAGTAGACCCAGGAAAGCAGAGGCAATAATGGATTGGTCTACGCCTACTTCAGTACCCGAGATTTGGAGTTTTCTTGGTTTGGCAGTGTGATATCCCTGAAATGATTATGTGGGTAATCGTGCAATTAAGGGTTGTTAATTGTGTACCTACGTGTTAAAGGCATGTTTTTATGTGGGAGTGGTTTATTTATTTTGATGATGTGGTTTAGGGAGCATGTTAGGTGTTTTTAATTGTTGTGTTGATGTGGTAAAATAATAAAATATCAAGGAGAGATATTTTTATACATCGTATGAAATACCGGGACACAATTAAACACCACAAGATCACCCTACATGCAACCACCCTACCCCCACTTGCATGCAACCCACGCCCCTCCCCTGTTTTTCTGGAAACTGATTGACCAAGTAGCCTTTTGCACTTAGATAATTTTTCACTTTATCCTCTTCCAAAAACCTCCTTCTTCCTTCCTTCATTTCGTCTGCATTTGGACTGCTTCTAGGAAGAAACTGATCGGATTTTACTAATCCCTTCTTGACGAAAATCGAAGAGCAAAAGTGGTGAGGAATCACGCTGGTTCACCAGCTTTTTCGTTTTCAAGCATGTGTTTCCTTTGTAGCAAATTTGGCATGCTAGTGTAGGGTTCGACGAAATATTGTTATGAGTACTTTTATGTGATGTTTATGAAGCCACTAGCATGCTTTGTTAAGTAACTTGCATGCTTTATGTGTTAGATTTCGAGTTGAGAAAAGGGTTCCTCCAACATCAGAGCATGGGAAGTGCCCTGTTTTCATGTTGAGTAAGGGTTCTATCATGAATATTTGAAGCATGCTAGCTTAGGTTTTGGTTGAACCTTTGATGTGATTACGTGTATGGTAGTTTGTTGAAGATGCCAGTATATATTTCCTTGAGCATGTTTCATGTGTTATGTGAAGGATTTACTCATGTGAATTGATGTGTTCGAAAAATCTGGGCAGAATGATAATTCCCTGTTTTCAGAAAAGTTGGTTGAGTACTTATGTAAATGGACGACATTGATGCATGTGGGTTTATGTTTGGGGTGTAAATTTGATTTGAATGCACTCAGGGTAGTGTATTGTAACTGCTAGCATGTTTCTTTGGGCATGTTGTATGTCTTACATGTTTGATTGATGGGTTTAAATATCGGTGAAGAACATCGATCGATCGGCAAAAGCCGTAGCCTTTTTAATAAATTCGAACAGTTCACCGATCGATCGGTGATAAGGTCCGATCGATCGGTAGTGCCTTTTTTTTTTAAAATGTGGAATTTGTTTATTTTTTGATATTGGATTGTAATGAGACATCTAATATTGTGTTGTACACTGGTGTAGAGCCTTCACAGACAGTTACACAGCGCAGGGGATAGAGTCCCACAACACACTACATTTTGGAAAGGTACGTAAGCGACGTACGGGCATCCCAACGGTAACATGTACCTTATGTTTGCCTATTTGACGCATGATGAATGCAATGTGATGCATTAAGAGTATGATACATGTTATTATGCATTGTTGTTGCATATTATGCATTGATGTTGCATATTGTGATGTGGAATAAAGAGGTGTATTCCACGAGTCAAGAGAGATCACAGTGTATGTTTAATGCTTATGCTTGTTCTGTAGTAATGAAGCGGGGAAGATTGTACCGCTCATTATGAGGTTTTGTAGTAATGAAGCGGGGGAGAATGTACCGCTCATTATGAGATTTTGTAGTAATGAAGCGGGGAAGATTGTACCGCTCATTATGAGATTTTGAAGCAAGAAGCATTAAAATAACTGTTGATATATGACTCAAAAGCTATGTAAAGAAAGAGGTTATATGTCATGACATTATTAAAGGATCCATAATTTCATATAATGTGTTTATTATGAATTATGGTACAGGGACAACCTATGGGCGTTGTAAATGCTTGGAAATACTGGAAGTACTTAGTATTTATGATTATGCATTTACGTCTTACATTCATATTATGTTGAATATGAATTATGTTATGCTCATGTGTTGGGGGTTGTCTTTGTAGGTGCTTTTGATGATGAGAACCAGGGTCGGGGTTGAAATGCTGAGCTATAAGGAGTGCTACAGGATTAGCATGAGTAAGACTATAGTGTAGTACCTTTTGGGTAGGAATATGTGTAATTCCTTTTAAACTTTTGGTACTGTAATCTCTTAAGCTCAGGATAATCAACACGACACTATTACTCTGATATATGCACATAAATGATTAGTTCTCTTATCGCACCTAAATATCTTGATTAATAACGGGGTCTCACATTTAATGGTATCAGAGCAGTGGTTAGATAACCAGGGAAGAGTGAAGGGTAGCCTTTAGAGACAAGTTGGCTAGGTATTCATTGTTGGGCATGTTATGCATGTGATGCATATTGTTGTATAAGTGTTATACTAACATGCTTTTGAATAAGATACTCTTGTTATCTAACGGCTTATATTATGAACTGCTTTTGGTATTGTTGTTAACTCTTGTGTTGCAGCATGGCGGCTATTAACCCGGAGAACCTCAATGAAGAGGTAGGGGATATGGGCAGTATGAACGCTAGTATTGCTCAGACGAATCCGTTACCGCCACCTGCTGTAGGTTTGGAGCCTGTAGCACAGATACTGCTACCAGGGTAGATAAGTCTGACCCAGTTCTTGAGCTATCATCCACCGCTATTTGAAGGAACAGAGACTGGGGAAGCAGCCGAGGAATGGCTTGAGAGACTAGAACAGATATTCGTATCGGCACCCTGTGCAAGGACTGCCTGGCTGAGGTTGGCAGAGTTCCAGTTAGCGAAGAAGTCTTCCATGTGGTGGAAGACAACAGTTATGGAGCTGAGAGTTCAGGGTATGACGGTGGATTGGACTGTATTCAGGACCCGGTTTCTTAACCGGTACTTTTCTGCAGCTGCCAGACAATGAAAGGAGGATGAGTTCAATAATTTGAAGCAGGGCAGCCTGTCAGTATTAGACTACGCTATGCAGTATTCCTCACTGCTGAGGTATGTCCCTCATATTGCTGTCAGCAGTCATGCTAAGATGAGAAATTTTCTGAAGGGACTGAGGCCAGAGCTATTTGATCGGGTTGTCTCCAACAACCCCAGCTCATTTGATGACGCCTTGACACGGGCGGAGTTGGCAGAGATTGCAGTGGGCGCGTACAAGGATGTTGTACCCCCTTTCGTACCACCCCAGAGGCCTGTTGCTGATAGTCTGAGGCCACGAGGAGATCAGTTCAAGGCTCGTGGGGCCTCATCACCTTCCAAATTTAGTGGGAAGAAGTCTCAGGGTCTGAAACAAAACAATCGGGGACCCACACAGGTGGAGCAAGGCAGGGGGAAATCGATGTAACAACTGTGGAGGATGGCACTCGTCACGTGACTGTCAGGGTTGTTATGTTTGTGGCAAGGTGGGCCACTTGGCTCGAGGTTGCCCAGATCGGAGAGCACCACAGAGACAGGCAGACTCTGGGCCGAATAGGCCAAGGTTTGATGCTGGGAGGGCACCACAGAGACAGCAGTTCGCACCTCGACCGCAGGGAGGTCAGACGGCAGGACCGCCGCAGGGTCAGGTGTATGCACTGACTATGGAGCAGGCTGAGGCAGCCCCAGAGGAGGTCATTGCTGGTACGTGCCATTTACTTACGTACCCTGCACTTATATTGATAGATACAGGTGCTTCCCATTCTTTTGTGTCTGCTGCTTTTGTGGAGAGACACCGCTTGTGCTCGTCTCTGTTACCCACGCCTCTCATGGTCTCGACACCCACGGGGAAGCATGTGATTACTGACCGATTGTTATCTGATTGCCTCATTTATTTTGAGGGCAACGATCTGAGGGCCGATTTGATTCAGTTAGAGATGGCAGATTTTGACTGCATTATCGGCATTGACGTGTTGAGCAGATACCGAGCTGTGGTAGATTGCCAACAGAGGATTGTTCATTTTCTATCTGATCAGGGGTTCCAGTGGACTTTTTATGGGGACGGCTCTCGTCCAAAGATTCCAGTAATCTCAGCGGCTTAGATGTCGCGATTATTGTAACGCGGCCACAAGGGCTACCTTATTTATGCCGTGGATGTATCAGAAGAGAAGGAAGTGAGAGCCGAGGACATTCCGGTTGTGGCGGAGTTCATTGATGTTTTCCCAGATGAGATTCCGGGGTTTCCGCCTGTCAGGGATGTTGAGTTTTCCATTGAGCTGCTGCCAGGGACTTCTGCTATTTCCCGTGCTCCTTAAAGGATGGCACCGGCAGAGGTGAGGGAGCTGAAGGTACAGTTACAGGAGCTCCTCGACAAGGGATACATTCGTCCTAGTGTATCGCCTTGGGGTGCACCAGTCTTGTTCGTGAAAAAGAAGGATGGATCAATGCGTCTGTGCATTGACTACAGGCAATTGAACAAGGCCACAGTGAAGAACACGTATCCACTTCCGAGGATTGATGACCTTTTTGATCAGCTCCAGGGTACAGAGGTGTACTCAAAGATAGACTTGAGGTCAGGCTATCACCAGGTACGGGTTAGAGCTGGCGATGTCCAAAAGACGGCTTTTAGAACTCGGTATGGACACTATGAGTTCTTGGTGATGCCTTTCGGTGTGACGAATGCACCTGCAGTATTTATGAGCTTGATGAACAGAGTATTTCAGGATTACCTCGATCAGTTTGTGATCGTATTCATTGATGATATCCTTGTCTATTCAAGGAGTGAGGAGGATCATGCCGATCATCTCAGGATAGTGCTCCAGATCCTTAGAGATCATCAGTTGTACGCCAAACTCAGCAAGTGTGAGTTCTGGCTGAGCAGTGTTGTGAGACCCCGTGATCTCAAACATAATCTTAGGTGCAATTAGGAGAACTAAACATTCATATGTATAAATCAGAGTAGTAAGTAGTGTTGATTAACCTGGCTTAAGAGATTACAGTACCAAAAGTTCAAAAGGAATTTCACGTATTCCTACAAAAAGGTACTACATTAGTTCTACTCTACATCTTGTAGAAGCTATACAAAGTAATTCTCTAACATGCTAATCCTGTAGCACTCCTTACAGCTCAGCATATCAACCCCGACCCTGGTTCTCTTCATCAAAAGCACCTACAAAGACAACCCCCAAACACATGAGCTTGCCGTGATTCATATTCAACATAATATGAATGTAAAGCGTAAATCCACAAATCATAAATACAAGCACTTCCTATATTTCCAAGCATTTACAACGCCCATTGGTTGTCCCTGTACCATAACTCATAATAACACATTATATGAACATATGGTTTCATAAATAAATGTCATGACATATCTTTCCTTCTTAAATTCTTATTTCAATCCTGAGTCACTTATCATTTGTGCATTTCAATGCTTCTTACTTTTCCACGTAAGCGGAATTCTTCCTCGCTTCTTATGGAAATCCACGTAAGCGGAATTCTTCCTCGCTTCTTATGGACGTTGGCGTAAGCATTAAAATCCTCACTAGGATAACCTTGACTCGTGAAATACACCTCTTATATTTCACAACATACATATGCAAAAACAATGCATATCAACATGTATCATACTCTTAATGCATCACCTTGCATTCATCATGTGTCAAATAGACAAACATAAAGTACATGTTACCGTTGGGATGCCCGTACGTCGCTTACGTACCTTTACAAAAGATAGAGGAGTCAACTGACTTTATCTCCTCGGTTGTGCTGGCACCTTTGATGGTTCTACATAACCACACAACACAATATTAGGCACCTCATAATAATCCGGAATCAAAACTCAAATAAAAATCACATTTACCCTAAAATGTCATCTCGCGATCGATTGCCCCTTAGCCCCGATCGATCGCGAGATGCTACTGCCTTGTACACAAAAATTATGCAATCAGCGATCGATCGCCCCTTATTGGCGATCGATCGCCAAAACCCACTGGAACGTCGCGATCGATCTCGCCTCCTTGGCGATCGATCGCCAACTCTGTTCCTTTGAGCGATTTCCAGAATTACTGAGCACCTCTTTTCATACACTTATAACCTTATCATAACACATATAATATTCACGAATAAAAATACTAGGGGCTTCACCATACTTCCATGAAGGGTCTTAAACCAAAGTTTCAATAAACTCTTAGCCTAACATGCATCATAATAACCCCAAAAGTTTGACACTCAACCAAAAATCCAGAAAAACAGGGCACTAGAACCTTGCCCAGAATTTTCGAACACTACTTTTCCCATGATTAAACCCTTCACATAATACATGAAACATGCTCAAAGAAATATACTGGTATCTTCAACAAACTACCATACACGTATTCACATCAAAGGTTCAACCAAAACCTAAGCTAGCATGCTTCAAATATTCATGATAGAACCCTTACTCAACATGAAAACAGGGCACTTCCCCTGCTCATATGTTCGAGGAACCCTTTTCTCAACTAGAAATCTAACACATAAAGCATGCAAGTTACTTAACAAGACATGCTAGGGGCTTCATAAACATCACATAAAAGTACTCATAACAAGATTTCATCGAACCCTACACTAGCATGCCAAATCTGTTACAAAGAAAACACATGCTTGAAATCTGAAATCTGGGAAAAAGAATGACTCCTCACCACGTTTTGGCTCGACTTTCCTTCAAGCAAAATAATAATAAAACGTGATCTTCTTCTTCCTACCTGCTGTCTGAGTGTTTTTCGAGGTTTTGGAAAGAAGGAGGAGAGTTTGGAGGAGATGAAGTGATTAAAGCAGATGGACCAAAGTCTTCCTTTGCCAACTCTGCTTTTCCGAAAAATAGGGGTAGGGGTATGGGTTGTGGCCAAGTGGGGGGGGGGGGGGGGGTGGTGCATTTGGGTGGCCTCGTGGTGTTTAATTGTGTCCCTGTATTTCATACTGATGTATTTAAAATATCCCTCTTTGATGTTTATAATTTTACCACATCAATACATCTTCAAAAATACCTAACATGCCTCCTAAACCATATCATCGAAATAAAAAAATAACACCAACCACATTCCTTAATTCCCCAACATAATTACATGCATTTATCACATAGAGCATAGCCCAAACCCCAAATTAAAATAAGTCTTTAACACATAATCAAGTTAATACATCAAAGCATGTTTACACATAATCCTTTCGGGGATATCACAAGTGTAGCATTCTTGGGCCACATCATATCACGAGAGGGGATATCAGTAGACCCAAGGAAGATAGAGGTAGTTATGGATTGGTCTGCCCCTACTTCAGTCAGTGAAATTCGAAGTTTTCTTGGTCTGGCTGGCTATTACCGACGTTTCGTCGAGGGTTTCTCAAAGATCGCCAAGCCACTTACACAGCTGACTCAGAAGGGAGTCCTTTTTTGCTGGACAGAGGCTTGTGAGCAGAGCTTTAGAGAATTAAAACACAGACTGACTACTGCACCAGTTCTAGTGATTCTCAGGGAGAACAAAGGATTTGTTCTTTAAACTGACGCATCGCTACAGGGCCTAGGATGCGTACTGATGCAAGACAGACATTGTAAGGACCCTAGTTCCTTAACGGTGAAATCAAGATATAAACAGGGCTAAACATGTATTAGAGACATCTTAGAGTTCTGGTTATTATGTGAGCTCAATGTAATTACAGGCCAAAAAATAAAACTTCAATAGTTAGTTAATTACATTCCCAAAATGAATGTTAAGACTAACAAAATCCTGTAATCTATCTTCTTTCAAGTCTCTTTCAGCTCACAGTTCAACCCAACCCTGAGCCCCTTTTGTCCAAAAGCGTACCTACAGGAACAACTCACCATGAGCATATATATATCACCATTTAACACAATTCAACTTAACAAAATAATTAAGCGCATGCGACAAATAATAGATATGCTCCTTGATCACCACATTAGCACATTTCATTGTTGTTCCTGTTTCACAAACTTATGCACAAAATCATTAGTTCACGATATAACGATCGATAACGCGTTTCCAATTATATCCACAATATTCCACATTAATCACTAGAATTGTGACTGTTCCGGTCCCAATACAACAGCGGAATTTTAGGACCCCTCGCTTCGACATATAGCGACATCATATGATATCCCGCGCTTCGACAATGACAACGGCATGTTACTTCGCTTAGACATGACAGCGGCAAATATCATACTACAATCGCTTCATATGACAGCGGCAAGTACCTCCCTCGCTCGGAGATAAAGGCTACCGGAACATTCATCAATTCTACCACAATAATCAAACACAATTGATTCCAATATCATGATATAACACTATCATTTCACATAGTCCATCACATATAAGGACAAACTATTCACAATATGCATCATTAAAGTTGTAATACGATTTACCGTCTGATGCACGTACGTCTCACTACGTACTTAGTTTCAAAAGTGGAGAAGTTGTATAACTTTATCTCCTCGATGTTGTTGGCACCTGGGATGGTTCTACACAACCATACAAATCAATATTAGAAGCCAAATAATAGTCGAATACCAAAAATTCGCCAAAAGAAATCATTTTTCAAAATTCCACAGCTGGCGATCGATCGCTTCGCTGAGGCGATCGATCGCCTCAAATTTTTCTTCGCGGCGATCGATCGCGCCAAATATGGCGATCGATCGCCTACCCCTTTAATTGGCTACTGCCTCTCGGCGATCGGTCGACTCATTTCAGGCGATCGATCGCCTGCCCTGCACTTTGGCTACTGCCCATAGGCGATCGGTCGCCTCTTTCAGGCGGTCGATCGCCTCGCACAGACACGCGATTTTTCACCATTTTTGCACCAAAATTCCTTCCAATCCATACCAACACCTAAACCATCAAACCAACAACATAAATAACAACATAAACCTTCAAAATACACCGCAAACAACCATAAATCCAACCCTCAACCAAAACAACACCAACCCACAACAAACCCATTTCAAAATCATTCAAAACCATTTCAAAACTAAACCAAACACAATAAAAAATGACATGGAGGCATCCATACCTCTTGGGGACCTCAAATCACCCAATAAACTCCACAAATCAACTTTTTGCAAGAATTTCTCTTCACCCTTAAGCTCAAAAACGAAAATGAAGAGAAAGGAAGGGTTTGGGTGGTGGTTTGGTAAAGGTAAAGTGATTTGGTAAAGGTGGGGGTTGGGGTATAAGGGTTTGAGTTTAATTAAAATGCATTCCACAATCCCATGGTGTATAAAACACCCCAACATGATATTTTTAAAAGCATTAATCCAAAATGCACCAAAACATCAATTAAACTCAAGATTTCCAAATTAATTGCTAGCCATGGCAAATAAATCATGCTAATAACAATTATCCCAACATGCCCAACATGCACCCTGAAATGCTCCACCAGCCCACATGACCAAGCATTTCCACATGGCAATTAATTCTAACACATAAGGCAATTACCACCATAATTAATCATATTTAATCATATGAACACAATTAATGCCTTAAACACAATTAATCATTTCGGGGACATCACAGACATGTAGTGGCTTATGCTTCGAGACATTTGAAGCCACATGAGACGAGGTATCCAGTCCATGATCTGGAGTTAGCAGCTATAGTGTTCGCCTTGAAGATATGGCGGCACTACTTATACGGTACCTCATTCACCATCTTCACTAATCACAAGAGCCTGAAGTTCTTGTTTACACATGCTGAGCTGAACATGAGGCAGAGGAGATGGATGGATCTGCTGAAGGATTATGATTGTGAAATCCTATACCATCCCGGGAAAGCAAATTTGACAGCTGACGCTTTGAGTCGGAAGGTGAGGAGCACAACAGAGGATGCCATGTGCTTATCAGCCATGTTGGGCTCCTACTGTCAGTTGGGGTTTGATTATGATGTATCAACTTCACCAGTACAGTTATTGACCTTGCTAGCTGAGCCTGTTATTTATGATCACATCAGGAAGGCTCAGGGGACCGACGCAGAGGTTCAGAGATGGATGTTAGTGGTTCATTCAGGTCAGCCATCGAGATTCAGAGTGGCTGAGGACGGTTCTCTGAGACTTGGCGACAGATGGGTGGTTCCAGATACACCCGAGTTGCGACAGGGTATATTACAGCGAGCTCATTGAAGCAGGATGAGTGTCCACCCGGGCGGGAAGAAGATGTATAAGGATCTACGCAGCCAGTTCTGGTGGAGGCGTATGAAACAAGATGTCACCTCATTCGTCAAAAGATGTTTGATCTGTCAGCAGGTGAAGGCTGAGAGGCAGAGGCTGGAGGAGAGCTAAGGAGTTTCGAGATACCCGAGTGGAAGTGGCAGCACGTGTCTATGGATTTCGTGACCCACTTACCGAGGACTGTTTCGGGTTTTGATGCTATATGGGTAGTCGTCGATAGATTGACTAAGAGTACTCATTTCATTCCCTACTGTATGACCTTCACGTACTTGAAGATGGCACAGTTATATATCAGAGACGTTGTGAGACTGCACGGGATCCCTGTTTCGATTGTGTCTGATCGAGATCCGCGGTTTACATCTCACTTCTGGGAAGGTCTTCAGTCAGCTCTAGGTACTGTAAGGACCCCAAGCCCTTAACCCTTGATTAGTGTATTAACCCTTATATGTGGCACATGCTTTCAATAAAACTCAATCGGGAAACTCAGATGATACTTTACCATTGAATGGCAACTACAAAATTTCTTTAATACTCAATGTTATAAGATCATCATCCTAACAACATATAGACTCATAAAGTTCGCCCATTACCATCCCCTTTTCGCCACTTTTTACATTGTGGACTTTTATAAAAATTTGGGCAGAGTCTCCCCATAAATTGAGCTATCCCGAAACAAAAGCACATCACATAACATAAATCCCGGCCAGGGAAAACACAATACTCAACAGAATACAGCAACACTAAGTAAATTCCCAGCCAGGGAAGACACCACACATAAGACAACAAAAGTGGGCTTCAACACCCACAATAATACACCAATGACTCTCATATCATTAGCAATTCTACCCTTAATTGCATGCAACATAAAATGAAAGAGAGAAAGGCTCGTGCCTTTATATACAACCCATATACAAGTATAACCGTGCTCACATGCGAGCATCATAAATGTGTATATAACTCTCGGGTGTATATAAGTACTCTATATGATACCGTGCTCCATCAAACCCTGGTACCACGATCATGGGAGTACATCCAATCAACATGCTCGAGCTCAGCTCCACAGCCATCGATGTACCTGTTCACCTGCCCCAACAGAGACAGCCCCCAACGGGGTGAGCATACCAATACACAAAATCCCATAATCACAGTAATGAAATTCATAATTTACAACAAAAGTAAATACTGATGAATTTTAAATGATACTCCCTGGATGGCAACGTCCTCATCCGGGATTCCGTGTACTGTCCCTGTTCTCACAATCATCAAACTCATCAAATCTCAAAAATCAGTAAATCAACACATTGATTTAACTCATTGCATGCCTAGTTCTCGAATATCAATAGATGGTGATTCCAAATATATTATACATGCAAATATGGATATCTCAATATCAAATACTAATTTCTCAACTTCGCTATCAATCACAGATAGCTCAAATGCCTAGCATATATTTTACCAATTTTCCATTATACTTAGACATCTCAAATGTCTTATAATGAATACATGATCCCACGATCATTCTCAGGCATCTCAATGACCTACAATGGTCATATACATCCGGTACCCCATATACCTTATGAGAGTTATACTACTCTAGTGTCAAGCACGCTCGTGGCGGCGATATCAAGATTAGGTCGCTTCATAGCTTCTCAACACATATATATAACCTCATGCACAATTATTCAATGAAATCAAAATACATTATGCATTTCACAAATGCTCTAATATATGGTAATGCTCATACGTCGCACGTACCTTAAATCTCCGAAGTCGGAGCCAAACCTTGCTCGAGTTCCATGCCCCGAGGAACGATGTGCTAACACGATAAATAATTCACAATTATTTACGAACATGCAACCCATGCTCAAGCACACCCAAAACCCTCAAAATATTGTCAACACACGACAATAAATCATTTAAAAGACCCGGGGCAGGGCACATGCAGGGAGGGAAAAAGAATGCCACATATCGAAAAATTGCTCAAGAACACCTTCAATAATTCGAACCCTATCATCACAATTCGAACCCAACCAAGCACCATAATACATCGAAAACAAGTAATAATCGATTAACAACAAGAATCATCGCCCCCCTGCCAAAACCCCCAAAATCCGAACTCAAAGCCCTAAATTCGAACCCAAATCTTTAAATTCGAACACAAATCCTTAAATTCGAACACAATACCACCAAATTTAGCGGGGAATTACATGAGAGGGACGAAAAAGGGGTAAGGAAGGTTACCCATACGAAGATCGGAAGGAAATCGGACGAAAATTGAAGAACCCTAGAAAATTGGGGATCAGGGCTTTCCTGTAAAATCCGAACTCAAATCGCGACCAAACTTCGAATTGTTGGTGTGGGAAGCTGCGCCTGGACAAGACGAAGCCAACGGCGGGTTTGACGCGGCGAACGGCGGCCGGACGGCGGCGGGCGCAACGCTTTTACGCGCGGGGGTGAGGGAGATCAGAAATGGCCGACGCGAGGAGAGAGAGAGACGGGCTGGAGGGCTGAAATGAATTTTTAAAATTAAAATCTTGGGTTCAACTGGTATTTATAGCAAAAATACCCCGAAATACTAATAGCCCCACAAATACATCATGATTCATTAAAAATCATCTGTTTTCAAAAATTCTCTCTCTAACTCCAAAACCCCCTACCGGTGCCCACACAAAGCACCCCAGATCCCGAGTCACACTAAAAACCCAACTCTTAGATTTTGCACAGTAATGAGAATACAATCTCAACCTTGGGATCCAACGATCCCACTACCCAAATAAACGAGCCCAGAAGGCCCAACACCGCGATTAAACTCCAAATCGCCACGTAAAACAACTTTAGGGGTTATTAACACTCCGGGATTACCATCTATAATCCCTGGTCATCACAATATCCCCCACTAAAAGAATTTCGTCCTCGAAATTAGCACCGGTGTAATACGTAACACCCAGGCTACACAACAACATGAAGCCACAACCTCGATTCCTGACCATATCAGAGTCGTCTTAAAAAAAAAACGCGGGGATACTTACCTTCACATCAAACTCTGAAATAGAGCGACTTACCAAAACCAACATATCACCCAAGAGGCAAAACGTACCTCGATGCGGGTCACCCCAAAAGTCAGTCTCTCATGACTGCAAAACAACCAATACTTACGACTGTAGATCGGACAGTCATCCTTAGTTCTAATACAACTAGTATGAACGCATCCTGAATGACACCTCAACCGTGAGAACGTTGACCTCGTGTCAAACTCTGGAGTGGAATAGACTTCCAAATCCATCATAACATCAAAGAGCGTCAGCACAACTCAATGCTAACAATCCAAAAGCAGTTAGTCAACTGAAACTGCAAGGATTCGAATCGCTCCCGATTCCATCGTAGATATCATTCAATGACGTCTCTATCATGACTCACGATGTCTAACATACATCGTTACGAGGGAAATATTAGTATGCCACGGTGTACACATACCAAACCTGGTTTCCACTTCAAAACCTTTTCCATCGAAGGAGCAGTCGCATCATTGCAACTCAATTTGGGCAACTCACGGCCACAGATTCACACAAAAGACATCTCACAAGATGTCCACCTCCGGATGTTCCAAGAATCACATCCTGATCATAAATAAACAACCGAGACTCCACAGAGTTTAAAATTCTGAAAGGACATGCAATAAACCCATTGCATCCTCAACGCTTGTGTCGACAGCGACACCCAACCAATCCGAATTCCTGTCATCCCTTGATAATCATAGGATTTAACAATCCAAACTTGGGAAGGCTATCGCATAACTCGGAGGAAAACACCAACAAGGAAATACATTAACCCACACAAGATAATCCCTCCTCAAGGGAAGTCAACTAACTTCACGATTATTCCTCATAATCATCGTGCCATGGAGATTCCCAATCTCAAGGTGTTCCATATCTCTTATCAGAGATTTAACCATCCAAAAAAATAGCATAACTATATGCTTGACAAAAGGAAATCAACAACTGGCGTCCGTATACTCACCGGTATACCTGCCTAAGCACTGACATCACATGCATACTCAATGCACTTGGCTCGGGTATCTACAACATACCCCTAAGCCCCAAACACAACCGTCAATTCTGAGTCATTCCCATCCAGTGGAGAATGATAATCGACGATCAACAACACGGCGTGATTCCCAAAATCAACACCACATGCACCAACTTACCGAATCTTTCAAAGATTCCCAAATAGTTATAATACTACCTCCTTCCCCACAAGGGAAGTGCCATCGAACTCGAGATCCACTAGTCTCGAACCACCGTTCGGAAAAAAAAATTGGATACAATAACACCCATTGCATCCCAAATACACGGATTCCCCAGATCGAGCCAACAACGACTTGATGACTCTCTTGTTGGTACTTCAACATCATGAGCTGTCCCAGACAAGTCTCACCAAGATTAAACATAAACGTATACACGTTTCAGTGAGGCATGCACAACCTCAACCTCAAATGATGTGGTGACTACTAGAGTCCACTACAATCCACATCGTATCACCTTACGATTTGTCAAACTTGGTTCCAACAAGCAGTATAACGGCTCTAGCAAGCCCCTCATGGTACTGCACACACGCGGCAGACAAACTAGTCTCTGCCTCACCTCAAACCTACCAACAAGACGGACGTTTCCGCATGGCATATCATACTATGGGAAGAAAACTCAATAGAGTAGTGGGTCTTTACCCAACAATCCTCTAACGCCGATACACTCTGGACACTCCAATGTCCCCATGTACTTAACATAACCTGATCCTACTCATTTAGGACCCATTCTACACCCTCAAGGGTGGTGTGACCATGTCTACCACATGTCACATCGACAGAAAGCAAGTAATTTCCTCCATGATTACTCCTGTCGTCAAATACATGGCCAAAAAGCCATTCCAACGAGCATACCTCAAGGGTATCACCACTCATAATATGATCACCCCAAACATAAGTTGCGGTACAATCACATGTACAGCGCATCCATCCATTCCTCGAGCAACCCGCTCGGTGTAAGGGTCACGTCAATCGGTGACGCACACACCACCTTGTGCTCGGTACTGGCACCCAAGGCATACCACTGAAGACGTATACTCAACGCATTGTTCATCGTAACGATGATGTATGTCTAATAAGACATCTCTGACACCATCGTCATCTTCATCCCGTGACGACACATGCCCCCTCATGGCATCTAAGGCATCGTCATCTAGTGACGGTACATGTCAACAATGACATCTAAATGACCTAGTCAACTCGTGACGGTCCATGTACATCAACGTATGTCATCCATCATCATGCTAGTAAAATAGTCAAAATAAAACATGCATATCAACATATGCCAGCTATAATAATGTTAATAGAATAGCAATATCCCATACCTCATCGCTAACAAGATAGCGGCATACCTGTCTCCGTCACTCAATAATAGTGCGTAATCAGCACCCATCGCTCGAAGGCGGCAAAGTCCTGTGCTGAGTACCTAGCGGCACAATCCATCGCTATAGAATCGACGGCATGATACCTTGTCATATAATAAGTGTCATGAAACCTCGCTATACACCTGAGCATGAATCATCGTCCACATAATAGCGGAACGAGGCATCGCTATCAACATATCCGGCGGCACAAATCATCGCCAATCCTCATAAAAGAATGAGTCATCGTAAATCCACATAATAGCGGAATGAGGCATCGCTATCAACATATCCGGCGGCATAAACCATCGCCAATAATCACAAAGAGATTAATCATCATCATCGACACAACGGAATGAACCATCGCTAATCATCATAGAAAAAGTACATAAATAAAGAAATGCATGAATCTAAATGAAGTACACTTCCTGGTTAAACACATTAACCCACTTTTATTGTCCTTGTTTCAAATATTCATGCACGTTATCATTAGATCTTAACGTAATTTGATTAACATCATAGTGTCATAACATCTTATGGCATCTTACCACATATAATATCGTATGGCCTCTTACCATATGGGCATCTTACCCCGTGGCATCTTACCACAAATAACATCGCATGGCCTCTTACCATGTGGGTCATCTTACCCCGTGGCATCTTACCACAAATAAGATCGCATGACCTCTTACCATGTGGGGCATCTTACCCCGTGGCATCTTACCACAAATAACATCGCATGGCCTCTTACCATGTGGGGCATCTTACCCCGTGGTATCTTACCACAAATAACATCGCATGGCCTCTTACCATGTGGGGCATCTTACCCCGTGGCATCTTACCACAAATAACATCGCATGGCCTCTTACCATGTGGGGCATCTTACCCCGTGGCATCTTACCACAAATAACATCGCATCATTATATAAACATCATCATTATAAACTTATTCATCATAATCATCATCATAAACATCATATCATCTTTACTCATCGTAAACATCATCATCATAACATAATACATACTTGTGCAATCATTGCATAATCATAGTATAGAAGTATGGTTTACCGTCCGATGCCCGTACGTTTCTTACGTACCTTCCTTGCTTGAACATTACATGAACAAACGCATTAGTATATTCAATAATAATTCAGACCATACCGAAGTATTCCACTGTCGGTTGTCTACCCAGTCTGTCCTCAGACAAAGTCGGTTGTCTACCCAGTCTGTCCTCAGACAATACATCATATCTTTCTTTTCCCTGATTTTCTTACCAAAATCAGATTCCTTGGCACGTAACATATAGAGTGCTAGACATCACTATTAATGCCATCCTATCGTGTTCCATACGATTCCTGCAACCACAATGGTTAGCAATACCACTTTTCGTATCATAAAAGCACATAAACAATTAGTTATGTCGTATAACATTAATGCCATCATGCATAAATATTTGCTGTCAATAACTTCCTACGCCCTTAACAGCCCCAATGAGCAACCACTGCTCTGATACCACTAATGTAAGGACCCCAAGCCCTTACCCCTTGATTAGTGTATTAACCCTTATATGTGGCACATGCTTTCAATAAAACTCAATCGGGAAACTCAGATAATACTTTACCATTGAATGGCAACTACAAAATTTCTTTAATACTCAATGTTATAAGATCATCATCCTAACAACATATAGACTCATAAAGTTCGCCCATTACCATCCCCTTTTCGCCACTTTTTACATTGTGGACTTTTATAAAAATTTGGGCAGAGTCTCCCCATAAATTGAGTTATCCCAAAACAAAAGCACATCACATAACATAAATCCCGGCCAGGGAAAGTGGGCTTCAACACCCACAATAATGTAATACCCCCGAAATGTAATATGATTATGTTCTATGATGATGAATTATGATGTGTTTAAGGGTTATGGTGTATTTAAATTGGGGGCCACGATTTATGTTATGATGATATGATGTGGGGAGCATGTTGGGTATTTTAAGGGATGTATTAATTATATGAAGTTAGAAAATATCGAGTGAGGATATTTTAATACATCGTACTATATACCGGGATACAATTAAACACCACATGGCACCCCAACCACACCACCCCACCCCCCAACTCGGTCACCACCCATCCCCCACTTGTCAACCCACTTGTTTCACACCCATACCTCCACTTGCCCCAAACCATGCTATGATCATTTCCTTGCAATCAATTCCCTCCACCTCCTCCTCCCTCTCTTTTCGTCCCTGGAGCTGCAGATTAGAGAAGGAAAGAGGCTGTGAAGCTTTGTGTAAAAGCTTGCCAATTTGAGGAAGAAAAAGGGGGTAAGACTTCATACTCTGTTATAGGGTTGGGTATAGTTATGGTGGGTTGATTTTAAAGCATGTTAAGTATAGGTTTGGGTGGAACCTTGGTAGAGATGCTTACAGGGTAGTTTTATGTAACTACTAGCATGGATGTTTGAGCATTTACATGTCTTATGTGATAGATTTCTAGTTATGAAACTATATGCTCGAAAATCTGGGCAAAGGGATACATGCTCTGTTTTTGTAAAAGTTGGTTAAGGATGAAGATTATGATGATGTTATGATGCATGTTAGCTTAAGTTTCGTTAAACCTTTGATTTAAGGGCTTACATGGATATTTTATGAAGTTCTTCACATGTTTGTTTCAGCATGAAAGATGTGTTATGAGGTAGAAAAGATGGTGTGAAATGTAGTGCTCAAAAATCTGGGGAAAAATCCCGATTTTCAGAGCTCTCGATCGATCGAGATTTAGTTCCGATCGATCGAGCGAGACAGAAGGTCTAAGCATGTTTTCAAAATTTTGGTGCCGATCGATCGAAGGATTTCTCGATCGATCGGTGAAGCTCCTCGATCGATCGGTAAAATGTTCGATCGATCGAGCGAGGCAGAATGCTAAGGCACTATTTGTGCACAGTGTCTCGATCGATCGAGACCTAGGGCCGATCGATCGGGAGAGGCAGAAAGTTGAAAAATATGATGATGTTTTATTTTGTTAAGTTTATGATGTAAGATGGTTTTGAGGCATCTAATATGGTATTATGTGGTCTTGTAGAACCATCCCAGGTACCGGCACCATCAAGGAGATAAAGTCTGTTGACTCCTCCTCTTTTTGGAAAAGGTACGTAAGAAGCGTACGGGCATCGGACGGTAACACACATCTTCTTACTACGACTATGCCTTTATTGCATGAGTATTCACGATGAAATGACGATGTTTATACGATGTTTATACGATGTAGCCCATATGATGTTTATTGCTTATACGATGCTTATATGATGATGTTTATGCGATGTATGGTGGTAAGATGCCACGGGGTAAGATGCCCCACATGGTAAGAGGCCATGCGATGTATTGTGGTAAGATGCCACGGGGTAAGATGCCCCACATGGTAAGAGGCCATGCGATGTATTGTGGTAAGATGCCACGGGGTAAGATGCCCCATATGGTAAGAGGCCATACGATGATGTTGTGGTAAGATGCCACGGGGGTAAGATGCCCCATATGCATGATTCTAAATCAGGGACAACAATAAGAAGTGAATGTATAACCAGCATATTACTTAACCAATGTTTCATGCATGTATTATGATGTTTATAATGTTAAGTAAGATTATATATGCTCATGATGTGTTGTCCCTGTAGGTACACTTTTGGACGAAAGGACTAAGGGTCGGGTTGAGGCAGTGAGCTACGAGGGACACAGGAATGTATAGAATTCAAGTTATGATTAGTATCTACTCTAGGAGTAGTGTAAATCTAAATGACATTCCTTTAGAATGTAATGAAATATTTTTTTGAAATTTTGTATTTTGGCCTGTAATCCTGTAGCTCGTGAATCAACCAAAACCTTAAGATGTTACCTTAATGCATGATTAGTCCTTCTTATGTCTTTTAATCACTGTTAAGGTGGGAAGACCCCACATTAGTGGTATCAGAGCAGTGGTTAGATAACTCGGGAATGAGTGAAGGGTAGCCTTAGCAATAAGTTAGCTAAGTACTTACTATTGAACATGTTTTATGTGTATGTTGCATATGAAGTTTCTATGTTATGCTAACATGTTTAATTATCTAACGATGTACTTTATGAACTGCTTTTGGTGTTGTTATTAACCCTTGTGTTGCAGCATGGCAGCAAATATAGAAGTGGGTGACGCCATTAGTGTAAATGCAAGCGCTGGGCGTACAAACCCATTGCCACCACCAGCTTTGGGAGAGGAACCCTCTGAACAGCAGTTGCTACCTGGGGAATTGAGCTTGGCTCAGTTTATGATGTATCGAACTCCGATGTTCGAGGGAACTGAATCAGGAGAGAAAGCTGAGGAATGGTTAGAGAGGATCGAACAGATATTTGTGGCAGCGCCTTGTGCAAAGACGGCCTGGATCCGATTAGCAGAATTTCAGCTGTCCAAGAAGGCATTGATGTGGTGGAAAACCACAGTGATTGAGCAAGAGGCTCTGGGACAGGAAGTAAATTGGAAGATGTTCCGAACGCGGTTTTTGAACCGCTATTTCTCAGCCGCTGCAAGACAGGCCAAGGAGGATGAGTTTACCAGTTTAAGACAAGGTACCATGCCTGTATCTGACTATGCTCTGCATTACTGTTCCTTACTACGATATGTGCCACACATTGCTGGCAAGCACTCAAGCGAAGATGCGGAATTTCATGAAGGGCTTGAGGCCTGAACTGTATGACAGGGTGATCACTTATGGCCCTGCTTGTTTTGATGATGCACTCTCACGAGCTGAGCTAGCTGAACTGGGAGTCGGTGCATATCCTGATGCTGTGCCACCTCTAGCACCCCCTCAGAGACCCACTTCTGATAATTTGAAGCCCAGGGGTGATCAGTTTAAGCCTAGGGGGAACACTTCAGCATCGAGATTCAGTGGCAAGAGGCCCGAGAATCAATGGAAAGGGAAAGGTAGGAATGATGCTCCATCTGGGAGAGGACCGTCTCAGGGAGACAGATCTGGAAGAGTTCAGTGCACTCTTTGTGGGCAACCACATTTGGCAAAAGACTGCGTAGGATGCTATGTCAGTGGCGACAGAGGCCACTTTGCTCGGCAGTGTCCCAAAAGGGGAAGACAGCAGAACTCTACGGGGAGACCTGCGGACAGAACGGCACAACACCGGCCACCTTTTGTGCCAAGACAGTATGGAGGTCAGCCCGCGGGGCCACCTCAAGGACAGGTGTATGCTTTGACAAGGGAGCAGGCTACGGCGGCCCCGGAGGAAGTTATAGCGGGTACGTGTCTTTTATTTACGCACCCTGCTCTTATATTGATAGACACAGGTGCGTCACACTCTTTTGTGTCGACGAGTTTTGTTGAAAGGCACCACATATGCACTTCTCCGTCCCCCATTCCTCTTACGGTCTCGACCCCCGCTGGAAGAAGTTTGACTACGGATCGGATTGTTTATGATGGCCTCATTTATTTTGAGGATAATGAGTTAAGATCAGATTTGATTGTGTTGGGAATGACAGACTTCGATTGCATTGTGGGCATCGATGTTCTGAACAAGTATCAGGCAGTGGTAAACTGCAGGCAAATGACTGTCCGATTTAGATCTGTATTGGGAGTCCAATGGACATTCTATGGGGATGGTTCCCGTCCGAAGATTCCGTTAATATCTGCTGTCAAGATGACACAGCTATTGGAATGAGGTCATGCGGGATATCTTATCTATGCTGTTGACATGACGGATAAGAGGGAGGAATTAAAGGTTGAGGATGTGCCCGTAGTGGCGGAGTTTCCTGATGTCTTTCCGGAGGAGATTCCCGGATTCCCACCGACGAGAGAGGTCGAGTTTGGGATTGAGTTGCTACCAGGGACGTCTGCAATTTCTCGTGCCCCGTATAGGATGGCACCAGCGGAGCTAAGAGAGCTAAAGATTCAATTGCAAGAGCTCCTAGACAAAAACTACATACGCCCTAGCGTATCGCCATGGGGTGCGCCTGTCTTATTTGTTAAGAAGAAAGATGGATTGATGCGTCTATGCATTGACTACAGGCAGTTGAACAAAGCTACAGTAAAGAACAAGTATCCACTTCCGAGGATCGATGACTTGTTCGATCAGTTGCAAGGTACGAGGCTCTATAGTAAGATCGATCTGAGGTCGGGGTACCATCAGATTCGAGTAAGAGAATATGATGTTCAGAAGATGGCTTTCAGGACTAGATATGGGCACTATGAATTCCTGGTCATGCCTTTTGGGGTGACGAATGCCCCAGCTGTCTTCATGAGTTTGATGAACAGGGTGTTCCAGCCGTATTTGGATCAGTTCGTCATAGTCTTCATTGACGACATACTTATCTACTCTCGGACGAAAGAAGAGCACGTAAGACACTTGAGGATAGTGCTTCAGATCCTTAGGGATCATCAGCTGTATGCGAAGCTTAGTAAGTGCGAGTTCTGGTTGGACAACGTGGTATTTTTAGGACATGTCATATCTAGCCACGGGATATCTGTGGATCCAAGAAAGATTGAAGCTGTGATGGAGTGGGCTGCACCCACTTCTGTACCTGAGATAAGGAGTTTTCTCGGTTTGGCAGGATATTACCGACGTTTCGTCGAGGGTTTTTCGAAGATTGCCAAACCCCTGACGCAGCTGACTCAGAAAGGAGTCCCCTTCTTTTGGTCCGAAGCTTGTGAGGAAAGTTTTCAAGAACTGAAGCGTCGCTTGACTACAGCGCCTGTACTGGTAATTCCGTCTGAGGATAAGAAGTTCGCCTTGTATACGGATGCGTCATTACAGGGCTTGGGCTGTGTGTTGATGCAAGATAAGCATGTGGTGGCTTATGCATCGAGGCAGCTGAAGCCACACGAGGCTAAGTATCCAGTGCATGATTTAGAACTGGCGGCCATCATATTCGCCTTGAAGATTTGGAGGCATTACTTGTATGGCACGTCTTTCACTATATATACGGACCATAAGAGCCTGAAGTTCTTATTCACTCAGGCAGAGTTGAATATGAGACAAAGAAGATGGATGGATTTGCTCAAAGATTATGATTGTGAAATTGAGTACCATCCAGGTAAAGCAAACTTGATAGCAGACGCCTTAAGTCGGAAGGTGAAGAGTACTGCAGAGGATGTTATGTGTTTGTCAGCCTTGATGACGTCTTATTGCCAACTGGGCTATGATTTCAATGTAGACACGTCGCCTGTGCGAGTGTCGACCCTATTGGCGGAGCCAGATATATTTGAGGCAATCAGGAAGGCCCAGAAGTCAGATAGTGAGGTTCAGAGGTGGACATCATTGGTACTTCAAGGCCAACCATCCAAGTTTAGAGTGGCTGAGGATGATTCCTTGAGACTGGGCAACCGATGGGTAGTCCCAGATACACCAGAACTGCGTAGAGGAATATTGGAGCGAGCTCACAGTAGTCGATTCAGTATCCACCCAGGGGGAAAGAAGATGTACAAAGATCTATGCGATCAATTCTGGTGGAGATGCATGAAGCATGAGGTAATTGTTTTCGTTAAAAGATGTTTGATCTGCCAACAGGTAAAAGCAGAGAGGCAGAGGCCTGGTGGAGAGCTGAAGAGCTTAGAGGTGCCTGAATGGAAGTGGGAGCATATATCTATGGACTTCGTAACCCACTTGCCAAGAACGACCTCAGGATTTGATGCGATCTGGGTGATCGTGGATAGGCTGACGAAGACGGCTCATTTCATCCCTTACAGTATGTCTTATACATACTTAAAGATGGCCCAGATGTATATACGGGATGTTGTGAGATTGCATGGTATTCCAGTCTCGATAGTGTCTGACAGAGACCCGAGGTTCACTTCACATTTCTGGGAGGGTCTCCAGACAGCTTTGGGCACAGAGGTGAGACTGAGTACGGCCTATCACCCTCAGACAGACGGCCAAACAGAGCGTACCATTCAGACGCTCGAGGACATGTTGAGGGCATGTGTTTTGGAGTTTGATACTCCGTGGCAGGATTCAGTGCCGCTGGTGGAGTTCTCCTATAACAACAGTTATCAAGCGAGCATTCAAATGGCCCCTTTTGAAGCTCTGTATGGACGACGATGTAGATCACCGCTGTATTGGGAGGACTTGACTAGCAAAGCGGTCGGAGGACCGGATATGATCAAGGATATGGAAGGTAAGATTAAGATGATACGCCAAAAGATGAAAGCGGCCCAAGATAGGCAAGCGGCCTATGCCAATAAGCGGCGACGACCGCTAGAATTCCAGTTAGGAGACAGGGTCTTCTTAAAGATCTTGCCCTTCAGGGGTGTGGTTCGTTTTGGGATGCGGGGAAAGTTATCTCCGAGGTATGTTGGGCCATATGAGGTTTTACAGCGCATCTGTACTTTAGCTTATCGTTTGGCTCTACCGCCATCTTTATCTGGCATACACGATGTTTTCCATGTCTCTATGTTGAGGAAGTATGAGCCAGACCCGTCCCATGTCTTACAGCCTACTGAAGTACAGTTAGACTCAGATGTGTCCTACGTTGAACGACCAATCAGAATTCTGGATCGAGAGGATCGCAGACTATGGAGCAAAGTTATACCGATGGTCAAAGTTCAGTGGGATCGTCGGGGTGTCGAGGAGGCTACGTGGGAGACGGAACGGCATATGGTGCAGCACTATCCGGAACTATTCTCTGGTATGTATTTATGTTTAGTTTCGATACGATGATGCATGTGGATTTCGGGGACGAAATCTTATAAGTAGGGGAGTAATGTAATACCCCCGAAATGTAATATGATTATGTTCTATGATGATGAATTATGATGTGTTTAAGGGTTATGGTGTATTTAAATTGGGGGCCACGATTTATGTTATGATGATATGATGTGGGGAGCATGTTGGGTATTTTAAGGGATGTATTAATTATATGAAGTTAGAAAATATCGAGTGAGGATATTTTAATACATCGTACTATATACCGGGATACAATTAAACACCACATGGCACCCCAACCACACCACCCCACCCCCCAACTCGGTCACCACCCATCCCCCACTTGTCAACCCACTTGTTTCACACCCATACCTCCACTTGCCCCAACCCATGCTATGATCATTTCCTTGCAATCAATTCCCTCCACCTCCTCCTCCCTCTCTTTTCGTCCCTGGAGCTGCAGATTAGAGAAGGAAAGAGGCTGTGAAGCTTTGTGTAAAAGCTTGCCAATTTGAGGAAGAAAAAGGGGGTAAGACTTCATACTCTGTTATAGGGTTGGGTATAGTTATGGTGGGTTGATTTTAAAGCATGTTAAGTATAGGTTTGGGTGGAACCTTGGTAGAGATGCTTACAAGGTAGTTTTATGTAACTACTAGCATGGATGTTTGAGCATTTACATGTCTTATGTGATAGATTTCTAGTTATGAAACTATATGCTCGAAAATCTGGGCAAAGGGATACATGCTCTGTTTTTGTAAAAGTTGGTTAAGGATGAAGATTATGATGATGTTATGATGCATGTTAGCTTAAGTTTCGTTAAACCTTTGATTTAAGGGCTTGCATGGATATTTTATGAAGTTCTTCACATGTTTGTTTCAGCATGAAAGATGTGTTATGAGGTAGAAAAGATGGTGTGAAATGTAGTGCTCAAAAATCTGGGGAAAAATCCCGATTTTCAGAGCTCTCGATCGATCGAGATTTAGTTACGATCGATCGAGCGAGACAGAAGGTCTAAGCATGTTTTCAAAATTTTGGTGCCGATCGATCGAAGGATTTCTCGATCGATCGGTGAAGCTTCTCGATCGATCGGTAAAATGTTCGATCGATCGAGCGAGGCAGAATGCTAAGGCACTATTTGTGCACAGTGTCTCGATCGATCGAGACCTAGGGCCGATCGATCGGGAGAGGCAGAAAGTTGAAAAATATGATGATGTTTTATTTTGTTAAGTTTATGATGTAAGATGGTTTTGAGGCATCTAATATGGTATTATGTGGTCTTGTAGAACCATCCCAGGTACCGGCACCATCAAGGAGATAAAGTCTGTTGACTCCTCCTCTTTTTGGAAAAGGTACGTAAGAAGCGTACGGGCATCGGACGGTAACACACATCTTCTTACTACGACTATGCCTTTATTGCATGAGTATTCACGATGAAATGACGATGTTTATACGATGCTTATATGATGATGTTTATGCGATGTATGGTGGTAAGATGCCACGGGGTAAGATGCCCCACATGGTAAGAGGCCATGCGATGTATTGTGGTAAGATGCCACGGGGTAAGATGCCCCACATGGTAAGAGGCCATGCGATGTATTGTGGTAAGATGCCACGGGGTAAGATGCCCCATATGGTAAGAGGCCATACGATGATGTTGTGGTAAGATGCCACGGGGGTAAGATGCCCCATATGCATGATTCTAAATCAGGGACAACAATAAGAAGTGAATGTATAACCAGCATATTACTTAACCAATGTTTCATGCATTTATTATGATGTTTATAATGTTAAGTAAGATTATATATGCTCATGATGTGTTGTCCCTGTAGGTACACTTTTGGACGAAAGGACTAAGGGTCGGGTTGAGGCAGTGAGCTACGAGGGACACAGGAATGTATAGAATTCAAGTTATGATTAGTATCTACTCTAGGAGTAGTGTAAATCTAAATGACATTCCTTTAGAATGTAATGAAATATTTTTTTGAAATTTTGTATTTTGGCCTGTAATCCTGTAGCTCGTGAATCAACCAAAACCTTAAGATGTTACCTTAATGCATGATTAGTCCTTCTTATGTCTTTTAATCACTGTTAAGGTGGGAAGACCCCACAAATAATACACCAATGACTCTCATATCATTAGCAATTCTACCCTTAATTGCATGCAACATAGAATGAAAGAGAGAAAGGCTCGTGCCTTTATATACAACCCATATACAAGTATAACCGTGCTCACATGCGAGCATCATAAATGTGTATATAACTCTCGGGTGTATATAAGTACTCTATACGATACCGTGCTCCATCAAGCCCTGGTACCACGATCCTGAGAGTACATCCAATCAACATGCTCGAGCTCAGCTCCACAGCCATCGATGTACCTGTTCACCTGCCCCAACAGAGACAGCCCCCAACGGGGTGAGCATACCAATACACAAAATCCCATAATCACAGTAATGAAATTCATAATTTACAACAAAAGTAAATACTAATGAATTTTAAATGATACTCCCTGGATGGCAACGTCCTCATCCGGGATTCCGTGTACTGTCCCTGTTCTCACAATCATCAAACTCATCAAATCTCAAAAATCAGTAAAAATCAACACATTGATTTAACTCATTGCATGCCTAGTTCTCGAATATCAATAGATGGTGATTCCAAATATATTATACATGCAAATATGGATATCTCAATCAAATACTGATTTCTCAACTTCGCTATCAATCACAGATAGCTCAAGTGCCTAGCATATATTTTACCAATTTTCCATTATACTTAGACATCTCAAATGTCTTATAATGAATACATGATCCCACGATCATTCTCAGGCATCTCAATGCGCTACAATGGTCATATACATCCTATACCCCATATACCTTATGAGAGTTATACTACTCTAGTGTCACGCACGCTCGTGGCGGCGATATCAAGATTAGGTCGCTTCATAGCTTCTCAACACATATATATAACCTCATGCACAATTATTCAATGAAATCAAAATACATTATGCATTTCACAAATGCTCTAATATATGGTAATGCTCGTACGTCGCACGTACCTTAAATCTCCGAAGTCCGAGCCAAACCTTGCTCGAGCTCCATGCCCCGAGGAACGATGTGCTAACACGATAAATAATTCACAATTATTTACGAACATGCAACCCATGCTCAAGCACACCCAAAACCCTCAAAATATTGTCAACACACGACAATAAATCATTTAAAAGACCCGGGGCAGGGCACATGCAGGGAGGGAAAACGAATGGTACATATCGAAAAATTGCTCAAGAACACCTTCAATAATTCGAACCCTATCATCACAATTCGAACCCAACCAAGCACCATAATACATCGAAAACAAGTAATAATCGATTAACAACAAGAATCATCGCCCCCCTGCCAAAACCCCCAAAATCCGAACTCAAAGCCCTAAATTCGAACCCAAATCTTTAAATTCGAACACAAATCCTTAAATTCGAACACAATACCACCAAATTTAGCAGGGAATTACAAGAGAGGGATTAAAAAGGGGTAAGGAAGGTTACCCATACGAAGATCGGAAGGAAATCGGACGAAAATTGAAGAACCCTAGAAAATTGGGGATCGGCGCTTTCCTGTAAAATCCGAACTCAAATCACGACCAAACTTCAAATTGTTGGTGTGGGAAGCTGCGCCTGGACGAGACGAAGCCAACGGCAGGTCAGACGCGCCGAACGGCGGCGGGCGCAGCGCTTTTACGCGCGGGGGTGAGGGAGAACGG
The DNA here is from genome assembly GCA_907163345.1 of Haberlea rhodopensis. Taxonomy (NCBI): domain Eukaryota; kingdom Viridiplantae; phylum Streptophyta; class Magnoliopsida; order Lamiales; family Gesneriaceae; genus Haberlea; species Haberlea rhodopensis. The sequence continues at coordinate 720,433 of CAJQUN010000273.1, read as the reverse complement.
AAATGGCCGACGCGAGGAGAGAGAGAGACGGGCTGGAGGCCTGAAATGAATTTTTAAAATTAAAATATCAGGTTGAACTGGTATTTATAGCAAAATTACCCCGAAATACTAATAGCCCCACAAATACATCATGATTCATTAAAAATCATCTGTTTTCAAAAATTCTCTCTCTAACTCCAAAACCCTCTACCGGTGCCCACACAAAGCACCCCAGATCCCGAGTCACACTAAAAACCCAACTCTTAGATTTTACACCGTAATGAGAATACAATCTCAACCTCGGGATCCAACGATCCCACTACCCAAATAAACGAGCCCAGAAGGCCCAACACCACGATTAAACTCCAAATCGCCACGTAAAACAACTTTAGGGGTTATTAACACTCCAGGATTACCATCTATAATCCCTGGTCATCACATGTACAAAGTTGAGGTTGAGCACAGCCTATCATTCCCAGACGGACGAACAGACCGAGCGTACGATACAGACGCTCGAAGATATGTTGAGGGCTTGTGTGCTGGAGTTCGACACTTCTTGGCAGGACTCAGTAGCCTTGGTGGAATTTTCTTATAATAACAGTTACCAGGCTAGCATACAGATGGCTCCATTTGAAGCCCTATATGGTAGGCGTTGCAGGTCGCCTTTGTGTTGGGATGATGTGGACCGTAAATCGGTCGGAGGACCAGAGTTGGTCCAGGATATGGAGGAAAAGGTAAAGGTTATCAGGAGAAAGATGAAGGCAGCTCAGGACAGGCAGGCAGCGTATGCCAATCAGCGGCGTAGGCCGTTGGAGTTTCAGTTGGGCGACAGAGTCTTTCTGAAGATCTCGCCTTTCAGAGGTGTAGTACGCTTGGTATGCTGGGGAAGTTGTCCCCGAGATATGTGGGGCCGTATGAGATCTTACAGCGTGTGGGTACTCTGGCGTACCGTTTAGCTTTACCGCCCTCTCTGTCTGGTATTCACGATGTGTTCCATGTGTCTATGCTGAGGAAGTACGAGCCAGATCCTTCGCATGTGTTGCAGCCTTCAGGGTTCAGATAGAGTCCAATGTTTCTTATGTGGAGCGGCCTATCAGGATTCTGGATAGGGCAGACCGCAGACTTCGGAACAAGGTTATTCCTATGATCAAGGTTCAGTGGGATCGTAGGGGTGTCGAGGAGGCCACGTGGGAGACAGAGCGACACATGGTGCAGCACTATCCAGAGCTATTTTCTGGTATGCGTTTATGTATTGTTTTATCTCATGTTGGTAAGCATGTTTGATTTCGGGGACGAAATCTTATAAGTAGGGGAGTATTGTGATATCCTCGAAATGATTATGTGGGTAATCATGCAATTAAGGGTTGTTAATTGTGTACCTACGTGTTAAAGGCATGTTTTTATGTGGGAGTGGTTTATTTATTTTGATGATGTGGTTTAGGGAGCATGTTAGGTGTTTTTAATTGTTGTGTTGATGTGGTAAAATAATAAAATATCAAGGAGAGATATTTTTATACATCGTATGAAATACCGGGACACAATTAAACACCACAAGATCACCCTACATGCAACCACCCTACCCCCACTTGCATGCAACCCACGCCCCTCCCCTGTTTTCTGGAAACTGATTGACCAAGTAGCCTTTTGCATTTAGATATTTTTTCACTTTATCCTCTTCCAAAAACCTCCTTCTTCCTTCCTTCATTTCGTCTGCATTTTGGACTGCTTCTAGGAAGAAAGTGATCGGATTTTACTAATCCCTTCTTGACAAAAATCAAAGAGCAAAAGTGGTGAGGAATCACGCTGGTTCACCAGCTTTTTCTTTTTCAAGCATGTGTTTCCTTTGTAGCAGATTTGGCATGCTAGTGTAGGGTTCGACGAAATCTTGTTATGAGTACTTTTATGTGATGTTTATGAAGCCCCTAGCATGCTTTGTTAAGTAACTTGCATGCTTTATGTGTTAGATTTCGAGTTGAGAAAAGGGTTCCTCGAACATGTGAGCAAGGGAAGTGCCATGTTTTCATGTTGAGTAAGGGTTCTATCATGAATATTTGAAGCATGCTAGCTTAGGTTTTGGTTGAACCTTTGATGTGATTACGTGTATGGTAGTTTGTTGAAGATGCCAGTATATTTCCTTGAGCATGGTTCATGTGTTATGTGAAGGATTTACTCATGTGAATTGATGTGTTCGAAAAATCTGGGCAGAATGTTAATGCCCTGTTTTCAGAAAAGTTGGTTGAGTACTTATGTAAATGGACGGCATTGATGCATGTGGGTTTATGTTTGTGGTGTAAATTTGATTTGAATACACTCAGGGTAGTGTATTGTAACTGCTAGCATGTTTCTTTGGGCATGTTGTATGTCTTACATGTTAGATTGAAGGGCTTAAATATCGGTGTTAAAGAATTCTGGAAAAACCTGGGTTGAAACAGAGCAACCGATCGATCGGTGAAGAGCACCGATCGATCGGCAAAAGTCCGTAGCCTTTTTAATAAATTCGAACAGTTCACCGATCGATCGATGATAAGGTCCGATCTATCGGTAGTGCCTTTTTTTTAAAAATGTGGAATTTGTTTAATTTTTGATATTGGATTGTAATGAGACATCTAATATTGTGTTGTACACTGGTGTAGAGCCTTCACAGACAGCTACACAGCGCAGGGGATAGAGTCCCACAACACACTACATTTTGGAAGGTACGTAAGTGACGTACGGGCATCCCAACGGTAACATGTAACTTATGTTTGTCTATTGACGCATGATGAATGCAATGTGATGCATTAAGAGTATGATACATGTTATTATGCATTGTTGTTTCATATTATGCATTGATGTTGCATATTGTGATGTGGAATAAAGAGGTGTATTCCACGAGTCAACAGAGCATCACAGTGTATGTTTAATGCTTATGCTTGTTCTGTAGTAATGAAGCGGGGAAGATTGTACCGCTCATTATGAGGTTTTGTAGTAATGAAGCGGGGAAGAATGTACCGCTCATTATTAGATTTTGTAGTAATGAAGCGGGGAAGATTGTACCGCTCATTATGAGATTTTGAAGCAAGAAGCATTAAAATAACTGTTGATATATGACTCAAAAGCTATGTAAAGAACCAAACCCAGAAAACTCCGAATCTCAGGCATAGAAGTGGGGGCAGCCCACTCCATCACAGCCTCAATCTCTTTGGGATCTACAGATATCCCGCTGCTCGATATGACATGCCCCAGAAACACTACACTGCTCCGCCAAAATTCACACTTACTGAGCTTAGCATATAACTGATGCTCTCTGAGAATCTGAAGCACTGTCCTCAAGTGTTTCACATGCTCCTCCTCGCTCCGGGAGTAGATAAGAATATCGTCAATAAACACAATGACGAACTGATCAAGATACTGCTGAAACACTCTGTTCATCAGACTCATAAAGACTACTGGAGCATTCGTCACGCCGAACGGCATCACTAGGAACTCATAATGTCCATATCGGGTCCGGAATGCTGTCTTCTGCACATCTTCCTCGATTAATAATGGGGTCTCACAGGCTGGGTATTATCGACGCTTCGTCGAAGGGTTTTCTAAGATTGACAAACCACTGACGCAGCTAACTCAAAAGGGAGTTCCATTCTTTTGGCCGGAAGCTTGCGAGCAGAGCTTTCAGGAGTTGAAGCACAGATTGACTTCGGCACAAGTATTGGTGATTCCCAAGGAGAACAAGCGGTCCGTTCTCTATACTGATGCATCCCTTCAGGGTTTAGGATGCGTGCTGATGCAGGATAAGCATGTAGTGGCTTACGCGTCAAGGCAGTTGAAACCGCATGAGACGAGGTATCCAGTCCATGACTTGGAGTTAGCGGCTATAGTGTTTGCTTTGAAGATATGGCGACACTACTTATATGGTACATCATTTACCATCTACACCGATCACAAAAGCCCGAAGTTCTTGTTTACGCAGGCTGAGCTAGATATGAGACAAAGAAGATGGATGGACCTACTAAAACACTATGATTGTGAAATCGAGTACCATCCGGGTAAGGCAAATTTGACAGCCGACGCTTTGAGTCGGAAAGTGAAGAACACAGAAGAGGATGTCATGTGTTTGTCAGCTATGCTGACTTCCTACTGTTTTGATTATGACGTGTCTGCTTCACCGATATGTGTATCAACTTTATTAGCTGAGCCGGACATTTATGATCACATCCGGAAGGCTCAGGGAGCAGACCAAGAGGTCCATAGATGGTTATCAGTGGTTCGTCTGGGTCAGTCATCGAGGTTCAGGATGGCTGAGGACGGTTCTTTGAGGCTTGGTGACCGATGGGTGGTTTCGAATACGCTGGAGTTACGTAAGGGGGTCTTACAGCGTGCTCATAGCAGCAGGATGAGTATCCACCCGGGCGGGAGAAAGATGTACAAGGATTTATGTGACAAGTTTTGGTGGAAACGAATGAAACGAGATGTTACTACATTCGTTAAGAGATGCTTGATTTGTCAGCAGGTGAAGACTGAGAGGCAGAGGCCTGGTGGTGAGCTTAAGAGCTTAGAGATACCTGAATGCAAGTGGGAACACGTATCCATGGACTCTGTGACCCACTTGCCGAGGACTGTTTCGGGTTTTGATGCCATTTGGATGATTGTAGATAGACTGACCGAAGTGGCTCACCTCATTCCATACAGTATGACCTTCACCTATTTGAGGATGGCACGGTTATATGTTCGAGATGTGGTGAGACTACACGGGATCCTTGTTCGATTGTGTCTGATCGAGATCCACGGTTTAAATCTCACTTCTGGGGAGGTCTTCAGTCAGCTCTGGGTACAGAATTAAGGTTGAGCACAGCATACCATCCTCAAACGGATGGCCAGACCGAACGTAATATCCAAACGCTCGAGGACATGTTGAGGGCATATGTGTTGGAGTTTGATGCTTCTTTGCAGGATTCAGTAGCCTTGGTAGAATTTTCTTATAATAATAGCTACCAGGAGAGCATACAGATGGCTCCTTTTGAGGCTCTCTATGGTAGACGTTGTAGGTCACCGTTATGTTGGGATGACGTGGATCGCAAATCAGTCAAAGGACCAGATTTGATCCGGAAAAATGGAAGAGAAGATAAAGGTGATAAGGCAGAAAATGAAAGCAGCCTAGGACAGGCAGACAGCGTATGCTAATCAACGGCGTCGGCCGTTAGAGTTTCAATTGGGCGACAGGGTCTTTTTGAAGATCTCACCTTTCAGATGTGTGGTGCGATTCGGAATGCGGGGTGTTGGTACTTTGGCATACCGACTGGCCTTACCACCATCTCTGTCTAGTATCCATGATGTGTTCCACGTATCTATGTTGCGGAAGTACGAGCCAGATCCTTCTCATGTGTTGCAACCTTCTGAGGTTCAGATAGAGTCCGATGTATCTTATGTGGAGCGGCCTGTTAGAATCCTGGATCGTGCAGACCGCAGACTTCGGAACAAAGTGATACCTATGGTCAAAGTTCAGTGGGACCGTAGGGGTGTCGAAGAGGCCACGTGGGAGACGGAGCGACACATGGTGCAGCACTATCCGGAACTGTTTTCTGGTATGTGATTTACGTTTTGTTTTGTTTTGGGTAAGTGCATGCTGATTTCGGGGACGAAATCTTATAAGTAGTGGAGTATTGTGAAGTCCCCGAAATGATTATTGTAATTGAACATTAATTACGTTATGTGATGATTATCGTGTTAATTTATTTGTGATGATTTATTAATATTGGGAAATGCTTAGTCATGTGGTGGTCATGGCCTAGTAATGCATTGAAGGGTGCATGTGTTATATGTTGGGAATTTGAGCTATGGCATGATTATTTGGGGTGGGTGTTGTCCGTTTTGGTAAAGCATGTTTAATTGGAATTTGATGTATTTTACTGAATAAATACTATAAAATATCATGTGATGATATTTTAATACATCATGCTAAATACCGGGACAAAAGCATAACATATCACTCATTAATCACCCAACCCATACCCATCTCTGCAGAAAAAAGCCATGCCCATACCCACTTTTTGACCCTCCCACCACTCCATCTCTATCACCCCTTTTCCCCAACTTTTTCCCCCATTTTTCGTCCAACATCTGATCTTCAAGAGGGAGAGTAAAGCTTGGAAAATATTAACCTTTTCTTGCTAAGGAGGTGGGGCAAAAAGGGGCAAGGAACCATATCTTGTGTTGGTTTAAAGTTTGGTTAAGTTTTGATAAAGTGTTGTGTAGAAATGGCATGTTTAGTAGCCTTTTGTTGAAATTATTGTTTTGTGTAGCTACATGGTAGTATATTGGTGTATTTTGCATGATAATTTGTTGGGGTATGATGGTTTGAGGTGAGTTTTATGGTAGCTTTGGGAAGGTGCTCGGAAATGGCGTGTGTTCGCGATTTGCAGACTTCGGCGATAGATCGACGCGTTTCCCCGATCGATCGCGAGCACATGGATGCGAGGCAGAACGTTTCAGCGATCGATCGCGAGTTTGGCGCGATCGATCGGCGATGCCGCGATCGATCGGCACAACTTCAGCGATCGATCGCGGAAAGATAGATTTTTGGGCATTGAGGCAGTAGCATCTCGCGATCGATCGGGGCTTATTGGCGATCGATCGCGAGAAGCCAAATGTTGTGTTTTGATTAATTATTGTAGGATTTTTGGTATTGGGCTATTAATGGCATTGTGTTGTACACTTGTGTAGAGCCTTCACAGATAGCCACACAACGCAGGGGATAGAGTCCTGCAACATACCATATTTTGGAAAGGTACGTAGAAGATGTACGGGCACCCAACGGTAACATGTAATTTATATACGCATTGGGATATGCATTGTAGATGCAAGTGTGTATTGACTTGTACATGGTAGATGCAAATACATGTCGATCCATACATTATGATTGCATATGTATATGTTGATTGATTGATGCGCATCCCATGAGTCATGGTTATCACCTTGATGATTTTAATGCTTGCCACTATTTATTTTGTGCTGCTAAATGTGAAGCGAGGGGTGGGAGTACCGCATGTCACATTGAAGGAGGTTATCATATGAAGCGAGGAAAGAATATTTGCCGCTAAAATGTGAAGCGAGGGGTGGGAGTACCGCATGTCCATTGAAGCAAGGTTATTCTATGCCGCTTATATGTGAAGCGAGGGGCATTAAAATACATTGTGATATACGGACTAGGGATTGGTTCAATGATTTGAGGAATTGAAATATGTCATGACATTTGTTTAAAATCATAATATCATTCATTGATTTGATTATGAGTTATGGTACAGGGACAACCAAAAGGGGCGTTTTAAATCATTGGAATACATGAAGTATTTTGTATTTATGGTTTACGCATTTTGGCTTTCATTCATGTTGTGTTGAATATGAATTATTATGTGCTCATGTGTTGGGGGTTGTCCTTGTAGGTGCATTTGGCATGGAGAACCAGGGTCGGGGTTGATGCGTGAGCTGTAAGGAGTGCTTCAGGGATAGAAGAACAGAACCTCCCTTTTTGTATAGTTTCTACATAGAGTAGAGAAAAACTATAATTTCACACTCTTTTGTTAGGAATCTAACTAATTCCTTTTTTGGAAATTTTTTGGTACTGTAACTCTTAAGCTCAGGGCATCAACACGGTCTATTACTCTGATTTATGCATGATTAGTTCTCATAATTGCACCTTATAACGTTTTTAGATAACGGGGTCTCACAATTATATTGGTGCATGAGATTTATGTGGTCATGGTTGGGGAAACTGGACATTATATTGAATAATGTAAAGTAATTTTAAAATATGCATGATTGGCTATGATGATAAGTGGTTTTTCCCTTACATGTATGATTGTATGCAATAATGGCATGGATTAATACACTAATAGCGGGTTAAGGGCACGAGGGTCCTTACATAAGGAATCCTCCATTTTAAAATATGAAGGTGTTTGGTGTTGTTTTGGGTTTGTGTTTTATGGATTTTAAAATGGGTTTGTTTGGATATATGTTGTAGTTGGTTGGGTTATGGATTTATGGTAAGAAATGTGTTGGTTTTGTTGATTTGTTGGTAGTATTGTGATGGTTGGTGTTTTTATTGTTGGTTTTTGAAGTTTTGATGTTATTGGTTGGGAAAGTTTTGAAGGGAATTGGATTGGGGAAGAAGCAATGTGAATAGTGGACAAAAATCGTGTGTACAGGCTTCCGCGATTGATCGAGGCATTTTCCACATTGATCGTGAGCCCCAGGGAGGCTCTAGAACGCTTGCGCGATCGATCGGCGAAGCCGCGATCGATCGGCACAAACTCGGCGATCGATCGCGGATTCAATTTTTTTGAGCATTATGGCTGCTGGACCTCGCGATCGATCGAGGCATATGGCGATCGATCGCGAGATGCCAGAATTTGATATTTTGGTTATTTATGTGGGATTTTTGGTATTGGACTATTTTTTGGCTTCTAATATTGATTTGTGTGAATGTGTAGAACCATCCCAGGTGGCAACACAGCCAAGGAGATAAAGTCCTACGACATCTCCACTTTGGAACAAAGGTACGTAGTGAGACATACGTGCATCGGACTGTAAAATGTATTTTATGCATTGGATTTGGTTATGCATTATGGTTGCATATACACATTGGTTGATGCATTATGGTTGCATACACACATGGAATGCATTGGTGCATGTGATTGTAAGTCGTGGTTATATTCCAGTGATGTAGAATACTGGCCGCCTTCATGGGGTAGCAATGAAGAATACTTGCCGCTGTCATACCGTAGCGATGAGAGAATATTTGCCGCTAATATGTCGAAGCGAAGGATAATTCCGCTGTCATATTACTTTAGCGAGGGATATTATTTGCCGCTGGTATTGTCAAAGCGATGGGTATTATTGCCGCTGTCATGTCAACGCTAGGGGTATTATGCCACTGATATAATAAGACTTGGAAACTGGTTATTGGTATTAATGGAATTGGTGCATGTCATGACATCCATTTTTGGTATTATAATCTATTGATTATGATTGTGGTACAGGGACAACAAAAAGGGAGCATTTAACCGTATTAAATACAGGAAGTGATTCGTATTTACAGTTTACGTATTTCTATATTACAATCATATTATTGTGAATATGGTTTGTTACATGCACATGGTTTTGGGGTTGTTCCTGTAGGTATATTTTGGGCGGAAGGGCTAAGGCAGGTTGATGCGGTGAGCTTGTGAGGAGTGCTTTTGGTATAGCAGATGTGATTCTTTTGTATAGTCTCTACTCTAGGAGTAGTGTAAAGCTATAGGATTAACATTCATTTGGTTGGGAATGTAATTAATCCTTTTGGAATTTTATTTTGGCACTGTAATACTAATAGCTCGGGGCATCAACACGAATCATTATACTCTGATTATGCATGCTTAGTTCTTATTGTACCTAAATCCACACTTAATGAACTAGGGTCCTTACTGTGATATCCCCGAAATGATTATGTGATTAATCATTAATTATGTTATGAGGATTATGGTATTAATTCATTGGGTTGAATTAATTATATTGGGGAAAGTTATTTCAGGGTGCATGTGTCGTATGTTGGGAACTTGGGTTGTTTTATGATTAATTTGGGGTGAGTGTTATTTGTTTTGGTGTAGCATGCTTAATTGGGAAATTGAAGTATTTTATTGTATAAATACTAAAAATATCACGTGAGGATATTTTAATGCATCGTGCTAAATACCGGGACCAAAACATAACACATCACACCACCCAACACCAACCACCCCCCCCCCCACCAACCCATGCTGATGACTCTGCATAGCTGACCCATACCCCGACTTGCCCTCATGATTCACTTCATCTCCTCCACTTCAATCTCGCCCCTTTCTCTCCCAAATATCTTTCAGCAGCTGCTAAGCAAAATTGAGAGGAGCTCTTCCATTTTTATTGCTTGGAAACCTTCCAAAAATCTGAGGAAAGGAGGGTGAGAAACCATGCTCTGGTTTTGGGTTAAGTTTGTTTAAGCATGTGTTTTCATTTAAAACAGAAATGGCATGCTAGCTTAGGTTTCTTTAAACCTTCGATTTAAGTGCTTACATGGTGTTGTTATGAAACTCCCAGTATTTTTCCTTGAGCATGTTTCATATGTTATGTGAAGGATTTAAGCATGTAAAATGTAGTGTTCGAAAATCTGGGTAGGGTGAGTGCCCTGTTTTTCTAGAAAATATGGGATGGGAGTGAAGCTTGTGAAGATGTTATTATGCATGTTAGCTAGGTTTTTGGTAAACCTTTGATTTGAGTACATACATGGTAATTTTGTGAAGCCCTTGGCGTTTTTGTTCGAGCATATTTCATGACTTATGTGGCAGATTTGCTTGTATGAAATGAGGTGCTCGAGAAATTCTGGAAATCGCGTTTTTACCGTGTAGCTCGATCGATCGAATTCCCTTCACGATCGATCGAGCGGGGAAGAATATTTTAAAAGAAGGGGTTCGATCGATCGGAAGGGGTTCGATCGATCGGAAGATTTCTTGATCGATCGATGAAGGTTCTCGATCGATCGGCGATACCATTTCGATCGATCGAGTGAGGCATAACTTGGGCATCGAATTAAGTGTTTTCTCGATCGATCGAGCTTGAGGTGCCGATCGATCGAAGGTCACAGAAAGTTGAAAAATGTAAATTGTCATATTTTGCTTAGTTTTTGTTATTGGATCTTAATGAGACATCTAATATTGTGTTGTACACTTGTGTAGAGCCATCACAGGTAGCCACACAACGCAGGGGTTAGAGTACTGCAATACACCATATTTTGGGAAGGTACGTAAGCGACGTACGGGCATCCCAACGGTAACATGTATTTTATGTTTGCCTATTTGACACATGATAGATGCAAAGTTGTGCATTAAGAGTATTATGCATGTTGATATGCATTGTTGTTGCATGTTTATATTGTGGAATAAAGAGTGTGTATTCCACGAGTCAGGGTTATCCTAGTGATGATTTTAATGCTTACGCTTATACCGCTAAAAATGTGGAGCAAGGCTTGCACATGGAGGCGGGGTATACCATACTAAGCGGGGAAGAAGGTACCGCTAGTATGAAGAGCGGGGAAGAAGGTACCGCTAGCGGGGAAGAATGTACCGGTTGTTATGAAATAATGAAGAGGGGAAGATGGTACCGCTCATTATGAAGTTAAGAAGTAAGAAGCATTTAAAATACACTGATGATAAACTGACTAAGAAAGATTTAAGATTAAGAAGTGAAGTTATGTCATGATATTTATTTGAAGAAGCCATAAATTCATATAATGATTTGATTATGAGTTATGGTACAGGGACAACCAATTGGCGTTTTAATGCATTGGAAATACATGAAGTATTTTATATCTATGATTATGCATTATGCTTTACATTCATATTATGTTGAATATTAATTATGATGTGCTCATGTGTTGGGGGTTGTCTTTGTAGGTGCATTTAATACAGAGAACAAGGGTCGGGGTTGACACGTTGAGCTTTAAGGAGTGCTACAGGATTAGCAGATCAGAGTTTCATTTTGTATAGTTTCTACAAGGAGTGTAGTAGAACTATAGTCTTACATGCTGTTACTAAGGGATGTAACTAATCCCTTTTGAAATTCTTTTGGTATTGTAATCTCTATAAGCTCAGGATATCAACACGACCTATTACTCTGATTTATGAATGATTAGTTCTCTTAATTGCACCTTATATTGTTGATTAGATAACGGGGTCTCACATTTAGTGGTATCAGAGCAGTGGTTAGATAACCAGGGAACGAGTTAAGGGTAGCCTTTAGAAACAAGTTGGCTAGGTATTCATTGGTGGGCATGTTTATGCAAGTGGTGCATATTTTTGTATAAGTTGTTATACTAGCATGCTTTTGAATATGATTACTCTTGTTATCTAACGGCTTATATTATGAACTGCTTTTGGTATTGTTGTTAACCCCTGTATTACAGCATGGATGCTATTAATCTGGAGAACCTCAATGAGGGGGTGGGAGATGTAGGCAGTATCAATACTAGTATTGCGCATTCAAATCCTCTACCACCACCGGTTGTAGGCTTGGAGCCTATTGCACAGATACTGCTACCAGGGGAGATAAGTCTGACCCAGTTCTTGAGCTACCATCCACCACCATTTGAAGGAACTGAGACTGGGGAAGCAGTCGAGGAATGGCTTGAGAGACTGGAACAGATATTCGTATCGGCACCCTATGCACGGGCTGCCTGGCTTAGGTTGGCAGAGTTTCAGTTGGCTAAGAAGTCTTCCATGTGGTGGAAGACAACAGTTATGGAGCTTAGGGCTCAGGGTACGATGGTTGATTGGACTGTATTCAGGACCCGGTTCCTTAACCGGTACTTTTCTGCAGCTGCCAGACAGTTAAAGGAAGATGAATTCACTAATTTGAAGCAGGGCAGCCTGTCAGTGTCAGATTATGCTATGCAGTATTCCTCACTGTTGAGGTATGTACCTCATATCGCTGTGAGCAGTCATGCCAAGATGAGGCATTTCCTGAAGGGACTGAGGCCAGAGTTATTTGATCGGGTTGTCGCCAACAACCCCAGCTCTTTTGATGACGCCCCGACTAGGGCAGAGCTGGCAGAGATTGCAGTGGGCGTGTACAAGGAAGTTGAACCCCATTTCGTACCACCATAGAGACCTGTTGTTGATAGCCTGAGGCCACGAGGGGACCAATTCAAGCCTCTAGGGGCCTCTTCATCTTCTAGATTCAGTGGGAAGAAGTCTCAGAGTCAGAAGCAAAGCAATCGGGGACCAATACAAGGGAGTAAGACAGGGGGGAAAAGGTGTGACCACTGTGGAGGATTTCATTTGTCACAAGACTACCCAGGCTGTTATGTTTGTGGCAAGGTCGGCCACCTGGCTACGGCTTGCCCCAATCGGGCTGGTCAGGCAGACTTTGGGCCGAATAGGCCAAGATTTGATGCCAGGATGGCACCACAGAGACAACAGTTTGCACCTCGACCACAGGGATGTCAGGCGGCAGGACCGCCGCAGGGTCAGGTGTATGCACTGACTCGGGAGCAGGCTGAGGCAGCCTCGGAGGAGGTCATTGCTGGTACGTGTCATTTATTTACGTACCCTGCATTTTTATTGATAGATACAGGTGCTTCCCACTCTTTTGTGTCTGCTGCTTTTGTGGAAAGACACCGCTTGTGCTCGTCTCTGTTACCCACGCCTCTCATGGTCTCGACACCCATGGGAATGTATGTGACTGCAGACCGACTGTTATCTGATTGCCTCATTTATTTTGAAGGCAATGATCTGAGGGCCGATCTGATTCAGTTAGAGATGGCAGATTTTGACTGCATTGTCGGCATTGATGTGTTGAGCAGATACCGAGCTGTGGTAGATTGCCGACAGAGGATGGTACATTTTCTATCGGATCAGGGGTTCTAGTGGACCTTCTATGGGGAAGGCTCTCATCCAAAGATTCCAGTAATCTCAGCGGTTAAGATGTCGCGGTTATTGGAACACGGCCACGCGGGCTACCTTATTTATGTCTTGGATGCATCAGAAGAGAGGGAAGTGAGAGCCGAGGATATTCCGGTCGTGGCAGAGTTCATTGATGTATTCCCAGAAGAGATTCCAAGGTTTCCGCCAATCAGAGATGTGGAGTTTACCATTGAGCTACTGCCGGGGACATCAGCCATTTCTCGTGCCCCATACAAGATGGCACCGGCAGAGCTGAGAGAGCTGAAAGTGCAGTTGCAGGAGCTCCTTGAAAAGGGATACATTCGTCCTAGTGTATCGCCTTAGGGTGCACCAGTTTTGTTTGTAAAGAAGAAGGATGGTTCAATGCGTCTGTGCATTGACTACAGGCAACTAAATAAGGCAACAGTAAAGAACATGTACCCGCTTCCGAGGATTGATGATATGTTTGATCAGTTACAGGGTACGAGGCTCTACAGTAAGATTGATCTGAGGTCAGGGTATCATCAGATTCGGGTGAGGGAGGATGATGTACAGAAGACGGCTTTCAGGACCAGATATGGGCACTATGAGTTCCTGGTCATGCCTTTTGGAGTGACGAATGCCCCAGCTGTCTTCATGAGTTTGATGAACAGGGTGTTCCAGCCGTATTTGGACCAGTTCGTCATAGTTTTCATTGACGATATACTCATCTACTTCCGGACTGAGGAAGAACATGTGGAGCACTTGAGGACAGTACTCCAGATCCTCAGGGATCATCGGTTATACGCAAAGCTCAGCAAGTGCGAGTTTTGGTTGAACAGTGTTGTATTCGTGGGCCATGTTATTTCTAGCAGTGGGATATCAGTAGATCCCAGGACGATTGAGGCAGGTATTGATTGGTCTGCCCCTACTTCAGTCAGTGAGATTCGAAGCTTTCTGGGTTTGGCTGGCTATTACCGATGTTTCGTCGAGGGATTCTCAAGGATCGCCAAGCCACTTACACAGCTAACGCAGAAGGGTGTTCCATTCTGTTGGACAGTTTCTTGTGAACAGAGTTTCTGGGAATTGAAGCACAGATTGACTTCAGCACCAGTGTTGGTGATTCCCAAGGAGAACAAAGGGTTTGTTCTCTATACCGACGCATCGCTTCAGGGTCTAGGATGCGTACTGATGCAGGAAAGGCATGTAGTGGCTTATGCTTTGAGACGGTTGAAGCCACACGAGACGAGGTATCCAGTCCATGATCTGGAGCTAGCAGCTATCTATGGCGACACTACTTATATGGTACCTCATTTACCATCTTCACTGATCACAAGAGCCTGAAGTTCTTGTTTACACAGGCTGAGCTGAATATGAGGCAGAGGAGATGGATGGATCTTGATGTGACTAGAAATAGACACATCTTGAGTGCTTAATTGTCTACGATTTGGTAGGTTTTGATGGATGAATTGATACGTATGCTACCTAATCGTATATTTGTGTAATTGTAGGTACAATCGAAGAAAACGAGCTAAAAACGATGTGTAAAGACCAAGGAGAGACATGGACATGACAAGGACTCAAAGTTGATCAAGAAAAGGGCAAAAACGTAATTTTGGAGGTGGCAATCGATCGCCCGGAAGAGGAAATCGATCGCCTATGGACAGAAACATTTGCATCAAAAATTACGGGTCAGCGATCGATCGCGAAGAAGTGGCGATCGATCGCCAAAGTCTATTGGAGCTCGGCGATCGATCGCCACTTTATAGCGATCGATCGCCTCAATGATTTTTCTGAAAAATAAAAGCCTCGCGATCGATCGCCACACATCAGGCGATCGATCGCCGAAGAGTCCAAAAATAAGGAAATTAGGTCTTTTACCATGTTTAGAAGATTGTAACCTATTTTATCAACCACGAACCCCCATAACTCGAATAATTCAGTTCTTAGGCATAGTTTTTGATAGTTTTTCATACTTTAGAATATTTTGGAGCTTTTAGATTAATTTGTTTTCAAGTTTTCTTCAAGAACAACGAAGAACGGAACCGGAATTGACAAGCCGGAATCATGATTTATAATAGTAATTTCTTTTCCTTTATTTATTTAATGTTTTCCATTGAATTTTTATTGCTTTAGATTTAATTATGCTAGGCTAAAACTCTTCGATTCTTGGTTGAAGGGATACCTGCTTTTGGAATTGAACCTTTTATGAAAACTTGGTTTGATTGTTGAATTATATTTCGATTTAAATTCGTTTCTTAAATTTCGAATTCCATGATTGTTGTGTTTGTGTATTAGACCGATCACCTAATATTCAATTGCATAATCGATAGTTTGTTAAGAAACAACTAAGATCAATAATTAACCGGCTGTAGGTGTTGTTGAATTCTTAGGAGAAACGGTTGAGTAATCAATTTTAACGGCTGTAGTTTTCATTGATTAGATTTATCGAACTCATTAGTTTTGAAAACTATCATTGATTTAATCATTAACGGCTGTAGTGGTGATTAGAGATAAGATAAGGGTTGAATTGAATGTTGTATTCTCTTTGACTACGAATAAGATGAGTAGGAATTGAATTTCCAATCGATAGATAATTGAAAGGATTCGAATGTTTTGATTTGATGATTAAAAGATAATTTTCCAAAAGTACGGTTACCTGGAAACCAAGAATCGCTTCACTCTCATAAGTTTAATCATCTTAGTAATCTCGTTAATTAGTTTAATTTTAGAATTTGCTTAGTAGTAATCATTCATCCTAAAACCCCCTTGTTACTATTCGCTTTTGGCACAAAATAAATTTACCTTTCCTGTGAGATCGATCCCTACTTCCACTACTACATATTTTTGTCATTAACTGAAGAAGGGTTAATTTGGGCGTACACGATAAATGCTACCAAATTTTGGCGTCGTTGCCGGGGAAGGCAACATTTATTTGTGTCAATTTTTTTATCCCGCATTACTACTTTGATTTGTTAATGAGTACAGGTGGATCGTTCAATCACGAAGATAACTTTCACTACGATCCTGAGATTGAGAGGACGCTACATCAGAGAAGGAGAGAAGCAAGGCTGCTTGAAGAGGAAGAGAGGAACAACATGGCTGCAAATCAAAGCTTGAGGCAGTTGGCGAATCCTAACTTGGATCAACAACCGCTCTGCATCAGTTTCCCTGCTCTGGCCAATAATGTAAACTTCGAACTTAAATCTGGTTTAATTCACTTATTGCCAGCTTTTCATGGTCTTGCAGGAGAGAACCCACATAAGCATCTGATGGAGTTCCACGTGGTGTGCACTACCATGAAGCCGACCGGAATCACTGAGGATCAAATAAAGCTAAGAGCGTTCCCGTTTTCTCTAAAGGACGCTGCAAAAGACTGGCTTTTCTACTTACCATCCGGATCGATCACCACGTGGACTGACTTACAAAGAGTATTCCTAGAGAAGTACTTCCCAGCTTCAAGGGCAACGAACTTGAGGAAAGAGATATATGGTGTGAAGCAGCTCTACGAGGAATCACTACACGAGTACTGGGAGAGATTCAAGAAGTTGTGCGCAAGTTGTCCACAACACCAGATAAGTGAACACCTTCTCATCCAATACTTTTATGAAGGTTTACTTTCTTCTGACAGGAACTTAGTGGATGCGGCAAGCGGAGGAGCATTTATAGATAAAACAGCGGAGGAAGCTAGAAGGTTGATAGCTAACATGGCAGCCAACTCCCAACAATTCGGATCTGTGCGCCATGGACAACCGCAAAGAAAAGAGGTAAACGTATCAAACTTAGAACAACAACTGATAGACCTCACTTTTCTTGTGCATGGTCTGGCAGGTGGAAATGTAGGAAAGACAAAGCCGTGTGGAATCTGTTTGGCTGCGAACCATGCTACAGATGCATGCCCCTCACTACAAGAGACAACCACGGAGAACGTGAATGCTGCGGGAGGATTTCCAGGCCCCCCACAAAGGAATTATGACCATCCACCAAACAACTACAATCAAGGGTGGAGGGACCATCCGAACCAAGGCTATGGGAACCCGCAGATGCACCAACCTCAACCCTACAGACCGCCATACCAGAGGCCTCCACCACCTCCAGTGCACCCTCCTTGTGACAGGTTAGAACATAGCATTAAAATTATTGCTGAAAATAGTTTACAATTTCAACAGGAGACGAGGGCAAGCATCCAGAGCCTGACAACACAGATGAGACAATTGGCAACTTCAATCAGCAAGATCGAGGCAAGGATTTCAAATGGACTGCCATCACAACCAGAGATGAACCCCCGGGAAAATGTGAGTGCTATCACAGTGTATGTGAATGAAGATGCAGCTGAAGAGAAGGTGGTACTGACGCCACCCCAGAAAGAAGAGATGACGGAGACAGAGACAGACGTTGACGAGCCAATGCAAGGAAAGGAACCACGAGGTAAGCACCCTAAACTTTCTGAATATAGAGAACCACCCCCTTTCCCCCAAGCATTGAAGGACAATAGGAAAGGTGCCGGACTCAAAGGACTCTACGAGATGAGTCCATGCTGCAAAGAGCAAGTCCCATTGCATGAAATCGTGAAAGAGGATCGAAGCAAGGAACACAAGGGGCAGCCCAAGGTCGAGCTCAATGACAATATTTCGGCGGATAACCAAAGAAGCATCCCCATTAAATGCAAGGACCCAGGTATGTTCTTTATCCCATGTGAGATTGGTGCGATTAGGATTGAGAAGGCTATGCTCGATTTAGGATCATCCATAAATGTCATGCCTTACTCAATGTACTCTCAACTGAAAATGGGACCTCTAAAAAGAAATAGAGCAGTTATTCACTTAGCTTATACATCCACGGTCATACCTAAGGGGATAATATAGGACGTAGTTGTGCATGTAAAGAATTTGGTCTTCACAGCCGATTTCTATGTCTTAGACATGAGAAATGGGGATCCTTCTAGTCTAATTATTTTAGTAAGACCATTCTTAAAATCATCAAACTCAGTAATCAATATGAATAGCGGTTCGATAACCATGGAGTCTAATGGTGAATTTGAAAAATTCAACATGTATGAACCCATTAAACCCCTTGAGCATTCTAGTTACGCTATTGATGTACATGACGACTATGATTCTGATTTTGATAATGATGAGTTGTGGGAAATGGGAAAGGCTACTGATGGCCTTGACGAGAAGAGAGGTATGGATCCTCCTGTGCATACTGTTCATATGATTGCTACTCTGTCTACTCACGATACTGCTGACCCTCTTCTCAATTGCAGGATCGTACCAATGGAAAGAAGCACCCTCCGGATCGACCAAAGCAAGCAACAAATGCTGGAGGAGTAACAAAGACTGGGGACGACCACTCAAAGAGCAACAAGCCGAGATACCGAGGAGTGAAGAAGATATTGAGGTGGTTAAGGAAGGATAGAGCAACACTGCATCAACCAGCTTGATAGAAGACTGGCGTCGGGCCACCGACGTTAAACAGAGGCGCTGCTTGGGAGGCAACCCAAGGGGAGTTAGTTTCCCTTTTACCCTTTTATTTTTATTGCTTTTTAGTTTAAACTTTTCTCTTTTCTTATATTTTTGCCTTACATTGGGGACAATGTAAGATTTAAGTATGGGGGAGGGATTAGTGGTGTGTTATTGTTTTTCTTATTGCAAAAATACAAAAAAATCGAAAAATTTAAAATTTTGAGCTCATAGTTAGTAATGAACACATGCTTAGAATCACTAGCCCATGATGAAACCTAATTGATATCATGCATGCTTTTGAACATAGGTGAATTGTTAACCTTGGAACACTTTGAACTTTAAAGCAAAGTGTACTTTAACTTAGTAAGTGAATATTTTGAGCACATTATTGTCATGACTTGTGAAGTGTGCATAACTTAGTGAAGATCGTGTGAACTTTGTGATAGTCTTAAGAAGTCTCTAATACATGCTAGAACTTAACTACATGCTCTTTGAGGCGTATGTATAGACTACTTGCAAACATGAAAGTGATATAGGCAATCTTTGATGCGTTTGAGCCTTTCAAACCTACCATGTAAACAAAATCATTCTCTAGTACCTATTTTGAGCCTTAAATGTTAAAGAATGGTAGTATGCTAAGCATACTAAAGACCCCCATTCAACATTTCTTGACTAGCTTATCATCCCACCCTTTAAGCCTAAATGTGATTTTAATCCATACATTTTAAGGGAGTATGATGTATTTCATTCAAATGCACTTGGGAATCATTGAAGTATATTTATGAGCATAATTGTCAAAAGAATGGAATGCATGAAAGAAAAAGGGATGCCTTGAAAGAAAAAAATAGATAAAAATATGACTCCAAGGGGAGCCAAGGCACAAAAGAAGAAAAGTGTTGAAATAAACCTTGTGAAAAAGAACAAAGTTGAAAAATTCATACAAGAAGAGAAGCTTTTAGTGTGCATTTCATCATACTCTCTTGTTTGAATGTGAGGGCCCGATCCTAATGTGGTGTTTAATTAACATATAATGATTAATTTGCGTAAACAGCGGAAGATTTATTTCAAATGTCTTGTCAAACGGCCCTAAAAATTTTTCGCTTTTAGGTGATACATATATACTGATACTGAAAATATATAATTCCAGTTTCAAATTTAACATGTTGATCATCACATAATTACCAAGTATAACATCAACCGTTAGTAGCATAATTAAAATACAGATACTCGGGGCATACCCCGGTAAATTTAAAACAGAAGTCAAAATACTCTAACAACTACTGGGACTCAAAACATAAAGCATAACCTGAGCTCGCTCTCAAGGAGCTCCGGTATTCATCGATGCTTAACCTCGAGCATCCGCAGTACGTCTACCTGTACCACCTGCCATGCCCATACAACAAAGACATGACAGCCCCCCGCGAAGGGGGTCAGAACCCAGTACGAGAAATAAATAGAATCACGTCAAGAATGACAAAGTATCATGCAATGCATACCATGTATGAATGCGATGTATGAATGGGTACAAAGAATCGAATCTCAAGATACCAAATCGGAGTCCAAAGGAAGGTATCATCAAATCATCAAAGCTCGAGCAGAGGGTGACAGTATACGTACATTGCGCTAGGAAAACTCATCCTATGTACGTTACTGCATCCAGCCCTCGTGTCTAGGTCGAGTCGCACCTGCACGTGACTACAGTTACTACCTATACTGCCTGTCATCGCCATGCTCGTCGCACCCGACACTCAGAGTAAGTCAACTCATTCAAAATCATGGATATCAAGGAAACGATAGCTCAATATGATATGCCCATGAATCATTATGCATTAATGACATATGCAACTCAATATATCATGCAATCTCATGTGAGAGTATATACAAATCATGTAATTTCACATATCATGTACTCCAAGACATTTATCATGTCAGATAGTCACAGAATCATATATTGACAAGAAAATCATATCAATCAAATAATAGCAAGGTCATACAGTAGTATCATTACACGCCTTTGCCAGACGTCATGATAAAACTCATTTCAACGTACCTCGACCCAAGCTAATCTACCGAGACTTCTCGAGTCAACACCGGAATCTATTAACCTGGTCATAACAGTTCCAAATACAACATAATGTCACATACTAGTCTTAAACTTATCAAAATAAAACTCAAACTTAGACCCAAAACTAATTCTCTAAATTTCAGTCTGCGCAACTGTAGAGATCGGCTCATAACTTGTCCGATACCTAATAAACTCATATGGGTCCAATTTATTTTCAAAGCTAGCTCAAAAATGAACATTTCATCAGTTCAACTCATCTTCAAATTCGTTCATTTAGCCTAGGTAAAATGGCCAAGAACAATCTGCTAGAAAAACAGGACAATTTACCAAATTTCAGCTTGACCCATTTTTGTATAAAATTCATATTAAATTCAGATGATGTCCAAATGACTTGAGGCTAGTGGGGAAATCACGAAAACTCAAAGTACTACAGTTCATATTTGAAGTCCAGAAGCTAGTTCGGTCATCTAGAGGCACATGCAAAGCAAAGTATGCCAGATTTAAAAATACTCATATTCTGTTTTGACAGAGTGAGCGGTTCTAGGGAAAATTGCATATCTTACACATGGAAACTCCAAAACATGTAAGGCCAGTTTCTAATGCAATATAACCCAACATAAAACAAAACATCTCTTATGAGCTTTAAGCTAAACAATTCATCTTCATGTACATTATGTGAAAAACGTACAGCCTAAAAACTCGTATATCCCCTGCTTCCAGATTGTATAGTTGCTGGTAAAAATTATCATAATTCTTTCATATGAGCTCCAAATTGAGTGAGGCCAATTTCAAATGCAAGATAACCTCGAATACTACAATACTTATCAGAGCCTAAAAATTCATATTCGTAGCCATTTATTCCCAAAAATACGAATAACAAAATGCATGAAACTCGCATGCAGTGAATTTCCAGATTTGACACATGTTGGTAGAACGACCATAACTTTTCCATCTTAAATCCAAATTAGCTGATTTCGGTGGACAGTTAAAGCTAACACATAATACTACAACTTGTTATAAGAGCTATATTTTCCAATTCGAAACGTAACTATGCTAAAAACGCGAAATATCAGACGGTTTATGCACTGGTTTTAGCAGACTACAATTGACAGCAACTTCTTCATGAATGAACACCATGGTTCGACCCTCAATCCTACATGCATGTTGATAAAACTCAAGGATGATGATATACCTTCATTTATCTTCAAGATTTGAAGCTTGATCATCCACAAAACCAAGCCAAGATCGAAAATCCTACACCAAAACTGCTGCTACTCGAAAATCTTGCATGTCCTTTCTCCAAACTTGAAATTTCTTGGTGCATCTTGTTCCTCAAGCTTAGTAGCATTCAAATATATCTTTGCATGTGACATGCACTTGAAAATTCAAGAGGATTTTGGTAGGAAAATTAGCTGCCATTTTCGAAAATGGTAGAAGAGAGAAGGAGGAGGAGTGATGGTGAAGGAAGAGAGAAGATGGTGTTGGAAAATGAAGTAAAAATCTGATTTTTGGCATGGTATATGCGTGAGATTCAATGCCATGCATGATTTTATTTATTTAATTGATGTATTGTGGAATCCATGTGTCAATACATCACTCTCTTGCAAGATTATTGGTCCAAAATCATGTATTAAACATGAGTAAAGTTAATTAGTGGCATGTGTTCTCCAAGTGCCATGTGATCATGCACATGCTCATGCACTAAAACATGCTCCACTAGTTGGTTGACTCATCGTAGTCGGAACACCTTAATTTAAAGTTTGCACTTTTAATTATCCGGGTTTGTTTAATCATCGTTAATCCGGATTAATTAGTATCGGGGCCTTACATTGAATATCCTTACCCTTTCTTTCATAAGCCAATACCTAGGCCAAGCTTCAAGCTAATAAAGACCTACTTGATTTGTGTTTGCAAAGTAGCTAAGATAGTGGAGAAGAGTGTGCAAGTGAGCTTATACTTGTGTTAGTGTATGACTTGAACTATTATGGCTTTGCATATTTTGGATCTATAATTTGTACAAAACACTTGTTTATGACCACACACACACGTTCACTACTTTGTTGGGTACGAAATGTTTAGGGATTGAACTTGTTCCACTGTTAGCTTTTCACCGCCGTTCATTATTATGCATGTTAAAATTGTTGAGGCATTAAAGTGATGACAAGTTGCTTTGTTATGAACCTATGAGCCAACCAAAAATATTGTAGTTTTGTTTGTTTACTCGAGGTCGAGTAAAGAGTAAGTATGGGGGAGTTTGATGTGACTAGAAATAGACACATCTTGAGTGCTTAATTGTCTACGACTTGGTAGGTTTTGATGGATAAATTGATACGTATGCTACCTAATCGTATATTTGTGTAATTGTAGGTACGATCGAAGAAAACGAGCTAAAAACGATGTGTAAAGACCAAGGAGAGACATGGACATGACAAGGACTCAAAGTTGATCAAGAAAAGGGCAAAAACGTTATTTTGGAGGTGGCAATCGATCGCTCGGAAGAGGAAATCGATAGCCTATGGACAGAAACATTTGCATCAAAAATTACGGGTCAGCGATCGATCACGAAGAAGTGGCGATCGATCGCCAAAGTCTACTGGAGCTCGGCGATCGATCGCCACTTTATAGCGATCGATCGCCTCAATGATTTTTCCGAAAAATAAAAGCCTCGCGATCGATCGCCACACATCAGGCGATCGATCACCGAAGAGTCTGAAAATAAGGAAATTAGGTCTTTTACCATGTTTAGAAGATTGTAACCTATTTTATCAACCACCAACCCCCATAACTCGAATAATTCAATTCTTAGGCATAGTTTTTGATAGTTTTTCATACTTTAGAATATTTTGGAGCTTTTAGATTAATTTGTTTTCAAGTTTTCTTCAAGAACAACGAAGAACGGAACCGGAATTGACAAGCCGGAATCGTGATTTATAATAGTAATTTCTTTTCCTTTATTTATTTAATGTTTTCCATTGAATTTTTATTGTTTTTAGATTTAATTATGCTAGGCTAAAACTCTTCGATTCTTGGTTCAAGGGATACCTGCTTTTGGAATTGAACCTTTTATGAAAATTTGGTTTGATTGTTGAATTATATTTCGATTTCAATTCGTTTCTTAAATTTCGAATTCCATGATTGTTGTGTTTGTGTATTAGACCGATCACCTAATATTCAATTGCATAATCGATAGTTTGTTAAGAAACAACTAAGATCAATAATTAACCGGCTGTAGGTGTTGTTGAATTCTTAGGAGAAACGGTTGAGTAATCAATTTTAACGGCTGTAGTTTTCATTGATTAGATTTATCGAACTCATTAGTTTTGAAAACTATCATTGATTTAATCATTAACGGCTGTAGTGGTGATTAGAGATTTGATAAGGGTTGAATTGAATGCTGTTTTCTCTTTGACTACGAATAAGATGAGTAGGAATTGAATTTCCAATCGATAGATAATTGAAAGGATTCGAATGTTTTGATTTGATTATTAAAAGATAATTTTCCAAAAGTACGGTTACCTGGAAACCAAGAATCGCTTCACTCTCATAAGTTTAATCATCTTAGTAATCTCGTTAATTAGTTTAATTTTAGAATTTGCTTAGTAGTAATCATTCATCCTAAAACCCCCTTGTTACTATTCGCTTTTGGCACAAAATAAATTTACCTTCCCTGTGAGATCGATCCCTACTTCCACTACTACATATTTTTGTCATTAACTGAAGAAGGGTTAATTTGGGCGTACACGATAAACGCTACCAGATCTGCTGAAGGATTATGATTGTGAAATCCTATACCATCCCGGGAAAGCAAATTTGACAGCTGACGCTTTGAGTCGGAAGGTGAGGAGCACAGCAGAGGATGCCATGTGCTTATCAGCCATGTTGGGCTCCTACTGTCAGTTGGGGTTTGATTATGATGTATCTACTTCACCAGTATAGGTATTGACCTTGCTAGCTGAGCCTGTTATTTATGATCACATCAGGAAGGCTCAGGGGACCGACGCAGAGGTTCAGAGATGGATGTTAGTGGTTCATTCAGGTCAGCCATCGAGATTCAGAGGGGCTGAGGACGGTTCTCTGAGACTTGGCGACAGATGGGTGGTTCCAGATACACCCAAGTTGCGACAGGGTATATTACAGCGAGCTCATTGCAGCAGGATGAGTGTCCACCCAGGCGGGAAGAAGATGTATAAGGATCTACGCAGCCGGTTCTGGTGGAGGCGTATGAAACAAGATGTCACTTCATTCGTCAAAAGATGTTTGATCTGTCAGCAGGTGAAGGCTGAGAGGCAGAGGCCTGGAGGAGAGCTAAGGAGTTTGGCGATACCCGAGTGGAAGTGGCAGCACGTGTCTATGGATTTCGTGACCCACTTACCGAGGACTGTTTCGGGTTTTGATGCCATATGGGTAGTCGTGGATAGATTGACTAAAGTGGCTCATTTTATTCCATACAGTATGACTTTCACGTACCCGAGGATGGCTCAGTTATATATCAGAGATGTGGTGAGACTGCACGGGATCCCTGTTTCGATTGTATCTGATCGAGATCCGCGGTTCACATCTCACTTCTGGGAGGGTCTTCAGTCAGCCCTGGGCACAAAATTAAGGTTGAGCACAGCATATCAACCCTAGACGGACGGACAGACCGAGCGTACGATACAGACGCTCGATGATATGTTACGGGCTTGTGTGTTGGAGTTCGATACTTCTTGGCAGGACTCAGTAGCCCTGGTGGAATTTTCTTATAATAACAGTTATCAGGCTAGCATACAGATGGCTCCATTTGAAGCTCTATATGGCAGGCGTTGTAGGTCGCCTTTGTGTTCGGGTGATGTGGACCGTAAATCGGTCGGAGGACCAGAGTTGGTCGAAGAAATGGAAGAAAAGGTAAAGGTAATCAGAAGGAAAATGAAGGCAGCTCAAGACAGGCAGATAGCGTATGCGAATCAGCGGCGAAGATCGTTGGAGTTTCAGATGGGCGACAGAGTCTTTCTGAAGATCTCACCTTTCAGGGGTGTGGTACGGTTTGGTATGCGGGAGAAGTTATCCCCGAGATATGTGGGGTCGTACGAGATCTTGCAGCGTGTTGGTACTCTGGCTTACCGGTTAGCTTTACCGCCCTCTCTGTCTGGTATACACGATGTATTCCATGTGTCTATGTTGAGGAAGTACGAGCCAGATCCTTCTCATGTGTTGCAGCCTTCTGAGGTTCAGATAGAGTCCGATGTTTCCTATGTGGAGCGTCTTATCAGGATTCTGGGTCGGGCAGATCACAGACTACGAAACAAAGTTATTCCTATGGTCAAAGTTCAATGGGATCGTAGGGGTGTCGAGGAGGCCATGTGGGAGACAGAGCGACACATGGTGCAACACTATCAAGAACTATTTTCTGGTATGTGATTTATATTTTGTTTTATCTTGGGTAAGTGGATGCTGATTTCGAGGACGAAATCTTATAAGTAGGGGAGTATTGGGATATCCCCGAAATGATTATGTGATTAATCATTAATTATGTTATGAGGATTATGGTATTAATTCATTGGGTTGAATTAATTATATTGGGGAAAGTTATTTCAGGGTGCATGTGTCGTATGTTGGGAACTTGGGTTGTTGTATGATTAATTTGGGGTGAGTATTATTTGTTTTGGTGCAGCATGTTTAATTGGGAAATTGAAGTATTTTATTGTATAAATACTAAAAATATCATGTGAGGATATTTTAATGCATCGTGCTAAATACCGGGACCAAAACATAACACATCACACCACCCAACACCCAACCACCCCCCCCCCCCTACCAACCCATGCTGATGACTCTGCATAGCTGACCCATACCCCCACTTGCCCTCGTGATTCACTTCATCTCCTCCACTTCAATCTCGCCCCTTTCTCTCCCAAATATCTTCCAACAGCTGCTAAGAAAAATTGAGAGGAGCTCTTCCATTTTTATTGCTTGGAAACCTTCCAAAAATCGGAGGAAAGGAGGGTGAGAAACCATGCTCTGGTTTTGGGTTAAGTTTATTTAAGCATGTGTTTTCATTTAAAGCAGAAATGGCATGCTAGCTTAGGTTTCTTTAAACCTTCGATTTAAGTGCTTGCATGGTGTTGTTATGAAACTCCCAGTATTTTTCCTTGAGCATGTTTCATATGTTATGTGAAGGATTTAAGCATGTAAAATGTAGTGTTCGAAAATCTGGGTAGGGTGAGTGCCCTGTTTTCTATAAAATATGGGATGGGAGTGAAGTTTGTGAAGATGTTATTATGCATGTTAGCTAGGTTTTTGGTAAACCTTTGATTTGAGTACATACATGGTAATTTTGTGCATCCCTTGGCGTTTTTGTTCGAGCATATTTCATGACTTATGTGATAGATTTGCTTGTATGAAATGAGGTGCTCGAGAACTTCTGGAAATCGCGTTTTTACAAGGTAGCTCGATCGATCGAATTCCCTTCTCGATCGATCGAGCAGGGCAGAATATTTTAAAAGAAGGGGTTCGATCGATCGGAAGATTTCTCGATCGATCGCTGAAGGTTCTCGATCGATCGGCGATACCATTTCGATCGATCGAGTGAGGCAGAACTTGGGCATCGAATTAAGTGTTTTCTCCATCGATCGAGCTTGAGGTGCCGATCGATCGAAGGTCACAGAAAGTTGAAAAATGTAAATTGTCATATTTTGCTTAGTTTTTGGTATTGGATCTTAATGAGACATCTAATATTGTGTTGTACACTTGTGTAGAGCCATCACAGGTAGCCACACAACGCAGGGGTTAGAGTCCTACAATACACCATATTTTGGGAAGTTACGTAAGCGACGTACGGGAATCCCAACGGTAACATGTATTTTATGTTTGCCTATTTGACACATGATAGATGCAAATTTGTGCATTAAGAGTATTATACATGTTGATATGCATTGTTGTTGCATGTTTATATTGTGGAATAAAGAGTGTGTATTCCACGAGTCAGGGTTATCCTAGTGATGATTTTAATGCTTACGCTTATACCGCTAAAAATGTGGAGCAAGGTTTGCACATGGAGGCGGGGTATACCATACTAAGCGGGGAAGAAGGTACCGCTAGTATGAAGAGCGGGGAAGAAGGTACCGCTAGCGGGGAAGAATGTACCGGTTGTTATGAAATAATGAAGCGGGGAAGATTGTACCGCTCATTATGAAGTTAAGAAGTAAGAAGTATTTAAAATACACTGATGATAAACTGACTAAGAAAGATTTAAGATTAAGAAGTGAAGTTATGTCATGACATTTATTTAAAGAAGCCATAAATTCATATAATGATTTGATTATGAGTTATGGTACAGGGACAACCAATGGGAGTTTTAATGCATTGGAAATACAGGAAGTATTTTATATCTATGATTATGCATTATGCTTTACATTCATATTATGTTGAATATGAATTATGATGTGCTCATGTGTTGGGGGTTGTCTTTGTAGGTGCATTTAATACAGAGAACAAGGGTCGGGGTTGACACGTTGAGCTTTAAGGAGTGCTACAGGATTAGCAGATCGGAGTTTCATTTTGTATAGTTTCTACAAGGAGTGTAGTAGAACTATAGTCTTACATGCTGTTACTAAGGGATATAACTAATCCCTTTTGAAATTCTTTTGGTATTGTAATCTCTATAAGCTCAGGATATCAACACGACCTATTACTCTGATTTATGAATGCTTAGTTCTCTTATTTGCACCTTATATTGTTGATTAGATAACGGGGTCTCACACTTACAGTACCTGATAATTAACAAACAACAACCTTACTCATTTTCTATATAGGATTAAGATCATTTAGTACAATATTCAGTTAAAACATTTTACAAATCCTCGTGGGTTCGACATCCGTATTCATATCCTTATACCAAAACATGACATCGTGCACTTGCGATACGTTCTACATGCAACACATATACCTCGAGCATCCTCTATCGTGGTGCATTTGATAGTTCCTCCATTGAAGGTGCTAGTCCCTTCATCCTCTATCACTTTGTCGTTCCTAATAAACAAGCTTATAATAGGAGGATATTTAGTACCCATTTTATGTTTGTGTCTTTGCTGGTTAGCTTTCGTTGATGCCTTTGGAATCAATTTCCACCTCTTATTTTGTTGATATTGATTTTTATCAAACTTGCATTTATCACGAGTATGACCAAATTTGAAACTATAAGAGCATGTTGGTGGATTATATTTTGCTTTGGCTATTAAGCTAGAAAAATATTTAGTTTTCTTCGAGTAGCCTAAATCGGCCTTATCGAAAATACATCGTTATAAGCCAAGCAATTCATCAAGTTTAGTACTACTTTCACTAAACTTGCAAAAAGATTTCTTTAAAGAATTTAATTCATTTTTCAATGAATTATTTTCTTCATCTTTCTTAGCCAGTTCAAGTTTGAGTAATTTGTTACTCTTATTAGTTTTGCCAAGAACATCAATAAGCTCATTATATGGATCTAACAATTTATCGAAAGAGGTTACCTCATCATTAATTTCTTCTACCTCATCATTCTCATCGTCTTTGGCCATCACTCCATGTTGTTGAACAACTATCAACCTCTTGGAACTCAGCATCAACAATCTCTATCTTTGTCTCCTCTAATTGATTTGGGATCATGCATTATTGTAATTTATCCCAAACTTCTTTGGCCGATGAGCAAGTCGAAACTAGATTGTATTGTTCCTTACCTAAAGCATAAGATAAGACATTCAAGGCTTTAGCATTTGAAGATAGTTGAAACATGTCCTCATCAAAATCATCTATTTCCTTAGGAATTGGAACAACTTTAAATTTCCTTCACTGGAACATATGGACCTTTAACAGTAATTCTCCATAGTTCATAATCTATGGATTGGATATAAAATAAAAATTGGTTTTTCCATTACTCGTAGTTAGAACTGGTAAATAATGGGGGATGATTGGTCGATTGATATTGAGCAAAATCACTTGATAGATTAGCCAATAAAAAAGGGTTTAAAACAAAAACCAAATGCTCTGATACCACTTGTTGGAACCTAAAAGTGGGTGAATTAGGTTATTTGGCTACTTTAGCGATTTAAAAGTGATTTGCAAATAATCGAGTTTGCATTGCGGAAGTCTTAATGTCAATCAAATCAAAAATTAAAATGATCAACAAAGTAAATACGCAATGTAAATGTAAGCATAAAGAACACAAGTATATGTTATAGAGATTCGGCGTTGATTCGCCTACATCCCCTCTTCCCGGTTAGAAATCGTCTAACCGAGGTTTCACTCGAACAACTTCAATTTTGGCCTTGAGGGCTCCAAGTTAGTCACACACACTTTTCACGAGTCTCTTGGCCTTAAGGGATCCAAGGATAGCCCCACACTCCTCCCGAGTTTTCTTGGCCTTAAAGTCTCCAAGGATAGTAGCATATTGCCCTGACTTCACTTGCCGGTGACTTTTACAACTTTCCAACTTGCTTTGGTGTTGGAAGAACTTACAATGAATTTCGTCTCTTGTGAGTTGCCAAGAACTACACCCTCAAGGTGTTTACAAGATGAATAATAGCAACTCCATCACAAAAATGAAACAACCTTGTTGAAACAAGCAAAACCCTCACAAGAACAACAATTGACTAATAGAAATAAGCCTTACACACTTGAAATGAAACACAACTTCAAAATAAAGTAGTTGATAAATATGTTGAATAATATTGTGTTTCTGTATTGCTCTTTGTTCTTGCTCTTTGCTCCAGCCAACTATCCATCTATCGCCTTAGTTTAAAGGTCAAAAATTTGAAACTTGGCACAGATCACTTGAGGCGTTGCCCCGATCTAATTCCACTAAGGTATGAAAGAGATATGCTCAAATTACTCCAGCTGCTCCAACATTGTTTCAAGCTGAATTGTTTCTCCACTTGCTGAAATTTCAAGGATATTTTACTCCATGATGCAATACACATTAAATTTAGTTGTTTTAATATGAAATCTAGTATTTTGTGTTGACTTTACAACCTCTTTGGTATCATATCATTCGGATCACCAAGCCAGGAGATATAATCCAAAGACCATGTTGTGCTCCAATTGGCTTCTATACGAATTTTCCCACCAACAGACCATTTGTTCATGGGTCTTCATCCCAACATAAAAATATGTTCCTATCAACATTCCACGCATGTTGAATACTTATTTTAATTATTCATTGGTATCATCCCTTCTTGTCCAAGCTAAATAAAATTCTTGATAAAATTCATCGCTTGTCCTAAGAATTCACAACTGTCATCATGTAACTTGGGTCTTGTTCCATTTGGTCTTCCCAACCAAATGGTCAATCTAACCATATAAACTAAGTAGACATATCATTATAACAAAAACAAGTTTTGTTGATCATAAAAACCTATAAATAGTTTGGATATTAAATAAGCTATAAACTCAACAATGCGTTTAATGCTCAACAGATGGTTATCCCCTACCGCAGATAGATCAGCTGGTTGATTCCACACCGGATTTGATTTTAGAAAAAAATAATTAAGCTTTCGCCAAGTCTTATGTATGATAGATGTATATCAAGGATAGCACCATATCCCCATGGCCAAGGAAGATAATGAGAAAGTGAGATTTATAACTTTTGACGGAACCTAGTGGTATGTGGTCATGACATTTGGCCTGAAGAATGCGGGGGATACTTACCAACGGTTAATGGACAAGATTTCTGTAGAACAACTCGGGCGGAATATAGAGGTATATGTGAATGATATCCTCATCCAATCTAAGAGGAGTACAAATCTTATTTCTGACCTCGAGGAAACGTTTGTTGCACTGTAAAGATATGGAATGAGGCTGAATCCTCTAAATGTGTGTATGGTGTCAAGAGGAAAGTTTCTTGGATATATGGTGACTGAAGATGGCATTAAGGTTAATCCTGATCGCTTTTATTTTAAACAGTTATTTCTCAGTGTAGCGATTCTATACCGCAAGTGCACGGTGTCGAGTTTTAGTATAATGGTTTAAATGTAAGGATTGTCGTACCCACAGGGGCTAGTAGTAATTACCACGTTCGATTAGAAGTACTATATTTAACCTACGATTATGGAATGATTATCAAACCAAATTGACTTAAGCACAAAATTAGCCTAAACAGTAGTGATGGAAAATTGAAGAGAAATTATAAACGAATTATCAAGACGTCGGTTCACCCATGTAATCCCCAAAAGTTGTCTATTAATTAAGATTCAAAATTCTATGTTCTAGGGTGACGAGTTTTCCTATTTCATTCGTTATACCTTGGTCTGGTTATAACAAGTCTAGCATTAATCTACAATAAACCACTCCCGTGTCTTTATTGAATGATTAATACCAAAAAATACTTTGTGAAAACTACTAGCCATCGATTTTGGTAAATCTATTGCTATCACACGTGTGCTCGATTTTACTTGGTCTGTCTCAACCTAAAACCCACGGAGTCATCTCGTAATCTCCTATGGTCAATTCAATTACGATTACCAATATCGTGCAAAAGGTAGCTAATCTTTTACAAGCATTAAAACATAAATTATGCGCAAAGATCATAGAAATCAAATCAAAACCGTTAATTAACTCACTGTTTCAAACATGGGATCCCCTATGTCTTGACAAATAATTTAGCCAACAACCATAATCAAATTATAATGCAAAAACATGTATTTAAACAAATTTAACATCACAATCTGAAATAAAAATTAATTAAGTTCAGAAATACTAAGATAACGAGGATGTCACTCCGTGCGTCGCTCCGTTCTTTCGTTCCTTGCGTTGCTCTTGCTCTTCAATGATTTGTGGTATGGTTCTTCGGATGGAGGAGTGGCTGCTCTTAGGTTTCAGAAAAGTGCGCAAAAGTACTAAAAATTTCGTCCCTAGGTCTGATAAATAGGGTAACAACAAGTAGGAAGGAGTCCCCCTTGAACCAAACATGGAAAGTCTTTATTTTTCTCAAAACTCTTCGTGGCGATCCATCTTCAATCCATGCCGATCGATCGCGAGTCTCTACTGGACGTGATAGCCAAAATTAACATTTCCACGATCGATCTTCGTTCCCTGCCGATCGATCGCTAGTCTTCACTGTATATTGGCGATCGATCGCAAGTTCTTGCCGAGAGATCGCCAATGTAATATGTTCAGCATCTCATTATATAGCTCCGCGATCGATCGCGATGTTGATGCCGATCGATCGCCTAGCTGTATAAATTTAAAGCTTCGAGAATTCAGTCCACTTTTTCACGTCTTCGCTCGGTTTGGTCCTTTTTCAACATTTTTAGCTTATTTCCTCCATTTTTATCCCTTTGGACCTAGATTCCTGATATACACAAATATATACCAAAAAGCGTAAAATCATCCAGGAATCAATATGAAAATCAATACAAAAACACAGCAAAATAAGTGTAAAATTCACACTTATCAACTCCCCCAAACTTAGACTTGATCGTCCTCGAGCAAGCACTGAGATCAAAATGTAGAGTTTATCATCAATACTTTAACAGAATTAACTTAACAACTCAAATGTAACAGCTCAAAAATCTCACTAACACTTCAACAAGAGTCAATCCAAAAATCAACAAGAAGTGTTTTCTCCTATGCCAAGCAATACCTCGCAAAATTGGAACGTGCATGTGTGCTATTGTCAATCTTAAGTTTCATATATATTTTTAAGATCAAATTCTTCTAGTAAACTCAAAGGAAAGATTACTATCAAGCACTCCATAAGCCTACTTTCAAGCACTTCTCCAATAATGTAATTATTCCCTAGACT
Source organism: Haberlea rhodopensis (assembly GCA_907163345.1). Taxonomy (NCBI): domain Eukaryota; kingdom Viridiplantae; phylum Streptophyta; class Magnoliopsida; order Lamiales; family Gesneriaceae; genus Haberlea; species Haberlea rhodopensis. Next base: position 686,767 of record CAJQUN010000273.1, on the reverse strand, counting down.
TGGATCAAAAGGTCTTTTAAGCTTATAATGTCAGGCCTTTAGTGTTTGGCTTCAAAGAAAAGATAGGATAGCACAAAGAAGAGAGTATGCATGCCATTTTCATATTTGTAGCACAAAAATGAGCTTCTCTTCTTTTTTCTTTAGCCTTGGCCACTTTGGGTCTTATTTAGTCTTCTTTTTTTTTCAAGGCTTTTTCTATTATTTTATTTTCTCATTCATCAATCTTTTCAATAAGCTCATCATAATATAGCATCTAATGAGAATCATTATACTCCCTTGGGTGAGGATAAGTTTTTCCAATTTAGGCTCAAACAGGTGGGTATAATGAGTTTGCCAAAAAAATTGTTGAATGGGGGCTAATTTCCATTCTTATTCATTTAAGCTCAAAGAGGGACACTAGTTGTATATATAGACAAGGTATGCTCAAAAGGCTCAAACGTTCCAAGGATTGCCTAAATCATATCCAAGTCAAGTTCATAATTATAAAATTTCGCCTCAAAGTGCCCTCAAATAGATTCTAGAGTGCTCTAAGATGCTCAAGACAAATCGTAGTTAACAGAATTATTCACTTTCCTGTATAAATTCCACTCAATCATGACTCAAACGTGCATCAAAATGTTCCTCAATTTATTGACATATTAACTCAACCCAAGATATTCACCAACAAGTCAAAATTTTCAAAACTCTAATTGAGACGGAGATTATATTCATCATGTATTACAGTTGAAAGTTTCATTCATGTATTTCTTAATGAAGAACTCATTTTTCACAAACAATTAGTATGTGCATTGCCCTCAATGTACAGAAAACAATAAGTGCAGTAGCAAAACACATACCTCGACGACGATCGTCAGTGATCGTCGTCCTCATCGTCCCGCTCTGGTGGTGGGTCTTGATAGTATGGTTCCTGTGGCTGGTATGGTTGGAGAGGCGGAAATGTAGGATGTGGCGGAATGGGATGTTAGGGAAACCTTGTGCCAAAGCAGAGTTCCATGCAGCTTGGTATTGCATGAACTCCATGTTTTGCTGATACAGTTGCTGGTGGCCCCAACAGATTTCCCTTTGTTCATGCCGGATCTCCTGTAGTTCACGGTGGAGGGATTCCATTGTGATCGAAGTAGGCACTGTAGCAGCAGATGATGATGGTTCTGGAAGATGGCTGCTGCTAGGTCGTGGTTGTGCCATCCGTCTAACTGTGGCTGGTGCAGGATGATCAACCACGAGTAATACCTTCGGTGGAATTGCCTCTTCTGCGGAGTCCCAGACATCTTCCGCATACTTGTACAAAGAGGTGATAATGGAGGGGCATGGCATACCAGAAGTGGGAGGGCCGCGAGTGTAGTTCTGGATGGCTGCCTCGACAAGACGTCCGAGATCTATCGTGAGTCCGGTAACTATGGCATATACAAGTATAGCTCAGTCCTTTGTGACTTCCGATGTGTGAGTCGATGGCATGACTCGAGCTACAATAAATGAAAACCAAGCCTTGGCCTCCTCCTTCAGATCTGATATCAATACATGTGATATCCCCGAAATGATTATGTGTTATTTTAAACATTAATCATGTTATGAAGATTATGGTATTAATTCTTTGTGTTGAATTAATTATATTGGGGGAAGTTATTTCAGGGTGCATGTGTTATATGTTGGGAATTTGAGGTTGTGGTATAATTATTTGGGATGGGTGTTAATTGTTTTGGTGAAGCATGTTTAAATGGAATTGAAGTATTTTATTGAGTAAATACTATAAAATATCATGTGAGGATATTTTAATACATCCTGCTAAATACCGGGACCAAAACATAACACATCATACCACCCAACACCCAACCCCCCCCCCCCCCCCCAACCCATGCTGTAAGTGGCTGGCTCACCATACCTCTTTCCCCAACTCTCCCACCCACATCCCTTTTCTGAAACTCCTCCCCTTTCCACCAAAATATCGCCCAGCTCCAGCTTAGCAAGTAGGAAGGTGGAGATTCCAATTTTCTTTGCAGAAACCATCCAAAAATCGGAGCAAAAAAGGGTGAGAAACCATGTTCTGGTTTTGATTTAAGTTTGTTTAAGTTCATGTTTTTTTACTTGGTGTAAAAATGGCATGCTAGCTTAGGTTTTGATAAACCTTCCATTCAAGTTCATTTATGGTGTTTTTATGAAGTTCCTAGCATGTTTATATGAGCACGTTATATGTGTTATGTGGTAGATATATTGGCTTGAATATATGTGCTCGAAAATCTGGTTAAAGAAATATGTACCTTGTTTTCAGAAGAGCTTGGATGGGTACTGATATTCTTGAGTGATTTTCATGCATGTGGGTTTAAGTTTGGGTATAACTTTGATTTGATTACACTCACGGTAGTACCTTGTAGCTACTAGCATGTTGGTTTGGGCATGTGGTATATCTTATGTGCTGGTTTGAATGGTATGAATATGAGTGTTCGGAAATCTGGAAAAATCGCGCACAGAGCGTGAGGCGATCGATCGCTACAAACGAGGCGATCGATTGCCGAAGTCCAGTGGCCAAACCAAAGGCAGGCGATCGATCGCCATGAATGGCGCGATCGATCGCCTCAAGCCAGTGAAGTCTGGCGATCGATCGCCTAGACGTAGTGATCGATCGCCAGATGCAAAACAAAGGAAAATGAAGTTTTTGTTGGATTTTTGATTTCGGTCTATAAATTGGCATCTAATATTGTGTTGTACACTGGTGTAGAGCCTTCACAGATAGCTACACAACGCAGGGGATAGAGTCCTGCAACACACCATATTTTGGAAAGGTACGTAAGCGACGTACGGGCATCCCAACGGTAACATGTATTATATTTCATTATTTGGCATGTGATAGATGCAAAATGGTGCATTATGGGTATGATACATTTCGTTATGCATTGTTGTTGCATGTGTATGTTGTGGAATAAAGAGTGTGTATTCCACGAGTCAGGGTTATCCCAGTGATGATTTTAATGCTTATCGCTTATACCGCTAAAAATGTGGAGCGGGAGGGGAAGGCTCGCTTGCACATGGAGGCGAGGTATGCCATACGAAGCGAGGAAGAGATACCGCTTGTATGAAGAAGCGAAGAAGAAGTACCGCTTGTTAAGAAAATCACGGAGCGAGGGGCATTAAAATACACTGATGATAAACTGACTAAGAAAGATTTAAGATTAAGAAGTGAAGTTATGTCATGACATTTATTTAAAGAAGCCATAATTACACATAATGATTTGGTTATGAGTTATGGTACAGGGACAACCAATTGGCGTTTTAAATGCATTGGAAATACAGGAAGTATTTTATATCTATGATTGTGCATTATGCTTTACATTCATATTATGTTGAATATGAATTATGATGTGCTCATGTGTTGGGGGTTGTCTTTGTAGGTGCATTTAATACAGAGAACAAGGGTCGGGGTTGACACGTTGAGCTTTAAGGAGCGCTAAAGGATTAGCAGATCAGAGTTTCATTTTGTATAGTTTCTACAAGGAGTGTAGTAGAACTATAGTCTTACACGCTGTTACTAAGAAATGTAACTAATCACTTTTGAAAAGCTTTTCGTACTGTAATCTTTATAACCTCAGGATATCAACACGGCCTCATACTCAGATTATATATGATTAGTTCTCTTAATTGCACCTTAGTATCTTGTTTAGATAACGGGGTCTCACATTTAGTGCTATCAGAGTAGTGGTTAGATAACCAGGGAAAGAGTAAATGGTAGCCTTTAGAGACAAGTTGGCTAGGTATTCATTGGTGGGCATGTTTATGCATGTGGTGCATATTTTTGTATAAGTTATTATACTAACATGCTTTTGAATATGATTACTCTTGTTATCTAACGGCTTATATTATGAACTGCTTTTGGTATTGTTGTTAACCCCTTTGTTACAGCATGTCGGCTATTAATCCGGAGAACCCCAATGAAGAGGTGGGGGATATATGCAGTATCAATGCCAGTATTGCTCAGTCAAATCCTCTACCGCCACCTGCTGTAGGCATAGAGCCTATTGCACAGATACTGCTACCAGGGGAGATAAGTCTGACCAAGTTCTTGAGCTACCATCCACCGCTATTTGAATGGACTGAGACTGGGGAAGCAGCCAAGGAATGGCTTGAGAGATTAGAGCAGATATTCGTATCAGCGCCCTGTGCACGTACTGCCTGGTTGAGGTTGGCAGAGTTTCAGTTGGCTAAGAAGTCTTCCATGTGGTGGAGGACAACATTTATGGAGCTGAGGGCTCAGGGTATGACGGTTGATTGGACTGTATTCAGGACCCGGTTCCTTAACTGGTACTTTTCTGCAGCTGCCAGACAATTAAAGGAAGATGAGTTCACTAATTTGAAGCAGGGCGGCCTGTCAGTGTCAGATTATGCTATGCAGTATTCCTCACTATTGAGGTATGTACCTCATATCGCTGTGAGCAGTCATGCCAAGATGAGGCATTTCCTGAAGGGGCTGAGGCCAGAGCTATTTGATCGGGTTGTCTCCAACAACCCCAGCTCTTTTGATGACGCCCTTACTAGGGCAGAGCTGGCAGAGATTGTAGTGGACGTGTACAAGGAAGTTGTACCCCCTTTCGTACCTCCACAGGGACCTGTTGTTGATAGCCTGAGGCCACGAGGGGATCAGTTCAAGCCTCGTGGGGCCTCATCATCTTCTAGATTTGGTGGGAAGAAGTCTCAAGGTCAGAAGCAAAGCAATCGGGGACCTACACAGGGGAGTAAGGCAGGATGGAACATGTGTGACCACTATGGCGGATGTCATTTGTCACGTGACTACCGAGGCTGTTATGTTTGTGGCAAGGTGGGCAACCTCGCTAGGGCTTGCCCAATCGGGCAGGTCAGGCTGACTCAGGGCCGAATAGGCCAAGATTTGACGCTAGGACGGCACCACAGAGACAGCAGTTTGCACCTTGACCACATGGAGGTCAGGCGACAGGACCGCCGCAGGGTCAGGTGTATGCACTGACTCGGGAGCAGGCTGAGGCAGCCCCGTAGGAGGTTATTGCTGGTACGTGTCATTTACTTACGTACCCCACATTTATTTTGATAGATACAGGTGCTTCCCACTCTTTTGTATCTGCTGCTTTTGTGGAGAGACACCGCTTGTGCTCATCTCTGTTGCCCACGCCTCTCATGGTCTCGACACCCACGGGGAAGCATGTGATTGCGGATTGACTGTTATCTGATAGCCTCATTTATTTTGAGGGCAATGATCTGAGGGCCAATATGATTTTGTTGGATATGGCAGATTTGACTGCATTGTCGGCATTGATGTTTTGAGCAGATACCAGGCTATGGTTGATTGCCGACAGAAGATGGTTTGCCTTCTATCTGATCATGGGTTTTAGTGGACCTTCTATGGGGACGGCTCTCGTCCAAGGATTCTAGTGATCTCAGCGGTTAAGATGTCTCGATTATTGGAACGCGGTCATACAGGTTACATCATTTATGCCGTGGATGTATCTGAGGAAAAGGAAGAATTAAGGATCGGGGATGTACCGGTGGTTGCAGAATTCATCGACGTGTTCCCGGATGAGATTCCAGGGTTTCCGCCGATCAGAGATGTTGAGTTTGAGATCGAGCTACTGCCAGGGACATCTGCTATTTCCCGTGCTCCTTATAGGATGGCACCGGCAGAGTTGAGGGAGCTGAAGGTACAGTTACATGAACTCCTCGACAAGGGATTCATTCTTCCTAGTGTATCGCCTTGGGGTGCACCAGTCTTCTTCGTGAAGAAAAAGGACGGTTCGATGCTCCTATGTATCGATTACCGTCAATTGAACAAAGTGACTATTAAGAACAAGTACCCCCTTCCGAGGATTGATGACTTATTTGATCAGCTTCAGGGCACAGAGCTTTATTCGAAGATTGATTTGAGGTCAGGCTACCACCAGATACAAGTTAGGGCTGATGACATACAAAAGACAGCCTTTCAAACTCGGTACGGGCAATACGAGTTCTTGGTGATGCCATTCGGGGTGACGAATGCCCCGACTGTCTTTATGAGCCTGATGAACCGAGTATTTTAGGAGTACCTTGATCAGTTTGTATCTTATTTATTGATGACATCCTTGTCTATTCAAGAAGTGAAGAGGAACATGCTATTCATTTGAGGACAGTGCTACAGATACTCAGAGATCACCAGTTGTATGCCAAACTCAGCAAGTGTGAGTTCTGGCTGAGCAACGTAGCATTCTTGGGCCACATTATCTCTCGAGAGGGGATCTCAGTAGACCCAAGGAAGGTAGAGGCAGGTATGGATTGGTCTGCCCCTACTACAGTATCTGAGATTCGGAGTTTTCTTGGTTTGGCAGGGTATTATCGACGCTTTGTCGAAGGGTTTTCAAAGATTGCCAAGCCATTGATGCAGCTAACTCAGAAGGGAGTTCCATTCTTTTGGTCGGAAGCTTGTGAGCAGAGTTTCCGGGAACTAAAGTACAGACTGACTACGACACCAGTTTTGGTAATTCCCATGGAGAACAAGGGATTTGTTCTCTATACTGACGCATCACTTCAGGGCTTAGGATGCGTACTGATGCAGGACAGGCATGTAGTGGCTTATGCTTCTAGACAGTTAAAGCCACACGAGATGAGGTATCCAGTCCACGATCTGGCAGCTATAGTGTTTGCCTTGAAGATATGGCGACACTACTTATATGGTACCTCATTTACCATCTTCACTGATCACAAGAGCATGAAGTTCTTGTTTACACAGGCTGAGCTGAATATGAGGCAGAGGAGATGGATGGATTTGCTGAAGGATTATGATTGTGAAATCCTATACCATCCCGGGAAAGTGAATTTGACAGCCGATGCTTTGAGTCGGAAGGTGAGGAGCACAGTAGAGGATGCCATGTGTCTATCAGCTATGATGGGCTCCTACTGCCATTTGGGATTTGATTATGATGTGTCTGCTTCACCGGTACAGGTATTGACCTTATTAGCTGATCCTGTTATTTTTGATCACATCAGGAAGGCTCAGGAGACTGACGAGGAAGTTCAGAGATGGTTGTCAGTGGTTCGTCTGGGCCAGTCATCGAAGTTCAGGATGGCTGAGGATGGTTCCTTGAGGTTAGGTGATCGATGGGTAGTTCCGAATACGCCTGAGTTGCGTCAGGGAATACTACAGCGAGCTCATTGCAGCAGGATGAGTATCCACCCGGGCGGAAAGAAAATGTACAAAGACTTATGTAGCCAATTTTGGTGGAGACGAATGAAACAAGATGTCACTACATTCGTCAAGAGATGTCTGATTTGTCAGCAAGTGAAGGCTGAGAGGCAGAGGCCTGGTGGTGAGCTTAGAAGTTTGGAGATACTGGAATGGAAGTGGGAGCACGTATCCATGGACTTCGTGACCCACTTACCAAGGATTGTTTCGGGTTTTGATGCCATCTGGGTAGTCGTGGATAGATTGACTAAGGTGGCTCACTTCTTTCCCTACAGTATGACATTCTCGTACTTAAGGATGGCACAGATATATGTCAGAGATGTGGTGAGACTGCACGGGATCCCTGTTTCGATTGTGTCTGATCGAGATCAGCGGTTTACATCTCACTTCTGGGAAGGCCTTCAGTCAGCTCTATGTACAGAGTTGAGGTTGAGCACAGCCTATCATCCCCAAACGGACGGACAAACCGAGCGTTCCATACAGATGCTCGAAGATATGTTACGGGCTTGTGTGTTGGAGTTTGATAGTTCTTGGCAGGACTCAGTAGCCTTGGTGGAGTTTTCGTATAACAACAGCTACCATGCGAGCATACATATGGCTCCTTTTGAGGCTCTTTATGGTAGATGTTGTCGGTCGCCTTTATATTGGGATGACGTGGATCGTAAATCGATCGGAGGACCAGAGTTGGTCCAAGAAATGGAAGAAAAGGTTAAGGTAATCAGAAGGAAAATGAAAGCAGCCCAGGACAGACAGGCAGCGTATGCTAATCAACGGCGTCGGCCGTTGGAGTTTCAGTTGGGCGATAGAGTCTTTTTGAAGATCTCACCTTTCAGAGGTGTAGTACGTTTTGGTATGCGGGGGAAGTTATCCCCAAGATACGTTGGGCCGTATGAGATTTTACAGCGTGTTGGTACTGTGGCATACCGGTTGGCTTTACCGCCCTCTCTATCCGGCATACACGATGTGTTTCACGTATCTATGTTGCGGAAGTACGAGCCAAATCCTTCTCATGTGTTGCAGCCTTCTGAGGTTCAGATAGAGTCCGATGTTTCCTATGTGGAGCGGCCTATCAGGATTCTGGATCGGGCATATCGCAGACTACGAAACAAAGTTATTCATATGGTCAAAGTTTAGTGGGATCGTAGGGGTGTCGAGGAGGCCACGTGGGAGACAGAGTGACACATGGTGCAACACTACCCAGAACTATTTTCTGGTATGTGATTTATGTTTTGTATTATATTGGGTAAGTGCATGCTGATTTCGAGGACGAAATCTTATAAGTAGAGGAGTATTGTGATATCCCCGAAATGATTATGTGTTATTTTAAACATTAATCATGTTATGAAGATTATGGTATTAATTCTTTGTGTTGAATTAATTGTATTGGGGGAAGTTATTTCAGGGTGCATGTGTTATATGTTGGGAATTTGAGGTTGTGGTATAATTATTTTGGATGGGTGTTATTTGTTTTGGTGAAGCATGTTTAAATGGAATTGAAGTATTTTATTGAGTAAATACTATAAAATATCATGTGATGATATTTTAATACATCGTGCTAAATACAGGGACCAAAACATAACACATCATACCACCCAACGCCCAACCAACCCCCCCCCCCCCCAACCCATGCTGCAAGTGGCTGGCCAACCATACCTCTTTCCCCAACTCTCCCACCCACTTCCCTTGTCTGAAACTCCTCCCCTTTCCACCAAAATATCGTCCAGCTCCAGCTTAGCAAGTAGGAAAGCGGAGATTCCAATTTTCTTTGCAAGAAACCCTCCAAAAATCGGAGCAAAAGAGGGTGAGAAACCATGTTCTGGTTTTGATTTAAGTTTGTTTAAGTTCATGTTTTTTTACTTGGTGTAAAATGGCATGCTAGCTTAGGTTTTGATAAACCTTCCATTCAAGTTCATTTATGGTGTATTTATGAAGTTCCTAGCATGTTTAAATGAGCATGTTATATGTGTTATGTGGTAGATATATTGGCTTGAATATACGTGTTCGAAAATCTGGGTAAAGAAATATGTACCCAGTTTTCAGAAGAGCTTGGATGGGTACTGATATTGTTGGGTGATTTTCATGCATGTGGGTTTAAGTTTGGGTATAACTTTGATTTGATTACACTCACAGTAGTACCTTGTAGCTACTAGCATGTTGGTTTGGGCATGTGGTATATCTTATGTGCTGGTTTGAATTGTATGAATATGAGTGTTCGGAAATCTGGAAAAATCGCGAACAGAGCGTGCGGCGATCGATCGCTACAAACGAGGCGATCGATCGCCGAAGTCCAGTGGCCAAAACCAAAGGCAGGAGATCGATCGCCATGAATTGCGCGATCGATCGCCTCAAGCCAGTGAAGTCTGGCGATCGATCGCCTAGACGTAGCGATCGATCGCCATATGCAGAACAAAGGAAAATGAAGTTTTTGTTGGATTTTTGATTTTGGTCTATAAACTGGCATCTAATATTGTGTTGTACACTGGTGTAGAGCCTTCACAGATAGCTACACAACGCAGGGGATAGAGTCCTGCAACACACCATATTTTGGAAAGGTACGTAAGTGACGTACGGGCATCCCAACGGTAACATGTATTATATATTCTTTATTTGGCTTGTGATAGATGCAAAATGGTGCATTATGTGTATGATACATGTCGTTATGCATTGTTGTTGCATGTGTATGTTGTGGAATAAAGAGTGTGTATGCCACAAGTCAGGGTTATCCCAGTGATGATTTTAATGCTTACCGCTTATACCGCGAAAAATGTGGAGCGGGAGGGGGGAGGCTCGCTTGCACATGGAGGCGAGGTATGCCATACGAAGCGAGGAAGAGATACCGCTTGTATGAAGAAGCGAAGAAGAAGTACCGCTTGTTAAGAAAATCACGGAGCGAGGGGCATTAAAATACACTGATGATAAACTGACTAAGAAAGATTCAAGATTAAGAAGTGAAGTTATGTCATGACATTTATTTAAAGAAGCCATAATTACATATAATGATTTGGTTATGAGTTATGGTACAGGGACAACCAATGAGCGTTTTAAATGCATTGGAAATACAGGAAGTATTTTATATCTATGATTGTGCATTATGCTTTACATTCATATTATGTTGAATATGAATTATGATGTGCTCATGTGTTGGGGGTTGTCTTTGTAGGTGCATTTAATAGAGAGAACAAGGGTCGGGGTTGACACGTTGAGCTTTAAGGAGCACTATAGGATTAGCAGATCAGAGTTTCATTTTGTATAGTTTCTACAAGGAGTGTAGTAGAACTATAGTCTTACACGCTGTTACTAAGAAATGTAACTAATCCCTTTTGAAATTCTTTTGGTACTGTAATCTCTATAAGCTCAGGATATCAACACGGCTTCATACTCTGATTATATATGATTAGTTCTCTTAATTGCACCTTAGTATCTTGTTTAGATAACGTGGTCTCACAATACAAGCTGTGGTTTTCCATCGGCGTTCAGTCGCCATTGAGTTTCCACTACACATATGGTGGACAAAATAGCATCCAAGTCAATGTGATTCCAGCAATATATGGAATAGTCATCCTCCGGAATGTTCGGCATGTTATATAGCGCATTGATAGCATGTGAATCAAAAAGAACTGGTTGTTACCGTACAGAGACAACGTTGGCTTCAATGTGGTTCTGTGCCCGGAGGTTGGAGTAGAACTCCCTGACTAAAGAAACCACCACCTCTCGTGGTTGGCGGACAAAAGTATACCACTCTCGCTGGAGTGCCTCTTGGATCATAGCACAGCCGAGCTTGCTCGTGTCCATTCCCCGTTCCCGTATCAGATTCTTCTTCCGGTACACCTCATAAAACTTTGCAGCTTCCTTATTTATGAACTTGTAAGAGTCAAACTCCTCAGGAACGGAAACTACCTGCTTTTGCTTGCGCTTCGGTGCCATCCCTAGAATCAAAATTACCAACACCACTACCAACCAACAATCCAAGTTAAGTTACTAACCAAACCACACAATAATCACTAACGAGCTCTTCAATTCTCCCCCAAACTTAACAAAATCATACAATTCCAACTTCACCAATTCACAATTGAAAATCTTATTTTTTTTTCACACCCCAACACTTAATTGACAATCAATTAATGGCCCATGTATAACAAAGCTAAAATACCTCAACAAATTTCGAAAATTTGCTACTTGATAGTCCTTAGCTTTCCATAGCTTCAACTTGGAGTGTAGGGTGCTCAAAACTCCTTTTTCCTTGCTAATTCCTGTGAAAGATTGAAGCTTAATGTTAGAATTGAAGATACCTTTCGAAAATTTGAAGAACAATTGAAGGAATTATGATGGATTGGGAAAGAGTTTAGGAAAATTGAGGAATTTGGGGGAGGGTTTTGATTTTTAGTGTGTGTAATGTGTGAAAAAAATGTGGAATCTGATTAAAAAAACAAAATTTGTGACCTCGCGATCGATCGCGAGAGTTTTCTGGAATGGAGCGATCGATCTTGGTTTTTATGCCGATCGATCGCGGAGTAAAATATTTTGTTTTTCTGGACACCACGATCGATCGCGATGCTATGGCGATCGATCGCCAATACACACTGCCCGAAATATATATTTTTTTTAATCAACACTTTTTTCTCTCGGGATTCGTTTTTCTCCACCCGCTTTGCAAAATTGACACACGGAGTCAATCCTTGGAACTAAATTGCTAATGAAACAAACTCTAACTAAAAATTTAAAACAAAGAAAATGGAGAAAAATGGTGTTCTTAATTTATAGTCCCAAGCTGGACTTATTACCAAAATCGCTTTAAGAGTCAAAATGAACAATAGTAGGCGGACTGAAATCATGTCCATGATAGTGCTTAAGCCACTGTCCATTGACTGTGAAGGTGCCTTTTGTTGGATCATTGATCTCGATCGCTCCGGATGGAAATACTCTTGTGATAGTGAATGGTCCTTGCCAGCGAGACTTCAACTTACCTGGAAAGAGTCGCAATCTGGAGTTAAAAAGTAAGACCAAATCTTCTTCTTTGAAATCACGCTGGCTTAGCTTAGCATCATGCCACTTTTTTGTTTTGTCTTTATAGATCTTGGCATTCTCATAAGCTTGGTTTCTAAACTCATCCATTTCATTTAAGTGTAGAAGATGTTTATCACCTGCAGTAGTTAAATCAAAATTCAGATTCTTTATTGCCCAAAATGCCTTGTGTTCTAGTTCGACAGGAAGATGACATGCTTTTCCAAAAACTAACCTATATGGTGTAGTACCAATAGGTGTTTTAAATGCAGTCCTATATGCCCATAAAGCATCATCTAACCTCAAGGACCAATCTTTTCTAGAAGTATTGACCGATTTTCCAAAATTCGTTTAACTTCTCTATTAGAAACTTCTACTTGTCCACATGTTTGTGGGTGGTAAGGTGTTGAAACCTTGTGGGTGACACCATATTTGTGATATCCCCGAAATGATTATGTGATTTTAATCATTGATTAAATTATGATGCTTTTGGTGTTAATTCATGGGATTGAATTAATATTATTGAGGAGATACATTTCAGGGTGCATGTGAGATATGTTGGGATTTTGGGGTTGTGGCATGTTTATTTGGGGTGTGTGTTATTTGTTTTGGTGAAGCATGTTTAAATGAGAATTGAAGTATTTTATTAAGAAAATACGATAAATATCATGTGAGGATATTTTAATACATCGTGCTAAATACCGGGACCAAAACATAACACATCATACCACCCAACACCCAACCACCCCCCCCAACCCATACCAATCAGCTGTGTAAGAGGCTGACTTTTCACCCCACTTGGCACAATGATTCACCCCTTCTCCTCCATTCCAAATCTTGCCATTTCTCTCCCAAAATATCTCCAGCAACTACTAAGCAAAATCGTGTGGAGCCCTTCCATATTCATTGCTTGGAGACCCTCCAAAAATCGGAGCAAAGTAGGGTGAGAAACCATGCTCTGTTTTTTATTTAAGCTTGATCAAGTTCATGTTTTTAAGTGGTGTGAAAATGGCATGTTAGCTTAGGTTTCTTAAAACCTTCGATTTAAATGCTTACATGGTGTTGTTATGAAGCTTCCAGTATTTTTCCTTAAGCACGTTACATGTTTTATGTGAAGGATTCAAGCATGTAAAAGATAGTGTTCGAAAATATGGGTAAAGTGTGTGCCCTGTTTTTCTGGAAAAATATGGGATGAGAGTGATGATGTGAAGGTATTATCATGCATGTTAGCTAGGTTTTTGGTAAACCTTTGATTTGAGTACATGCATGGTAGTTTTGTGAAGCCCCTGGCGTTTTTGTTCGAGCATGTTTTATGTTATATGTTGAAGATTTAATAGCATGAAATGAGGTGCTCAAGAAATCTGGAAATGAAATATGTTACCTGTTTCCGGAAAGGTTGGTTGAGTACTGATGTAAATGGGTAATTGTAACGCATGTGGGTTTGTGTTTGGGGTATAACTGTGATATGAATACACTCAGGGTAGTGTATTGTGGCTGCTAGCATGTTGTTTTGGGCATGTTGTATGTCTTACATGTTAGATCGAAGGGTATGAAAACCAGTGTTAGAGAATTCTGGAAAAATCGCACTGAAACAGAGCGACCGATCGATCGGTAAAGAACGTCGATCGATCGGCAAAAGCCGTAGCTTTTTTATTAAATTCGAAGTAATCACAGATCGATCGGTGATGAGGGCCGATCGATCGGTAGTGCCTATTTTTTTTAAAATGTGGAATTTGTTTAAATTTGGTATTGGATTTTGATAAGACATCTAATATTGTGTTGTACACCTGTGTAGAGCCTTCACAGATAGCTACACAGCGCAGGGGATAGAGTCCTGCAACACACCACATTTTGGAAAGGTACGTAATCGGTACGGGTATCCCAACGGTAACATGTACTTTATGTTTGTCTATTTGACACATGATGAATGCAATGTGATGCATTAAGAGTATGATACATGTTATTATGCATTGTTGTTGCATATTATGCATTGTTGTTGCATATTGTGATGTGGAATAAAGAGGTGTATTCCACGAGTCAAGAGAGATCACAGTGTAGGTTTTAATGCTTATGCTTGTTATGTAGTAATGAAGCGGGGAGGATGGTACCGCTCATTATGAGATTATGTAGTAATGAAGCGGGGAGGATGGTACCGCTCATTATGAGATTATGTAGTAATGAAGCGGGGAGGATGGTACCGCTCATTATGAGATTGTGTAGTAATGAAGCGGGGAAGATGGTACCGCTCATTATGAGATGTTGAAGCAAGAAGCATTAAAATAACTGTTGATATATGACTCAAAAGCTGTGTAAAGAAAGAGGTGATATGTCATGGCATTATTAAAGGATCCATAATTCATATAATGTGTTTATTATGAGTTATGGTACGGGGACAACCAATGGGCGTTGTAAATGCTTGGAAATACAGGAAGTGCTTTGTATTTATGTTTATGCATTTACGTCTTACATTCATATCATGTTAAATATGAATTATGATATACTCATGTGTTGGGGGTTGTCTTTGTAGGTGCTTTTTGTGATATCCCCGAAATGATTATGTGGGTAATCATGCAATTAAGGGTTGCTAATTATGAACCTATGTGTTAAAAGGCGTTTCGTATGTGGGAGTGATTTATTTAATTAATGATGTGGTTTAGGGAGCATGTTAGGTGTTTTTAAATTGTTGTGATGATGTGGTAAAATAATAAAATATCAAGGAAAGATTTTTTTATACATCATATGAAATACCGGGACACAATTAAACACCACAAAACCACCCTACTTGCAACCACCCCACCCCCACTTGTTGCAAACCCACGCCCCTCCCCTGTTTTCTGGAAAGCTGAATGACTAAGCAAGCCACTTTACACAAAGATATTTTCACCTTGGCTCTTTCAAAAAGTTTCCTTCTTCTTCCCTTCATTTCTTCTGCAACTTGGTCGGTTTCTAGGAGGAAAGTGATCGGATTTCATTCATCCTTTCATATAGAAAATCGAAGGGCAAAAGTGGTGAGGAGTCACATGTTCTTCCCAGTTTTCAGTTTTCTAGCATGCATGTTCCTTGTAGCAGATTTGGCATGCTAGTTTAGGATATAATGTTATATTGTTATGAGTACCTTTATGTGATGTTTGTGAAGCCCTTAGCATGTTTAGTTAAGTAACTTGCATGCTTTATGTGCTAGATTTGTAGTAGAGAAAAGGGTTCCTCGAACATCCGAGCAGGGAAGTGCTCTGTTTTTCATGTTAGGAAGGGTTTTACCATGAATATATGAAGCATGCTAGCTTAGGTTTTGGTAAAACTTTGATGTGAAAATATGCATGGTAGTTTCGTGAAGCCCATGGCATGTTTGTTCGAGCTTTCTTTATGCTATATGTGATAGGTTTAATAGCATTAAGTGAGGTGCTCAAGAAATCTGGAAATGAATATGTTACCATGTTTCCAGAAAAGTTGATCCAGTACTTGTTTAAATGATCGACGTTTATGCATGTAGGCTTATGCTTAGGGTGTAAATTTGGTATGAATACACTCGGAGTAGTGTATTGTAATTGTTAGCATAATTGTTCAAACATGTGGTGTATGTTATATGCTAGATCGAAGGGTGTGAATATAGGTGTTCGAGAATTCTGGGTTGGTATTTCTCGAACAGGGCATCTCGATCGATCGACATTTCATCTCGGTCGATCGAGCGAGGCAGAATCTTGGTTCTGATTTTAGGCGTCTTCTCGATCGATCGGGAAGAGGGGCCGATCGATCGAGAGACCCAGAATGTTGAAAAATATAATTGATATATTTTGTTAAAGTTTTGATACTGGATTGTAATGAGGCATCTAATATTGTGTTATACACTGGTGTAGAGCCTTCACTGGTAGCTACACAGTGCAGGGGATAGAGTCCTGCAACACATCACATTTTGGAAAGGTACGTAAGCGACGTACGGGCATCCCAACGGTAACATGTGCTTTATGTTTGTCTTTGTGACGCATGATGAATGCAATGTGGTGCATTAAGGTTATGATACATGTTATTATGCATTGTTTTTGCATATGTATGTTGTGAATATAAGAGGTGTATTTCACGAGTCAAGGTTATCTTAGTAAGGATTTTAACTGCTTACGCTAAGGTCCATTGGAAGCGAGGAAGAATTCCGCTTACATGGAGTAGCAAGAAGCATTAAAATGTACTAATGATAAGGACTCAGGATTGAAATAAGGATTTAAGGAGGAAGAATGTCATGACATTTATTTGTGAAACCATACATTCTTATAATGTGTTTTTATTATGAATTATGGTACAGGGACAACCAATGGGCGTTATAAATGCTGGAAATACAGGAAGGGCTTGTGTTTAAGATTGTGCATTTATGCCTTACTTTCATATTATGTTGAATATGAATTGTGTTATGCTCATGTGTTGGGGGTTGTCTTTGTAGGTGCTTTTGTTGACGAGAACCAGGGTCGGGGTTGATATGCTGAGCTGTAAGGAGTGCTACAGGATTAGCATGTTAGAGAAAAGTTTTGTATAGCTTCTACTGAGTAGAGTAAGACTATAATGTAGTACCTTTGTAGGAATTGTGTCTTTCCTTTTGAAACATTTTGGTACTGTAATCTCTAAAGCTCAGGTTAATCAACACGGCACGTTACTCTGATATATTCACATGAATGTTTAGTTCTCTAAATTGCACCTTAATATCTTGATGTGATAACGGGGTCTCACATTTAGTGGTATCAGAGCAGTGGTTAGATAACCAGGGAAGAGTGAAGGGTAGCCTTTAGGAACAAGTTGGCTAGGTATTCATTTGGGCATGCTTATGCATGTGATGCATATGGTTGTATAAGTGTTATACTAACATGCTTTGAATATGATACTCTTGTTATCTAACGGCTTATATTATGAACTGCTTTTGGTATTGTTGTTAACTATTGTGTTACAGCATGGCGTACCTCAATGAAGAGGTAGGGGATATGGACAGTAGAAATGCCAGTATTTCTCAGCCGAACCCTTTACCACCACCTGCTGTGGGCGTGGAGCCCAGTGTACAGATGTTACTGCCAGGGGAGCTCAGTTTGAAGCAGTTTCTGAGTTTCCATCCGCCCATGTTTGAGGGAATTGAGTCGGGTGAAGTAGCTGAGGAGTGGTTGGAACGTATAGAGCAGATACTTGTGACTGCACCCTGTGCACGCACGGCATTGCTAAGGTTAGCCGAGTTTCAGATGGCTAAGAAGCCTGCTATGTGGTGGAAGACCACCGTGATGGAGCTGAGAGCTCTAGGTATGGCAGTTGACTGGACTGTATTCCGGACCCGGTTCCTTAACCGGTATTTCTCTGCAGCTGCCAGACAATTAAAGGAGGATGAGTTCAACAGTTTGAAGCAGGGTAGCATGTCAATGGCAGACTACGCTATGCAGTATTCCTCACTGCTGAGGTATGTACCTCATATTGCTGTCAGCAGCCATGCCAAGATGAGGAACTTTCTGAAGGGTCTGAGGCCAAAGTTGTTTGATCGGGTTATCTCCAACAACCTCAGCTCATTTGATGACGCCCTGACACGGGCAGAGTTGGCGGAGATTGCCGTGGACGCGTACAAGGATGTTGTACCCCCTTCAGTACCAACACAGAGGCCTGTTACTGATAGTCTGAGGCCACGAGGGGATAAGTTCAAGGCTCGTGGGGCCTCATCATCTTCCAAATTTAGTGGGAAGAAGCCTCAGGGACAGAAGCAGAACAACCGGGGACCCACACAGGGGAGCAAGGCAGGGGGGACCAGGTGTACCAACTGTGGAGGATGGCACTTGTTACGTGACTGTCTAGGTTGCTATATTTGTGGCAAGATGGGCCACATGGCTCGAGGTTGCCCAAATCGGGCAGTTTAGACAGACTCAGGGCCGAATAGGCCAAGGTTTGATGCTGGGAGGGCACCACAGAGACAGCAGTTTGCACCACGACCACAAGGAGGTCAGACAGCAGGACCGCCGCAGGGACAGGTGTACGCAATGACTAGGGAGCAGGCTGAGGCAGCCCCAGAGGAAGTCATTGCTGGTACGTACCATTTACTTACGTACCCTGCACTTATATTGATAGATACAGGTGCTTCCCATTCCTTTGTGTCTACTGCTTTTGTTGAAGGACACCGCTTGTGCTCGTCTCTGTTACCCACGCCTCTCATGGTCTCGACACCCACGGGAAAGCATGTGATTGCGGATCGGCTGTTATCTGATTGCCTCATTTATATTGAGGGCAATGATCTGAGGGCCGATCTGATTCAGTTAGAGATGGCAGACTTTGACTGCATTATCGGCATTGACGTGTTGAGCAGATACCGAGCTATGGTAGATTGCCAAAAGAGGATGGTTCTTTTTCTGTCTGATCAGGGGTTCCAGTGGACTTTTTATGGGGACGGCTCTCGTCCAAAGATACCAGTAATCTCGGCGGTTAAGATGTCGCGGTTATTGGAACGCGGCCACACTGGGTACCTTATTTATGCCATGTATACTTCAGAGGAGAAGGAAGTGAGAGCCGAGGACATTCCAGTCATGGCGGAGTTCATTGATGTGTTTCCAGATGAGATTCCGGGATTTCCGCCTGTCAGGATGTTGAGTTTGCTATTGAGCTGCTGCCAGGGACATCAGCCATTTCTCGTGCCCCATACAGGATGGCACCGGCAGAGCTAAGGGAACTGAAGGTACAGTTACAGGAGCTCCTCGACAAGGGATACATCCGTCCTAGTGTATCGCCTTGGGGTGCGCCAGTCTTGTTCGTGAAAAAGAAGGATGGATCAATGCGTCTGTGCATTGACTACAGGCAACTGAACAAGGCCACAGTGAAGAACAGATATCCGCTTCCGAGGATTGATGATCTGTTCGACCAGCTTCATGGTACAGAGGTGTACTACAAGATAGATTTGAGGTCAGTCTATCACTAGGTACGGGTTAGAGCTGGTGATGTCCAAAAGACGGCTTTTAGAACTCGGTATGGGCACTATGAGTTCTTGGTGATGCCATTCGGGGTGACGAATGCCCCTGCTACATTTATGAGCCTGATGAACATAGTATTTCAGGAGTACCTCGATCAGTTTGTGATCGTGTTCATTGATGACATCCTGGTCTATTCAAGGAATGAGGAGGATCATGCCGATCATCTGAGGATAGTGCTCCAGATCCTCAGAGATCATCAGTTGTACGCCAAACTCAGCAAGTGTGAGTTTTGGCTGAGCAGTGTAGCCTTCTTGGGCCATATCATATCACGAGAGGGGATATCAGTAGACCCGAGGAAGATAGAGGAAGTTATGGATTGGTCTGCCCCTACTTCAGTCAGTGAGATTCGAAGTTTTCTTGGTCTGGCTGGCTATTATCGACGTTTCGTCGAGGGTTTCTCAAAGATCGCCAAGCCACTTACACAGCTGACTCAGAAGGGAGTCCCATTCTGTTGGACAGAGGCTTGTGAGCAGAGTTTCGGGGAATTAAAGCACAGACTGACTACTGCACCAGTTCTAGTGATTCCCAAGGAGAACAAAGGATTTGTTCTTTATACCGACGCATCGCTACAGGGATTAGGGTGCGTACTGATGCAGGACAGACATGTTGTGGCTTATGCTTCGAGACAGTTGAAGCCACACGAGACGAGGTATCCAGTCCATGATCTGGAGTTGGCAGCTATAGTGTTCGCCTTGAAGATATGGCGACACTATTTATACGGTACTTCATTTACCATCTTCACTGATCACAAGAGCCTGAAGTTCTTGTTTACACAGGCTGAGCTGAACATGAGGCAGAGGAGATGGATGGACCTGCTGAAGGATTATGATTGTGAAATCCTATACCATCCCGGGAAAGCAAATTTGACAGCCGACGCTTTGAGTCGGAAGGTGAGGAGCACAGCAGAGGATGCTATGTCTCTATCAGCTATGTTTGGCTCCTACTGCCATTTGGGTTTTGATTATGATGTATCCTCTTCACCAGTACAGGTATTGACCTTGCTAGCTGAGCCTGTTATATATGATCACATCAGGAAGGCTCAGGGGACCGATGCAGAGGTTCAGAGATGGATATTAGTGGTTCATTCAGGTCAGCCATCGAGATTCAGAGTGGCTGAGGACGGTTCTCTGAGGCTTGGCGACAGATGGGTGGTTCCAGATACACCCGAGTTGCGCCAGGGTATATTACAGCGAGCTCATTGCAGCAGGATGAGTATCCACCCAGGTGGGAAGAAGATGTATAAGGATTTACGCAGCCAGTTCTGGTGGAGGCGTATGAAACAAGATGTCACCTCATTTGTCAAGCGCTGTTTGATTTGTCAGCAGGTGAAGGCTGAGAGGCAGAGGCCTGGAGGTGAACTAAGGAGTTTGGAGATACCCGAGTGGAAGTGGCAGCACGTGTCTATGGATTTCGTGACCCACTTACCGAGGACTGTTTCGTGTTTTGATGCCATCTGGGTAGTCGTGGATAGACTGACTAAAGTGGCTCACTTCATTCCATATTGTATGACATATACGCACTTGAGGATGGCACAGTTATATGTCATAGATGTAGTGAGACTGTACGGGATCCCTGATTCGATAGTGTCCGATCGAGATCCGCGGTTCACATCTCACTTCTGGGAGGGTCTGCAGTCAGCTCTAGGTACAGAGTTGAGGATGAGCACAGCCTATCACCCTCAGAAGGACGGACAGACCGAGCGTACGATACAGACGGTCGAGGATATGTTGAGATCTTGTGTGCTAGAGTTCGACACATCATGGCTGGACTCGATACCCTTAGTGGAGTTCTCTTACAACAACAGCCACCAGGCAAGTATACAGATGGCTCCTTTCGAGGCCCTCTATGGTAGGCGTTGTAGGTCACCCTTGTGTTGGGATGACGTGGACCGTAAGTCGGTTGAAGGACCAGAGTTGGTTCAGGAAATGGAAGAGAAGGTTAAGGTCATCAGAACAAAGATGAAGGCAGCTCAGGACAGACAGGCAGCATATGCCAATCAGCGGCGTAGGCCGTTGGAGTTTCAGTTAGGCGACAGAGTTTTTCTGAAAATCTCACCTTTCAGAGGTGTAGTACGGTTCGGTATGCGGGGGAAGTTGTCTCCTAGATACGTGGGGTCGTATGAGATCTTACAGCGTGTGGGTACTCTGGCGTACCGTTTGGCTTTACCGCCTTCTCTGTCGGGTATACACGATGTATTTCATGTGTCTATGCTGAGGAAGTATGAGCCGGATCCTTCACATGTGTTGCAGCCTTCAGAGGTACAGATAGAGTCCGATGTTTCTTATGTGGAGCGGCCTATCAGGATTTTGGATAGGGCAGACCGCAGACTTCGGAACAAGGTTATTCCTATGATCAAGGTTCAGTGGGATCGTAGGGGTGTCGAGGAGGCCACGTGGGAGACAGAGCGACACATGGTACAGCACTATCCAGAGCTGTTTTCTGGTATGCGTTTATGTGTTGTTTTATATCTTGTTAGCAGCATGTTTGATTTCGGGGACGAAATCTTATAAGTAGGGGAGTATTGTGATATCCTCGAAATGATTATGTGGGTAATCATGCAATTAAGGGTTGCTAATTATGAACCTATGTGTTAAAAGGCGTTTCGTATGTGGGAGTGATTTATTTAATTAATGATGTGGTTTAGGGAGCATGTTAGGTGTTTTTAAATTGTTGTGATGATGTGGTAAAATAATAAAATATCAAGGAAAGATATTTTTATACATCATATGAAATACCGGGACACAATTAAACACCACAAAACCACCCTACTTGCAACCACCCCACCCCCACTTGTTGCAAACCCACGCCCCTCCCCTGTTTTCTGGAAAGCTGAATGACTAAGCAAGCCACTTTACACAAAGATATTTTCACCTTGGCTCTTTCAAAAAGTTTCCTTCTTCTTCCCTTCATTTCTTCTGCAACTTGGTCGGTTTCTAGGAGGAAAGTGATCGGATTTCATTCATCCTTTATATAGAAAATCGAAGGGCAAAAGTGGTGAGGAGTCACATGTTCTTCCCAGTTTTCAATTTTCTAGCATGCATGTTCCTTGTAGCAGATTTGGCATGCTAGTTTAGGATATAATGTTATATTGTTATGAGTACCTTTATGTGATGTTTGTGAAGCCCTTAGCATGTTTAGTTAAGTAACTTGCATGCTTTATGTGCTAGATTTGTAGTAGATAAAAGGGTTCCTCGAACATCCGAGCAGGGAAGTGCTCTGTTTTTCATGTTAGGAAGGGTTTTACCATGAATATTTGAAGTATGCTAGCTTAGGTTTTGGTAAAACTTTGATGTGAAAATATGCATGGTAGTTTCGTGAAGCCCATGTCATGTTTGTTCGAGCTTTCTTTATGCTATATGTGATAGGTTTAATAGCATGAAGTGAGGTGCTCAAGAAATCTTGAAATGAATATGTTACCCTGTTTCCAGAAAAGTTGATCCAGTACTTGTTTAAATGATCGACGTTTATGCATGTAGGCTTATGCTTAGGGTGTAAATTTGGTATGAATACACTCGGAGTAGTGTATTGTAATTGTTAGCATAATTGTTCAAACATGTGGTGTATGTTATATGCTAGATCGAAGGGTGTGAATATAGGTGTTCGATAATTCTGGGTTGGTATTTCTCGAACAGGGCATCTCGATCGATCGACATTTCATCTCGGTCGATCGAGCGAGGCAGAATCTTGGTTCTGATTTTAGGCGTCTTCTCGATCGATCGGGAAGAGGGGCTGATCGATCGAGAGACCCAGAATGTTGAAAAATATAAATTGATATATTTTGTTAAAGTTTTTATATTGGATTGTAATGAGGCATCTAATATTGTGTTATACACTGGTGTAGAGCCTTCACAGGTAGCTACAAAGCGCAGGGGATAGAGTCCTGCAACACATCACATTTTGGAAAGGTACGTAAGCGACGTACGGGCATCCCAACGGTAACATGTGCTTTATGTTTGTCTTTTTGACGCATGATGAATGCAATGTGGTGCATTAAGGTTATGATACATGTTATTATGCATTGTTTTTGCATATGTATGTTGTGAAATATAAGAGGTGTATTTCACGAGTCAAGGTTATCTTAGTAAGGATTTTAACTGCTTACGCTAAGGTCCATTGGAAGCGAGGAAGAATTCCGCTTACATGGAGTAGCAAGAAGCATTAAAATGTACTAATGATAAGGACTCAGGATTGAAATAAGGATTTAAGGAGGAAGAATGTCATGACATTTATTTGTGAAACCATACATTCTTATAATGTGTTTTTATTATGAATTATGGTACAGGGACAACCAATGGGCGTTATAAATGCTGGAAATACAGGAAGGGCTTGTGTTTAAGATTGTGCATTTATGCCTTACTTTCATATTATGTTGAATATGAATTGTGTTATGCTCATGTGTTGGGGGTTGTCTTTGTAGGTGCTTTTGTTGACGAGAACCAGGGTCGGGGTTGATATGCTGAGCTGTAAGGAGTGCTACAGGATTAGCATGTTAGAGAAAAGTTGTGTATAGCTTCTACTGAGTAGAGTAAGACTATAATGTAGTACCTTTGTAGGAATTGTGTCTTTCCTTTTGAAACATTTTGGTACTGTAATCTCTAAAGCTCAGGTTAATCAACACGGCACGTTACTCTGATATATTCACATGAATGTTTAGTTCTCTAAATTGCACCTTAATATCTTGATGTGATAACGGGGTCTCACACTTTTGATGATGAGAACCAGGGTCTGGGTTGATATGCTGAGCTGTAAGGAGTGCTACAGGTTTAGCATGTTAGAGAATTTTTTTGTATAGCTTCTACAAGAAGTAGAGTAAGACTATAATGTAGTACCTTTTGTAGGAATATGTGAAATTCCTTTTGAAACTTTTGGTACTGTAATCTCTTAAGCTCAGGTTAATCAACACGACTTATTACTCTGATATATATACACATGAATGATTAGTTCTCTTAATTGCACCTTAGTATCTTGATTTTATAACGGGGTCTCACATTTAGTGGTATCAGAGCAGTGGTTAGATAACCAGGAAAGAGTGAAGGGTAGCCTTTAGAGACAAGTTGGCTAGGTGTTCATTGTTGGGCATGTTATGCATGTGATGCATATTGTCGTATAAGTGTTATACTAACATGCTTTTGAATATGATACTCTTGTTATATAACGGCTTATATTATGAACTGCTTTTGGTATTGTTGTAAACTCTTGTGTTGCAGCATGGCGGCTATTAACCCGGAGAACCTCAATGAAGAGGTAGGGGATATGGGCAGTATGAACGCTAGTATTGCTCAGACGAATCCATTATCGCCACCTGCTGCAGGCTTGGAGCCTATTGCACAGATACTGCTACCAGGGGAGATAAGTCTGACCCAGTTCTTGAGCTATCATCCACCGCTATTTGAAGGGACTGAGACTGGGGAAGCAGCCGAGGAATGGCTTGAGAGACTGGAACAGATATTCGTATCGGCACCCTTTGCACGGACTGCGTGGCTGAGGTTGGCAGAGTTCCAGTTAGCAAAGAAGTATTCCATGTGGTGGAAGACAACAGTCATGGAGCTGAGAGCTCAGGGTACTGCGGTTGATTGGACTGTATTCAGGACCCGGCTCCTTAACCGGTACTTTTCTGCAGCTGCCAGACAATTAAAGGAAGATGAGTTCAATAATTTGATGCAGGGCAGCCTGTCAGTGTCAGACTACGCTATGCAGTATTCCTCACTGCTGAGGTATGTACCTCATATTGCTGTCAGCAGTCATGCCAAGATGAGAAATTTTCTGAAGGGACTAAGGCCATAGCTATTTGATCCGGTTGTCTCCAACAACCCCAGCTCATTTGATGATGCCCTGATTAGGGCAGAGTTGGCAGAGATTGCAGTGGGCGCGTACAAGGACGTTGTACCCCCTTTCGTACCACCACAGAGGCCTGTTGCTGATAGTCTGGGGCCACGAGGGGATCAATTCAAGGCTCGTGGGGCCTCATCATCTTCCAGATTTGGTGGGAAGAAGTCTCAGGGTCAGAAGCAAAACAATCGGGGACCCACACAGGGGAGCAAGGCAGGAGGAAGCATGTGTGACCATTGTGGAGGATGGCACTTGTCACGTGACTGTCAGGGTTGTTATATTTGTGGCAAGGTGGGCCACTTGGCTCGAGGTTTTCCCAATCGGACACCACAGAGACAGGCAGACTCTGGGCCGAATAGGCCAAGGTTTGATGATGGGAGGGCACCACAGAGACAACAGTTTGCACCTCGACCACAGGGAGGTCAGACGGCAGGACCGCCGCAGGGTCAGGTGTATGCACTGACTCGGGGGCAGGCTGAGGCAGCCCCGGAGGAGGTCATTGCTGGTACATGCCATTTATTTACGTACACTGCACTTATATTGATAGATACAGGTGCTTCCCATTCTTTTGTATCTGCTGCTTTTGTGGAGAGACACCGCTTGTGCTCATCTCTGTTACCCACGCCTCTCATGGTCTCGACACCACGGGAAAGTATGCGACTGCTGACCGACTGCTATCTGATTGCCTCATTTATTTTGAGGGCAATGATCTGAGGGCCGATCTGATTCAGTTAGAGATGGCAGATTTTGACTGTATTATCGGCATTGATGTGTTGTGCAGATACCGAGCTGTGGTAGATTGCTGACAGAGGATGGTACGTTTTCTGTCTGATCAGGGTTTCCAGTGGACTTGTTATGGGGACGGCTCTCGTCCAAAGATTCCAGTGATCTCAGCGGTTAAGATGTCGGGGTTATTGGAACGCGGCCACACGGGCTACCTTATTTATGCCGTGAATGCATCAGAAGAGAAGGAAGTGAGAGCCAAGGACATTCCGGTTGTGGCGGAGTTCATTGATGTATTCCTGGATGAGATTCCAGGGTTTCCGCCGATCAGAGATGTGGAGTTTGCCATTGAGCTACTGCCGGGGACATCAGCCATTTCTCGTGCCCCATACAGGATGGCACCGGCAGAGCTGAGGGAGCTGAAAGTTCAATTACAGGAGCTCCTCGACAAGGGATACATTCATCCTAGTGTATCGCCTTGGGGTGCGCCAGTTTTGTTCGTAAAGAAGAAGGATGGTTCAATGCGTCTGTGCATTGACTATAGGCAACTGAACAAGGCCACAGTGAAGAACATGTATCCACTTCCGAGGATTGATGGTATTTTTGATCAGCTTCAGGGTACAGAGGTTTACTCAAAGATAGATTTGAGGTCAGGCTATCACCAGGTGCGAGTTAGAGCTGATGATGTCCAGAAGACAGCTTTTAGAACTCGATATGGACACTATGAGTTCTTGGTGATGCCTTTCGGTGTGACGAATGCACCTGCAATTTTTATGAGTTTGATGAACAGAGTATGTCAGGAGTACCTCGATCAGTTTGTGATCGTATTCATTGATGACATCCTTGTCTATTCAAGGAGTGAGGAGGATCATGCCGATCATCTGAGGATAGTGCTCCAGATCCTCAGAGATCATCAGTTGTACGCCAAACTCAGCAAGTGTGAGTTTTGGCTGAGCAGTGTATCATTCTTGGGTCACATTATCTCTCGAGAGGGGATATCAGTAGATCCCAGGAAGATTGACGTAGTTATGGATTGGTTCGCCCCTACTTCAGTCAGTGAGATTCGGAGTTTTCTTGGGTTTGCTGGCTATTATCGACGTTTCGTCGAGGGTTTCTCAAAGATCGCCAAGCCACTTACACAGCTGACTCAGAAGAGAGTCCCATTTTGTTGGTCAGAGGCTTGCGAGCAGAGTTTCCGGGAATTAAAGCACCGACTGAATACTGCACCAGTTTTGGTGATTCCCAGGGAGAACAAAGGATTTGTTCTTTATACTGACGCATCGCTACAGGGCCTAGGATGCGTACTGATGCAGGACAGACATGTAGTGGCTTATGCTTCTAGACAGTTGAAGCCACACGAGACGAGGTATCCAGTCCATGATCTGGAATTAGCAGCTATAGTGTTCGCCTTGAAGATATGGCGACACTACTTATATGGTACCTCATTTACCATCTTCACTGATCACAAGAGCCTGAAGTTCTTGTTTACACTGGCTGGGCTGAATATGAGGCAGAGGAGATGGATGGACCTGCTGAAGGACTATGACAGTGAAATCGAATACCATCCGGGTAAAGCAAACTTGACAGCTGACGCTTTGAGTCGGAAGGTGAGGAGTACAACAGAGGATGCCATGTGTCTATCGGCTATGTTGGGCTCCTACTGTCAGTTGGGGTTTGATTATGATGTATCTACTTCACCAGTACAGGTATTGACCTTGCTAGCTGAGCCAATCATTTATGAACACATCCGGAAGGCTCAGGGGACCGACGTAGAGGTTCAGAGATGGATGTCAGTGGTTCATTCATGTCAGCCATCGAGATTCAGAGTGGCTGAGGATGGTTCTCTGAGACTTGGCGACAGATGGGTGGTTCCAGATACACCCGAGTTGCGACAGGGTATATTACAGCGAGCTCATTGCAGCAGGATGAGTATCCACCCGGGCAAGAAGAAGGTGTATAAGGATTTATGCAGCCAGTTCTGGTGGAGACGAATGAAACAGGATGTTACCTCATTCGTCAAGCGCTTCTTGATTTGTCAGCAGGTGAAGGCTGAGAGGCAGAGGCCCGGTGGCGAGCTAAGAAGTTTGGAGATACCCGAGTGGAAGTGGCAGCACGTGTCTATGGATTTCGTGACCCACTTACCGAGGACTGTTTCGGGTTTTGATGCTATATGGGTAGTCGTCGACAGATTGACTAAGAGTGCTCATTTCATTCCCTACTGTATGACCTTCACGTACTTGAGGATGGCACAGTTATATGTTAGAGATGTGGTGAGACTGCATGGGATCCCTGTTTCGATTGTGTCTGATCGAGATCCGCGGTTTACATCTCACTTCTGGGAAGGTCTTCAGTCAGCTGTAGGTACAGAGTTGACGTTGAGCACATCCTATCATCCCCAGACGGACGGACAGACCGAGCGCACGATACAGACGCTCGAAGATATGTTGAGGGCTTGTGTGCTGGAGTTCGACACTGTGATGCCCCGAAATTAATTATATGCAATTTGGGCATTAATTATGTTTATATGATGAATTATGTTTATAATCGATTTATGTGATGGGTAATGAAGTGTTAACATGATTATTGTCAATTATGAGGAAGATATGAAGTTAGAGGAAGTTTGTTGCATTTTTTCTTAAATGCTTTTAAAATACCATGTTGGGGTATTTTATACATCATGTTAATTGATGGGGTACAATTTTTATTAACCCATATACCCCCAATATACCATTTACCCACTACCTTTATTCACTTTACCCTTTCCCCTCCAAACTCCCCAATTCATTCCCAAAACCCTTCCCATTTATCATTTTCGAAATTCTTCAAAGGAGGAAGGAGGAAGCTCCACAAAATCTTTGTTTTTGAGATCTTGGTTAAGATTTGGAGTCTTCAAGAGGTGTGGAACCCTTCCTAAAGTTTTTATGATGTTTGGTGTTGAAATGGGTTAGTTTAGATGTTGTTATGTGGGTTTGTTTTGGGTATATGTTATTTATGGTTGGGGTATGATTTTTGAAGTGCTTTATGTGGGTTTTAGTGGGTTATGTTGTTGTTGTTGTTGTAGGAAAGTTTGGGTTTGAATGGTTTAAGATGGAGCTTGAAAAATGCTCAAAAATGGTGAAAAATCGCGCAACAGCAGGTGGCGATCGATCGCCTGAAATGAGGCGATCGATCGCCGAAGGCCAGTAGCCATTTTGCGTATCAGGCGATCGATCGCCTCAAATAAAGCGATCGATCGCCGCAAGGCAAAAAGTGAGGCGATCGATCGCCACAAGTAGCGATCGATCGCCACTGTTTAAAAAGTGGAAAATGATGATTTTTGTTGAATTTTTTGTATTTGGCTATTGTTTAGCTTCTAATATCAATTTGTATGGTTATGTAGAACCATCCCAGGTACCCACAACTTCACGGAGATAAAGTTCTACAACTTCTCCATTTTTGGAATTAAGGTACGTAAGAAACGTACGGGCATCGGACGGTAAACCATACTTCTATACTATGATTATGCAATGATTGCACAAGTATTTATGATGCTTATGATGATGATTATGTTAAGTAAGTTATGATGATGATGTTATGTTAAATGAAAATGATATGACGTTTACGATGACGATTACTATAAGATGATGATGTTTATACGATGTTTATATAATGATACGATGTTTACGATGTGGTAAGATGCCACACGATAAGGGTAAGATGCCCATATGGTAAGATGCCATACGATGTTTATGATGTGGTAAGATGCCACACGATAAGGGTAAGAGGCCCATATGGTAAGATGCCATGCGATGTTTATGATATGGTAAGATGCCATACGATAGGGTAAGATGCCCATATGCATGAATGTGAATCAGGGTCAACAAAAAGAAGTTAACGAATAACCAGCAAGTTTACTTAACTAAGATTTCGTACATTTACTGTTATATTTTATTATGATGTTATAAGATGATGACGCTTATATGATGACGATGTTTATAAGATGATGATGTTATACGATGATGATGCTTTATGATGACGATGTTTATAAGATGATGATGTTATATGATGATGATGTTTACAAGATGATGATGGTTATAAGATGACGATGTTTATGATATGATGATGATGATGTATGTTTAACTATGTTATTAAGAATGGTTGAATGTACGGTGGTTATTATGGGCAAGCGAGGAAGGTACTTGCCGCTCACATAACTAGCGAGGGGATACATCCGCTATCAAGGCGTAGCGAGGGGTATCATATTCCGCTAAGCGAGGAGATACATCCGCTATCAAGGCGTAGCGAGGGGTATCACAATTCCGCTTTATGTCGAGCGAGGGGGCCAATTGTGCCGCTGTCATAATAGAACCAGGATAGTCCCATTTCTAATTAACATTGTTGATTAAGAGCATATAAGTGAGGTACGATTTTAATCATTTATGTCAAGAACTAATGATTATATGCATGACTATGAAACAGGGACAACCAAAGAGGGTTAATACGATTAACCAGGGAGTATACGTTACCAATTACTTTCATGCATTTATTTATATGCAATTACCCTGTGATGTTAAGTGATGATGTACATGCTCATGATGGGTTGTTCCTGTAGGTACACTTTTGGACTAAAGGACTAAGGGCCGTGTAAGGACCCTAGTTCCTTAAGTGCGGACTAAAGGCGTAATTAAAAATTTCCATGCATAAACAGAGTATAAAGGTTGTGTCGATGCTCTGAGCTAATAAATTACAGTGCCAAAATAAAGATCCAAAATGGATTAATTACATTCTTAACTATGAATGTTAATCCTATAGTTTTACACTACTCCTAGATTAGATACTATACAAAAGAATGTGCCTGCTACAAGATCACTCCGCACTAGCTCACTGCACCAACTCGCCTTAGCCCTTCCGCCCAAAAGTACCTACAGGAACAACCCCAAAACCACGAGCATGTATAAAATCATATACACAACGAAATGACAGCAATTCAAATGCATAATTATAAATGTGATTCACTTCCTGTATGTAACACATTTAAAATGCTCCCTTGGATTATCCCTGTACCAAATCATAATCAGTAGATTATATTATCAACAATGTATGTCATGACATGCACCGATTCCCATATATATGCCGTGTTCAATCCCGAGTCTGATCATATCAGTGGCATAATACCTCTCGCGTTATCATGACAGCGGAAATACCCCTCGCTTAAGACAATACCAGCGGCACTAATATCCCTCGCTATAAGTATGACAGCGGTCGTGTTCTTCGCTTCATATTAGCGGCAAATATTCTCTCATCGCTACGGTATGACAGCGGCAAGTATTCACATCGCTACGCCACTAGCGGTAAGTATTCATCATTATTGGAATATAATTCCTGACTCACAATCACATGCAACAATGCACCCAATATGTAAGGACCCCTTATACTTAACCCTTGATTAGTGTATTAATCATTATGTGTGGCACATGCTTTCCATAAAATCATTCGGGAACTCCGATGATACTTTACCATTGAATGGCAATTACAAAGTTTCTTTAACATTCAATGTTATAAGTTTATCATCCTAACAACAAGAGACTCATAGAGTTCGCCCATTACACCACTTTTTACATTGTGGACTTTTATAAAAATTTGGGCAGAGTCTCCCCATAAATAGAGCTATCCCGAAATAAAAGTACAACACATAACATAATTCCCGGCCAGGGAAAACATAATACTCATCAGAATACAGCAATACCAAGTAAATTCCCAGCCAGGGAAGACACCACACATATGGCAACAAAAGTGGGTTTCGACACCCACATACACTAATGACTCTCATAATCCTTTAGCAATCCTACCTCTAATTGCATGCAACATAGAATGAGAGAGAGAAAGACTCATGCCTTTATATACAACCCATATACAAGTACCATCGTGCTCACATGCGAGCATCATAATCATGGGTATAACCATCATGGGTGTATATATATATATATATATGTACTCTATACGATACCGTGCTCCATCAAGCCCTGGTACCACGATCCTGGGAGTACATCCAATCAACAGCTCGAGCTCATCTCCAAAGCCATCGATGTACATGTCCACCTGTCCCAACAGAGACAGCCCCCAACGGGGTGAGCATACCAATTCCATAATTTCATAATCATAATGACATAATACATAATTTACAAAAATGTAAATATTGTGGAACATATGTGACACTTCCTGGATGGTATCATCCTCATCCTAGCGTACCCCTGTAATGACCCTGTTCTCAAAACAGATAAATCATCAAATCCTGAATATGCAGTTAATCATCATATTGGTTAACCCTTACCAGTTTCGAATTAACAACATTTCATAACATCTTTCTTTATCTAGCAATTATCATAATTCTAGATATCATATTGAGATTTCCTTAACTTCCGATACTAGTTAATCACTTCTTTGATTAACTACGTCTCTGTTCCTATTCATTACCAATAGGGAATAAAATACAGATATCCTAGATATCTAATCAATACCACATTTTCATTTCTTACTTCAAAGTAGCGTCATACTACTGGTGATACCACATTTTCATTTCTTACTTCAAAGTAGCGTCATACTACTGGTGTTCGCTCCGTAGCGACCACACCCATCATTTGCTCGCTTCATAGCGGCACCAAGCATTTCACCATGTGAATCAACATAACGTAATCAAGTCACGGTGCCATCATAGTAAAACATTTCATGTATTTTAAATCATGCATCATACTTGTAAAACATCATTTAAGCTATGCTCGTACGCTAAACGTACCTTAAATCCTCGAAGTCCGAGCCAAACCTTGCTCGAGTTCCATGCCCCGAGGAATGATGTGCTAACACGATAAATAATTCACGATAATTTACGAACATACAACCAATGCTCAAGCACACCCAACACCCTCAAAATATTGTCAACACACGACAATAAATCATTTAAAAGACCCGGGGCAGGGTACATGCAGGGAGGGGAACGAATGAGACAACAACGAAAATTGTTCAAGGATACCCTACAAATTTTCGAACCCTTATCTCACAAATCGAACCCAAATTAAACACCATAATTCATCTAAAATATGAATTAATCAATTAATAGCAAGAATCATCACCCTTGCCAAAAACCCCCAAATTTCGAATTTCAAAGCCCTAAATTCGAACTCAATACCTTAAATTCGGACACAATTAAGCATCAACAATACATCTAAAACATGTAATGAATGACCCATAACAAGAATCGTCACAACTGTGAGACCCCGTTATCACATCAAGATATTAAGGTGCAATTTAGAGAACTAAACATACATGTGATTATATCAGAGTAAAGTGCCGTGTTGATTAACCTGAGCTTTAGAGATTACAGTACCAAAAAGTTCCAAAAGGAAAGACATACTTCCTACAAAGGTACTACATCATAGTCTTACTCTACTCAGTAGAAGCTATACAAAAACTCTATCATGCTAATCCTGTAGCACTCCTTACAGCTCAGCATATCAACCCCGGCCCTGGTTCTCGTCAACAAAAGCACCTAC
Organism: Haberlea rhodopensis; assembly: GCA_907163345.1. Classification (NCBI taxonomy): domain Eukaryota; kingdom Viridiplantae; phylum Streptophyta; class Magnoliopsida; order Lamiales; family Gesneriaceae; genus Haberlea; species Haberlea rhodopensis. The sequence goes on along the minus strand of CAJQUN010000273.1, from coordinate 653,546 downwards.
AAAGACAACCCCCAACACATGAGCATAACACAATTCATATTTAACATAATATGAAAGTAAGGCATAAATGCAAATCTTAAACACAAGTCCTTCCTGTATTTCCAGCATTTATCGCCCATTGGTTGTCCCTGTACCATAATTCATAATAGAAACACATTATATGAATGTATGGATATGCAATGTCATGACATTCCCTTTTCCCTTAAATCCTTATTTCATCCTGAGCCCTTATCATTAGTACATTTTAATGCTTCTTGCTACTCCATGTAAGCGGAATTCTTCCTCGCTTCCAATGGACTTTAGCATTGCTACTCCATGTAAGCGGAATTCTTCATCGCTTCCAATGGACTTTAGCGTAAGCCATTAAAATCCTTACTAAGATAACTTTGACTCGTGAAATACACCTCTTATATTTCACAACATACATATGCAAAAACAATGCATAAAACATGTATCATAACCATAATGCACCACATTGCATTCATCATGTGTCATAAAGACAAACATAAAGTACATGTTACCGTTGGGATGCCCGTACGTCGCTTACGTACCTTTCAAAAGATAGAGGAGTCAATCGACTTTATCTCCTCGGTTGTGCTGGCACCTGGGATGGTTCTACATAGCCACACAACACAATATTAGGCACCTCATAATAATCCGGAAGCAAAACCAAATTTAAAACCACACAAATCCTTTAATATCATCTCGCGATCGATCGCCCATGAGCCCCGATCGATCGCGAGATGCTACTGCCTCGCATACCAGAAAAATTCAATCCGCGATCGATCGCCACTATATTGGCGATCGATCGCCAAAACTCACTGGAACGTCGCGATCGATCCTGCCTCCTTGGCGATCGATCGCCAACCTTGTTCCTTCGGCGATTTTCCAGAATTGCTTAACACCGATAATCATACCCTTAAATCTAACATGTAGGACAATATACATACCAAGACCATCATGCTAGCATTTGAACTACACTACCCTGAGTGTATTCAAACCAAATATACACCCTTAGCATAAACCTACATGCATAAACATCGATCATTAAAACAAGTACTGGATCAACTTTTTCTGGAAACAGGGCACATTTTCATTTCCAGAATTCTTGAGCACCTCTTTTCATGCTATTAAAACTAACACATATAACATAAACCTTGCTCAACTAAACATGCCATGGGTTTCACAAAACTACCAAGCATATTTTTACATCAAAGGTTTTCCAAAACTTAAGTTTATCATGCATGATAACACCTTCATAAAAGTACTCTTCGCACATATATTTCCAGAAAACAGGGCACTTGAACCTTGCCCAGAATTTTCGAACACTACCTTTCACATGATTAAATCTTTCACATAACACATGCAACATGCTCAAGGAAATATACTGGTACCTTCAACAAGTTACCATACATAAAAACACATCAAAGGTTCAACCAAAACCTAAGTTAGCATGCTTCGAAACATCATGGTAAAACCCTTCCTAACTTGGAAAACAGAGTACTTCTCTGCTCGGGTGTTCGAGGAGCCCTTTTCTCTACCACAAATCTAGCACATAAAGCATGCAAGTTTCTTAACTAAACATGCTAAAGGCTTCACAAACATCCCAAAAAGGTATTCATAACAAGATAACATCATACCCTAAACTAGCATGCCAAATCTGCTACAAAGAACAAGCATGCCAGGAAACTTGAAAACTGGGAAAAAATGTGACTCCTCACCACTTTTGCCCTTCGATTTTCTATATGAAAAGAAGCATGAAACCCGATCACTTTTCTCCTGGAACTCGACCAAGTTGCAGAGAAAATAAGGGAAAAAGGAAGGAAGCTTTTGGAAGAGGCAAGACCCAAAATATCTAAGTCCAAACATGCCTACAAGTCAATCTGCTTTCCCAGAAAACAGGGGTGGGCGTGGGTTTGGTTGCAAGTGGGGGTTGGGTGGTTGCATGTGGGGTGGTTTGGGGTGTTTAATTGTGTCCCGGTATTTCATACGATGTATAAAAATATCCCTCCTCGATATTTTATTATTCTACCACATCAACACAACAATTAAAAACACCTAACATGCTTCCTAAACCACATCATCAAATTAAATAAATTAATCCCACATACAAACGCTTTAAACATATCGGTTCATAATTAACCACCCTTAAATGCATGATTACCCACATAATCATTTCGGGGATATCACAATACTCCCCTACTTATAAGATTTCGTCCCGAAATCAAACATGCTGCTAACTAGAATAAAACAGTACATAAACGCATACCAGAAAACAGTTCTGGATAGTACTGCACCATGTGTCGCTCTGTCTCCCACGTGGCCTCCTCGAAACCCCTACGATCCCACTGAACCTTGATCATAGGAATAACCTTGTTCCGAAGTCTGCGGTCTGCTCTATCCAAAATCCTGATAGGCCGCTCCACATAAGAAACATCGGACTCAATCTGAACCTCTGAAGGCTGCAACACATGTGAGGGATCTGGCTCATACTTCCTCAGCATAGACACATGAAAAACGTCGTGTATGCCAGACAGAGAGGGCGGTAAAGCCAACCGGTACGCCAGAGTACCAATACGCTGTAAGATCTCATACGGCCCTACATACCTCGGGGATAACTTCCCTCGCATCCCAAACCGTACTACGCCTCTGAAGGGTGAGATCTTTAAAAACACTCTGTCGCCTAACTGAAACTCCAACGGTCTACGCCGCTGATTGGCATATGCTGCCTGTCTATCCTGAGCTGCCTTCATCTTTGTTCTGATAACCTTAACTTTCTCTTCCATTTCCTGAATCAACTCAGGTCCTCCAACCGACTTACGGTCCATGTCATCCCAACACAAGGGTGACCTACAACGCCTACCATAGAGGGCCTCGAAAGGAGCCATCTGAATACTTGCCTGGTAGCTGTTGTTGTAAGAAAATTCCACCAAGGCTATCGAGTCCTGCCATGAAGTGTCGAACTCCAGCACACAAGCCCTTAACATATCTTCGAGCGTCTGTATCGTACGCTCGGTCTGTCCGTCCGTCTGGGGATGATAGGCTGTGCTCAACCTCAACTCTGTACCTAGAGCTGTCTGCAGACCCTCCCAAAAGTGAGATGTAAACCGCGGATCTCGATCTGACACAATCGAAACAGGGATCCCGTGCAATCTCACCACATCTCTGACATATAACTGCGCCATTCTTAAGTGCGTGAAGGTCATACAGTAGGGAATGAAATGAGCACTCTTAGTCAATCTGTCCACGACTACCCAGATGGCATCAAAACCCGAAACAGTCCTCGGCAAGTGGGTCACGAAATCCATAGATACGTGCTGCCACTTCCACTCGGGTACTTCTAAACTTCTTAGTTCACCTCCAGGCCTTTGTCTCTCAGCTTTCACTTGTTGACAAATCAAACAACGCTTGACAAAAGAGGTGACATCCTGTTTCATACGCCTCCACCAGAACTGGCTGCGTAGATCCTTATACATCTTCTTCCCACCTGGATGGATACTCATCCTGCTGCAATGAGCTCGCTGTAATATACCTTGGCGCAACTCGGTTGTATCTGGAACCACCCATCTGTCTCCGAGCCTCAGAGAACCGTCATCAGCCACTCTGAATCTCGATGGTTGTCCTGAATGAACCACTAACATCCATCTCTGAACCTCTACATCGGTCCCCTGAGTCTTCCTGATGTGATCAAATATAACAGGCTCAGCTAGCAAGGTCAAAACCTGTACTGGTGAAGAAGATACATCATAATCGAATCCCAAATGGCAGTAGGAGCCAAACATAGCTGACAGAGACATAGCATCCTCTGCTGTGCTCCTCACCTTCCGACTCAAAGCGTCGGCTGTCAAATTTGCTTTTCCCGGGTGATATTCGATTTCACAATCGTAGTCCTTCAGCAGGTCCATCCATCTCCTCTGCCTCATGTTCAGCTCAGCCTGTGTAAACAAGAACTTCAGGCTCTTATGATCAGTGAAGATGGTGAATGAGGTACCGTATAAGTAGTGTCGCCATATCTTCAAGGCGAACACTATAGCTGTCAACTCCAGATCATGGACTGGATACCTCGTCTCATGTGGCTTCAACTGTCTCGAAGCGTAAGCCACTACATGTCTGTCCTGCATCAGCACGCACCCTAATCCCTGTAGAGATGCATCGGTATAAAGAACAAATCCTTTGTTCTCCTTGGGTATCACTAGAACTGGCGCAGTAGTCAGTCTGTGCTTTAATTCCCGGAAGCTCTGCTCACAAGCCTCTGACCAACAAAATGGGACTCCCTTCTGAGTCAGCTGTGTAAGTGGCTTGGCGATCTTTGAGAAACCCTCGACGAAACGTCGATAATAGCCAGCCAGACCAAGAAAACTTCGAATCTCACTGACTGAAGTAGGGGTAGACCAATCCATAACTGCCTCTATCTTCCTCGGGTCTACTGATATCCCCCTCTCGTGATATGATATGGCCCAAGAATGCAACACTGTTCAGCCAAAACTCACACTTGCTGAGTTTGGCGTACAACTGATGATCTCTGAGGATCTGGAGTACTATCCTCAGATGATCGGCATGATCCTCCTCATTCCTCGAATAGACTAGGATGTCATCAATAAACACGATCACAAACTGATCGAGGTACTCCTGAAATACTCTGTTCATCAGGCTCATAAAGACTGCAGGTGCATTTGTCACACCGAACGGCATCACCAAGAACTCATAGTGCCCATACCGAGTTCTAAAAGCCGTCTTTTGGACATCACCAGCTCTAACCCGTACCTGGTGATAGCCTGACCTCAAATCTATCTTGGAGTACACCTCCGTACCCTGAAGCTGGTCGAACAGATCATCAATCCTCGGAAGCGGATATCTGTTCTTCACTGTAGCCTTTTTCAGTTGCCTGTAGTCAATGCACAGACGCATTGATCCATCCTTCTTTTTCACGAACAAGACTGGCGCACCCCAAGGCGATACACTGGGACGGATGTATCCCTTGTCGAGGAGCTCCTGTAACTGTACCTTCAGCTCCCTCAGTTCTGCCGGTGCCATCCTGTATGGGGCACGAGAAATGGCTGATGTCCCTGGCAGCAGTTCAATAGCAAACTCCACATCCCTGACTGGCGGAAATCCCGGAATCTCATCTGGAAACACATCACTGAACTCCGCCACAACTGGAATGTCCTCGGCTCTCACTTCCTTCTCCTCTGAAGCATTCATAGCATAAATAAGGTACCCAGTATGACCACGTTCCAATAACCGCGACATCTTAACCGCCGAGATTACTGGTATCCTTGGACGAGAGCCGTCCCCATAAAAAGTCCACTGGAACCCCTGATCAGACAGAAAGCGAACCATCCTCTTTTGGCAATCTACCATAGCTCGGTATCTGCTCAACACATCAATGCCGATAATGCAGTCAAAGTCTGCCATCTCTAACTGAATCAAATCGGCCCTCAGATCATTGCCCTCAAAATAAATGAGGCAATCAGATAACTGTCGGTCTGCAATCACATGCTTCCCCGTGGGTGTCGAGACCATGAGAGGCGTGGGTAACAGAGACGAGCATAAATGGTGTCCTTCCACAAAGGCAGTAGATACAAAGGAATGGGAAGCACCTGTATCTATCAATATAAGTGCAGGGTACGTAAGTAAATGACACGTACCAGCAATGACCTCCTCTGGGGCTGCCTCGGCCTGCTCCCTGGTCAGTGCATACACCTGTCCCTGCGGCGGTCCTGTCGTCTGACCTCCCAGGGGTCGTGGTGCAAACTGCTGCCTCTGTGGTGCCCTCCCAGCATCAAACCTTGGCCTATTCGGCCCTGAATCCGTCTGAACTGCCCGATTGGGGCAACCCCGAGCTATGTGGCCCATCTTGCCACAGATATAGCAACCTCGACAGTCACGTAACAAATGCCATCCTCCGCAGTTGGTACACCTGGTTACCTCTGTCCTGTTTCCTTGTGTGTGCCCCCGGGTGTTCTGCTTCTGTCCATGAGACTTCTTCCCACTAAACCTGGAAGATGATGAGGCCCCACGAGCCTTAAACTGATCCCCTCGTGGCCTCAGACTATCAGTAGTAGGCCTCTGTGATGGTACAAAAGGGGGTACAACATCCTTGTATGCGTCTACGGCAATCTCTGCCAACTCTGCCCGTGTCAGGGCGTCGTCAAACGAGCTGGGGTTGTTAGAGATAACCCTATCGAATAGCTCCGGCCTCAGACCTTTCAGAAAGTTCCTCATCTTGGCATGGCTGCTGACAGCAATATGAGGTACATACCTCAGCAGTGAGGAATACTGCATAGCGTAGTCTGCTACGGACATGCTACCCTGCTTCAAACTGTTGAACTCATCCTCCTTTAATTGTCTGGCAGCTGCAGAGAAATACCGGTTAAGGAACCGGGTCCGGAATACAATCCAGTCAACTGCCATACCTAGAGCTCTCAGCTCCATCACGGTGGTCTTCCACCACATAGCAGGCTTCTTAGCCAGCTGAAACTCTGCTAACCTCAGCCATGCCGTGAGTGCACAAGGTGCAGTCACAAGTATCTGCTCTATACGTTCCAACCACTCCTCAGCTACTTCACCAGACTCAGTCCCCTCAAACATGGGCGGATGGAAACTCAGAAACTGCTTCAAACTGAGCTCCCCTGGCAGTAATATCTGTACACTGGGCTCTACGCCCACAGCAGGTGGTGGTAAAGGGTTCGGCTGAGCAATACTTGCATTTCTACTGTCCACATCTCCTACCTCTTCATTGAGGTTCGCCATGCTGCAACACAATAGTTAACAACAATACCAAAAGCAGTTCATAATATAAGCCGTTAGATAACAAGAGTAAAATATTCAAAGCATGTTAGTATATCACGTATACAACCATATGCATCACATGCATAAGCATGCCTAAATGAATACCTAGCCAACTTGTCTCTAAGGCTACCCTTCACTCTTCCCTGGTTATCTAACCTGGCTCTGATACCACTAAAATGTGAGACCCCGTTATCACATCAAGATATTAAGGTGCAATTTAGAGAACTAAACATACATGTGATTATATCAGAGTAAAGTGCCGTGTTGATTAACCTGAGCTTTAGAGATTACAGTACCAAAAAGTTCCAAAAGGAAAGACATACTTCCTACAAAGGTACTACATCATAGTCTTACTCTACTCAGTAGAAGCTATACAAAAACTCTATCATGCTAATCCTGTAGCACTCCTTACAGCTCAGCATATCAACCCCGGCCCTGGTTCTCGTCAACAAAAGCACCTACAAAGACAACCCCCAACACATGAGCATAACACAATTCATATTTAACATAATATGAAAGTAAGGCATAAATGCAAATCTTAAACACAAGTCCTTCCTGTATTTCCAGCATTTATATCGCCCATTGGTTGTCCCTGTACCATAATTCATAATAGAAACACATTATATGAATGTATGGATATGCAATGTCATGACATTCCCTTTTCCCTTAAATCCTTATTTCATCCTGAGCCCTTATCATTAGTACATTTTAATGCTTCTTGCTACTCCATGTAAGCGGAATTCTTCCTCGCTTCCAATGGACTTTAGCATTGCTACTCCATGTAAGCGGAATTCTTCATCGCTTCCAATGGACTTTAGCGTAAGCCATTAAAATCCTTACTAAGATAACTTTGACTCGTGAAATACACCTCTTATATTTCACAACATACATATGCAAAAACAATGCATAAAACATGTATCATAACCATAATGCACCACATTGCATTCATCATGTGTCATAAAGACAAACATAAAGTACATGTTACCGTTGGGATGCCCGTACGTCGCTTACGTACCTTTCAAAAGATAGAGGAGTCAATCGACTTTATCTCCTCGGTTGTGCTGGCACCTGGGATGGTTCTACATAGCCACACAACACAATATTAGGCACCTCATAATAATCCGGAAGCAAAACCAAATTTAAAACCACACAAATCCTTTAATATCATCTCGCGATCGATCGCCCATGAGCCCCGATCGATCGCGAGATGCTACTGCCTCGCATACCAGAAAAATTCAATCCGCGATCGATCGCCACTATATTGGCGATCGATCGCCAAAACTCACTGGAACGTCGCGATCGATCCTGCCTCCTTGGCGATCGATCGCCAACCTTGTTCCTTCGGCGATTTTCCAGAATTGCTTAACACCGATAATCATACCCTTAAATCTAACATGTAGGACAATATACATACCAAGACCATCATGCTAGCATTTGAACTACACTACCCTGAGTGTATTCAAACCAAATATACACCCTTAGCATAAACCTACATGCATAAACATCGATCATTAAAACAAGTACTGGATCAACTTTTTCTGGAAACAGGGCACATTTTCATTTCCAGAATTCTTGAGCACCTCTTTTCATGCTATTAAAACTAACACATATAACATAAACCTTGCTCAACTAAACATGCCATGGGTTTCACAAAACTACCAAGCATATTTTTACATCAAAGGTTTTCCAAAACTTAAGTTTATCATGCATGATAACACCTTCATAAAAGTACTCTTCGCACATATATTTCCAGAAAACAGGGCACTTGAACCTTGCCCAGAATTTTCGAACACTACCTTTCACATGATTAAATCTTTCACATAACACATGCAACATGCTCAAGGAAATATACTGGTACCTTCAACAAGTTACCATACATAAAAACACATCAAAGGTTCAACCAAAACCTAAGTTAGCATGCTTCGAAACATCATGGTAAAACCCTTCCTAACTTGGAAAACAGAGTACTTCTCTGCTCGGGTGTTCGAGGAGCCCTTTTCTCTACCACAAATCTAGCACATAAAGCATGCAAGTTTCTTAACTAAACATGCTAAAGGCTTCACAAACATCCCAAAAAGGTATTCATAACAAGATAACATCATACCCTAAACTAGCATGCCAAATCTGCTACAAAGAACAAGCATGCCAGGAAACTTGAAAACTGGGAAAAAATGTGACTCCTCACCACTTTTGCCCTTCGATTTTCTATATGAAAAGAAGCATGAAACCCGATCACTTTTCTCCTGGAACTCGACCAAGTTGCAGAGAAAATAAGGGAAAAAGGAAGGAAGCTTTTGGAAGAGGCAAGACCCAAAATATCTAAGTCCAAACATGCCTACAAGTCAATCTGCTTTCCCAGAAAACAGGGGTGGGCGTGGGTTTGGTTGCAAGTGGGGGTTGGGTGGTTGCATGTGGGGTGGTTTGGGGTGTTTAATTGTGTCCCGGTATTTCATACGATGTATAAAAATATCCCTCCTCGATATTTTATTATTCTACCACATCAACACAACAATTAAAAACACCTAACATGCTTCCTAAACCACATCATCAAATTAAATAAATTAATCCCACATACAAACGCTTTAAACATATCGGTTCATAATTAACCACCCTTAAATGCATGATTACCCACATAATCATTTCGGGGATATCACAACAACCCTTCCAAAACCCCCAAAATCGAACCCACTTCATGCACCCATCCAAAAAAATCGAACCCAAGCCAACGAAAATCGAAATCATTCGAGCCAATAAATCACAACTTGGCAGGGAATCACATCACAAGCATGGAAAAAGGGGTTAGGAAGGTTACCCAAACGAAATCGGAAGAAATCGGACGAAAAAATCGAAGAACCCTAGAAATTGGGGATCGGCGCATTCCAGCGAAATCCGACTTCCACACGCGACGAAACTTCGAATTGACGGAGGGGAAAGGAGCGCCTGGACGAGACGAAGCCGTGGGTAGGTCGGACGCGCCGAACGGCGGGCGGACGGCGGCGAGCGCGGCGTTTTCGTGCGCGGGGGTACTGTTCCAGGCGGGAATCGCATGCAGGCGGGAGAGAGAGATGAAGGGAAGGTGGGGCTGAAATGCAATCTTTAATAAAAATCTCGGGTTCAACTTGTATTTATAGCAAAATACCCCGAAATACTAATAGCCCCACAAATACATCGTGATTCATTAAAAATCATCTGTTTTCAAAAACTCTCTCTCTAACCCCAAAACCCCCTACCGGTGCTCACACAAGCACCCGAGATTCCGAGACACATTAAAAACCCAACTCTTAGGTTTTACACCGTAATGTGAATACAATCTCATCCTCGGGATCCAACGATCCCAACTACCCAAATAAACGAGCCCAGAAGGCCCAACATCGCGATTAAACTCCAAATCGCTACGTAAAACATCTTTAGGGGTTATTAACACTCCGGGATTAACATCTCCAATCCCAGGTCATCACAATATCCCCCACTAAAAGAATTTTGTCCTCGAAATTAGTACCGGTGTATCACATAACACCCAGGCTACACAACAATATGAAGCCATAACCTCGATTCTTGACCATATCAGAATCGTCTTAATAATCGCGAGGATACTTACCTCACATCAACTCTGAAACAGGGCGACTTACCCAAAACCAATATATCACCCAAGAGGCAACGTACCTCGATGCGGGTCATCCCAAAAGTCAGTCCCTCATGACTGCAAAACAACCGATATTTACGACTGTAGATCGGACAATCATCCTTCGTTCTAATACAACCAGTAAGAATGCATCCTGTATGACACCTCAACCGTGGAAACGTTGACCTCGTGTCAACCCTGAAGTGGAATAGACTTCCAAATCCATTATAACGTCAAAAGTGTCAGCGCAACCCACACTAACAATCCAAAAGCAGTTAGTCAATTGAAACTGCGAGGATCCGAATCGCTCCCGATTCCATCGTAGATATCATTTAATGACATCTCTTATCATGACTCACGATGTCTAACATACATCGTTACGAGGGAAACACTAGTATTCCACGGAGTACACACACCAAACCTGGTTTCCACTTTCAAACCTCCTCTGTCGAAGGAGTAGTCGCATCATTGCAACTTAAATTGGGCAACTCACGGCCACAGATTCACACAAAAGATATCTCATAAGGTGTCCACCTCTGGATATCCCAAGAACCACATCCTGGTCATAAACAAACAATCGAGACTCCTCAGAGTTTCAAACTTGAAAGGACATGCAATAAACCCATTGCATCCCAAATACATGGATTCCCAGATCGAATCAACGACGACTTGATGACTCTCTTGTTGGTACTCCAACATCATGAGCTGTCACAGACAAGTCTCACCAAGATTAAACATAACGTATACACGTTTCAGTGAGGCATGCTCAACCTCAACCTCGATGACATGATGACTACTAGAGTCCACCACAATCCACATCGTGTCACCTTACGATTTGCCACTTGGTTCCTACGAGCAGTATAACGGCTCTAACAAGCCCCTCTTGGTGCTGCATACACACGACAGACAAACTAGTCGCTGCCTCTCTAGGTTCACCTCAAACCTACCAATAAGATGGACGTTTCCGCACGGCATACCATACTGTGGAAAGAAAATCCATAGAGTAGTGGGTCTTTACCCAACATTCCTCTAATGCCTATACACCCTGGACACTCCAATGTCCCTGTTTCATAGCCATGCATATAGTCATTAATTCTTGACATGAATGATTAAAATCATCATCTTATAATTATCACCATCTTATAACATCTTCATCATATGAGCATCATCATTTCATAAATATCATCATCTTATAACATCATCATCACATAAGCATCATCATCTTATAGCATCATCATCTTATACATCATCATCATATAAGCATCATCATCTTAAAGCATCATCATCTTATACATCGTCATCTTATAGCATCATCATCTTATACATCATCATCATATAAGCATCATCATCTTATACATCATCATCTTATAGCATCATCATCTCATACATCATCATCATATAAGTATCATCATCTTATAGCATCATCATCTTATACATCATCATCTTATAGCATCATCATCTTATACATCATCATCATATAAGTATCATCATCTTATAGCATCATCATCTTATACATCATCATCTTATAGCATCATCATCTTATAGCTATAACAGTAAATGTACGAAATCATAGCTGAGTAAGCTTGCTGGTTATTCATTAACTTCTTTTCATTTTCCCTGGTTCATATTCATGCACATGGGCATCTTACCCTGTGGCATCTTACCACATAATAACATCGTATGACCTCTTACCATATGGACATCTTACCCCGTGGCGTCTTACCACCTAATAACATTGTATGGCCTCTTACCATATGGGCATCTTACCCTGTGGCGTCTTACCACATAATAACATTGTATGGCCTCTTACCATATGTGCATCTTACCCTGTGGCGTCTTACCACATAATAACATTGTATGGCCTCTTACCATATGTGCATCTTACCCTGTGGCGTCTTACCACATAATACCATTGTATGGCCTCTTACCATATGGGCATCTTACCATGTGGCGTCTTACCACATAATAACATCGTATGGTCTCTTACCATATGGGCATCTTACCCTGTGGCGTCTTACCACATAATAACATTGTATGGCCTCTTACCATATGTGCATCTTACCCTGTGGCGTCTTACCACATAATAACATTGTATGGCCTCTTACCATATGGGCATCTTACCCTGTGGCGTCTCACCACATAATAACATTGTATGGCCTCTTACCATATGTGCATCTTACCCTGTGGCGTCTTACCACATAATAACATTGTATGGCCTCTTACCATATGGGCATCTTACCCTGTGGCGTCTCACCACATAATAACATCGTATGGTCTCTTACCATATGGGCATCTTACCCTGTGGCGTCTTACCACATAATAACATTGTATGGCCTCTTACCATATGGGCATCTTACCCTGTGGCGTCTTACCACATACGAACATCGTATGGTCTCTTACCGTATGGGCATCTTACCCTGTGGCGTCTTACCACATAATAACATTGTATGGCCTCTTACCATATGGGCATCTTACCCTGTGGCGTCTTACCACATAATAACATCGTATGGTCTCTTACCATATGGGCATCTTACCCTGTGGCGTCTTACCACATAATAACATTGTATGGCCTCTTACCATATGGGCATCTTACCCTGTGGCGTCTTACCACATAATAACATTGTATGGTCTCTTACCATATGGGCATCTTACCCTGTGGCGTCTTACCACATAATAACATTGTATGGTCTCTTACCATATGGGCATCTTACCCTGTTATACGACATCTTTCCATAACATAATCATCGTGTGGCATCTTACCACATGGGCATCTTACCCAATCATATGTCATCTTACCATATCATAAACATTGTGTGGCATCTTACCACAGGGCATCTTACCCACTCTCATATACGTCATCATAAACATCATCATGATCATCATCATCGTAAACATCATCGTAAACATCATCATCGTAAACATCATCATAATCATCATCATCGTAAACATCATCGTAAACATCATCATCATAAACATCATCATAAATACTCATGCAATTAATGCAAGGTCATAGTTTAGGAATATGTTACCGTTTGATGCTCGTACGTTTCTTACGTACCTTCCTTGCTTGAGCATTACATGAACAAACGCATTAGTATATTCAATAATAATTGAGACCGTACCGAAGTATTCCACTGTCGGTTGTCTACCCAGTCTGTCCTCAGACAATACATCATATCTTTCTTCTCCTGATTTTCTTCCAAAATCAGGTTCCTTGGCACGTAGCATATAGAGTGTTAGACATCGCTATTAATGCCATCCTATCGTGTTTCACACGATTCCTGCAACCACAATGGTTAGAAATACTACTTTTCATATCATTTAAGCACATAAACAATTAGTCATGTCGTATAACATTAATGTCATCATGCATAAATATGTGCTATCAATAACTTCCTAGGCCCTCAACAGCCCCAATGAGCAACCACTGCTCTGATACCACTAATGTAAGGACCCCTTATACTTAACCCTTGATTAGTGTATTAATCATTATGTGTGGCACATGCTTTCCATAAAATCATTCGGGAACTCCGATGATACTTTACCATTGAATGGCAATTACAAAGTTTTCTTTAACATTCAATGTTATAAGTTCATCATCCTAACAACAAGAGACTCATAGAGTTCGCCCATTACACCACTTTTTACATTGTGGACTTTTATAAAAATTTGGGCAGAGTCTCCCCATAAATAGAGCTATCCCGAAATAAAAGTACAACACATAACATAATTCCCGGCCAGGGAAAACATAATACTCATCAGAATACAGCAATACCAAGTAAATTCCCAGCCAGGGAAGACACCACACATATGGCAACAAAAGTGGGTTTCAACACCCACATACACTAATGACTCTCATAATCCTTTAGCAATCCTACCTCTAATTGCATGCAACATAGAATGAGAGAGAGAAAGACTCATGCCTTTATATACAACCCATATACAAGTACCATCGTGCTCACATGCGAGCATCATAATCATGGGTATAACCATCATGGGTGTATATATATATATATATAGGTACTCTATACGATACCGTGCTCCATCAAGCCCTGGTACCACGATCCTGGGAGTACATCCAATCAACAGCTCGAGCTCATCTCCAAAGCCATCGATGTACCTGTCCACCTGTCCCAACAGAGACAGCCCCCAACGGGGTGAGCATACCAATTCCACAATTTCATAATCATAATGACATAATACATAATTTACAAAAATGTAAATATTGTGGAACATATGTGACACTTCCTGGATGGTATCATCCTCATCCTAGCGTACCCCTGTAATGACCCTGTTCTCAAAACAGATAAATCATCAAATCCTGAATATGCAGTTAATCATCATATTGGTTAACCCTTACCAGTTTCGAATTAACAACATTTCATAACATCTTTCTTTATCTAGCAATTATCATAATTCTAGATATCATATTGAGATTTCCTTAACTTCCGATACTAGTTAATCACTTCTTTGATTAACTACGTCTCTGTTCCTATTCATTACCAATAGGGAATAAAATACAGATATCCTAGATATCTAATCAATACCACATTTTCATTTCTTACTTCAAAGTAGCGTCATACTACTGGTGATACCACATTTTCATTTCTTACTTCAAAGTAGCGTCATACTACTGGTGTTCGCTCCGTAGCGACCACACCCATCATTTGCTCGCTTCATAGCGGCACCAAGCATTTCACCATGTGAATCAACATAACGTAATCAAGTCACGGTGCCATCATAGTAAAACATTTCATGTATTTTAAATCATGCATCATACTTGTAAAACATCATTTAAGCTATGCTCGTACGCTAAACGTACCTTAAATCCTCGAAGTCCGAGCCAAACCTTGCTCGAGTTCCATGCCCCGAGGAATGATGTGCTAACACGATAAATAATTCACGATTATTTATGAACATGCAACCAATGCTCAAGCACACCCAACACCCTCAAAATATTGTCAACACACGACAATAAATCATTTAAAAGACCCGGGGCAGGGTACATGCAGGGAGGGGAACGAATGAGACAACAACGAAAATTGTTCAAGGATACCCTACAAATTTTCGAACCCTTATCTCACAAATCGAACCCAAATTAAACACCATAATTCATCTAAAATATGAATTAATCAATTAATAGCAAGAATCATCACACTTGCAAAAAACCCCCAAATTTCGAATTTCAAAGCCCTAAATTCGAACTCAATACCTTAAATTCGGACACAATTAAGCATCAACAATACATCTAAAACATGTAATGAATGACCCATAACAAGAATCGTCACAACCCTTCCAAAACCCCCAAAATCGAACCCACTTCATGCACCCATCCAAAAAAATCGAACCCAAGCCAACGAAAATCGAAATCATTCGAGCCAATAAATCACAACTTGGCAGGGAATCACATCACAAGCATGGAAAAAGGGGTTAGGAAGGTTACCCAAACGAAATCGGAAGAAATCGGACGAAAAAATCGAAGAACCCTAGAAATTGGGGATCGGCGCATTCCAGCGAAATCCGACTTCCACACGCGACGAAACTTCGAATTGACGGAGGGGAAAGGAGCGCCTGGACGAGACGAAGCCGTGGGTAGGTCGGACGCGCCGAACGGCGGCCGGACGGCGGCGAGCGCGGCGTTTTCGTGCGCGGGGGGTACTGTTCCAGGCGGGAATCGCATGCGGGCGGGAGAGAGAGATGAAGGGAAGGTGGGGCTGAAATGCAATCTTTAATAAAAATCTCGGGTTCAACTTGTATTTATAGCAAAATACCCCGAAATACTAATAGCCCCACAAATACATCGTGATTCATTAAAAATCATCTGTTTTCAAAAACTCTCTCTCTAACCCCAAAACCCCCTACCGGTGCTCACACAAGCACCCGAGATTCCGAGACACATTAAAAACCCAACTCTTAGGTTTTACACCGTAATGTGAATACAATCTCATCCTCGGGATCCAACGATCCCAACTACCCAAATAAACGAGCCCAGAAGGCCCAACATCGCGATTAAACTCCAAATCGCTACGTAAAACATCTTTAGGGGTTATTAACACTCCGGGATTAACATCTCCAATCCCAGGTCATCACACAATATATACATGCAACCAAAATGCATGACCAATCATGTATACAATCCATGATGTATAAACATTACCCCATATGCAACCACAATGTGTAATCAATTCCATGTGCACAACCATAGTGCATAATCAATACAAAGCGTAATAAATACGTTTTACCGTCCGATGCTCGTACGTCTCACTACGTACCTTGGTTCCAAAAGTGGAGATATTGTGGAACTTTATCTCCTTTGTTGTGTGGCTACCTGGGATGGTTCTACACAATCACATGAATCCATATTAGAAACCCATAATTGAACCATTACCAAAAACATCAATATTTAGAACAAAATCCTAAAATTCACATTTATAAGCCTTCCGATCGATCGGCCCCAAGTCCCGATCGATCGCCAAGTGAAGGAATACAGGCATCCAAGTACTGCCTCCGCCGATCGATCGAGAGTTTATCTCGATCGATCGAGATCACACACACCGATCGATCGGGACAAAATCTCGATCGATCGGTAAGCTCATTCCTCGCCTTGGGCAGGCACTGCCTTGCTCGATCGATCGGACCCATTTTCCGATCGATCGAGACGCCCTGTTCATGCGAGAAATTTCCTTAAATGAGCTTCCAACCTCACCTATGCACAAGCACAACCAAGAACAACCACCATGCTCAACTTAAAGCTATAAAACAACCTTAAAAATGCAACTTCCAAACATAACAAGATGTTGGACCAAGATCCACCCTTAAATCCCCAAAAATAAGCTATAAACCCAATCAAAACTCAACAAAACTCAACCAAGGTGGTAGCTTACCCTTTGAGCTCCAAGTTTCTAGCAAGAAAACACCAAATGAACCCTTTCACTAAGTTTTCCCCTTTCCTTTAGATGTAGAAACGAAAATGGAAAGTATTCTTGCAAGAGATAAGATGGATGGATGAGGTTTTGGGCAAAAGCTGATAAGGGGAGGGTGATGTGATGTAAAGGGGTTATGCAAGTGGTTAATGCCATGATATGGGACACAAGCATGATATAGAAAATACCTCAACATGATATTTTAAAAGCATTTTACCACAATGCATCAAAATCCCTATTAAAATCATGTTTTCCCAAATAAACACAACCCATATCATTAAAACCATTTTAACACCCAAGATTTCTCACATGTACAACATGCACCCCGAAATGCTCTACCGGGTCACTCCTACCATGTGACAAGCATTGTACCAAGATAATTAGTCCCAACATATAATCTAATTATCACCATAATATCGCATAAACATAATTAACGTCCAAAATGCAATTAATTATTTCGGGGATATCACATTACTCCCCTACTTACAAGATTTCGCCCTCGAAATCGCATGCACTTACCCAAATCAAAACTAACATAAACCACATACCAGAGAATAATTCCGGGTAGTGCTGCACCATATGTTGCTCCGTCTCCCACGTGGCCTCTTCGACACCCCTGCGATCCCACTGTACCTTTACCATAGGTATCACTTTGTTCCGAAGCCTGCGATCAGCCCTATCTAGAATTCTGACTGGCCGTTCCTCATACGATACATCAGAATCTAACTGAACCTGAGAAGGCTGCAATACATGCGACGGATCCGGCTCATATTTCCGTAGCATAGATACATGAAACACGTCATGAATACCAGACAACGACGGTGGTAGTGCCAAACGGTAAGCTAAGGTACCAATGCGTTGTAAAATCTCATACGGTCCCACATATCTCGGAGACAGTTTACCACGCATGCCAAACCGAACCACACCTCTGAAAGGTGAAATCTTCAAAAAGACCCTGTCTCCCGTCTGAAACTCTAACGGTCTCCGTCGTTTATTCGCATAGGCTGCCTGCCTGTCTTGGGCTGCCTTCATTTTCTGTCGGATAACCTTTACCTTATCCTCCATCTCCCGAATCAATTCGGGTCCTCCCACAGCTTTACTGGTCAAGTCATCCCAGTACAATGGCGACCTACAACGCCTACCATACAAAGCCTCAAACGGTGCCATCTGAATACTCGTCTGATAGCTGTTGTTGTATGAAAATTCTACCAAGGGCAAGGAATCTTGCCATGAAGCATCAAACTCCAATACACAAGCTCGCAGCATGTCCTCAAGCGTCTGAATAGTACGCTCAGTCTGCCCATCCGTCTGGGGGTGATATGCCGTACTCAATCTCACCTCAGTACCCAAAGCTGACTGAAGACCTCCCCAGAAATGAGATGTGAACCGTGGGTCCCTGTCTGACACAATAGATACTGGAATCCCATGTAGTCTCACTATGTCCCGGACATACAACTGAGCCATCCTCAAATATGTGTACGTCATACAGTATGGAATGAAGTGAGCTACCTTCGTCAGTCTGTCAATGATCACCCAAATGGCATCACAGCCCGAAGTAGTCCTCGGCAGGTGGGTCACAAAGTCCATAGATATGTATTCCCACTTCCACTCCGGTATCTCTAAGCTCCTTAGCTCGCCACCGGGTCTCTGCCTCTCTGCCTTAACTTGCTGGCAGATCAAACATCTCTTGACATAAGCGATCACATCACGCTTCATCCGCTTCCACCAGAACTGATCACATAAGTCCTTATACATTTTTCTTCCTCCTGGGTGGATGCTAAATCGGCTACTATGAGCCCGTTCCAAGATTCCTCTACGCAACTCCGGCGTATTTGGAACTACCCATCGGTTACCGAGTCTCAAGGAACCATCCTCAGCCACTCTGAACTTTGATGGCTGCCCTTGAAGTGCCAATGACGACCATCTCTGAATCTCATCATCTGTCCTCTGAGCTCTCCTGAGATTCTCATAGATATCTGGTTCAGCTAATAAGGTCGATACCCTAACCGGTGATGCATCCACATCGAAGTCATAGCCCATATGGCAACAAGAAGTCATCATAGCCGACAAATGCATGACATCCACAGCAGTATTCCTCACCTTCCGACTCAAGGCGTCTGCTGTCAAATTGGCCTTCCCCGGATGGTACTCTATTTCACAGTCATAATCTTTAAGTAGGTCCATCCATCTCCTCTGACGCATATTCAATTCCGCCTGAGTAAACAAGAATTTCAGGCTCTTATGATCTGTATAAATGGTGAAGGAGGTACCATACAGATAATGCCTCCAAATCTTCAGGGCAAATATAATAGCCGCCAACTCCAAATCGTGGACTGGGTACCTAGCCTCATGCGGTTTCAACTGCCTTGATGCATAAGCTACCACATGCTTATCTTGCATCAATACACATCCCAAGCCCTGAAGTGACGCGTCAGTATACAGAACAAACCTCTTATTCTCTGAGGGAATTACCAAAACAGGTGCTGTGGTCAGCCGGTGCTTCAGTTCCTGGAAGCTCTGCTCACAAGCCTCAGACCAATAAAACGGTATCCCCTTCTGAGTCAACTGAGTCAGTGGCTTAGCAATCTTCGAAAATCCTTCGACGAAGAGTCGATAATAGCCAGCCAAACCAAGGAAACTCCGAATCTCGGGTACAGAAGTGGGTGCAGCCCACTCCATCACAGCCTCAATCTTCCTGGGGTCCACAGAAATCCCACTGCTGGATATGACATGTCCCAGAAATACTACTCTACTCAACCAAAACTCACACTTGCTGAGCTTGTCATATAATTGGTGATCTCTGAGGATCTGGAGCACTGTCCTCAAGTGTTTCACGTGCTCTTCCTCGCTCCTGGAGTAGATGAGTATATCGTCAATAAATACGATGACGAATTGATCCAGATAGGGTTGGAACACCCGATTCATCAAGCTCATAAAGACAGCCGGGGCGTTCGTCACACCAAATGGCATTACTAAGAACTCGTAATGTCCATACCGAGTCCGAAATGCTGTCTTCTGTACATCTTCCTCCCTGACCCGTATCTGGTGGTACCCGGATCTCAGATCAATCTTGCTATAAAGTCTGGTACCTTGCAACTGGTCAAACAGATCATCAATCCTTGGAAGAGGATACTTGTTCTTTACCGTAGCCTTATTCAGTTGCCGGTAATCGATGCACAACCGCATCGAACCATCCTTCTTCTTTACAAAAAGAACTGGTGCGCCCCAAGGCGATACGCTAGGGCGTATATATCCTTTATCAAGGAGTTCCTGCAGCTGCTCCTTCAGTTCTCTTAATTCTGCCGGTGCCATTCGGTAAGGGGCACGAGAAATAACGGATGTCCCCGGTAATAACTTAATCCCAAACTCGACTTCCCTAGTCGGTGGGAATCCTGGAATCTCTTCCGGGAACACATCAGCAAATTCCGCTACTACTGGTATGTCCTCCACTTTTAACTCCTTGCTTTTTCCCAACAGATCCACGGCATAAATGAGATAGCCCATGTGTCCACGTTCCAATAGTTGGGACATTTGGATTGCTGAGATCAACGGAATCTTCGCACGAGAACCGTTGCCATAGAAAATCCACTGAACTCCCAAATGAGATCTGAACCGTACTATCCTCTGTCGGCAATCCACTACTGCCTGATATCTGTTCAGAATGTCGATGCCCACAATGCAGTCGAAATCTGACATGCTCAGAACAATCAAATCTGCCTTCACCTCATTGCCCTCAAAATAAATGAGGCAGTTCATTAGAAACTGATCCGCAACAACTTTCTTTCCGGTGGGTGTCGAGACCAAGAGAGACGTGGGTAACGGAGACGTGCACATATGATGTCTCGCCACAAAGTCCGCAGACACAAAGGAATGGGAAGCACCTGTGTCTATCAAAATAAAGGCGGAATATGTAAATAATAGACACGTACCAGCTATAACTTCCTCTGGAGCTGCATCGGCCTGCTCCCTGGTCAAGGCATAGACCTGTCCCTGGGGTGGCCCCATCACCTGTCCTCCCCCCTGACGAGGTACCATCGGTGGCCTCTGATGTACTGTCCCGGTAGAAAACCTCCCTCTGCCTCCTCTCAGATCTACTTGACCATCACTATTCTGACAAAACCGGGATATGTGGCCCATCTGGCCGCATTTATAACAAGCAGTACAGTCTCACATGTGATGCGGTCCTCCACAAAAATGGCACTTCACCACTCCACTCCTATTCACTTGAGTCTGCCCTCTGTTGTTAGGCGCACCGCCCCTCCTGTTATCCATTCTTCTCCCACCAAACCGAGAAGATGAAGAAGAAGCCCCACGAGGTTTAAATGATTCTCCTCGTGGCCTCAGATTATTAGACATTGGTCGTGGCGGTGGGACTTGTGAGGGTGTAACGTCCGGATAGGCGCCGACCCCGATCTCTGCTAGCTCTGCTCTGGTGAGGGCATCATCAAAAGAAGTGGGTTTGTTGGAAATAACCCGATCAAAAAGTTCCGGTCGCAGTCCCTTCATGAAATTCCTCATTTTGGCATGCCCATTGGTGGCAATATGTGGAACATATCTCAGTAACGAAGAGTACTGCGTGGCATAGTCGGACACTGTCATGCTTCCTTGTTTCAAACTTGCAAACTCATCCTCCTTCGTCTGTCTTGCTGCTGCCGAGAAGTACCGGTTCAGAAACCGGGTTCTGAAAAGCGTCCAATCAATCACTACACCTTGTGCTCTCTGTTCCATTACAGTGCTCCTCCACCACATTAAAGGTTTCTTTGCTAACTGGAACTCCGCTAGCCTCAGCCAAGCTGTACCAGCACAAGGAGCTGATACAAAAATCTGTTCAAGCCTTTCCAGCCACTCCTCAGCCTCCTCTCCGGACTCTGTTCCCTCAAACCGAGGTGGGTGATACGATAGAAACTGAGTCAAGCTAATCTCACCAGGTAGCAATAACTGAACTACTGGTTCCATTCCCACAGCCGGTGGAGGTAGAGGGTTTGTCTGTCCAACACTAGCATTCATGCTCCCCATATCACCGACTTCCTCATTAGCAGCCATGCTGTAACACAAATGTTAACAACAAGTCCAAAGCAATATATATGTTATGCCGTTAGATAACAGGAATGAGAATAAGCACGTTAGTATAAGAGAATATACATCAATATGCACCACATGCATAAACATGCTTCAAATGTAAGCACCTAGCCAACCATGCTCAGGCTACCCTTCACTCGCTCCCGGGTTCTCTAACCACTGCTCTGATACCACTAATGTAAGGACCCTAGTTCCTTAAGTGCGGACTAAAGGCGTAATTAAAAATTTCCATGCATAAACAGAGTATAAAGGTTGTGTCGATGCTCTGAGCTAATAAATTACAGTGCCAAAATAAAGATCCAAAATGGATTAATAACATTCTTAACTATGAATGTTAATCCTATAGTTTTACACTACTCCTAGAGTAGATACTATACAAAAGAATGTGCCTGCTACAAGATCACTCCGCACTAGCTCACTGCACCAACTCGCCTTAGCCCTTCCGCCCAAAAGTACCTACAGGAACAACCCCAAAACCATGAGCATGTATAAAATCATATACACAACGATATGACAGCAATTCAAATGCATAATTATAAATGTGATTCACTTCCTGTATGTAACACATTTAAAATGCTCCCTTGGATTATCCCTGTACCAAATCATAATCAGTAGATTATATTATCAACAATGTATGTCATGACATGCACCGATTCCCATATATATGCCGTGTTCAATCCCGAGTCTGATCATATCAGTGGCATAATACCTCTCGCGTTATCATGACAGCGAAAATACCCCTCGCTTAAGACAATACCAGCGGCACTAATATCCCTCGCTATAAGTATGACAGCGGTCGTGTTCTTCGCTTCATATTAGCGGCAAATATTCTCTCATCACTACGGTATGACAGCGGCAAGTATTCACATCGCTACGCCACTAGCGGTAAGTATTCATCATTATTGGAATATAATTCCTGACTCACAATCACATGCAACAATGCACCCAATATATACATGCAACCAAAATGCATGACCAATCATGTATACAATCCATGATGTATAAACATTACCCCATATGCAACCACAATGTGTAATCAATTCCATGTGCACAACCATAGTGCATAATCAATACAAAGCGTAATAAATACGTTTTACCGTCCGATGCTCGTACGTCTCACTACGTACCTTGGTTCCAAAAGTGGAGATATTGTGGAACTTTATCTCCTTTGTTGTGTGGCTACCTGTGATGGTTCTACACAATCACATGAATCCATATTAGAAACCCATAATTGAACCATTACCAAAAACATCAATATTTAGAACAAAATCCTAAAATTCACATTTATAAGCCTTCCGATCGATCGGCCCCAAGTCCCGATCGATCGCCAAGTGAAGGAATACAGGCATCCAAGTACTGCCTCCGCCGATCGATCGAGAGTTTATCTCGATCGATCGAGATCACACACACCGATCGATCGGGACAAAATCTCGATCGATCGGTAAGCTCATTCCTCGCCTTGGGCAGGCACTGCCTTGCTCGATCGATCGGACCCATTTTCCGATCGATCGAGACGCCCTGTTCACTGCGAGAAATTTCCTTAAATGAGCTTCCAACCTCACCTATGCACAAGCACAACCAAGAACAACCACCATGCTCAACTTAAAGCTATAAAACAACCTTAAAAATGCAACTTCCAAACATAACAAGATGTTGGACCAAGATCCACCCTTAAATCCCCAAAAATAAGCTATAAACCCAATCAAAACTCAACAAAACTCAACCAAGGTGGTAACTTACCCTTTGAGCTCCAAGTTTCTAGCAAGAAAACACCAAATGAACCCTTTCACTAAGTTTTCCCCTTTCCTTTAGATGTAGAAACGAAAATGGAAAGTATTCTTGCAAGAGATAAGATGGATGGATGAGGTTTTGGGCAAAAGCTGATAAGGGGAGGGTGATGTGATGTAAAGGGGTTATGCAAGTGGTTCATGCCATGATATGGGACACAAGCATGATATAGAAAATACCTCAACATGATATTTTAAAAGCATTTTACCACAATGCATCAAAATCCCTATTAAAATCATGTTTTCCCAAATAAACACAACCCATATCATTAAAACCATTTTAACACCCAAGATTTCTCACATGTACAACATGCACCCCGAAATGCTCTACCGGGTCACTCCTACCATGTGACAAGCATTGTACCAAGATAATTAGTCCCAACATATAATCTAATTATCACCATAATATCGCATAAACATAATTAACGTCCAAAATGCAATTAATTATTTCGGGGATATCACAGGCCGGGTTGAGGCAGTGAGCTATGAGAAGCATGAAAGAAGTTAGGATACAGGATTTTTGGATAGTCTCTACTCTAGGAGTAGTATAATTCTATCGCCTTAACATTCAGTTGAGAATGTAATTAATGAAGTTTTGAAATTTCATTTTTGGCCTGTAATCTTAATAGCTCAAATCACAACCTGAACCTTAAGACGCTATTAATGCATGTTTAGTCCCTAATATGTTATCAATATGATGTTACGGTAGGAAGACCCTACATTAGTGGTATCAGAGCAGTGGTTAGAGAACCCGGGAATGAGTGAAGGGTAGCCTTAGCAATAAGTTGGCTAGGTGCTTACTTTTAAACATGTTTTGTGCATATGTTGCATATGAAGTATATGATGTTGTACTAACATGTTTTGTGTCTTTAACGATGTATTATATGAACTGATTTTGGGTATTGTTGTTAACCCTTGTGTTACAGCATGGCAGCAAATGTCGACAAGTTTTGTGGAAAGGCACCACATATGCACTTCTCCGTCGCCTACGCCTCTTATAGTCTCGACCCCCGCTGGAAGAAGTATGATTACTGATCAGATTGTCTATGATGGCCTCATTTATTTTGAGGATAACGAGCTAAGGTCAGATTTGATTGTTCTAGGGATGTCAGACTTTGACTGCATTGTAGGCATTGATGTTCTGAACAGGTATCAGGCAGTTGTGAACTGCAGGCAGAGGACTGTCCGATTCAGGTCTGATGTGAGAGTCCAGTGGACGTTCTTTGGGGATGGTTCTCGTTCTAAGATTCCGTTGATAATCTGCGGTCAAGATGGCACAGCTATTGGAACGAGGCCATACTGGATATCTCATCTATGTTGTTGATGTTTCTGAAAAGAAAGAAGAATTAAAGGTTGAGGATGTGCCTGTAGTGGCGGAATTTCCTGATGTCTTTCCGGAAGAGATTCCCGGATTCCCACCGATGAGAGAAGTCGAGTTTGGGATTGAATTACTACCGGGGACGTCTGCCATTTCTCGTGCCCCATATAGGATGGCACCAGCGGAACTAAGGGAGTTAAAGATTCAGTTGCGAGAGCTCCTTGATATGGTGTGGGGTCTTCCCACCTTAACAGTGATTAATAGACATAAGAAGGACTAATCATGCATTAATAACATCCTAAGGCTCTGGTTGTTACATGAGCTATCAGGATTATAGGCCAAAAATAAAAGACTTCAAAAATAAGTTCATTACACTCCCAAAAGAATGTTCATGTTTAGATTTATACTACTCCTAGAGTAGATACTAATCGAGACTTGATTCCTATACATTCCTGTGTTCCTCGTAGCTCACTGCCTCAACCCGACCCCTTAGTCCTTTATTCCAAAAGCGTACCTACAGGGACAACACATCATAAGCATATACAATCTCATTTAACACCATAAAACATCATAGTAAATGCATGAAACATTGGTTAAGTAAATATGCTGGTTGTTCATTAACTTCTTATCGTTGTCCTTGATTCATAATCATGCATATGGGCATCTTACCCTGTGGTATCTTACCACATTATAAACATCGCATGGCCTCTTACCATGTGGGGCATCTCACCCCGTGGCATCTTACCACAAATAGTATCGCATGGCCTCTTACCATGTGGGGCATCTTACCCCGTGACATCTTACCACAAATAGTATCGCATGGCCTCTTACCACCCGTGGCATCTTACCACGTATAATCATCATAGACATCTTATAAACACCGTAAACATCTTATAAACATCTTATAAACATCATCATTTCATCATGTATACTCATGCAATAAAAGCATAGTCGTAGTGTAAAGATGTGTTTTACCGTCCGATGCCCGTACGTCTCTTACGTACCTTTTCAAAAGGAGGAGGAGTCAATAGACTTATCTCCTTGATTGTGCTGGTACCTGGGATGGCTCTACACAACCACATAATACAATATTAGGCACCGAAACGAGAATCGAAATCAAATTACAAAAAAAGAACATAAAATTTTATCACACATGAACAGTGACTACCGATCGATCGGTCTCCCCCACCGATCGATCGCTAACTGTTCATCATTTTCATTCTTTTGCTACGGCATTTGCCGATCGATCGGTGTTCATCACCGATCGATCGGTCGTTCACATTCATGCGAGATTTTCCCAGAAATCTCGAACACTTCAATTCATACCCTTCTAACTACTTCTTAACATACATGCAATGCCTAAACAAGCATATCAATAGCTTCATCATACTTCCATGCATGTATTGGAATTAAAGGTTCACTCATAACTTAAACCAACATGCATTAAAACTACCCCTTTTTATCGATACTCGATCAACATTTATGAAAAACAGGGCATAATTACATAGCCCAGAATTATTGAACATACATCTTTATGGCAAGAAAACTACCACATAGCCCATAGTTCATGCTTAAACAAATAGGCTGGCATTTTCACCAAACTACCATGTATGTATTCACGTCAAAGGTTTACTCATAACCTAAGCTAGCATGCTTCAAATCTTCATAATAAAAGCCCTACCCAACATACAAATAGGGCACTTCCTTGCCCAGATTTTCGAGGAGCCCTTTTTACAAACGAAAATCTAACACATAATGCATGCAAGTTACTTAACAAGACATGTTAGGGGCTTCATAAACATCTTATAAAAGTACTCATAACAAGATTTCATTAAACCCTACTCTAGCATGCCAAATCTGCTACAAAGAAAACCCATGCTTGAAATCTGAAATCTGGAAAAAGAATGACTCCTCACCACTTTTTGGCTCGACTTTACTTCAAGCAAAAGAACAATAAAACGTGATCCTCTTCTTCCTACCTGCTGTCTGAGTGTTTTTCGAGATTTTGGAGAGAAGGAGGAGAGTTTGGAGGAGATGAAGTGATTAAAGCAGATGGACCAAAAGTCCTCCTTGGCCAACTCTGCTTGTCCGAAAATCAGGGGTAGGGGCATGGGTTGTGGCCAAGTGGGGGGAGGGTGGTTGCATGTAGGGTGGTTTTGTGGTGTTTAATTATGTTCCGGTATTTCATACGATGTATAAAAATATCTTCCCTCGATATTTTATAATTTTATTACATCAATACAACAATTTAAAACACCTAACATGCCCCCTAAACCATATCATCATATCATAATTATAACCCCCAATTAAAGTATCACAATCCTCTTAAACACATCGTAAATCATCACAATAGTACATAATCATATAACATTTCTGGGGTATTACATTACTCCCCTACTTATAAGATTTCGTCCTCGAAATCCACATGCATCATCATAATGGAATTAAACATTAAAAACATACCATAGAATAGCTCCGGATAGTGCTGCACCATATGCCGTTCCGTCTCCCATGTAGCCTCCTCGACACCCCGACGATCCCACTTAACTTTGACCATCGGTATAACTTTGCTCCGTAGTCTACGATCCTCTCGATCCAGAATTCTGATTGGTCGTTCTACGTAGGACACATCTGAGTCTAACTGAACTTCTGTAGGCTGTAATACATGAGACGGGTCTGGCTCATACTTCCGTAACATAGAGACATGGAAAACATCATGTATGCCAGACAAGGATGGCGGTAGAGCCAAACGATATGCCAATGTACCGATACGCTGTAAAACTTCATATTTCCCAACATACCTCGGAGATAACTTTCCTCGCATCCCAAAACGAACCACACCCCTGAAGGGCGAGATCTTTAAGAAGACCCTATCTCCTAACTGGAATTCCAGCGGTCGTCGCCGCTTATTGGCATAGGCCGCTTGCCTATCCTGGGCCGCTTTCATCTTCTGGCGCATCAACTTTATCTTACCTTCCATATCCTTGATCATATCCGGTCCTCCGACCGCTTTGCTAGTCAAGTCCTCCCAATACAGCGGTGATCTACATCGTCGTCCATACAGAGCTTCAAAAGGAGCCATTTGAATGCTCGCCTGATAACTGTTGTTATAGGAGAACTCCACCAGCGGCACTGAATCCTGCCACGGAGTATCGAACTCCAAAATACATGCCCTCAACATGTCCTCAAGCGTCTGAATGGTACGCTCCATTTGGCCGTCTGTCTGAGGGTGATAGGCCGTACTCTGTCTCAGCTCTATGCCCAAAGCTGTCTGGAGACCCTCCCAGAAATGCGAAGTGAACCTCGGGTCCCTGTCAGACACTATCGAGACTGGAATACCATGCAATCTCACCACATCCCGTATATACATCTGGGCCATCTTTAAGTATATATATGACATACTGTAAGGGATGAAATGAGCCATCTTCATCAGCCTATCTACGATCACCCAGATCGCATCGAATCCTGAGGCCGTCCTCGGCAACTGGGTCACGAAATCCATAGATATATGCTCCCACTTCCATTCAGGCACCTCTAAGCTCTTCAGCTCACCGCCAGGCCTCTGCCTCTCTGCCTTTACCTGCTGGCAGATCAAACATCTTTTAACGAAAATGATCACCTCACGCTTCATGCGTCTCCACCAGAATTGATCGCAAAGATCTTTGTACATCTTCTTTCCCCCTGGGTGGATACTGAACCGACTACTGTGAGCTCGCTCCAATATTCCTCTATGCTGTTCTGGTATATCTGGAACTACCCATCGGTTGCCCAGTCTCAAAGAATCATCCTCAGCCACTCTGAACTTGGATGGCTGACCCTGAAGTACCAATGATGTCCATCTCTGAACCTCACTATCCGACTTCTGGGCCTTCCTGATTGCCTCAAATATATCTGGCTCCGCCAATAAGGTCGACACTCGCACAGGCGACGTGTCTACATCAAAATCATAGCCCAGATGGCAATAAGAAGTCATCAAGGCCGACAAACACATAACATCATCTGCAGTACTCTTCACCTTCCGACTTAAGGTGTCTGCTATTAAGTTCGCTTTACCTGGATGGTACTCAATTTCACAATCATAGCCTTTGAGAAAATCCATCCACCTTCTTTGTCTCATATTCAACTCTGCCTGAGTGAATAAGAACTTCAGGCTCTTATGGTCCCTATATATAGTGAAAGACGTGCCATACAAGTAATGCCTCCAAATCTTCAAGGCAAATATGATGGCCGCCAGTTCCAAATCATGCACTGGATACCTAGCCTCGTGTGGCTTCAGCTGCCTCGATGCGTAAGCCACCACATGCTTATCTTGCATCAACACACCGCCCAAACCCTGCAGTGACGCATCCGTATACAAGGCAAACCTCTTATTCTCAGACGGAATCACCAATACAGGCGCTGTAGTCAAGCGACGCTTCAGTTCTTGAAAACTTTCCTCACAAGCCTCAGACCAAAAGAAGGGGACTCCTTTCTGAGTCAGCTTTGTCAGGGGTTTGGCAATCTTCGAGAAACCTTCGACGAAACGTTGGTAATAACCTGCCAAACCGAGGAAACTCCGTATCTCCGGTACAGAAGTGGGTGCAGCCCACTCTAACACAGCTTCAATCTTCCTGGGATCCACAGATATCCCATGGCTAGATATGACATGGCCCAAGAATACCACGCTGTCCAACCAGAACTCGCACTTACTAAGCTTTGCATATAACTGATGATCCCTAAGGATCTGAAGCACTGTCCTCAAGTGCCTTACATGCTCTTCTTCCATCCGAGAGTAAATAAGTATGTCGTCAATGAAGACTATGACTAACTGATCCATATACGGCTGGAACACCCTGTTCATCAAATTCATGAAGACAGCTGGGGCATTCGTCACCCCAAAAGGCATGACCAGGAATTCATAGTGCCCATATCTAGTCCTGAACGCCGTCTTCTGAACATCATCTTCTCTTACTCGAATTTGATGGTACCCCGACCTCAGATCGATCTTACTGTAGAGCCTCGTACCCTGCAACTGATCGAACAAGTCATCGATCCTCGGAAGTCGGTACTTGTTCTTTACTGTAGCTTTGTTCAGTTGTCTGTAGTCAATACATAGACGCATCGATCCATCTTTCTTCTTAACAAATAAGACAGGCGCACCCCAGGGCGATACGCCAGGGCGTATGTAGCCCTTGTCAAGGACCTCTTGCAACTGAATCTTTAACTCCCTTAACTCTGTTGGTGACATCCTATATGGGGCACGAGAAATTGCAGACGTCCATGGTAGCAGCTCAATCCCAAACTCGACCTCTCTCGTCGGTGGGAATCTGGGAATTTTCTCCGGAAAGACATCAGCAAACTCTGCCACTACGGGCACATCCTCAACCTTTAGCTCTTTCCTCTTTTCCGTCATATCAACAGCATAGATAAGATATCCTGTATGACCTCGTTCCAATAACTGTGCCATCTTGACAGCAGATATCAACGGAATCTTTGGGCGAGAACCATCCCCAAAGAATGTCCACTGGGCTCCCATATCAGACCTGAATCGGACAGTCCTTTGCCTGCAGTTTACGACTGCCTGATACCTATTCAGAACATCGATGCCCACAATGCAATCGAAGTCTGTCATTCCCAGTACAATCAAATCTGATCTTAACTCATTATCCTCAAAATAAATGAGGCCATCATAGACAATCTGATCCGTAGTCAAACTTCTTCCTGCGGGGGTCGAGACTATAAGAGGCATGGGCGACGGAGAAGTGCATATGTGGTGCCTTTCGACAAAACTCGTCGACACAAAAGAGTGTGACGTACCTGTGTCTATCAATATAAGAGCAGGGTGCATAAATAAAAGACACGTACCCGCTATCACCTCCTCCGGAGCCGCTGTAGCCTGCTCCCTTGTCAAAGCATACACCTGACCCTGAGGTGGCCCCGTGGGCTGACCTCCATACTGCCTCGGTGCGAAAGATGGTCTGTGCTGTGCCGCTCTGTCCGCAGGCCTCCCCGCAGAGTTCTGCTGTCTTCCCCTGTTGGGACACTGCCGAGCAAAGTGGCCTCTGTCGCCACAGACATAGCAGCCTACGCAATCCTTTGCCAAATGCGGTTGTCCACAAAGAGTGCACTGAACTCTTCCAGATCTGTCTCCCTGAGGCTGTCCTCTCCCAGATGGAGCATCATTCCTTCAGTTCCCTTTCCATCGATTCTCGGGCCTCTTGCCACTGAATCTCGACGCTGAAGTGTTTCCCTTAGGCTTAAACTGATCACCCCTGGGCTTCAAATTGTCAGAAATGGATTTCTCAGGGGGTGCTGGAGGTGGCACTGCATCATGATATGCGCCAACTCCCAGTTCGGCTAGTTCAGCTCGTGAAAGCGCATCGTCAAAACAGGCAGGGCCATAGGTAATTACCCTGTCATATAGTTCCGGCCTCAAGCCCTTCATGAAGTTCCTCATCTTCGCTTGAGGGTTTGCAGCAATATGGGGCACATATCGCAGTAAGGAACAGTAATGTAGAGCATAGTCAGATACAGGCATGGTACCTTGCCTTAAATTGGTAAACTCATCCTCCTTGGCCTGTCTTGCAGTGGCTGAGAAGTAGCGGGTCAGAAACCGCATTCGGAACATCTTCCAATTTACTTCCTGCCCCAGAGCCTCTTGCTCAATCACTGTGGTCTTCCACCACATCAGTGCCTTCTTGGCCAGCTGAAATTCTGCTAATCTGATCCAGGCCGTCTTTGCACAAGGCGCCGCCACAAATATCTGTTCAATCCTCTCCAACCATTCCTCAGCTTTTTCCCCTGATTCAGTTCCTTTGAACATCGGGGGTTGGTACATCATAAATTGAGCCAAGCTCAACTCCCCAGGTAGCAGCTGTTGTTCAGAGGGTTCTTCGCCCAAGGCTGGTGGTGGCAGTGGATTCGTACGCCCAGCACTTGCATTTACACTAATGGCGTCACCCACTTCTATATCTCCTGCCATGCTGCAACACAAGGGTTAATAACAACACCAAAAGTAGCTCATAAAGCGCATCGTTAGATAATTAAACATGTTAGCATAACATAGAAACTTCATATGCAGCATACATATAAAACATGTTCAAAAGTAAGCACCTAGCCAACTTATTGCTAAGGCTACCCTTCACTCATTCCCGAGTTATCTAACCACTGCTCTGATACCACTAATGTGGGGTCTTCCCACCTTAACAGTGATTAATAGACATAAGAAGGACTAATCATGCATTAATAACATCCTAAGGTTCTGGTTGTTACATGAGCTATCAGGATTACAGGCCAAAAATAAAAGACTTCAAAAATAAGTTCATTACACTCCCAAAAGTATGTTCATGTTTAGATTTATACTACTCCTAGAGTAGATACTAATCGAGACTTGATTCCTATACATTCCTGTGTTCCTCGTAGCTCACTGCCTCAACCCGACCCCTTAGTCCTTTAGTCCAAAAGCGTACCTACAGGGACAACACATAATAAGCATATACAATCTCATTTAACATCATAAAACATCATAGTAAATGCATGAAACATTGGTTAAGTAAATATGCTGGTTATTCATTAACTTCTTATCGTTGTCCTTGATTCATAATCATGCATATGGGCATCTTACCCTGTGGCATCTTACCACATTATAAACATCGCATGGCCTCTTACCATGTGGGGCATCTCACCCCGTGGCATCTTACCACAAATAGTATCGCATGGCCTCTTACCATGTGGGGCATCTTACCCCATGGCATCTTACCACAAATAGTATCGCATGGCCTCTTACCATGTGGGGCATCTTGCCCCGTGGCATCTTACCACGTATAATCATCATAGACATCTTATAAACACCGTAAATAACTTATAAACATCTTATAAACATCATCATTTCATCATGTATACTCATGCAATAAAAGCATAGTCGTAGTGTAAAGATGTGTTTTACCGTCTCTTACGTACCTTTTCAAAAGGAGGAGGAGTCAACAGACTTATCTCCTTGATTGTGCTGGTACCTGGGATGGCTCTACACAACCACATAATACAATATTTGGCACCGAAACGAGAATCGAAATCAAATTACAAAAAAAGAACATAAAATTTTATCACACATGAACAGTGACTACCGATCGATCGGTCTCCCCCACCGATCGATCGCTAACTGTTCATCATTTTCATTATTTTTCTACGGCTTTTGCCGATCGATCGGTGTTCATCACCGATCGATCGGTCGTTCACATTCATGCGAGATTTTCCCAGAAATCTCGAATACTTCAATTCATACCCTTCTAACTACTTCTTAACATACATACAATGCCTAAACAAGCATATCAATAGCTTCATCATACTTCCATGCATGTATTGGAATTAAAGGTTCACTCATAACTTAAACCAACATGCATTAAAACTACCCCTTTTTATCGATACTCGATCAACATTTCTGAAAAACAGGGCATAATTACATAGCCCAGAATTATTGAACATACATCTTTATGGCAAGAAAACTACCACATAGCCCATAGTTCATGCTTAAACAAATAGGCTGGCATTTTCACCAAACTACCATGTATGTATTCACGTCAAAGGTTTACTCATAACCTAAGCTAGCATGCTTCAAATCTTCATAATAAAAGCCCTACCCAACATACAAACAGGGCACTTCCTTGCCCAGATTTTTGAGGAGCCCTTTTTACAACCGAAAATCTAACACATAAAGCATGCAAGTTACTTAACAAGACATGCTAGCGGCTTCATAAACATCTTATAAAAGTACTCATAACAAGATTTCATTAAACCCTACTCTAGCATGCCAAATCTGCTACAAAGAAAACACATGCTTGAAATCTGAAATCTGGGAAAAAGAATGACTCCTCACAACGTTTTGGCTCGACTTTACTTCAAGCAAAAGAACAATAAAACGTGATCCTCTTATTCCTACCTGCTGTCTGAGTGTTTTTCGAGGTTTTGGAGAGAAAGAGGAGAGTTTGGAGGAGATGAAGTGATTAAAGCAGATGGACCAAAAGTCCTCCTTGGCCAACTCTGCTTTTCCGAAAATCAGGGGTAGGGGCATGGGTTGTGGCCAAGTGGGGGGAGGGTGGTTGCATGTAGGGTGGTTTTGTGGTGTTTAATTGTGTTCCGGTATTTCATACGATGTATAAAAATATCTTCCCTCGATATTTTATAATTTTACTACATCAATACAACAATTTAAAACACCTAACATGCCCCCTAAACCATATCATCATATCATAATTATAACCCCCAATTAAAGTATCACAATCCTCTTAAACACATCGTAAATCATCATCGTAGCACATAATCATATAACATTTCGGGGGTATTACATAAGGGCTATATACGCCCTAGCGTATCGCCCTGGGGTGCACCAGTCTTATTTGTTAAGAATAAAGATGGTTCGATGCGTCTGTGCATCGATTACAGACAACTGAACAAAGCTACAGTGAAGAACAAGTATCCACTCCCGAAGATCGATGATTTGTTTGACCAGTTGCAGGGTACGAGGCTCTACAGTAAGATCGATCTGAGGTCGGGGTACCATCAGATTCGAGTAAGGGAAGATGATGTCCAGAAGACAGCTTTCAGGACTAGATATGGGCACTATGAATTCTTAGTCATGCCTTTTGGGGTGACGAATGCCCCAGCTGTTTTCATGAGTTTGATGAACAGTGTGTTCCAGCCATATTTGGATCAGTTCGTCATAGTTTTCATTGACGATATACTCATCTACTCCCGGACTGAAGACACGTGAAGCACTTGAGGACAGTGCTTCAGATCCTTAGGGATCATCAGTTGTATGCAAAGCTCAGCAAGTGCGAGTTCTGGTTGAGCAGTGTAGTGTTCTTGGGTCATGTTATATCTAGCAGCGGGATATCTGTAGACCCTAGGAAGGTTGAAGCTGTGATGGAGTGGGTTGCACCCACTTCTGTACCCGAGATACGGAGCTTCCTTGGCTTAGCAGGTTATTACCGATGTTTTGTCGAGGGATTTTCTAAGATCGCTAAGCCGCTGACACATCTGACTCAGAAAGGAGTCCCATTCTTTTGGTCCGAAGCTTGTGAGGAAAGCTTCCAAGAATTGAAGCTTCGTTTGACGACAGCGCCAGTATTGGTGATTCCTTCTGAGAATAAGCGGTTTGCCTTGTACACAGATGTTGGGATATGCCCTAAGACAAGTCATTAGATGATTGTTTAAGACATACAATGTTTATGGTTTTATGAATGGCAATTCATTATTATATATTATTCTTTTAACTGTGCATTGTGAATTATTATATATGTTAATGTCCTTAGAATAATATTGTATTATTCTTAAAGATGTCCCTAGTCAAGTATTATCATGAATAGGGATAATGACAATACGTAGAGACTAGTATATGTTGATCGATGAATTGTTCATTGATATGAGATATCAAATCAACATATGGGTACATGTTAGAGAACGATGTACTGGACAGACCCACCATGAGAATGCAACATGGATAGTTATATGATCGTCATATGCAATTCTCATAGTGATAATAATGTATGTAATCCTTACGACTTGTGATCATCAGAGATCCCAACATAAGGAGTTATGTATCTTGATATCGTCAAACGTTACCCGTAATAGGGTATACTATAAAGTCGACTATTGGATACACTACGAATTATGTAGAGGGATGTTGACTGATCGAGATAGGATTTGTCCCTCCTATATAACAGGAGATGTGTTAGGCCCTTGAGCAAGTGAGAACTAAAATGCATGGCCATGGTCGAATGAGTCGATATGAGATATCGAGCTTATTCGTTTATTCTTGTTCTACTTGGGGATCAAGAAATAAAGATTGAATATACGAGTATGACTATTCCATGACTCGTGTTCAATCTAAACACAAAGGACAAAGGGATTAAGTTACATGATTAATATTATCACAAATTCTAAAGGTTATGTCGAGTCATTGACATTCTTGTAATTTGGGTAGCATTGATGTGTTGCTAGATACCGCACAATGCTTGAAACATAAAATGAGATTTTATGTCACTGCCAACATTACAAGATCCTATCGGGTCGCACAAAAGATTAAATCGAGAAGGGAAATTAAATTCATGGGATGAATTAAATAATTAAGAGGAGTCTTAATTAATAATCATAATGATTAATTAAATCATGGGCTTAAGCCCATGAGGCTTTATGAAAGCCTTTAATTAATTATATAAAATATGATTGCAAGGTGTTTTAATTAGGAAGACCACTTCATAACACAAAACCCTACACAAGATAATAAGCTCTCGGCCGCACACTTGAACTCTCGGCCTCCTTCAAAGTCGTGTGGTTCTTGGTGGTTTTCGAGCCATCTTTCGATTGTGAATCGAGTTAGCTTCGTGTATCGGTTTAATAACTTGTCTAGCAACTTGTTATTAAACCATCCCTTCACTCGATTTGATCGTGTGGATACCGTTGAGGCAAACCTCATCTAGTTTTGCTAGTGACTCGGAGAAGGCGTAAGACGTGGTGCTGCTCCGTGGATTCTGCTTCAAACACGCTACAAGGGTGAGACCTTCGTATTCCTTAATCCGATATGATAACCTATGTATAGATCTGCTGGTTTGTAATCCTAAAATTTTATTCCGCTGCGTTGTATGCTCATAGGATTATTTTACAGTGGTATTAGAGTCGTGTACAAGGCTCATATCGGATTTATGCGATTAAATTGTGTTAATCATATTAGAATTAATATTGCATGCTTATTAAAACTGTTTAAATTCATATATGATATGAAATTAATTTTAGTTTATGAAAATCATCGTAATAATTATATTTGATATAATTGGCGAATAATAATATTTATTGAGCATCAATTTTGGGCCATCACCATCACAAATGTCACCACGGCTAGCCACATGAGGGCTAGGGTTTTCGAACCCTTGGCTCGAGATGGCTTAATCGTTGAGGCTAATAATTGTGCATGGAAGTGTCGAAAATTAATTAGGGTTTAGAACCCATTGGACGTGACAGCTAGCTCATGACGGCTAGGGTTTCGAACCCTAATAGCCGTGCATGGCTCGACCATCATCGCCTTATTTTCTAAAGTTTTGAGACGTGGATGAGTTTTGAACTCTTTGACTCGATAATGGTTCACACATGCATGGATTAGTAACTTTACCACATGAGAGCAAGGTTTTTCGAACCCTTACCTCGAGATGGTTGAGCCAACCCCGTGCATGGCCTGACCGTGACTCGTGGCTAACAAATTCCGGCGTCTAAAACAAGATGGCTCGATAAAATTCCATAAGAATGCATGAAGGTGCGAGGCGGCTAGGGTTTGGAACCCTAGCGCCGCCGCCGCACGAGCCATGGCTCGGCCATGGGCTAGGGTTTCGAACCCTAGGCCCACTATTGGTCCAGCAGTGTGCTTCATGGTACGAACCATGGTGGTTCGTGTCTTAGTCGCTTTAGTTCGTGGCATGAGATGTCCCGAGCGTACGATAATTTTTCAAAAATTATTTTACAGTTTTAATTAGAATTAAATTTAAAATGTTTAGAATTTAATTAATTAAATGTTAATGCATGCTTTATGTGTTGTTTGAGCATGGTGCGTGGTTATAGCCCTTTGACCTATTAGATAGGATTTGTGGATGTTTGTAATTTATAATACGACCTGCGTGTCGTGCCTTTCTCTATTTCATTCTAAATGTAATCCCTCCCCTATGTTCCCCTCGAATGTGAATCGAGTAATTCTATATCTTGTAAATAGTGTAGTTTATTTTATTGATGGTGATCAATGAAGATGGAGCATCGTGCCGGGATGAGGAGGCCATTTACAAATTGGAGCCAAAGGAAGGTGCTTGTGAAGTTACCTTAGGTTGACTCATAGGATTTTCTCATTGGCTTGAGAAAATCATTAGTAGGGGCTATAACCATGTCACGTTTAATTATGTATGTTGATGCATGATTTATCTTATGTTTTAGTTTGATAATAGTATTACACATATATGTAGATATGTATACAACTATATGTAGTGGACATATTTTAAATTATCAAATTAATCATGAGATCAATAAATCCCTCTAAAATATTAAGTTTTAGATGCCTTCCAAAATTAAAAGTACTCGTCAATAACTTCGATTGTACATGTGTGGGTTTGCCAAAGCAAAGCACCGTGGCAATCTTAGTAAGGCGCGAAAGGATAAAAGTGATATCCGTTATACTTTAATTGGGTACGACTTAACTAGGTTATCTCAATAGGATTGGGAACCTAGAGGCATGGGTTGGATTATAATTCATTTGATGAATTGAACAAAGTGTTGTTCGTCCAACTATCCAAGAATTATATGTGATATAATTGACAAAGTGTTGTCTACCTAAATAACCGAGTCTTGGGCGATTAGCCAAAGCTAACTCAAGATTAAGTGAAATATGGATCTTGGCCCACTAAAGGTTTCGAGGGTTGATATTTTTTCAAACAAAATAGTGGGAGTATCATTTAATATAAGACCATGTTAAATGATTTAAATCATAAACTTATTTTGCATATTTATATTGTAGATATCCATGGCAACTAACAACGTTACTAGCACTTTAACACTGCGATCGGTCCTTGAGAAGGACAAATTAAATGGGACGAATTTCCTAGACTGGCATAGGAACTTGAGGATAGTCCTCAAACAAGAAAAGAAACAATATGTCCTAGAGGAACCCTTGCCCGCTGAGGAACCTCCCCTAACAGCTACAAGAGCTGAAAAAGATGCTTAAACATCAGAGTGACGCACTTGATGTTGGGTGCCTCATGCTTGCACCATTAACTCTGAGCTTCAGAAGCAACATGAGGAAATGGAGGCGTTCGATATGATCGAACACTTAAAGCAGTTGTACCAACAGCAAGCAAGACAAGAGAGGTATGACGTCTCTAAGGCGTATTTCAGTGCAGGATGGTAGAAGGAAGCCTAGTTGTGTGATGCCCCGAAATTAATTAATTGCAAGTAAGGCATTAATTATGTTTATATGATGTATCATGTGTTGATGGATTTATGTGTTGGGTATTAAGATGTTAACATGATTTAATTGTGTTAATTATTAAATATGAGGAGGATGTGAATTTAGATGAAGTTTGGAGCATTGTTGTAAAATGCTTTTAAAATACCAAGTAGAGTATTTTATACATCATGTTAAGTTTGGGGTACATTTTTTTAAATTAAGTTAAAGACAACCCCTTTTAATCTTTTACCCACCACTTTAACCCCTCTATACCTTTCACTTTACTAAAAATCCCCAAATCACTTCCCAAACCCCAAACCCTCCCATTTTCGAGTTCCACCAAAAGAGAAGAAGGAATGTTCCACAAAAACTTTGTTTGTGTGATCTTTGCTAGGATTTGGAGCCTACAAGAGGTATGGAACCATTCCTATAAGTTTTATGATGTTTGGTGTTGAAATGGGTTAAGTTTTTGATGTTTATGTGGGTTTGTTTGGGTATGTGTTGTTTATGGTTGGGGTATGATTTTTGAAGTGTTTTATGTGGGTTTTAGTGGGTTATGATGTTATTGTTGTTGTTGGGAAGTTTGGTGTTGAAAGGGTTGAAGATGAGCTTGCAAAATGCACATGGAAATGGTGAAATCGCGGCCACTGTAAGTGGCGATCGATTGCTACAAAAGCAGCGATCGATCGCCGAAAAGCAGTACGCGAAGAAGAGCTTAGGCGATCGATCGCCTCAAATGGCGCGATCGATCGCCAATGTCCAGTAGCCAAATAAGCATCAGGAGATCGATCGCCTCATTTTGAGCGATCGATCGCCGCTAAGTGAAAAATCAGGCGATCGATCGCCTCATTTTGAGCGATCGATCGCCACTGTTCAAAAGATGAAAAATGTTGATTTTTGTTGAATTTTTGGTATTGGTGTAATACCCCCGAAATGTTATATGATTATGTGCTACGATGATGAATTATGATGTATTTAAGAGGGACATGGTATTTTAAATGGGGGGTTATAATTATGATATGATGATATGGTTTAGGTTGCATGTTACGGGTTTTTAATTGTTGTGATGATGTAGTGCAATTGTGAAATATCAAGGGAAATCATTTTTATACATCATAAGAAATACCGGGATACAATTAAACACCACAAAAGCGCCCTACATGCAACCACCCTTTCCCCCCCCACTTGGCCAC
This sequence comes from Haberlea rhodopensis, assembly GCA_907163345.1. NCBI lineage: Eukaryota > Viridiplantae > Streptophyta > Magnoliopsida > Lamiales > Gesneriaceae > Haberlea > Haberlea rhodopensis. Next base: position 612,881 of record CAJQUN010000273.1, on the reverse strand, counting down.
AACCCATACCCCTACCCTTATTTTCGGAAAAGCAGAGTGGCCAGGGAGGACTTTTGGTCCATCTTCTTTACTCACTCCATCTCCTCCAAATTCTCCTCCTTCTCTCCAAACCCTCTAAAAACACTCAGACAGCAAGTAGGAAGAAGAGGATCACGTTTTATTGTTCTTTTTCTTGAAGGAAAGTCGTGCCAAAAAGTGGTGAGGAGTCATTCTTTTCCCAGATTTCAGAGTTCTAGCACATGTTTTCTTTGTAGTATATTTGGTATGATAGTGTAGGGTTTGATGAACTCTTGTTATGAGTACTTTTATATGATATTTGTGAAGCTTCTAGCATGTCTTGTTAAGTAACTTGCATGCTTTATGTGTTAGATTTCCGACTTGGAAACTAGGTGTTCGAAAATCTGGGTTATGATGGGATGCCCTGTTTTTCTGTAAGTTGGATGAACTCAAAGTTTATGAGGATGTTAGGATGCATGCTAGCTTAAGTTTTATGAAAACTTGAATTTACATGCTTACATAGATGTTTTATGAAGCCCCTAGCATTTATGTTGGAACATGTTGTATGGTTTATATGTGAGAATCGTTGCTATAAAAAGTAGTACTCGAAAATCTGGGTAGAAGTTGTGATGCCCTGTTTCCAGAAAAGTTGACCCGGTGCTTGTATAAGTGGTCGACGTTTATGCATGTGGACTCATGTTTAAGGCGTAAATTCGAATTGGATACACTCAGGGTAGTGTAGTGCAACTACTAGCATGTTGGCTTTGGCATGTATTATGTCTTACATGTTAGTTTTAAGGGTATGATTAACTGTGCCAAGTAATTCTGGAAAATCGCTCAAAGGAACAGGGTTGGCGATCGATCGCCAAGAAGGCAAGATCGATCGCGACGTTCCAGTGAGTTGTGGCGATCGATCGCCAATTTTGAGGCGATCGATCGCGGATTAAATTTTTTTGGTATGCGAGGCAGTAGCATCTCGCGATCGATCGGGGCTCTTGGACGATCGATCGCGAGATGATGTTTAAGGATTTATGTGGTTTTGATTTAAGTTTTGTTTCCGGATTAATATGAGGTGCCTAATATTGTATTATGTGATTGTGTAGAGCCACCCCAGGTACCGGCACAATCAAGGAGATAGGTCTGTTGACTCCTCCTCTTTTTGAAAAGGTACGTAAGAGACGTACGGGCATCGGACGGTAAAATACATCCTTACACTATGACTATGCATTTATAGCATGAATATGTATACGATGAAATCATGATGTTTATGCGATGTTTATATGATAATGTGTATACAATGTTTATATGATGATGTGTAAACGATGTCTATATGACGATGTTATTGTGGTAAGGTGCCACGGGGTAAGGTGCCCCACATGGTAAGTAGCCATGCGATGTTATTGTGGTAAGGTGCCACGGGGTAAGGTGCCCCACATGGTAAGTAGCCATGCGATGTTATTGTGGTAAGGTGCCACGGGGTAAGGTGCCCCACATGGTAAGAGGCCATGCGATGTTATTGTGGTAAGGTGCCACGGGGTAAGGTGCCCCATATGCATGATTATGAATCAGGGACAACAATAAGAAGTTAATGAATAACCAGCATACTTACTTAACTAAGATTTCATGCATTTACTATAATGTTTATATGTTGTTAAGTGAAATTGTATATGCTCATGATGTGTTGTCCCTGTAGGTACGCTTTTGGATGAAAGGACTAAGGGTCGGGTTGAGGCAGTGAGCTACGTGGGACTCAGGAACGTTTAGGATTTCAAGTTATGATTAGTATCTACTCTAGGAGTAGTGTAAATCTAAATGACATTCTTTTGGAATGTAATGAATTATTTTGAAGTTTTGTAACTTTTTGGCCTGTAATCCTGTTAGCTCATGTAACAACCGAACCCTTAAGACGTTATCAATGCATGATTAGCCCTTTTTATGTTTAGTAATCACTGTTAAGGTGGGAAGACCCCACATTAGTGGTATCAGAGCAGTGGTTAGATAACTCGGGAATGAGTGAAGGGTAGCCTTAGCGATAAGTTGACTAGGTGCTTACTTTTGAACATGTTTTATATGTATGTTGCATATGAAGTTTCTAAGTTATGCTAACATGTTTAATTATCTAACGATGTACTTTATGAACTGCTTTTGGTGTTGTTATTAACCCTTGTGTTGCAGCATGGCAGCAAATATAGAAGTGGGAGACGCCATTAGTGTAAACGCAAGTGCTGGGCGTACGAATCCATTGCCACCCCCAGCCTTGGGTGAGGAACCCTCTGAACAGCAGTTGCTACCTGGGGAATTGAGCTTGGCTCAGTTTATGATGTATCGGCCTCCGATGTTCGAGGGAACTGAATCAGGGGAGAAAGCAGAGGAATGGATAGAGAGGATCGAACAGATATTTGTGGCAGCGCCCTGTGCAAAGACGGCCTGGATCCGGTTAGCAGAATTTCAGCTATCCAAGAAAGCACTGATGTGGTGGAAAACCACAGTGATTGAGCAAGAGGCTCAGGGACAAGAGGTAAATTGGAAGATGTTCCGAACGCGGTTTCTGAACCGCTATTTCTCAGCCGCTGCAAGACAGGCCAAAGAGGATGAGTTTACCAGTTTAAGACAAGGTACCATGCCTGTATCTGATTATGCTTTGCATTACTGCTCCTTGCTACGTTATGTGCCACACATTGCTGCAAGCACTCAAGCGAAGATGCGGAACTTCATGAAGGGCTTGAGGCCTGAACTGTATGACAGGGTGATCACTTATGGCCCTGCTTGTTTTGATGATGCACTCTCACGAGCTGAGTTAGCTGAGTTAGGAGTTGGTGCATATCCTGATGCAGTGCCACCTCCAGCACCCCCTCCGAAATCTACTTCTGACCACTTGAAGCCCAGGGGTGATCAGTTTAAGCCTAGGGGGAACACGTCAGCATCGAGATTCAGTGGCAAGAGGCCCGAGAATCGATGGAAAGGGAAGGGTAGGAATGACACTCCATCTGGGAGAGGACAGCCTCAGGGAGATAGATCTGGAAGAGCTCAGTGCACTATATGTGGACTATCACATTTGGCAAAGGACTGCGTTGGCTGCTATGTCTGTGGCGACAGAGGCCACTTCGCTCGACAGTGTCCCAACAGGGGAAGACAACAGAACTCTGCGGGGAGACCTGCGGACAGAACAGCACCGCACAGACCACCTTTCGCACCGAGGCAGTATGGAGGTCAGCCCACGGGGCCACCTCAGGGTCAGGTGTATGCTTTGACAAGGGAGCAGGCTACGGCGGCTCCAGAGGAGGTGATAGCGGGTACGTGTCTTTTATTTACGCATCCTGCTCTTATATTGATAGACACAGGTGCGTCACACTCTTTTGTGTCGACGAGTTTTGTTGAAAGGCACCACATATGCACTTCTCCGTCGCCCATGCCTCTTTTAGTCTCGACCCCCGCAGGAAGAAGTTTGGTTACGGATCAGATTATCTATGATGGCCTCATTTATTTTGAGGATAATGAGTTAAGATCAGATTTGATTGTGCTAGGAATGACAGACTTCGATTGCATTGTGGGCATCGATGTTCTGAACAAGTATCAGGCAGTCGTTAACTGTAGGCAAAGGACTGTCCGATTCAGATCTGATGTGGGAGTCCAGTGGACATTCTTTGGGGATGGTTCTCGCCCAAAGATTCCGTTGGTATCGGCTGTCAAGATGGCACAGTTATTGGAACAAGGTCATTCAGGATATCTTATTTATGCTATTGATGTGACGGAAAAGAAGAAGGAGTTAAAGGTTGAGGATGTGCCCGTAGTGGCAGAGTTTGCTGATGTCTTTCCGGGGGAGATTCCCGGATTCCCACCGACGAGAGAGGTCGAGTTTGGGATTGAGCTACTACCAGGGACGTCTGCAATTTCTCGTGCCCCATATAGGATGGCACCAGCTGAGTTAAGAGAGTTGAAGATGCAATTGCAGGAGCTCCTTGACAAGGGCTACATACGCCCTAGCGTATCGCCATGGGGTGCGCCTGTCTTATTTGTTAAGAAGAAAGATGGATCGATGCGCCTATGCATTGACTATAGGCAACTGAATAAGGCCACAGTCAAGAACAAGTATCCACTTCCGAGAATCGATGACTTGTTTGATCAGTTGCAGGGTACGAGGCTCTACAGTAAGATAGATCTGAGGTCGGGGTACCATCAGATTCGAGTAAGAGAAGACGATGTTCAAAAGACGGCTTTCAGGACAAGATATGGGCACTATGAATTCCTGGTTATGCCTTTTGGAGTGACGAATGCCCCAGCTGTCTTCATGAGTTTGATGAACAGGGTATTCCAGCCGTATTTGGATCAGTTCGTCATAGTCTTCATTGACGACATACTTATTTACTCACGGACTGAAGAAGAGCACGTAAGGCACTTGAGGACGGTACTTCAGATCCTTAGGGACCATCAGTTGTATGCAAAGCTTAGTAAGTGCGAGTTCTGGTTGGACAGCGTGGTATTCTTAGGCCATGTCATATCTAGCCAGGGGATATCTGTGGATCCCAGGAAGATCGAAGCTGTGATGGAGTGGGTTGCACCCACTTCTGTACCAGAAATACGGAGCTTCCTTGGTTTGGCAGGTTATTACCGACGTTTCGTCGAAGGTTTCTCAAAAATTGCCAAACCCCTGACGCAGCTGACTCAGAAAGGAGTCCCCTTCTATTGGTCTGAGGCTTGTGAAGAAGGTTTTCAAGAGCTGAAGCGTCGCTTGACTACAGCACCTGTTTTAGTGATTCCGACTGAGAATAAGAGATTTGCCTTGTATACGGATGCGTCACTGCAGGGTTTGGGCTGTGTGTTAATGCAAGATAAGCATGTAGTGGCTTATGCATCGAGGCAGCTGAAGCCACACGAGGCTAGGTATCCAGTGCATGATTTGGAACTGGCGGCCATCATATTTGCCTTAAAGATCTGGAGGCATTACTTGTATGGCACGTCCTTCACTATATATACGGACCATAAGAGCCTGAAGTTCTTATTTACTCAGGCAGAGTTGAATATGAGGCAAAGAAGGTGGATGGACTTACTCAAAGACTATGATTGTGAAATTGAGTACCATCCAGGTAAAGCAAACTTGATAGCAGACGCCTTAAGTCGGAAGGTGAAGAGTACTGCAGAAGATGTCATGTGTTTGTCGGCCTTGATGACTTCTTATTGCCATCTGGGCTATGATTTCGATGTAGACACGTCGCCTGTGCGAGTGTCGACCCTTTTGGCAGAGCCAGACATATTTGAGGCAATCAGAAAGGCCCAGAAGTCGGATAGTGAGGTTCAGAGGTGGACGTCATTGGTACATCAGGGTCAGCCATCCAAGTTCAGAGTGGCTGAGGATGATTCTTTGAGACTGGGCAACCGATGGGTAGTCCCAGATACACCAGAACTACGTAGAGGAATATTGGAGCGAGCTCACAGTAGTCGGTTCAGTATCCACCCAGGGGGAAAGAAGATGTACAAAGATCTATGCGATCAATTCTGGTGGAGACGCATGAAGCGTGAGGTAATCATTTTTGTTAAAAAATGTTTGATCTGCCAGCAGGTAAAGGCAGAGAGGCAGAGGCCTGGTGGAGAGCTGAAGAGCTTAGAGGTGCCTGAATGGAAGTGGGAGCATATATCTATGGATTTTGTGACCCACTTGCCGAGGACGGCCTCAGGATTTGATGCGATCTGGGTGATCGTGGATAGGCTGACGAAGACGGCTCATTTCATCCCTTACAGTATGTCATATACGTACTTGAAGATGGCCCAGATGTATATAAGGGATGTGGTAAGGTTGCATGGTATTCCAGTCTCGGTAGTGTCTGACAGGGACCCGAGGTTCACTTCACATTTCTGGGAGGGTCTCCAGACAGCTTTGGGTACAGAGGTGAGACTGAGTACGGCCTATCACCCTCAGACGGACGGCCAAACAGAGCGTACCATTCAGACGCTCGAAGACATGTTGAGGGCGTGCATTATGGAGTTTGATACTCCGTGGCAGGATTCAGTACCGCTGGTGGAGTTCTCCTATAATAACAGTTATCAGGCGAGCATTCAAATGGCCCCTTTTGAAGCTCTCTATGGACGACGATGTAGATCACCACTGTATTGGGAGGACTTGACCAGCAAAGCGGTCGGAGGACCGGATATGATCAGAGATATGGAAGGTAAGATAAAGTTGATACGCCAGAAGATGAAAGCGGCCCAAGATAGGCAAGCGGCCTATGCCAATAAGCGGCGACGACCACTAGAATTCCAGTTAGGAGACAGAGTCTTCTTAAAGATCTCGCCCTTCAGGGGAGTGGTTCGTTTTGGGATGCGGGGAAAGTTATCTCCGAGGTATGTTGGGCCATATGAAATTTTGCAGCGTATCGGTACTTTGGCATATCGTTTGGCTCTACCGCCATCTTTATCTGGCATACACGATGTTTTCCATGTCTCTATGTTACGGAAGTATGAGCCAGATCCGTCTCATGTCTTACAGCCTACAGAAGTTCAGTTAGACTCAGATATGTCCTACGAAGAACGACCAATCAGAATTCTGGATCGGAAGGATCGCAGACTACGGAGCAAAGTTATACCGATGGTCAAAGTTCAGTGGGATCGTCGGGGTGTCGAGGAGGCTACATGGGAGACGGAACGACATATGGTGCAGCACTATCCGGAACTATTCTCTGGTATGTATTTATGTTTAGTTCCGTTATGATGATGCATGTGGATTTCGAGGACGAAATCTTATAAGTAGGGGAGTAATGTAATACCCCCGAAATGTTATATGATTATGTGCTACGATGATGAATTATGATGTATTTAAGAGGGACATGGTATTTTAAATGGGGGGTTATAATTATGATATGATGATATGGTTTAGGTTGCATGTTACGGGTTTTTAATTGTTGTGATGATGTAGTGCAATTGTGAAATATCAAGGGAAATCATTTTTATACATCATAAGAAATACCGGGATACAATTAAACACCACAAAAGCGCCCTACATGCAACCACCCTTTCCCCCCCCACTTGGCCACAACCCATACCCCTACCCTTATTTTCGGAAAAGCAGAGTGGCCAGGGAGGACTTTTGGTCCATCTTCTTTACTCACTCCATCTCCTCCAAATTCTCCTCCTTCTCTCCAAACCCTCTAAAAACACTCAGACAGCAAGTAGGAAGAAGAGGATCACGTTTTATTGTTCTTTTTCTTGAAGGAAAGTCGTGCCAAAAAGTGGTGAGGAGTCATTCTTTTCCCAGATTTCAGAGTTCTAGCACATGTTTTCTTTGTAGTATATTTGGTATGATAGTGTAGGGTTTGATGAACTCTTGTTATGAGTACTTTTATATGATATTTGTGAAGCTTCTAGCATGTCTTGTTAAGTAACTTGCATGCTTTATGTGTTAGATTTCCGACTTGGAAACTAGGTGTTCGAAAATCTGGGTTATGATGGGATGCCCTGTTTTTCTGTAAGTTGGATGAACTCAAAGTTTATGAGGATGTTAGGATGCATGCTAGCTTAAGTTTTATGAAAACTTGAATTTACATGCTTACATAGATGTTTTATGAAGCCCCTAGCATTTATGTTGGAACATGTTGTATGGTTTATATGTGAGAATCGTTGCTATAAAAAGTAGTACTCGAAAATCTGGGTAGAAGTTGTGATGCCCTGTTTCCAGAAAAGTTGACCCGGTGCTTGTATAAGTGGTCGACGTTTATGCATGTGGACTCATGTTTAAGGCGTAAATTCGAATTGGATACACTCAGGGTAGTGTAGTGCAACTACTAGCATGTTGGCTTTGGCATGTATTATGTCTTACATGTTAGTTTTAAGGGTATGATTAACTGTGCCAAGTAATTCTGGAAAATCGCTCAAAGGAACAGGGTTGGCGATCGATCGCCAAGAAGGCAAGATCGATCGCGACGTTCCAGTGAGTTGTGGCGATCGATCGCCAATTTTGAGGCGATCGATCGCGGATTAAATTTTTTTGGTATGCGAGGCAGTAGCATCTCGCGATCGATCGGGGCTCTTGGACGATCGATCGCGAGATGATGTTTAAGGATTTATGTGGTTTTGATTTAAGTTTTGTTTCCGGATTAATATGAGGTGCCTAATATTGTATTATGTGATTGTGTAGAGCCACCCCAGGTACCGGCACAATCAAGGAGATAGGTCTGTTGACTCCTCCTCTTTTTGAAAAGGTACGTAAGAGACGTACGGGCATCGGACGGTAAAATACATCCTTACACTATGACTATGCATTTATAGCATGAATATGTATACGATGAAATCATGATGTTTATGCGATGTTTATATGATAATGTGTATACAATGTTTATATGATGATGTGTAAACGATGTCTATATGACGATGTTATTGTGGTAAGGTGCCACGGGGTAAGGTGCCCCACATGGTAAGTAGCCATGCGATGTTATTGTGGTAAGGTGCCACGGGGTAAGGTGCCCCACATGGTAAGTAGCCATGCGATGTTATTGTGGTAAGGTGCCACGGGGTAAGGTGCCCCACATGGTAAGAGGCCATGCGATGTTATTGTGGTAAGGTGCCACGGGGTAAGGTGCCCCATATGCATGATTATGAATCAGGGACAACAATAAGAAGTTAATGAATAACCAGCATACTTACTTAACTAAGATTTCATGCATTTACTATAATGTTTATATGTTGTTAAGTGAAATTGTATATGCTCATGATGTGTTGTCCCTGTAGGTACGCTTTTGGATGAAAGGACTAAGGGTCGGGTTGAGGCAGTGAGCTACGTGGGACTCAGGAACGTTTAGGATTTCAAGTTATGATTAGTATCTACTCTAGGAGTAGTGTAAATCTAAATGACATTCTTTTGGAATGTAATGAATTATTTTGAAGTTTTGTAACTTTTTGGCCTGTAATCCTGTTAGCTCATGTAACAACCGAACCCTTAAGACGTTATCAATGCATGATTAGCCCTTTTTATGTTTAGTAATCACTGTTAAGGTGGGAAGACCCCACAATTGGGCTATTGTTTAGCTTCTAATATCAATTTGTATGGTTATGTAGAACCGTCTCAGGTACCCACGACTTCAAGGAGATAAAGTCTACGATTTCTCCTCCTTTTGTAAGGTACGTAAGAGACGTACGAGCATCGGACGGTAAACCATACCCTTACATATTATGATGATGTTTACGATGGTGATGTTTAAGATGATGTTTACGATGATGATGTTAAGATGATGTTTACGATGATGATGTCTATGATGATACTTATGATGATGATGCTTATGATGATGTTACGATGATGATGCTTATGATGATGTTATGATGATGATGCTTATGATGATGTTTATGATGATGATGTTTATGATGACGTCTATGATGACGAAGTTTATGATGAGGTCATAAGACGTGTATGATTTGGGTAAGACGCCCATGTGGTAAGATGCCACCCAAAGTATGTGAGTGGGTAAGATGCCCCCGTGGTAAGATGCCACGCAATGTTTATGATATGGTAAGACGCCATATGATTGGGTAAGATGCCCACGTGGTAAGATGCCACACGACGATTATGACGTGGTAAGATGCCACACGATGATTATGATATGGTAAGATGCCACACAATGGGGTAAGACACCCTAATATATGAATAAGAGCCAGGGATAACAAAGGAAGTCGAAGGACGACCAATAACCTTTACTTAACTAAGATGTTATGCATTATTGTATGCTTTATATAATGTTAAGTAAATATGTGTATGCTCACAATGTGTTATCCCTGTAGGTACACTTTTGGACCAAGGGTCTAGGGTCGGGTTGAGGAGGTGAGCTAAAGGAAGCAAGATGAACGTAGGATGCAGGATTTTGATAGTCTCTACTCTAGGAGTAGTGTAAATCTATAGCTTTAACATTCTTTATTGGGAATGTAATTAAATAGCTTTTGGAAACTTTATTTTGGCCTGTAATCTCCTTAGCTCAAGCTACAACCGGAACCCTAAAGAGGTTATAAATGCATGTTCTGTCCAATTTATGTGTACTAAATGATATTAAGGTAGGAAGACCCTACATTAGTGGTATCAGAGCAGTGGTTAGATAACCCGGGAATGAGTGAAGGGTAGCCTTAGCAATAAGTTAGCTAGGTGCTTACTTTCGAACATGTTTTGTGCATAAGTTGCATATGAAGTATATGATGTTATGCTAACATGTTTTGTTTATCTAACGAAGTATTATACGAACTGCTTTTGGATCTTGTTGTTAATCCTTGTGTTGCAGTATGGCAGCAAACGTGGAGGTAGGTGACGCAGTGAGCGTCAATGCAAGTGCGGGGCGTACGAATCCCCTACCCCCGCCAGCTTTTGATGATGAGCCGGCCGAACAACAGTTGTTGCCATGGGAACTAAGCTTAACTCAGTTTCTTGCTTACCGACCCCCAACCTTTGAAAGAACCGAAACTGGGGAACGAGCTGAGGAATGGTTAGAAAGAATAGAGCAGATCTTTGTGGCAGCCCCATGTGCGAAGACAGCATGGATACGGTTAGCAGAGTTCCAGTTGGCCAAGAAGGCGCTAATGTGGTGGAAGACCACTGTGGTAGAGCAAGAGGCTCAAGGTCATGAAGTTAACTGGAAAATGTTTCGAACTCGCTTTCTGAACCGTTATTTCTCGGCTGCAGCGCGGCAGGCTAAGGAAGATGAATTCACTCACCTCAAGCAAGGCAATATGTCAGTGTCAGATTATGCTCTTCAGTTTGCTCCTTGCTCAGATATGTGCCTCACATTGCCACGAGCACGCAAGCAAAGATGAGGAATTTCATGAAAGGTTTGAGGCCGGAGCTGTACGATAGGGTGATCACTTATGGCCCTACTTGTTTTGACGATGCACTCTCACGGGCCGAGCTGGCCGAACTAGGAGTGGGTGCATACCCTGATGTTGTACCACCGTCGGCACCCTCTCAGAAATCCACTCCGGATAATTTGGATCCAAAGAGTGATCAGTTCAAGTCAAGGGGGAACTCATCGGCGTCAAGGTTCAGTGGTAAGAGGTCTGACAATAGGTGGAAGGGGAACCGTAGGGGTGATGCCCCATCTGGAAGGGGGCAGTCTCAGGGAGACAGATCTGGGAAGATCCAATGCACTCTTTGTGGGCAACCACATCTGACGAAAGATTGTATAGGGTGCTATGTTTGTGGCGACAAGGGCCACTTTGCTAGACAGTGTCCCAACAGGGGAAGTCAACAGGGTCCTGCGGGGAGGCCTGCGGATAGGACAGCACAGCACAGACCCCCATTTGTGCCGCGTCAGCATGGAGGTCAGCCCATGGGGCCACCTCAAGGACAAGTCTATGCACTGACAAGGGAGCAGGCTTCAGCAGCTCCGGAGGAGGTTATAGCGGGTACGTGTCTTTTATTTACGCACCCTGCTTTTATATTGATCGACACAGGTGCGTCACACTCTTTTGTGTCAACAAGTTTTGTGGAAAGACATCACATATGCACTTCTCCGTCGCCCACGCCTCTTATAGTCTCGACCCCTTGCTGGAAGAAGTATGATTACTGATCGGATCGTCTACAATGGCCTCATTTATTTTGAGGATAAAGAACTAAGGTCAGATTTGATTGTTCTGGGAATGTCAGATTTTGACTGCATTCTGGGCATCGACGCTCTGAACAGGTATCAGGCAGTTGTGAACTGCAGGCAGAGGACAGTACGGTTCAAATCTGATATGGGAATTCCATGGACGTTCTATGGGGATGGTTCTCGCTCAAAGATTCCATTGATATCTGCTGTCAAGATGGCACAGTTATTGGAACGAGGCCATACAGGCTATCTCATATATGCCGTTGATGTTACGAAAAAGAAAGAAGAAGTAAAAGTTGAGGATGTGCCCGTAGTGGCGGAGTTTCCCGATGTCTTTCCGGAGGAGATTCCCGGATTCCCACCGACGAGAGAGGTCGAGTTTGGGATTGAGTTATTACCGGGGACGTCGGCCATTTCTCGTGCCCCTTATAGGATGGTACCAGCGGAGCTGAGGGAATTAAAGATTCAGTTGCAAGAGCTCCTTGATAAAGGCTATATACGCCCTAGCGTATCGCCCTGGGGAGCACCAGTTTTATTTGTGAAGAAGAAAGATGGTTCGATGCGTTTGTGCATCGATTACAGACAACTGAACAAAGCTACAGTGAAGAATAAGTACCCACTCCCGAGGATCGATGATTTGTTTGATCAGTTGCAGGGTACGAGGCTCTATAGTAAGATCGATCTGAGGTCGGGGTACCATCAGATTCGAGTAAGAGAAGAGGATGTTCAGAAGACAGCCTTCAGGACTAGGTACGGGCACTATGAATTCCTAGTCATGCCTTTTGGGGTGACAAATGCCCCGGCTGTTTTCATGAGTTTGATGAACAAGGTGTTCCAGCCATTTTTGGACCAATTCGTCATAGTTTTCATTGACGATATACTCATCTACTCTCGGACCGAAGAAGATCATGTACGGCACTTGAGGACAGTACTTCAGATCCTCAGGGATCATCAGTTGTATGCAAAGCTTAGCAAGTGCGAGTTCTGGTTGGACAGCGTGGTATTCCTAGGCCATGTCATATATAGCCAAGGGATATCTGTGGATCCCAGGAAGATTGAAGCTGTGATGGAGTGGGCAGCACCCACTTCTGTACCCGAGATACGGAGTTTTCTTGGCTTAGCAGGTTATTACCGACGTTTTGTCGAAGGATTTTCTAAGATCGCTAAGCCATTGACACAGCTGACTTAGAAAGGAGTCCCATTCTTTTGGTCCGAAGCTTGTGAGGAAAGCTTCCAAGAATTGAAGCGTCGTTTGACGACAGCGCCAGTGTTGGTGATTCCGTCTGAGGATAAGAGGTTTGCCTTGTACACGGATGCATCATTGCAGGGTTTGGGCTGTGTATTGATGCAAGACAGACAAGTGGTAGCCTATTCTTCGAGACAGTTGAAGCCTCATGAGACTAGATACCCAGTCCATGATCTGGAACTGGCGGCTATCATTTTCGCCTTGAAGATTTGGCGTCATTATCTTTATGATACTACGTTTACCATCTTTACGGACCATAAGAGCCTAAAGTTTCTATTCACTCAGGCTGAACTGAATATGCGTCAAAGAAGATGGATGGATTTGCTCAAGGATTATGACTGTGAAATTGAGTACCATCCTGGTAAAGCAAATTTGATAGCAGACGCCTTAAGTCGGAAGGTGAAGAGTACTGCTGAGGATGTTATGTGTTTATCAGCTTTGATGACTTCCTATTGCCATCTCGGCTATGACTTCGATGTAGACACGTCGCCGGTGCGAGTGTCGACCTTATTGGCCGAGCCAGACGTATTTGAGGCTATCAGGAAAGCCCAGAGGTCGGATGATGAAGTGTAGAGATGGTCATCGATAGCACTTCGAGGTCAGCCAACAAAGTTTAGAGTGGCTGACGATGATTCATTAAGACTGGGCAACCGATGGGTAGTCCTAGATACACCAGAGTTACGTAAAGGAATTTTAGAACGGGCTCATAGTAGCCGATTCAGTATCCACCCCGGAGGAAGAAAGATGTACAAGGACCTGAGTGGTCAATTCTGGTGGAGACGCATGAAGCGTGATGTGATCAGTTTTGTTAAGAGATGTTTAATCTGCCAACAAGTAAAGGCAGAAAGGCAGAGGCCTGGTGGCGAGCTGAAGAGCTTGGAGGTACCTAAGTGGAAGTGGGAGCATGTATCTATGGACTTCGTGACCCACTTGCCAAGGTCGGCCTCTGGATTTGATGCGATCTGGGTGATCGTGGATAGGCTGACGAAGGTAGCTCATTTCATCCCTTACAGTATGACTTTCACGTATCTAAAGATGGCCCAATTATATGTACGGGATGTAGTGAGGTTGCATGGGATTCCAGTCTCGATTGTGTCTGACAGAGACCCAAGGTTTACTTCTCATTTCTGGGAAGGTCTCCAGACAGCTTTGGGCACCGAGGTGAGACTGAGTACAGCTTATCACCCTCAGACAGATGGCCAAACGGAGCGTACTATACAGACGCTCGAAGATATGCTGAGGGCATGCATTTTGGAGTTTGCTACTCCGTGGCAAGAGTCTATATCACTGGTAGAGTTCTCCTACAATAACAGCTATCAGGCGAGCATTCAAATGGCCCCTTTTGAAGCTCTTTACGGACGACGATGCAGGTCACCGCTGTATTGGGAGGACTTGACGAGTAAAGCGGTCGGAGGACCGGATATGATTAAGGACATGGAGGAAAAGATTAAGATGATACGCTTAAAGATGAAAGCGGCCCAAGATAGGCAAGCAGCCTATGCAAATAAGCGGCGACGACCGCTAGAATTTCAAGTAGGAGACAAGGTCTTCTTGAAAATCTCACCCTTCAGGGGTGTTGTTCGATTTGGTATGCGGGGGAAGTTATCCCCGAGGTATGTTGGACCGTACGAGGTGTTACAGCGTATCAGCACTTTGGCTTACCGATTGGCTCTACCGCCGTCTTTATCTGGGATTCATGATGTTTTCCATGTTTCTATGCTGCGGAAGTATGAGCCAGACCCGTCTCATGTTTTACAGCCTACTGAAGTGCAGTTAGACTCAGATGTATCCTACGTTGAACGACCGGTCAGAATTCTGGATCGTGAGGATCGCAGACTACGAAGTAAAGTTATACCGATGGTCAAAGTTCAGTGGGATCGTCGGGGTGTCGAGGAGGCTACGTGGGAGACGGAGCGGCATATGATGCAGCATTACCCGGAACTATTTTCTGGTATGATTTATGTTTAGTTTCTTTTGGGTAAGTGCATGCGATTTCGAGGACGAAATCTTGTAAATAGGGGAGTAATGTGATGCCCCGAAATTAATTAATTGCAAGTAAGGCATTAATTATGTTTATATGATGTATCATGTGTTGATGGATTTATGTGTTGGGTATTAAGATGTTAACATGATTTAATTGTGTTAATTATTAAATATGAGGAGGATGTGAATTTAGATGAAGTTTGGAGCATTGTTGTAAAATGCTTTTAAAATACCAAGTAGAGTATTTTATACATCATGTTAAGTTTGGGGTACATTTTTTTAAATTAAGTTAAAGACAACCCCTTTTAATCTTTTACCCACCACTTTAACCCCTCTATACCTTTCACTTTACTAAAAATCCCCAAATCACTTCCCAAACCCCAAACCCTCCCATTTTCGAGTTCCACCAAAAGAGAAGAAGGAAAGTTCCACAAAAACTTTGTTTGTGTGATCTTTGCTAGGATTGGAGCCTACAAGAGGTATGGAACCATTCCTATAAGTTTTATGATGTTTGGTGTTGAAATGGGTTAAGTTTTTGATGTTTATGTGGGTTTGTTTGGGTATGTGTTGTTTATGGTTGGGGTATGGTTTTTGAAGTGTTTTATGTGGGTTTTAGTGGGTTATGATGTTATTGTTGTTGTTGGGAAGTTTGGTGTTGAAAGGGTTGAAGATGAGCTTGCAAAATGCACATGGAAATGGTGAAATCGCGGCCACTGTAAGTGGCGATCGATCGCTACAAAAGCAGCGATCGATCGCCGAGAAGCAGTCGCGAAGAAGAGCTTAGGCGATCGATCGCCTCAAATGGCGCGATCGATCGCCAACGTCCAGTAGCCAAATAAGCATCAGGCGATCGATCGCCTCATTTTGAGCGATCGATCGCCGCTAAGTGAAAAATCAGGCGATCGATCGCCTCATTTTGAGCGATCGATCGCCACTGTTCAAAAGATGAAAAATGTTGATTTTTGTTGAATTTTTGGTATTGGGCTATTGTTTAGCTTCTAATATCAATTTGTATGGTTATGTAGAACCGTCTCAGGTACCCACGACTTCAAGGAGATAAAGTCTACGATTTCTCCTCCTTTTGGAATTAAGGTACGTAAGAGACGTACGAGCATCGGACGGTAAACCATACCCTTACATATTATGATGATGTTTATGATGGTGATGTTTAAGATGATGTTTACGATGATGATGTTAAGATGATGTTTACGATGATGATGTCTATGATGATACTTATGATGATGATGCTTATGATGATGTTACGATGATGATGCTTATGATGATGTTATGATGATGATGCTTATGATGATGTTTATGATGATGATGTTTATGATGACGTCTATGACGACGAAGTTTATGATGAGGTCATACGACGTGTATGATTTGGGTAAGACGCCCATGTGGTAAGATGCCACCCAAAGTATGTGAGTGGGTAAGATGCCCCCGTGGTAAGATGCCACGCAATGTTTATGATATGGTAAGACGCCATATGATTGGGTAAGATGCCCACGTGGTAAGATGCCACACGACGATTATGACGTGGTAAGATGCCACACGATGATTATGATATGGTAAGATGCCACACAATGGGGTAAGACACCCTAATATATGAATAAGAGTCAGGGATAACAAAGGAAGTCGAAGGACGACCAATAACCTTTACTTAACTAAGATGTTATGCATTATTGTATGCTTTATATAATGTTAAGTAAATATGTGTATGCTCACGATGTGTTAACCCTGTAGGTACACTTTTGGACCAAGGGTCTAGGGTCGGGTTGAGGAGGTGAGCTAAAGGAAGCAAGATGAACGTAGGATGCAGGATTTTGATAGTCTCTACTCTAGGAGTAGTGTAAATCTATAGATTTTACATTCTTTATTGGGAATGTAATTAAATAGCTTTTGGAAACTTTATTTTGGCCTGTAATCTCCTTAGCTCAAGCTACAACCGGAACCCTAAAGAGGTTATAAATGCATGTTCTGTCCAATTTATGTGTACTAAATGATATTAAGGTAGGAAGACCCTACAAGTTGGAACTCATGTGCTCAAGATGATTGGGTACATTGAGAATCTGGACAAGCTGGGTTTTCCATTGGACCAAGAGTTGGCCACCGATGTGATCTTGCAATCGTTGCCTGAGAGCTTCAGTCAATTTGTAGTAAATTACAATATGACTGACATGGAAAAGACTCTACCACAATTGCTTGGTATGTTGAGAACATATGAAGCAAATACAAAGAAGACTAAGGACACAAATGTTCTTATTGTGAATAAGGGCAAAGGAAGGGCCAAAGCTAAAGGCAACAAGAAAGCAAAGAAAGTCTTTACTAAATCTTAGCCAAAGTCTTCTGCACTGAAGCCAAAGGGAGGGATATCAAAGGAAGGGAACTGTTTCCATTGCGATGAGACCGGCCATTGGAAAAGAAACTGCAAAGTATATCTGGAGGATCTAAAGAAAGGAAGTGTGACTTCCGCTTCAGGTATTTTGTTATAGAAGTCAATTTATCTACTTCTTCATCATGGGTATTAGATACTGGATGTGGATCTCACATTTGTGTAAATGTGCAGGATCTCAAAAGGAGTAGGACATTGGCGAAAGGTGAAGTTGATCTCCGAGTTGGAAATGGAGCAAGAGTTGCTGCATTAGCTATAGGAGATTATCATTTAGCTTTACCTTCTGGTTTATCATTGATTTTAAAAGACTGTTATTTTGTGCCTTCTATTACTAAAAACATAATATCTATTTCTTGTTTAGACAAGTATGGTTTTTCATTTATAATAAAGGACAACTGTTGTTCTATTTATTTAAATGATATGTTTTATGCTAGTGCACAAATGGTGAATGATATTTATGTTAAATCTTGATATGCCTATCTATACATAAATACTAAAAGGATTAAAAATAATGATTGTAATCTGACTTATCTCTAGGCACTGTCGCTTGGGCCACATAAACGAGAACCGCATATCTAAACTTCATAAGGATGGAGTATTAGATTCATTTGATTTTGAATCATATGAAACATGCGAATCTTGTTTAATGGGCAAGATGACTAAAGCCCCTTTCAAGGGACATGTTCAAAGGGCAAATGTTTTATTGGGACTAATACATAGTGATGTATGTGGACCAATAAGTACACAAGTTAGAGGTGGTTTTCAATACTTCGTTACATTTACTGATGACCTCAGTAGATATGGGTATGTGTACCTAATGAAACATAAACATGAAACCTTTGAAAAGTTCAAAGATTTCAAGAATGAAGTACAAAACCAACTTGGCAAAAGTATCAAAATCCTTCGATCAGATCGAGGAGGAGAATACTTAAGCCAAGAGTTTCATGACTATCTAAAAGAGTGTGGGATAGTCCCACAACTCACTCCTCCGTATACTCCACAATGGAATGGTGTATCCGAGAGGAGAAACCGAACCTTGTTAGACATGGTTAGATCAATGATGAGTCATGCAGATCTTCCGATATCGTTTTGGGGACACGCTCTAGAAACAGCGATTTTCTTACTGAACCGTGTTCCATCTAAATCAGTGGAAAAGACACCATATGAGATATGGACTGGGAAGCGTCCTAGTATGTCTTTTATGAAGATTTGGGGTTGTGAGGCTTTCGTTAGACGTCACGCCACTAACAAACTTGGACCAAAATCTGATAAGTGTTTATTTGTGGGGTATCCTAAGGAAACGAAAGGATACTATTTCTATTATCCCACCGAGAACAAAGTAGTTGTTGCTCGGACTGGTGTATTTCTTGAAAGAGAATTTATTTCTGGAAAAACCAGTGGGAGAAAAATAGAACTTAGTGAAGTTCAACCACAAGAAAACACTGAACCTGAGATTGAGATGGAAATAGAGCAGGCACCGCAAGCTGTTGTGGAAGAAACACCTGCTCAAGAGACACAAGCCCAGCGTAGGTCTGTAAGAGTACACCGGGAGCCACAGAGATATGGATTTCTTGTGACTCAACAAGGTGACTTACTACTTATTGATGAGGATGAGCCGTCATCTTATCAACAAGCTATAATGGGCAATGATTCTGAGAAATGGCAAGAGGCCATGAAATCTGAGATGGAATCCATGTATGCAAACCAAGTATGGACTTTGGTTGATCCACCTGAAGGGGTACGACCCATAGGGTGCAAATGGATTTTCAAGAAAAAGACCGATATGGATGGTAACGTACAAACCTACAAAGGTCGGCTGGTTGCAAAAGGATTCAAACAAATTCATGGTATTGACTATGATGAAACCTTTTCACCAGTGGCCATGGTTAAATCCATAAGGATCTTACTTGCAATAGCTGCATTTCATGATTATGAAATCTGGCAGATGGATGTCAAAACAGCTTTCCTTAATGGAAATCTGCTCGAGGATGTGTACATGACACAGCCCGAGGGTTTTGTCGATCCAAAGGATGCTGGAAAGATATGCAAGCTACAACGATCCATTTATGGATTGAAGCAAGCTTTCGGAGTTGGAATCTTCGTTTTGATGATGCAATCAAAGAGTTTGGTTTTATCAAAAATGAAGATGAACCTTGTGTCTACAAGAAGGTCAGTGGGAGCGTAATCATTTTCCTAGTGTTGTATGTAGATGACATACTTCTTATTGGAAATGATATCCCTGCCTTGCAATCTGTAAAGATTTGGCTAGGGAATTGCTTTTCGATGAAATACTTAGGAGAAGCCACCTATGTATTAGGAATCAAGATCTATAGAGATAGATCGAGAAGGCTTCTTGGTCTAAGTCAAAGTACATACATAGACAAGGTGCTTAAAAGGTTTAGCATGCAAGAATCCAAGAAAGGATTCGTGCCTATGACACATGGTATTTATCTCTCGAAGGAACAGTGTCCTTCAACACCAGATGAGAGACAACGCATGAGTAAGATTCCATACGCGTCAGCTATTGGATCTATCATGTATGCCATGATATGTACTCGTCCCGATGTATCGTATGCTTTGAGCATGACGAGCAGATATCAAGTTGATCCAGGTGAAGGTCACTGGATTGCTGTCAAGAATATCCTAAAGTACTTGAGAAGGACTAAGGATACATTCTTGATTTATGGAGGTGAGGAAGAGCTCAATGTAATGGGTTACACTGATGCAAGCTTCCAAACCGACAAAGATGATTTTCGATCGCAACTGGATATGTGTATTGCCTGAATGGAGGTGCGGTGAGCTGGAAGAGTTCAAAGCAAGAAACAGTAGCCGATTCTACAACGGAAGCTGAGTATATTGCTGCCTCGGATGCAGCAAAGGAAGCTGTTTGGATGAGGAAGTTCATTTCTGAACTTGGAGTGGTGCCTAGCATTAAAGATCCGATAGAACTCTATTGTGACAACAATGGAGCGATCGCATTGGCTAAGGAACCAAGATCCCACCAAAGATCCAAGCACATACTTAGGCGTTTCCATTTCATTCGAGAAATCGTTGAAAGGGGAGATGTTAAAATATGCAAAGTACCAACAGATGATAATGTATCTGACCCATTGACGAAGCCGCTGTCACAGCAGAAGCATGATCGTCATACTAGATCTCTAGGCATTAGGTATATGTCTGAGTGGTCTTAGTGCAAGTGGGAGATTTGTTGGGATATGCCCTAAGACAAGTCATTAGATGATTGTTTAAGACATACAATGTTTATGGTTTTATGAATGGCAATTCATTATTATATATTATTCTTTTAACTGTGCATTGTGAATTAATATATATGTTAATGTCCTTAGAATAATATTGTATTATTCTTAAAGATGTCCCTAGTCAAGTATTATCATGAATAGGGATAATGATAATACGTAAAGACTAGTATATGTTGATCGATGAATTGTTCATTGATATGAGATATCAAATCAACATATGGGTACATGTTAGAGAACGATGTACTGGACAGACCCACCATGAGAATGCAACATGGATAGTTATATGATCGTCATATGCAATTCTCATAGTGATAATAATGTATGTAATCCTTACGACTTGTGATCATCAGAGATCCCAACATAAGGAGTTATGTATCTTGATATCGTCAAACGTTACCCGTAACAGGGTATACTATAAAGTCGACTATTGGATACACTACGAATTATGTAGAGGGATGTTGACTGATCGAGATAGGATTTGTCCCTGCTATATAACAGGAGATGTGTTAGGCCCTTGATCAAGTGAGAACTAAAATGCATGGCCATGCTCGAATGAGTCGATATGAGATATCGAGCTTATTCGTTTATTCTAGTTCTACTTGGGGATCAAGAAATAAAGATTGAATATACGAGTATGACTATTCCATGACTCGTGTTCAATCTAAACACAAAGGACAAAGGGATTAAGTTACAGGATTAATATTATCACAAATTCTAAAGGTTATGTCGAGTCATTGACATTCTTGTAATTTGGGTAGCATTGATGTGTTGCTAGATACCGCTCAATGCTTGAAACATAAAATGAGATTTTATGTCACTGCCAACATTACAAGATCCTATCGGGTCGCACAAAAGATTAAATCGAGAAGGGAAATTAAATTCATGGGATGAATTAAATAATTAAGAGGAGTCTTAATTAATAATCATAATGATTAATTAAATCATGGGCTTAAGCCCATGAGGCTTTATGAAAGCCTTTAATTAATTATATAAAATATGATTGCATGGTGTTTTAATTAGGAAGACAACTTCATAACACAAAACCCTACACAAGCTAATAAGCTCTCGGCCGCACACTTGAACTCTCGGCCTCCTTCAAAGTCGTGTGGTTCTTGGTGGTTTTCGAGCAATCTTTCGATTGTGAATCGAGTTAGCTTCGTGTATCGGTTTAATAACTTGTCTAGCAACTTGTTATTAAACCATCCCTTCACTCGATTTGATCGTGTGGATACCGTTGAGGCAAACCTCATCGAGTTTTGCTAGTGACTCGGAGAAGGCGTAAGACGTGGTGCTGCTCCGTGGATTCTGCTTCAAACACGCTACAATGGTGAGACCTTCGTATTCCTTAATCCGATATGATAACCTATGTATAGATCTGCTGGTTTGTAATCCTAAAATTTTATTCCGCTGCGTTGTATGCTCATAGGATTATCTAACAACAGACGCATCGTTGCAGAGTTTGGGCTGTGTATTGATGCAGGAGAAGCACGTGGTGGCTTATGCTTCGAGACAGTTGAAGCCTCATGAGACCAGATACCCAGTCCATGATCTGGAACTGGCGGCCATTATTTTCGCCTTGAAGATTTTGCATCATTATCTTTATGGTACGACGTTTACCATCTATACGGACCATAAGAGCCTGAAGTTCCTATTCACTCAGGCTGAACTGAATATGCGTCAAAGAAGATGGATGGATTTGCTCAAGGATTATGACTGTGAGATTGAGTACCATCCTGGTAAAGCAAATTTGATAGCAGACGCCTTAAGTCGGAAGGTGAAAAGTACTGCTGAAGACGCTATGCGTTTATCAGCGATGATGACTTCTTATTGCCATCTGGGCTATGATTTCGATGTGGACACATCGCCGGTGCGAGTGTCGACCTTGTTGGCCGAGCCAGACATATATGAGGCTATCAGGAAAGTCCAGAGGTCGGATGATGAGGTTCAGAGATGGTCATCGATAGTACTTCAAGGACAGCCATCAAAGTTCAGAGTGGCAGAAGATGATTCCTTGAGACTGGGCAACCGATGGGTAGTCCCAGATACACCAGAGTTGCGTAGAGGAATATTAGAGCGAGCTCACAGTAGTCGGTTCAGTATCCACCTAGGAGGAAGGAAGATGTACAAGGACCTATGCGGTCAATTCTGGTGGAGACGCATGAAGCGTGATGTGATCACTTTTGTTAAAAGATGTTTGATCTGCCAGCAGGTAAAGGCAGAAAGACAGAGGCCTGGTGGCGAGCTGAAGAGCTTGGAAGTGCCTAAGTGGAAGTGGGAACATATATATATGGACTTTGTGACCCACTTGCCAAGAACGGCCTCTGGATTTGATGCGATCTGGGTGATCGTGGATAGGCTGACGAAGGTAGCTCATTTTATCCCTTACAGTACGACTTTCACGTATCTAAAGATGGCCCAATTATATGTACGGGATGTAGTGAGGTTGCATGGGGTTCCAGTCTCGATTGTGTCTGATAGAGACCCAAGGTTTACTTCTCATTTCTGGGAGGGCCTCCAGACAGCTTTGGGCATGGAGGACAGATGGCCAGACAGAGCGTACCATACAGATGCTCGAAGATATACTGAGGGCATGTATTTTGGAGTTTGATACTCCATGGCAGGATGCAGTGCCATTGGTCGTGTTCTCCTATAATAACAGCTATCAGTCGAGCATTCAAATGGCCCCTTTTGAAGCTCTTTACGGATGACGATGTAGGTCACCGCTGTATTGGGAGGACTTGACTAGTAAAACGGTCGGAGGACCGGATATGATTAAGGAAATGGAAGAAAAGATTAAGTTGATACGCCAAAAGATGAAAGCGGCCCAGGATAGGCAAGCAGCCTATGCCAATAAGCGACGACGACTGCTAGAATTCCAAGTAGGAGACAAGGTACTTCTTGAAAATCTCACCCTTCAGGGGTGTAGTTCGTTTTGGTATGCGGGGAAAGTTATCCCCGATGTATGTTGGGCCATATGAAGTATTGCAGCGTATCGATACTTTTGCTTACCGTTTGGCTCTATCGTCGTCTTTATCTGGGATTCATGATGTTTTCCATGTCTCTATGTTACGAAAGTATGAGCCAGACCCGTCTCATGTATTACAGCCTACCGAAGTGCAGTTAGATTCAGATGTATCCTACGTAGAACGACCGGTCAGGAATTCTGGATCGTGAGGATCGCAGATTACGAAGCAAAGTTATACCGATGGTCAAGGTTCAGTGGGATCGTCGGGGTGTCGAGGAGGCTACGTGGGAGACGGAACGGCATATGGTGCAGCACTACCCGGAACTATTTTCTGGTATGATTTATGTTTAGTTTCATTTTGGGTAAGTGCATGCGATTTCGAGGACGAAATCTTATAAGTGGGGGAGTAATGTGATGCACCAAAATTAATATATGCAATTTGGGCATTAATTATGTTTATATGATGAATTATGTTTATAATCGATTTATGTGATGGGTAATGAAGTGTTAACATGATTATTGTCAATTATGAGGAAGATATGAAGTTAGAGGAAGTTTGTTGCATTTTTTCTTAAATGCTTTTAAAATACCATGTTGGGGTATTTTATACATCATGTTAGTTGATGGGGTACAATTTTTATTAACCCATATACCCCAACTATACCCTTTACCCACTACCTTTATTCACTTTACACTTTCCCCTCCAAACTCCCCAATTCATTCCCAAAACCCTTCCCATTTACCATTTTCGAAATTCTTCAAAGGAGGAAGGAGGAAGCTCCACAAAATCTTTGTTTTTGAGATCTTGGTTAAGATTTGGAGTCTTCAAGAGGTATGGAACCCTTCCTAAAGTTTTTATGATGTTTGGTGTTGAAATGGGTTAGTTTTGATGTTGTTATGTGTGTTTGTTTTGGGTATATTGTGATGTCCCCGAAATGATTAATTGCAATTTGTAATACCCCCAAAATGTTATATGATTATGTGCTATGATGACGATTTATGTTATGTTTAAGGGTTGTGGTGTATTTAAATTGGGGAGTATAATTATGATATGATGATATGATTTAGGGGGCATGTTGAGTGTTTTAAAGGATGTATTAATTAAATGAAGTTAGAAAATATCGAGTGAGGATATTTTAATACATCGTACTAAATACCGGGACACAATTAAACACCACATGGCACCCCAACCACACCACCCCACCACCACCACTCGGTCACCACCCATCCCCCCACTTGGCAAACCCACTTGGCAACCCATCCCTTCTCAACCCATGCTCCACTCATTGGCTTGCAATCAACTCCCCTCCACCTCCTTCTCCCTCTCTTTCCCTCTCAAAATCGGTGGAGTAAGCTGCTTGTAGGAGGAGGAATAAGCTTGTGATTTTGTGTGCAAAAGCCTACCAAAGAAGAGGGGTAAAGTTTAATACTCTGTTTTTCAGAGTTTTGTTTGGGGTTTGGTTTTGGTGGGAGGTTTTATTGCATGATAGGTATAAGTTTGGGTGGAACCTTGGTAGGGATGCTTACATGGTAGTATTATGTAACTACTAGCATGTTGTTCGAGCTTTTTACATGATTTATGTGCTAGATTTCTTGTTATGAAACTATATGCTCGAAAATCTGGGAAAAGATAAGCATGCTCTGTTTCTGTTTAAGGTTGGTTGAGGATGAAGATTATGATGATGTTATGAAGCATGTTAACTTAGGTTTTGTTAAACCTTCGATTTAAATACATGCATGGTAGTTTTATGAAGCTTGTAACATCTTTGCTCAGGCATGTTTTACGCCTTATGAAGTAGAAATGATGGTATGAAATGAGGTGCTCAAAAATCTGGGGAAGTCCCGATTTTTCAGAGCTCTCGATCGATCGAGATTTTGGTCCCGATCGATCGAGCGAGACAGAATGTTTAAAGCATGTTTTGAATTCCAGGTGCCGATCGATCGAAGGATTTCTCGATCGATCGGTGAAGCTCCTCGATCGATCGGTCAAATGTTTCGATCGATCGATCGAGGCAGAATGTTGGGCACTGTTTGTGCACAGTTTCTCGATCGATCGAGACCTTGGGCCGATCGATCGAGAGAGGCAGAAAGTTGAAAAATAAGATGATGTTTTATTTTGTTAAGTTTATGATGTGAGATGGTATTGAGGCATCTAATAAGGTATTGTGTGGTCTTGTAGAACCATCCCAGGTACTGGCACCATCAAGGAGATAAAGTCTGTTGACTCCTCCTCCTTTTGAAAGGTACGTAAGAGACGTACGGGCATCGGACGGTAAAACACATCCCTACACTATGACTATGCATTTATCGCATGAATATATACGATGAAATGATGATGTTTATACGATGTTTATATGATGATGTTAATACGATGTTTATATGATGATGTTTATATGATGTTTATATGATGATGTTTATACGATGTTTATATAATGATGTGATACGATGTTATTTGTGGTAAGATGCCACGGGGTAAGATGCCCCACATGGTAAGAGGCCATGCGATGTTTATTTGTGGTAAGATGCCACGGGGTAAGATGCCCCACGTGGTAAGAGGCCATGCGATGTTTATTTGTGGTAAGATGCCACGGGTAAGATGCCCCACATGGTAAGAGGCCATGCGATGTTATTTGTGGTAAGATGCCCCACATGGTAAGAGGTCATGCGATGTTTATAATGTGGTAAGATGCCACAGGGTAAGATGCCCATATGCATGATTATGAATCAGGAACAACAAGAAGAAGGTAACGAATAACCAGCATGTTCACTTAACTAAGATGTCGTACATTTACTGTTATATTTTGTTATGTTGTTATAAGATGATGATGCTTATATGATGATGATGTTATAAGATGATGATATTTACAAGTTGATGATGCTTATATGATGATGATGTTATAAGATGATGATATTTATAAAATGAAGATGCTTATATGATGATGATGTTATAAGATGATGATATTTACAAGATGATGATGCTTATATGATGATGATGTTATAAGATGATGATATTTATAAAATGAAGATGCTTATATGATGATGATGTTATAAGATGATGATATTTACAAGATGATGATGCTTATATGATGATGATGTTATAAGATGATGATATTTACAAGATGATGACGCTTATATGATGATGATGTTATAAGACGATGATATTTATAAGATGATGATTTTAATCATTCATGTCAAGAATTAATGATTTTTATGCATGGCTATGAACAGAGATAACCAAAGAGGGTTAATGCGATTAACCAGGAAGTATACGTTACCAATTATTTTCATGCATTTATTTATATGCCATTGCCTTATGATGTTAAGTAACGATGTACATGCTCATGATGGGGTGTTCCTGTAGGTACACTTTTGGACTAAAGGACTAAGGGTCGGGTTGAGGCAGTGAGCTACGAGGAACACAGGAACGTATAGGATTCAGCTTCAGTTTAGTATCTACTCTAGGAGTAGTATAAATCTAACATATTAACATTCATTGTGGGAATGTAACTAATAAGCTTAAAGTTTTAATTGGCCTGTAATTCTGTTAGCTCATGTAACAACTAGAACCCTAAGATGTTATTAATGCATGATTAGTCCTTCTTATGTCTATTGATCACTGTTAAGGTGGGAAGACCCCACATTAGTGGTATCAGAGCAGTGGTTAGATAACTCGGGAATGAGTGAAGGGTAGCCTTAGCAATAAGTTGGCTAGGTGCTTACTTTTAAACATGTTGTGCGCATATGAAGTATGTAACTGTTATGCTAACATGTTATGTCTTTCTAACGATGTATTATATGAACTGCTTTTGGGTATTGTTGTTAACCCTTGTGTTGCAGCATAGCAGCAAATGCAGAAGTAAGCGATGTGAATTCATATGCACTTCTCCGTCGCCCATGCCTCTTGTAGTCTCGACCCCCGCTGGAAGAAGTTTGATAACTGATCAGATTGTTTATGACGGCCTCATTTATTTTGAGGGCAACGAGCTGAGGACAGACTTGATTGTTCTGGGAATGCCAGACTTCGAATGCATTGTGGGCACCGATGTGCTGAACAAGTATCTGGCAGTTGTGGACTGCAGACAAGGACTGTCCGATTCAGGTCTGATATGGGAGTCCAATGGACATTCTATGGGATGGTTCCCGTTCAAGAATTCCATTAATATCTGCTGTCAAGATGGCGCAGTCATTGGAACGAGACCATAAAGGATATCTCATCTATGTTGTTGATAGTACTGAGAAGAGGAAAGAGTTAAAGGTTGAGGATGTGCCCGTAGTGGCGGTATTTCCTGATGTATCTCCGGAAGAGATTCCCGGATTCCCACCGACGAGAGAGGTCGAGTTTGGGATTAAGTTACTACCAGGAACGTCTACCATTTCTCGTGCCCCGTATAGGATGGCACCAACGGAGCAAAAGGAGTTAAATGTTCAATTGCAGGAGCTCCTTGACAAGGGCTATATACGCCTTAGCGTATCGCCCTGGGGTGCACCAGTTTTATTTGTTAAGAAGAAAGATGGTTCGATGCGGCTGTGCATCGATTTCAGACAACTGAACAAAGCCATGATGAAGAATAAGTATCCGCTTCCGGGGATTGATGATTGGTTTAATCAGCTACAGAGTACGAGGCTCTACAGTAAGATCGATCTGAGGTCGGAGTATCATCAGATTCGAGTTCAAGAGGATGATGTACAGAAGACAGCTTTCAGGACTAGATATGGACACTATGAATTCCTGGTCATGCCTTTTGGGGTGACGAATGCCCCAGCTGTTTTATGAGCCTGATGAACAGGGTGCTCCAACCATGTTTGGATCAGTTTGTCATAGTTTTCATGGACGATATGCTTATTTACTCTCGAACTGAAGAGGGACACGTGAAGCACTTGAGAACAGTACTCCAGATCCTTAGGGATTGCCAGACCCCTGGCACAGCTGTCTCAGAAAGGAGTGTCGTTCTATTGGTCCGAAGCCTGTGAGGAAAACTTCCAAGAATTGAAGCGTCGTTTGACTACGACACCTATGTTGGTGATTCCTTCTAAGAATAAGAGGGATGCCTTGTACACGAATGCATCACTGCAGGGTTTGGACTGTGTGTTGATGCAAGATAAGCATGTGGTGGCTTATGCATCGAGGCGGTTGCAACCACATGAGGATGGGTACCCAGTCCATGATTTGGAGCTGGCAGCCGTTATATTTGCCTTGAAGATTTGGAGGCATTACTTGCATGGTACGTCGTTACCATCTACACGGGCCATAAGAGCCTGGAGTTTTGTTCACACAGGCTGAGATGAATATGCGACAAGGAAGTTGGATGTCATGAATTTATCAGCTATGATGACCTCTTGTTGCCATTGGGCTATGATTTTGATGTGGACACGTCGTCGGTGCGAGTGTCGACCTTGTTGGCGAAGCCAGACATATTTGAGGCTACTAGGAAAGCCCAGAGGTCAGATGATGAGGTTCAGAGGTGGTCGTTTTTAGTACTTCGAGGACAGCCATCAAAGTTCAGAATGGCAAAAGATGAATCCTTGAGGCTGGGCAACCGATGGGTAGTCCCAGATACGCCGGAGTTGCTTAAAGGAATATCGGAACGGGCTCTTAGTAGTCGGTTCAATATCCACCCAGGAGGAAGAAAAATGTATAAGGACCTAAGTGGTCAGTTCTGGTGGAGACGCATGAAGCACGATGTGATCACGTTTGTGAAAAGATGTTTGATCTGCCAACAGGTAAAGGCAGAAAGGCAGAGGCATGGTGGCGAGCTGAAGAGCTTGAAAGTACCTAAGTGGAAGTGGAGGCATATCATTATGGACTTTGTGACCCACTTACCAAGGACGGCCTCTGGATTTGATGCGATCTGGGTGATCGTGGATAGGCTAAAGAAGGTAGCTCACTTCATCCCCTACTGTATGACTTTTGCGTATCTAAAGATGGCCCAATCATACGTGTGGGATGTGGTGAGGTTGCATGAAGTTCCAGTCTCGATGTGTCTGACAGAGACCCAAGGTTCACTTCACATTTCTGGGAGGGTCTCCAGACAGCTTTGGGCACAGAGGTGAGACTGAGTACGGCCTATCACCCTCAGACAGACGGCCAAACAGAGCGTACCATTCAGACGCTCGAGGACATGTTGAGGGCATGTATTTTGGAGTTTGATACTCCGTGGCAGGGGTCAGTGCCGCTGGTGGAGTTCTCCTATAACAACAGTTATCAGGCAAGCATTCAAATGGCTCCTTTTGAAGCTCTGTATGGACGACAATGTAGATCACCGCTGTATTGGGAGGACTGGACTAGCAAAGCGGTCGGAGGACCGGATCTGATCAGGGATATGGAAAGTAAGATAAAATTGATACGCCAAAAGATGAAAGCGGCCTAGGATAGGCAGGCAGCCTATGCAAATATACGGCGACGACCGCTGGAATTCCAGTTAGGAGACAGGGTCTTCTTAAAGATCTCGCCCTTCAGGGGTGTGGTTCGTTTTGGGATGCGAGGGAAGTTATCTCCGAGGTATGTTGGGCCATATGAAGTTTTACAGCGTATCGGTACATTGGCATATGGTTTGGCTCTACCGCCATCCTTGTCTGGCATACATGATGTTTTCCATGTCTCCATGTTACGGAAGTATGAGCCAGACCCGTCTCATGTCTTACAGCCTACCGAAGTTCAGTTAGACTCAGATGTGTCCTACGTAGAATGACCAATCAGAATTCTGGATCGAGAGGATCGCAGACTACGAAGTAAAGTTATACCGATGGTCAAAGTTCAGTGGGATCGTCGGGGTGTCGAGGAGGCTTCATGGGAGACGGAACGGCATATGGTGCAGCACTATCCGGAACTATTCTCTGGTATTTTTTTATGTTTAGTTTCGATATGATGATGCATGTGGATTTCGAGGACGAAATCTTATAAGTAGGGGAGTAATGTAATACCCCCGAAATGTTATATGATTATGTGCTATGATGACGATTTATGTTATGTTTAAGGGTTGTGGTGTATTTAAATTGGGGAGTATAATTATGATATGATGTTATGATTTAGGGGGCATGTTGAGTGTTTTAAAGGATGTATTAATTAAATGAAGTTAGAAAATATCGAGTGAGGATATTTTAATACATCGTACCAAATACCGGGACACAATTAAACACCACATGGCACCCAACCACACCACCCCACCCCCACCACTCGGTCACCACCCATCCCCCCACTTGGCAACCCATCCCTTCTCAACCTATGCTCCACTCATTGGCTTGCAATCAACTCCCCTCCACCTCCTTCTCCCTCTCTTTCCCTCTCAAAATCGGTGGAGTAAGCTGCTTGTAGGAGGAGGAATAAGCTTGTGATTTTGTGTGCAAAAGCCTACCAAAGAAGAGGGGTAAAGTTTAATACTCTGTTTTTCAGAGTTTTGTTTGGGGTTTGGTTTTGGTGGGAGGTTTTATTGCATGATAGGTATAAGTTTGGGTGGAACCTTGGTAGGGATGCTTACATGGTAGTATTATGTAACTACTAGCATGGTTGTTCGAGCTTTTTACATGATTTATGTGATAGATTTCTTGTTATGAAACTATATGCTCGAAAATCTAGGAAAAGATAAGCATGCTCTGTTTCTGTTTAAGGTTGGTTGAGGATGAAGATTATGATGATGTTATGAAGCATGTTAACTTAGGTTTTGTTAAACCTTCGATTTAAATACATGCATGGTAGTTTTATGAAGCTTGTAACATCTTTGCCCAGGCATGTTTTACGCCTTATGAAGTAGAAATGATGGTATGAAATGAGGTGCTCAAAAATCTAGGGAAGTCCCGATTTTTCAGAGCTCTCGATCGATCGAGATTTTGGTCCCGATCGATCGAGCGAGACAGAATGTTTAAAGCATGTTTTGAATTCCAGGTGCCGATCGATCGAAGGATTTCTCGATCGATCGGTGAAGCTCCTCGATCGATCGGTAAAATGTTTCGATCGATCGATCGAGGCAGAATGTTGGGCACTGTTTCTGCACAGTTTCTCGATCGATCGAGACCTTGGGCCGATCGATCGAGAGAGGCAGAAAGTTGAAAAATAAGATGATGTTTTATTTTGTTAAGTTTATGATGTGAGATGGTATTGAGGCATCTAATAAGGTATTGTGTGGTCTTGTAGAACCATCCCAGGTACCGGCACCATCAAGGAGATAAAGTCTGTTGACTCCTCCTCCTTTTGAAAAGGTACGTAAGAGACGTACGGGCATCGGACGGTAAAACACATCCCTACACTATGACTATGCATTTATCGCATGAATATATACGATGAAATGATGATGTTTATACGATGTTTATATGATGATGTTTATACGATGTTTATATGATGATGTTTATACGATGTTTATATGATGATGTTTATACGATGTTCATATAATGATGTGATACGATGTTATTTGTGGTAAGATGCCACGGGGTAAGATGCCCCACATGGTAAGAGGCCATGCGATGTTTATTTGTGGTAAGATGCCACGGGGTAAGATGCCCCACATGGTAAGAGGCCATGCAATGTTTATTTGTGGTAAGATGCCACGGGGTAAGATGCCCCACATGGTAAGAGGCCATGCGATGTTATTTGTGGTAAGATGCCACGGGGTAAGATGCCCCACATGGTAAGAGGCCTTGCGATGTTTATAATGTGGTAAGATGCCACAGGGTAAGATGCCCATATTCATGATTATGAATCAGGAACAACAAGAAGAAGGTAACGAATAACCAGCATGTTCACTTAACTAAGATGTCGTACATTTACTGTTATATTTTGTTATGATGTTATAAGATGATGATGCTTATATGATGATGATGTTATAAGATGATGATATTTACAAGATGATGATGCTTATATGATGATGATGTTATAAGATGATGATATTTATAAAATGAAGATGCTTATATGATGATGATGTTATAAGATGATGATATTTACAAGATGATGATGCTTATATGATGATGATGTTATAAGATGGTGATATTTATAAAATGAAGATGCTTATATGATGATGATGTTATAAGATGATGATATTTACAAGATGATGATGCTTATATGATGATGATGTTATAAGATGATGATATTTATAAAATGAAGATGCTTATATGATGATGATGTTATAAGATGATGATATTTACAAGATGATGATGCTTATATGATGATGATGTTATAAGATGATGATATTTATAAAATGAAGATGCTTATATGATGATGATGTTATAAGATGATGATATTTACAAGATGATGATGCTTATATGATGATGATGTTATAAGATGATGATATTTACAAGATGATGACGCTTATATGATGATGATGTTATAAGACGATGATATTTATAAGATGATGATTTTAATCATTCATGTCAAGAATTAATGATTTTTATGCATGGCTATGAAACAGGGACAACCAAAGAGGGTTAATGCGATTAACCAGGAAGTACACGTTACCAATTATTTTCATGCATTTATTTATATGCCATTGCCTTATGATGTTAAGTAACGATGTACATGCTCATGATGGGTTGTTCCTGTAGGTACACTTTTGGACTAAAGGACTAAGGGTCGGGTTGAGGCAGTGAGCTACGAGGAACACAGGAACGTATAGGATTCAGCTTCTGTTTAGTATCTACTCTAGGAGTAGTATAAATCTAACATATTAACATTCATTGTGGGAATGTAACTAATAAGCTTTAAAGTTTTAATTGGCCTGTAATTCTGTTAGCTCATGTAACAACTAGAACCCTAAGATGTTATTAATGCATGATTAGTCCTTCTTATGTCTATTGATCACTGTTAAGGTGGGAAGACCCCACACAATTAAAGCATTAATTATGTTTATATGATGAATTATTAAGATGATTAAGTTGTGCGTGGAAAATGAAGTGTTAGCATGATTTAATTGTGTTGATTTTAATTATGAGGAAGGTATGGATTTAATGAAGTTGGTTGCATTTTTGTAAAATGCTTTTAAAATACCATGTTGGGGTAATTTACACATCATGTTAATTATTGGGTATAATTTAATTAACCCATACCCCACTATACCCAACCCACTTCATTCATTTTAACCCATCACTCTTAAAATCCCCAAAATCCCTTCCCAACCCAAAACCCTTCCATTTTCGTTTTTGGGCTTAAAGAAGAAGAGGAATCCTTCCAAAAACTTGATTTGTGAAAATTGTTGGGAGATTTGGAGTCCCCAAGAGGTATGGATACCTCCTTGTTGTTTTTGTAATGTTTTATTTGAGTTTGATATGGTTTTGGAGGGTTTTGAAATGGGTTTGTTTTGGGTATGTGTTGTATGGGTTTGGGGTATGGTTTTATGAGGTTTTGTGGTGGTAAGTTGTTGGGATGTATTTGGTTTAAGATGTATTGGTTTATTTGGGAGTTTTATGCCAAAAAATGGAGTTCACCCGAAAAAGTCACAGCGACCGATCGATCGGTACCAGGGCAAAGATCGATCGGTGCATGTGCGAAGCGAGGGCTGAAGTTTCTTTATTTACCGATCGATCGGTAGAAGTGACCGAATGATCGGTGGATGACTAACGATCGATCGGTAGCTTGGACCGATCGATCGGTGAAATGCCGTAGCTTAAATTTTAATTATGAACAGTTACCGATCGATCGGCAAGGGTGACCGATCGATCGGTAAAGCGATTTTGCTGAAGATGATTTTCTTGGCTTAAGTGATGGAATTTTTGGTATTTGGCTATTGTTTAGCTTCTAATATCGATTTGTATGGTTGTGTGGAACCATCACAGGTGCCAACAACATCGAGAAGATAGAGTTCTTCAATTTCTCCACTTTTGGAATTAAGGTACGTAAGAAGCGTACGGGCATCGGACGGTAACACACTCCTAACTATGACTATGCATTGATTGCGTAAGTATTTATGATGTGATAATGATGTTTATGATGATGATTGTGATAAGTAAGTTATGTTGATGATGTTTATGATGATTATTGTGATAAGTAAGTTTATGATGATGATGTCTATGATGATGATTGTGATAAGTAAGTTTAAGATGATGATGTTTATGAAGATGATATGATAAGTAAGTTTATAATAATGTTATGCGATGTTTATAAAAGGGTAAGATGCCCATATGGTAAGATGCCATACGATGTTATTATGTGGTAAGATGCCACGGGGTAAGATGCCCATATGGTAAGATGCCATACGATGTTATTATGTGGTAAGATGCCACGGGGTAAGATGCACATATGGTAAGAGGCCATACAATGTTATTATGTGGTAAGATGCCACGGGGTAAGATGCCCATATGGTAAGAGGCCATACGATGTTATTGTGTGGTATGATGCCACAGGGTAAGATGCTCATATGCATGAAGGTAAATCAGGGTCAACAAGAAGAAGTTAACAAACAGCCAGCAAGTTTACTTAACCAAGACTTCGTACATTTACTGTTATATTTTGTTATGATGCTTATATGATGATGATGTTATAAGATGATGACGTTATAAGATGATGATGTTATAAGATGATGATACTATAAGATGATGATGCTTATATGATGATGATGTTATGAGATGATGATATTATAAGATGATGATGTTATAAGATGATGATACTATAAGATGATGATGCTTATATGATGATAATGTTATGAGATGATGATATTATAAGATGAGGATATTATAAGAGGATGATGTTATAAGATGATGAGATTTATAAGATGATAATGCTTATATGATGATGATGTTATAAGATGAAGATATTTATAAGACGATGATTTTAATCATTCATGTCAAGAATTAATGATTATATGCATGGCTATGAAACAGGGACAACCAAAGAGGGTTAATGCAATTAACCAGGAAGTATATGTTACCAATTATTTTCATGCATTTATTTATATGCCACTGTCTTATGATGTTAAGTAACGATGTACATGCTCATGATGGGTTGTTCTTGTAGGTACACTTTTGGACTAAAGGACTAAGGGCCGGGTTGAGGCAGTGAGCTATGAGGAGCATGAAAGATGTTAGGATTCAGGATTTCTGGATAGTCTCTACTCTAGTAGTAGTATAATTCTATCGATTTAACATCCGTTTTGAGAATGTAATTAATTATGTTTGAAATTTCATTTTTGTCCCGTAATCTTATTAGCTCAAAGTTACAACCGGAACCCTTAAGAGGTTATGAATGCATGTTTAGTCCATAATACGTGTATAATATGATGTTAAGGTAGGAAGACCCTACATATATGTTATTTATGGTTGGGGTATGATTTTTGAAGTGCTTTATGTGGGTTTTAGTGGGTTATGTTGTTGTTGTTGTAGGAAAGTTTGGGTTCGAATGGTTTAAGATGGAGCTTGAAAAATGCTCAAAAATGGTGAAAAATCGCGCACCAGCAGGTGGCGATCGATCGCCTGAAATGAGGCGATCGATCGCCGAAGGCCAGTAGCCATTTCGCGTATCAGGCGATCGATCGCCTCAAGTAGCGATCGATCGCCACTGTTTAAAAAGTGGAAAATGATGATTTTTGTTGAATTTGTGGTATTTGGCTATTGTTTAGCTTCTAATATCAATTTGTATGGTTATGTAGAACCATCCCAGGTACCCACAACTTCACGGAGATAAAGTTCTACAACTTCTCCATTTTTGGAATTAAGGTACGTAAGAAACGTACGGGCATCGGACGGTAAACCATACTTCTATACTATGACTATGTAATGATTGCACAAGTATTTATGATGCTTATGATGATGATTATGTTAAATAAGTTATGATTATGAAGTTATGTTAAATGAAAATGATATGACGTTTACGATGACGATTACTATAAGATGATGATGTTTATACGATGTTTATATAATGATACGATGTTTACGATGTGGTAAGATGCCACACGATAAGGGTAAGATGCCCATATGGTAAGATGCCATACGATGTTTCAGATGTGGTAAGATGCCACACGATAAGGGTAAGAGGCCCATATGGTAAGATGCCATGCGATGTTTATGATATGGTAAGATGTCATGTGATAGGGTAAGATGCCCATATGCATGAATGTGAATCAGGGTCAACAAAAAGAAGTTAACGAATAACCAGCAAGTTTACTTAACTAAGATTTCGTACATTTACTGTTATATTTTATTATGATGTTATAAGATGATGACGCTTATATGATGACGATGTTTATAAGATGATGATTTTATAAGATGATGATGCTTTATGATGACGATGTTTATAAGATGATGATGTTATATGATGATGATGTTTACAAGATGATGATGGTTATAAGATGACGATGTTTATGATATGATGATGATGATGTATGTTTAACTATGTTATTAAGAATGGTTGAATGTACGGTGGTTATTATGGGCAAGCGAGGAAGGTACTTGCCGCTCACATAACTAGCGAGGGGATACATCCGCTATCAAGGCGTAGCGAGGGGTATCATATTCCGCTAAGCGAGGAGATACATCCGCTATCAAGGCGTAGCGAGGGGTATCACAATTCCGCTTTATGTCGAGCGAGGGGGCCAATTGTGCCGCTGTCATAATAGAACCAGGATAGTCCCATTTTGTGAGACCCCGTTATCTCAAACATACTATTAGGTGCAATTAGGAGAATTAAACATACTTAATCAGAGTATTTAGATCATATTGACAAATTGAGCTGAAGTGTCAAAGTAAAAAGACATGCCAAAATAACTTGTTACACTCTTTAACAATTTGGGTAAAGCTACTTCTACTGTACTCCTAGTAGAACTACACAAAATAGGTCTTTATCTTGTTATCTTGTAGCACTCATTACAGCTCAGCTTATCAACCTGACTCTGATTCTCTTTAGTAAAAGCACCTACAAGAACAACCCCAACAATGAGCACATCATAATTCATAGTCAACATAATATGAATGTAACGTAAATGCATAAATCATAAATACAAACACTTCCTGTATTTCCATCGCATTTACTACGCCCATTGGTTGTCCCTGTACAATAACTCATAAATAATCAACATATGAAATTATGGTTCTTAAAAA
This sequence comes from Haberlea rhodopensis, assembly GCA_907163345.1. Taxonomy (NCBI): domain Eukaryota; kingdom Viridiplantae; phylum Streptophyta; class Magnoliopsida; order Lamiales; family Gesneriaceae; genus Haberlea; species Haberlea rhodopensis. The sequence continues at coordinate 575,476 of CAJQUN010000273.1, read as the reverse complement.
TGTCATGACATATCTTTACTTCTTAAATCCTTACTTCAATCCTGAGTCATTTATCATTAGTGTATTTCAATGCTTCTTACTTCTCCACGTAAGCGGAATTCTTCATCGCTTCTTATGGAAATCCACGTAAGCGGAATTCTTCCTCGCTTCTTATGGAAGTTCGCGTAAGCATTAAAATCCTCACTAGGATAACCTTGACTCGTGAAATACACCTCTTATATTTCACAACATACATATGCAAAAACGAAGCATATCAACATGTATCAATCATCATGCACTATCTTATGCATATCTTACTTTACCTTGTGTTAAATAAATAATCACATAATACATGTTACCATTGGGATGTCCGTACGTCGCTTACGTACCTTTCCAAAATGTAGTGTGTTGCGGGACTCTATCCCCTGCGCTGTGTAGCTGTCTGTGAAGGCTCACTTTTTGGCTCGACTTTCCTTCAAGAAAAAGAGTAATAAAACGTGATCTTCTTCCTCCTACCTGTTGCCTGAATGTGGCTCGAGTTTTAGGAGAGAAGGAGGAGAGGTTGGAGGAGGGAAAGTGTTTAATTCAGATGGACCAAAAGTCCTCCTTGGCCAACTCTGCTTTTTCGGAAAACAGGGGTAGGGGCATGGGTTGTGGCCAAGTGGGGGGGGGGGGGGGGTGGTGTGTTTGTGTGATGCCCCGAAATTAATTAATGGCAATCTGGACATTAATTATGTTTATATAATGAATTATTGCGATGATTAAGTTATGTGTGGAAAATGAAGTGTTAACATGATTTAATTGTGTTGATTTTAATTATGAGGAAAGTATGGATTTAATGAAGTTGGTTGCATTTTTGTAAATGCTTTTAAAATACCATGTTAGGGTATTTTATACATCATGTTAAGTATTGGGGTGCAAATTTAATTAACCCTTATAATCCCCACTACCCCACCTTTTAACTCACTTTACCCTTTTCACTCTTAAATCCCCAAATTCATCCCAACCCTATTATTTCATCCCATTTTTGTCCAAGCCAAGGAGGAGGAGGAGAAATCCTTGAACACTCTCCATTTGTTGAAATCTTAGTAAGATTTTGGATCCTCAAGATGTATGGAACCAATCCTAAAGTTTTTATGATGTTTGGTTTTGAAATGGGATGATTTTGAAGTGATTTATGTGGGTTTGTTTGGGTATGTGTTGTATGTTGTTGGGGTATGATTTTTGAAGTGTTTTATGTGGGTTTTAGTGAGTTATGATGATGTTGGTGTTGTTGGAAAGTTTGGGTTTGTATGGTACGAGATAGAGCTTTGAAAATGCACAAAAATGGTGAGAAATCGCGCACCAGCAGGTGGCGATCGATCGCCTGAAATGAGGCGATCGATCGCCGATGGCCATTAGCCGTTTCACGTAGCAGGCGATCGATCGCCTAAAATTAAGCGATCGATCGCCGCAAGGCAAAAGAGCGAGGCGATCGATCGCCTCAGGTAGCGATCGATCGCCACTGTGTAAAACATGGAAAATGATGATTTTTTATGAATTTTTGGTATTTGGCTATTGTTTAGCTTCTAATATTGATTTGTATGGTTATGTAGAACCATCCCAAGTACCCACAACCTCAAGGAGATAAAGCTCTCCTGATTTCTCCACTTTTGGGAATTAAGGTACGTAAGAAACGTACGGGCATCGGACGGTAAACCATACTCCTACATATGATGTTTATAATGATGATGTTTATGATGATAATGATTATGATGATGATGTTTATGATGATGATTATGATAAGTAAGTTATGATGATGATGATTATGATGATGATGTTTACGATGATGATTTTGATAAGTAAGTGATTTTGATAAGTAAGTTTATGATGATGATGTTATGATGATGATGTTTATGATAAGTGAGTTTATGATGATGATGTTATGATGACGATGTTTATGATAAGTAAGTTTATGATGATGTGATACGATGTTTATTATGTGGTAAGATGCCACGGGGTAAGATGCCCATATGGTAAGAAGCCATACGATTTTATTATGTGGTAAGATGCCACAGGGTAAGATGCCCATATGGTAAGAAGCCATACAAATTTATTATGTGGTAAGATGCCACGGGGTAAGATGCCCATATGGTAAGAAGCCATACGATTTTATTATGTGGTAAGATGCCACGGGGTAAGATGCCCATATGGTAAGAGGCCATACGACTTTATTATGTGGTAAGATGCCACGGGGTAAGATGCCCATATGGTAAGACGCCATACGATATTATGATGTGGTAAGATGCCACAGGGTAAGATGCCCATATGCATGAATATGAATCAGAAACAACAAAAAGAAGTTAATGAATAACCAGCATATTTACTTAACCAATATTTCATGCATTTACTACGATGTTTTTAAGATGTTAAGTAAATTGTATATGCTCAATGTGTTGTCCCTGTAGGTACACTTTTGGACCGAAGGGCCTAAGGTCGGGTTGAGGCGGTGAGCTAAAAGGAACAAGATGAATATAGGATGCAGGATTTTGATAGTCTCTACTCTAAGAGTAGTGTAAACCTATAGCTTTAACATTCATTATTGAGAATGTAATTAATTAGTTTTTGGAAATTTTATTTTGGCCTGTAATCTTCTTAGCTCAAGCTACAACCGGAATCCCTAAGAGGTTATGAATGCATGTTCAGTCCATTATATGTGTATATTATGATGTTAAGGTAGGAAGACCCTACAGTTTGGGTGGCCTCGTGGTGTTTAATTGTGTCCCGGTATTTCATACGATGTATAAAATATCCCTCTCTGATGTTTTATAATTTTACCACATCAATACATCATCAAAAACACCTAACATGCCTCCTAAATCATATCATCAAAATAAATATAACACCAACCACATTCCTTAATTCCCCAACATAATCACATGCTTTTATCACATAAAGCATAACCCATAACCCCAAATTAAATCATGCCTTTAACACATAATAAAATTAGTACATCAAAGCATGTTTACACATAATCCTTTCGGGGATATCACAATACTCCCCTACTTATAAGATTTGGTCCCCAAAATCAAACATGCTTACCATCATGAGGTAAAAGAATACATAAACGCATACCAGAAAACAGCTCTGGGTAGTGCTGCACCATGTGTCGCTCTGTCTCCCACGTGGCCTCCTCGACACCCCTACGATCCCAATGAACCTTGATCATAGGAATAACTTTGTTCCGAAGCCTGCGGTCCGCTCTATCCAAGATCTTGATAGACGCTCCACATAGGAAACATCGGATTCTAACTGTACCTCTGAAGGCTGCACCACATGTGAAGGATCTGGCTCGTACTTCCTCAGCATAGATACATGGAGTTAAATGGTACGCCAGAGTACCAACACGCTGCAAGATCTCATACGGCCCTACATATCTTGGGGATAACTTTCCCGCATCCCAAACCGTACCATGCCTCTGAAAGGTGAGATCTTCAGAAAAACTCTGTCGCCTAACTAAAATTCCAACGGCCTTCACCGCTGATTGGCATACGCTGCCTGTCTGTCCTGAGCTGCCTTCATCTTTCTCCTGATAACCTTTACCTTCTCTTTCATATCTTGGACCAACTCTGGTCCCCCGACCGATTTACGGTCCACATCATCCCAACACAAAGGCGACCTGCAACGCCTGCCATATAGGGCTTCAAATGGAGCCATCTGTATGCTAGCCTGGTAACTGTTATTATAAGAAAATTCCACCAAGGCTACTGAGTCCTGCCAAGAAGTGTCGAACTCCAGCACACAAGCCCTCAACATATATTCGACCGTCTGTATCGTACGCTCGGTCTGCCCGTCCGTCTGGGGATGATAGGCTATGCTCAACCTCAACTCTGTACCTAGAGCTGACTAAAGACCCTCCCAGAAGTGAGATGTGAACCGCGGATCTCGATCAGACACAATCGAAACATGGATCCCGTGAAGTCTCACCACGTCTCTGATATATAACTGTGCCATCCTCAAGTACGTGAAGGTCATACAGTATGGAATGAAATGAGCACTCTTAGTCAATCTGTCGACGACTACCCATATAGCATCAAAACCCGAAACAGTCCTTGGTAAGTGGGTCACGAAATCCATAGACACGTGCTGCCACTTCCACTCGGGTATCTCCAAACTCCTTAGCTCACCACCGGGCCTCTGCCTCTCAGCCTTCACCTGCTGACAAATCTAACAGCGCTTGACGAATGAGGTGACATCTTGTTTCATACGCCTCCACCAGAACTGGCTGCGTAGATCCTTATACATTTTCTTCCCGCCCGGGTGGACACTCATCCTGCTGCAATGAGCTCGTTGTAATATACCCCGACGCAACTCGGGTGTATCTGGAACCACCCATCTGTCGCCAAGCCTCAGAGAACCATCCTCAGCCACTCTGAATCTCGATGGCTGACCTGAATGAACCACTGACATCCATCTCTGAACCTCTGCATTGGTCCCCTGAGCCTTTCTGATGTGATCATAAATAACAGGCTCAGCTAACAAGGTCAAAACCTATACCGGTGAAGAAGACACATCATAATCAAATCCCAAATGCAGTAGGAGCCCAACATAGCTGATAGACACATGGCATCCTCTGCTGTGCTCCTCACCTTCCGACTCAAAGCGTCGGCTGTCAAGTTTGCTTTTCCCGTATGGTATTCGATTTCACTGTCATAGTCCTTCAGCAGGTCCATCCATCTCCTCTGCCTCATATTCAGCTCAGCCTGTGTAAACAAGAACTTCAGGCTCTTGTGATCAGTGAAGATGGTAAATGAGGTACCAAATAAGTAGTGTCGCCATATCTTCAGGGCTAACACTATAGCTGCTAACTCCAGATCTTGGATTGGATACCTCTTCTCGTGTGGCTTCAACTGTCTCGAAGCATAAGCCACTACATGTCTGTCCTGCGTCAGTACGCATCCTAGGCCCTGTAGCGATGCGTCAGTATAAAGAACAAATCCTTTGTTCTCCCTGGGAATCACCAAAACTGGTGCAGTAGTTAGTCTGTGCTTTAATTCCCGGAAACTCTGCTCGCAAGCCTCTGACCAACAAAATGGGACTCCCTTCTGAGTCAGCTGTGTAAGTGGCTTGGCGATCTTTGAGAAACCCTCGACGAAACGTCGATAATAGCCAGCCAACCCAAGAAAACTTCGAATCTCACTGACTGAAGTAGGGGCAGACCAATCCATAACTGCCTCTATCTTCCTCGAGTCTACTGATATCCCCTCTTGTGATATGATATGGCCTAAGAATGCCACACTGCTCAGCCAGAACTCACACTTGCTGAGTTTGGCGTACAACTGGTGATCTCTGAGAATCTGTAGTACTGTCCTCAAATAATCGGCATCTTCCTCCTCACTCCTTGAGTAGACAAGGATGTCATCAATGAACATGATCACGAACTGATCGAGGTACTCTTGAAATACTCTGTTCATCAAACTCATAAAAACTGCAGGTGCATTTGCACACCGAAAGGCATCACCAAGAACTCATAGTGTCCATACCGCGTTCTAAAAGCTGTCTTCTGGACATCATCAGCTCTAACCCGCACCTGGTGATAGCCCGACCTCAAATCTATTTTTGAGTAAACCTCTGTACCCTGAAGCTGATCGAACAGATCATCAATCCTCGGAAGTGGACACCTGTTCTTCACTGTGGCCTTGTTCAGTTGCCTGCAGTCAATGCACAGACGCATTGAACCATCCTTCTTTTTCACGAACAAGACTGGTGCACCCCAAGGCGATACAATAGGACGAATGTATCCCTTGTCGAGGAGCTCCTGTAACTGCACTTTCAGCTCTCTCAGCTTTGTCGGTGCCATCCTGTATGGGGCACGAGAGATGGCTGATGTCCCCGGCAGTAGCTCAATGGCAAACTCCACATCTCTGATCGGCGGAAACCCTGGAATCTCATTCGGGAATACATCAATGAACTCCACCACAACCGGAATGTCCTCGGCTCTCACTTCCTTCTCTTCTGATGCATTCACGACATAAATAAGGTAGCATGTGTGGCCGTGTTCCAATAACCGCGACATCTTGACCACTGAGATTACTGGAATCTTTGGACGAGAGTCGTCCCCATAAAAAGTCCACTGGAACCCCTGATCAGACAGAAAACGTACCATCCTCTGTCGGCAATCTACTACAGCTCGGTATCTGCTCAACACATCAATGCCGATAATGCAGTCAAAATCTGCCATCTCTAACTGAATCAGATCGGCCCTCGGATCATTGCCCTCAAAATAAATGAGGCAATCAGATAACAGTCGGTCTGCAGTCGCATACTTTCCCGTGGGTGTCGAGACCATGAGAGGCGTGGGTAACAGAGACGAGCACAAGCGGTGTCTCTCCACAAAAGTAGCAGATACAAAGGAATGGGAAGCACCTGTATCTATCAATAAAAATAAATGACATGTACCAGCAATGACCTCCTCCGGGGCTGCCTCAGCCTGCTCCCGAGTCAGTGCATACACCTGCCCCTGCGGCGGCCCTGCCGTCTGACCTCCCTGTGGTCGAGGTGCAAACTGCTGTCTCTGTGGTGCCCTCCCAGCATCAAACCTTGGCCTATTCGGCCCGGAGTCTGCCTGACCTGCCCGATTGGGGCAACCTCGAGCCAAGTGGCCCATCTTGCCACAAATATAGCAACCCTGACAGTCACGTGACAAGTGCCATCCTCCACAGTTGTTACATCGATTTCCTCCTATCTTACTTCCCTGGGATGGTCCTCGGTTACTTTGCTTCTGACTTTGAGACTTCTTCCCACTGAATCTAGGAGATGATGAGGCCCCACGAGCCTTGAACTGATCCCCTCGTGGCCTCAGGCTATCAACAGCTGGTCTCTGAGGTGGTACAAAAGGGGGTACAACATCCTTGTACGCGCCCACTGCAATCTCTGCCAACTCTGCCCGTGTCAGGGCGTCATCAAAAGAGCTGGGGCTGTTGGAGACAACTTGATCAAACAGTTCTGTCCTCAGTCTCTTCAGAAAGTTTCTCATCTTTGCATGACTGCTGACAGCAATATGAGGTACATACCTCAGCAGTGAGGAATACTGCATAGCGTAGTCTGATACTGACAGGCTGCCCTGCTTCAAATTATTGAACTCATCTTCCTTTAATTGTCTGGCAGCTGCAGAAAAGTATCGGTTAAGGAACCGGGTCCTGAAAACAGTCCAATCAACCGTCATATCCTGAGCTCTCAGCTCCATGACTGTTGTCTTCCACCACATGGAAGACTTCTTCGCTAACTGAAACTCTGCCAACCTCAGCCAGGCAGTCCGTGCACTGGGTGCAGATACGAATATCTGTTCCAGTCTCTCAAGCCATTCCTCGGCTGCTTCCCCAGTCTCTGTCCCTTCAAATAGCGGTGGATGATAACTCAAGAACTGGGTCAGACTTATCTCCCCTGGTAGCAGTATCTGTGCAATAGGCTCCAAGCCTAGAGCAAGTGGCGGTAACGGATTCGTCTGAGCAATACTAGCGTTCATACTGCCCATATCCCCTACCTCTTCATTGAGGTTCTACGGGATAATAGCCGCCATACTGCAACACAAGAGTTAACAACAATACCAAAAGCAGTTCATAATATAAGCCGTTATATAACAAGAGTATCATATTCAAAAGCATGTTAGTATAACACTTATACAACAATATGCATCACATGCATAACATGCCCAACAATGAATACCTAGCCAACTTGTCTCTAAAGGCTACCCTTCACTCTTCCCTGGTTATCTAACCCCTGCTCTGATATAACTAAATGTGAGACCCCGTTATCTCAAACATACTATTAGGTGCAATTAGGAGAATTAAACATACTTAATCAGAGTATTTAGATCGTGTTGACAAATTGAGCTGAAGTGTCAAGGTAAAAAGACATGCCAAAATAACTTGTTACACTCTTTAACAATTTGGGTAAAGCTACTTCTACTGTACTCCTAGTAGAACTACACAAAATAGGTCTTTATCTTGTTATCTTGTAGCACTCCTTACAGCTCAGCTTATCAACCTGACCTTGATTCTCTTTAGTAAAAGCACCTACAGGAACAACCCCAACAATGAGCACATCATAATTCATAGTCAACATAATATGAATGTAACGTAAATGAATAAATCATAAATACAAACACTTCATGTATTTCCATCGCATTTACTACGCCCATTGATTGTCCCTGTACCATAACTCATAAATAATCAACATATGAAATTATGGTTCTTAAAAATGTCATGACATATCTTTACTTCTTAAATCCTTACTTCAATCCTGAGTCATTTATCATTAGTGTATTTCAATGCTTCTTACTTCTCCACGTAAGCGGAATTCTTCCTCGCTTCTTATGGAAATCCACGTAAGCGGAATTCTTCCTCGCTTCTTATGGAAGTTCGCGTAAGCATTAAAATCCTCACTAGGATAACCTTGACTCGTGAAATACACCTCTTATATTTCACAACATACATATGCAAAAACGAAGCATATCAACATGTATCAATCATCATGCACTATCTTATGCATATCTTACTTTACCTTGTGTTAAATAAATAAACACATAATACATGTTACCATTGGGATGCCCGTACGTCACTTACGTACCTTTCCAAAATGTAGTGTGTTGCGGGACTCTATCCCCTGCGCTGTGTAGCTGTCTGTGAAGGCTCACTTTTTGGCTCGACTTTCCTTCAAGAAAAAGAGTAATAAAACGTGATCTTCTTCCTCCTACCTGTTGCCTAAATGTGGCTCGAGTTTTAGGAGAGAAGGAGGAGAGTTTGGAGGAGGGAAAGTGTTTAATTCAGATGGACCAAAAGTCCTCCTTGGCCAACTCTGCTTTTCCGGAAAACAGGGGTAGGGGCATGGGTTGTGGCCAAGTGGGGGGTGGGAGGGTGGTGTGTTTGGGTGGCCTCGTGGTGTTTAATTGTGTCCCGGTATTTCATACGATGTATTAAAATATCCCTCTTTGATGTTTTATAATTTTACCACATCAATACATCATCAAAAACACCTAACATGCCTCCTAAATCATATCATCAAAATAAATATAACACCAACCACATTCCTTAATTCCCCAACATAATCACATGCTTTTATCACATAAAGCATAACCCATAACCCCAAATTAAATCATGCATTTAACACATAATAAAATTAGTACATCAAAGCATGTTTACACATAATCCTTTCGGGGATATCACACATTTCTAATTAACATTGTTGATTAAGAGCATATAAGTGAAGTACGATTTTAATCATTTATGTCAAGAACTAATGATTATATGCATGACTATGAAACAGGGACAACCAAAGAGGGTTAATACGATTAACCAGGGAGTATACATTACCAATTACTTTCATGCATTTATTTATATGCCATTACCCTATGATGTTAAGTGATGATGTACATGCTCATGATGGGTTGTTCCTGTAGGTACACTTTTGGACAAAAGGACTATGGGCAGGGTTGAGGCAGTGAGCTATGAGGAGCATGAAAGAAGTTAGGATGCAGGATTTTTGGATAGTCTCTACTCTAGGAGTAGTATAATTCTATCGCCTTAACATTCATTTGAGAATGTAATTAATGAATTTTTGAAATTTCATTTTTGGCCTGTAATCTTAATAGCTCAAATCACAACCTGAACCTTAAGACGCTATTAATGCATGTTTAGTCCCTAATATGTTATCAATATGATGTTACGGTAGGAAGACCCTACAGACACTTCTTGGCAGGACTCAGTAGCCTTGGTGGAATTTTCTTATAATAACAGTTACCAGGCTACCATACAGATGGCTCCATTTGAAGACCTATATGGCAGACGTTGCAGGTCGCCTTTGTGTTGGGATGATGTGGACCGTAAATCGGTCGGAGGACCAGAGTTGGTCCAGGATATGGAAGAAAAGGTAAAGGTTATCAAGAGAAAGATGAAGGCAGCTCAGGACAGACTGGCAGCGTATGCCAATCAGCGGCGAAGGCCATTGGAGTTTCAGTTAGGCGACAGAGTCTTTCTGAAGATCTCACCTTTGAGAGGTGTGGTACGGTTTGGGATGTGGGGAAAGTTATCCCCAAGATATGTAGGGTCGTATGAGATCTTGCAGCGTGTTGGTACTCTGGCGTACCGTTTGGCTTTACAGCCCTCTCTGTCTGGTATACATGATGTATTCCATGTGTCTATGCTGAGGAAGTACGAGCCAGATCCTTCGCATGTGTTGCAGCCTTCAGAGGTGCAGTTTGAGTCCGATGTTTCCTATGTGGAGCGGCCTATCAGGATTTTGGATAGGGCAGACCGCAAGCTTTGGAACAAAGTTATTCCTATGATCAATGTTCAGTGGGATCGTAGGGGTGTCGAGCAGGCCACGTGGGAGACAGAGCGACACATGGTGTAGCACTATCCAGAACTGTTTTCTGGTATGTGATTTATCTTTTGTTTTATTTTGGGTAAGTGCATGCTGATTTCGAGGGCGAAATCTTATAAGTAGGGGAGTATTGTGATATCCCCGAAATGATTATGTGATTTTAATCATTGATTAAATTATGATGATTTTGGTGTTAATTCATGGGATTGAATTAATATTATTGAGGAGATACATTTCAGGGTGCATGTTAGATATGTTGGGATTTTGGGGTTGTGGCATGTTTATTTGGGGTGTGTGTTATTTGTTTTGGTGAAGCATGTTTAAATGAGAATTGAAGTATTTTTTTGAGAAAATACTATAAATATCATGTGAGGATATTTTAATACATCGTGCTAAATACCGGGGCCAAAACATAACACATCATACCACCCAACACCAACCACCCCCCCCCCCCAACCCATACCAATCAGCTGTGTAAGAGGCTGACTTTTCACCCCACTTGGCACAATGATTCACCCCTTCTCCTCCATTCCAAATCTCGCCATTTCTCTCCCAAAATATCTCCAGCAGCTGCTAAGCAAAATCGTGTGGAGCCCTTCCATTTTCATTGCTTGGAGACCCTCCAAAAATCGGAGGAAAGTAGGGTGAGAAACCATGCTCTGTTTTTTATTTAAGCTTGATTAAGTTCATGTTTTTAAGTGGTGTGAAAATGGCATGTTAGCTTAGTTTCTTAAAACCTTCGATTTAAATGCTTACACGGTGTTGTTATGAAGCATCCAGTATTTTTCCTTAAGCACGTTACATGTTTTATGTGAAGGATTCGAGCATGTAAAAGATAGTGTTCGGAAATCTGGGTAAAGTATGTGCCCTGTTGTTCTGGAAAAATATGGGATGGGAATGATGTTGTGAAGGTATTATCATGCATGTTAGCTAGGTTTTTGGTAAACCTTTGATTTGAGTACATGCATGGTAGTTTTGTGAAGCCCTTGGCGTTTTTGTTCGAGCATGTTTTATGTTATATGTTGAAGATTTAATAGCATGAAATGAGGTGCTCAAGAAATCTGGAAATACAATATGTTACCCTGTTTCCGGAAAGGTTGGTTAAGTACTGATGTAAATGGGTAATTGTAACGCATGTGGGTTTGAGTTTGGGGTATAACTGTGATATGAATACACTCAGGGTAGTGTATTGTGGTTGCTAGCATGTTGTTTTGGGCATGTTGTATGTCTTACATGTTAGATCGAAGGGTATGAAACAGAGCGACCGATCGATCGGTAAAGAACGTCGATCGATCGGCAAAAGCCGTAGCTTTTTTATTAAATTCGAAGTAATCACCGATCGATCGGTGATGAGGGCCGATCGATCGGTAGTGCCTATTTTTTTTAAAATGTGGAATTTGTTTAAATTTGGTATTGGATTTTGATAAGACATCTAATATTGTGTTGTACACTGGTGTAGAGCCTTCACAGATAGCTACACAGCGCAGAGGATAGAGTCCTGCAACACACCACATTTTGGAAAGGTACGTAAGCGACGTACGGCCATCCCAACGGTAACATGTACTTTATGTTTGTCTATTTGACACATGATGAATGCAATGTGATGCATTAAGAGTATGATACATGTTATTATGCATTGTTGTTGCATATTATGCATTGTTGTTGCCTATTGTGATGTGGAATAAAGAGGTGTATTCCACGAGTCAAGAGAGATCACAGTGTAGGTTTTAATGCTTATGCTTGTTATGTAGTAATGAAGCGGGGAGGATGGTACCGCTCATTATGAGATTATGTAGTAATGAAGCGGGGAGGATGGTACCGCTCATTATGAGATTATGTAGTAATGAAGCGGGGAGGATGGTACCGCTCATTATGAGATTGTGTAGTAATGAAGCGGGGAAGATGGTACCGCTCATTATGAGATGTTGAAGCAAGAAGCATTAAAATAACTGTTGATATATGACTCAAAAGCTGTGTAAAGAAAGAGGTGATATGTCATGACATTATTAAAGGATCCATAATTTCATATAATGTGTTTATTATGAGTTATGGTACAGGGACAACCAATGGGCGTTGTAAATGCTTGGAAATACAGGAAGTGCTATGTATTTATGTTTATGCATTTACGTCTTACATTCATATCATGTTGAATATGAATTATTATGCTCATGTGTTGGAGGTTGTCTTTGTAGGTGCTTTTGATGATGAGAACCAGGGTCGGGGTTGATATGCTGAGCTGTAACGAGTGCTACAGGATTAGATAATCAAACGAATTGGATGATGGCCCTCCGTCCCCGGTAGTCGCCGTCGTCTTCTCCGTCGTCAAAATCTATACCCTTCGGTGTAAGCGCACCGCCTCAATCGATCTCCTCCCCTTCTTGGTCACGCACGTCTACTGCTCTTCTACGTCAAATGTTTTTACGTCAATTCTGTTGCTCTCGCTTGCTGCTCCTCTCCTCCTGCAGCTGATAATCTCCCTCGTAAAACTCTCGCCTGCTCCCTTTTTATCCAATATCTATGCGTATCTCTTTCTTTAAAAGATTTCCCGAGAGTTCCTCTACTCTCCTTCTTTCCTTGTACGTGTATCCCATCTTCCTTTTATAATTTATTCCCAAATCTCATGTATATATATTATATTATATTATAATATAATATAATATAATATAATCTTGCCATTTGACATGTCCCGGTACATGATTATTTCACCGTTGAGTCCCGTGCATCAAATAAGGAAAGTCTCCAAAATTACCAAAATTCCATTGGCGTAATTACGCCTCCAAAGTGGCGTAGTTACGCCAGTCGACGTGTCACAAAATCTGGCTTCCCGCGTGATAGGCGTAATTACGCCTCCAAAGTAGCGTAGTTACGCCACTTAAATTCTCAAAAGCCGTGGGCTAGGCGTAGTTACGCCTCAAAGTAGGTGTGAGACCCCGTTATCACATCAAGATATTAAGGTGCAATTTAGAGAACTAAACATTCATGTGAATATATCAGAGTAACGTGCCGTGTTGATTAACCTGAGCTTTAGAGATTACAGTACCAAAATGTTTCAAAAGGAAAGACACAATTCCTACAAAGGTACTACATTATAGTCTTACTCTACTCAGTAGAAGCTATACAAAACTTTTCTCTAACATGCTAATCCTGTAGCACTCCTTACAGCTCAGCATATCAACCCCGACCCTGGTTCTCGTCAACAAAAGCACCTACAAAGACAACCCCCAACACATGAGCATAACACAATTCATATTCAACATAATATGAAAGTAAGGCATAAATGCACAATCTTAAACACAAGCCCTTCCTGTATTTCCAGCATTTATAACGCCCATTGGTTGTCCCTGTACCATAATTCATAATAAAAACACATTATAAGAATGTAGGGTTTCACAAATAAATGTCATGACATTCTTCCTCCTTAAATCCTTATTTCAATCCTGAGTCCTTATCATTAGTACATTTTAATGCTTCTTGCTACTCCATGTAAGCGGAATTCTTCCTCGCTTCCAATGGACCTTAGCGTAAGCAGTTAAAATCCTTACTAAGATAACCTTGACTCGTGAAATACACCTCTTATATTTCACAACATACATATGCAAAAACAATGCATAATAACATGTATCATAACCTTAATGCACCACATTGCATTCATCATGCGTCAAAAAGACAAACATAAAGCACATGTTACCGTTGGGATGCCCGTACGTCGCTTACGTACCTTTCCAAAATGTGATGTGTTGCAGGACTCTATCCCCTGCGCTGTGTAGCTACCTGTGAAGGCTCTACACCAGTGTATAACACAATATTAGATGCCTCATTACAATCCAATATCAAAACTTTAACAAAATATATCAATTTATATTTTTCAACATTCTGGGTCTCTCGATCGATCGACCCCTCTTCCCGATCGATCGAGAAGACGCCTAAAATCAGAACCAAGATTCTGCCTCGCTCGATCGATCGAGATGAAATGTCGATCGATCGAGATGCCCTGTTCGAGAAATACCAACCCAGAATTCTCGAACACCTATATTCACACCCTTCGATCTAGCATATAACATAAACCACATGTTTGAACAATTATGCTAACAATTACAATACACTACTCCGAGTGTATTCATACCAAATTTACACCCTAAGCATAAGCCTACATGCATAAACGTCGATCATTTAAACAAGTACTGGATCAACTTTTCTCGAAACAGGGTAACATATTCATTTCCAGATTTCTTGAGCACCTCACTTCATGCTATTAAACCTATCACATATAGCATAAAGAAAGCTCGAACAAACATGCCATGGGCTTCACGAAACTACCATGCATATTTTCACATCAAAGTTTTACCAAAACCTAAGCTAGCATGCTTCAAATATTCATGGTAAAACCCTTCCTAACATGAAAAACAGAGCACTTCCCTGCTCGGATGTTCGAGGAACCCTTTTCTCTACTACAAATCTAGCACATAAAGCATGCAAGTTACTTAACTAAACATGCTAAGGGCTTCACAAACATTGCATAAAGGTACTCATAACAATATAACATTATACCCTAAACTAGCATGCCAAATCTGCTACAAGGAACATGCATGCTAGAAAACTGAAAACTGGGAAGAACATGTGACTCCTCACCACTTTTGCCCTTCGATTTTCTATATGAAAGGATGAATGAAATCCGATCACTTTCCTCCTAGAAACCGACCAAGTTGCAGAAGAAATGAAGGGAAGAAGAAGGAAACTTTTTGAAAGAGCCAAGGTGAAAATATCTTTGTGTAAAGTGGCTTGCTTAGTCATTCAGCTTTCCAGAAAACAGGGGAGGGCGTGGGTTTGCAACAAGTGGGGGTGGGGTGGTTGCATGTAGGGTGGTTTTGGGGTGTTTAATTGTGTCCCGGTATTTCATACGATGTGTAAAAATATCCCTCCTTGATATTTTATTATTTTACCACATCATCACAACAATTTAAAAACACCTAACATGCTCCCTAAACCACATCATTAATTAAATAAATCACTCCCACATACGAAACGCCTTTTAACACATAGGTTCATAATTAGCAACCCTTAATTGCATGATTACCCACATAATCATTTCGGGGATATCACAATACTCCCCTACTTATAAGATTTCGTCCCCGAAATCAAACATGCTGCTAACAAGATATAAAACAATACATAAACGCATACCAGAAAACAGCTCTGGATAGTGCTGCACCATGTGTCGCTCTGTCTCCCACGTGGCCTCCTCGACACCCCTACGATCCCACTGAACCTTGATCATAGGAATAACCTTGTTCCGAAGTCTGCGGTCTGCCCTATCCAAAATCCTGATAGGCCGCTCCACATAAGAAACATCGGACTCTATCTGTACCTCTGAAGGCTGCAACACATGTGAAGGATCCGGCTCATACTTCCTCAGCATAGACACATGAAATACATCGTGTATACCCGACAGAGAAGGCGGTAAAGCCAAACGGTACGCCAGAGTACCCAAACGCTGTAAGATCTCATACGGCCCCACGTATCTAGGAGACAACTTCCCCCGCATACCGAACCGTACTACGCCTCTGAAAGGTGAGATTTTCAGAAAAACTCTGTCGCCTAACTGAAACTCCAACGGCCTACGCCGCTGATTGGCATATGCTGCCTGTCTGTCCTGAGCTGCCTTCATCTTTGTTCTGATGACCTTAACCTTCTCTTCCATTTCCTGAACCAACTCTGGTCCTCCAACCGACTTACGGTCCACGTCATCCCAACACAAGGGTGACCTACAACGCCTACCATAGAGGGCCTCGAAAGGAGCCATCTGTATACTTGCCTGGTAGCGGTTGTTGTAAGAGAACTCCACTAAGGCTATCGAGTCCTGCCATGATGTGTCGAACTCTAGCACACAAGCTCTCAACATATCCTCGAGCGTCTGTATCGTACGCTCGGTCTGTCCGTCCGTCTGAGGGTGATAGGCTGTGCTCAGCCTCAACTCTGTACCTAGAGCTGACTGCAGACCCTCCCAGAAGTGAGATGTGAACCGCGGATCTCGATCGGACACTATCGAAACAGGGATCCCGTGCAGTCTCACTACATCTCTGACATATAACTGTGCCATCCTCAAGTGCGTATATGTCATACAATAGGGAATGAAGTGAGCCACTTTAGTCAGTCTATCCACGACTACCCAGATGGCATCGAAACCCGAAACAGTCCTCGGTAAGTGGGTCACGAAATCCATAGACACGTGCTGCCACTTCCACTCGGGTATCTCCAAACTCCTTAGTTCACCTCCAGGCCTCTGCCTCTCAGCCTTCACCTGCTGACAAATCAAACAGCGCTTGACAAATGTGGTGACATCTTGTTTCATACGCCTCCACCAGAACTGGCTGCGTAAATCCTTATACATCTTCTTCCCACCTGGGTGGATACTCATCCTGCTGCAATGAGCTCGCTGTAATATACCCTCGCGCAACTCGGGTATATCTGGAACCACCCATCTGTCGCCAAGCCTCAGAGAACCGTCCTTAGCCACTCTGAATCTCGATGGCTGACCTGAATGAACCACTAATATCCATCTATGAACCTCTGCATCGGTCCCCTGAGCCTTCCTGATGTGATCATATATAACAGGCTCAGCTAGCAAGGTCAATACCTGTACTGGTGAAGAGGATACATCATAATCAAAACCCAAATGGCAGTAGGAGCCAAACATAGCTGATAGAGACATAGTATCCTCTGCTGTGCTCCTCACCTTCCGACTCAAAGCGTCGGCTGTCAAATTTGCTTTCCCGGGATGGTATAGGATTTCACAATCATAATCCTTCAGCAGGTCCATCCATCTCCTCTGCCTCATGTTCAGCTCAGCCTGTGTAAACAAGAACTTCAGGCTCTTGTGATCAGTGAAGATGGTAAATGAGGTACCGTATAAATAGTGTCGCCATATCTTCAAGGCGAACACTATAGCTGCCAACTCCAGATCATGGACTGGATACCTCGTCTCGTGTGGCTTCAACTGTCTCGAAGCATAAGCCACAACATGTCTGTCCTGCATCAGTACGCACCCTAATCCCTGTAGCGATGCGTCGGTATAAAGAACAAATCCTTTGTTCTCCTTGGGAATCACTAGAACTGGTGCAGTAGTCAGTCTGTGCTTTAATTCCCCGAAACTCTACTCACAAGCCTCTGTCCAACAGAATGGGACTCCCTTCTGAGTCAGCTGTGTAAGTGGCTTGGCGATCTTTGAGAAACCCTCGACGAAACGTCGATAATAGCCAGCCAGACCAAGAAAACTTCGAATCTCACTGACTGAAGTAGGGGCAGACCAATCCATAACTGCCTCTATCTTCCTCGGGTCTACTGATATCCCCTCTCGTGATATGATATGGCCCAAGAAGGCTACACTGCTCAGCCAAAACTCACACTTGCTGAGTTTGGCGTACAACTGATGATCTCTGAGGATCTGGAGCACTATCCTCAGATGATCGGCATGATCCTCCTCATTCCTTGAATAGACCAGGATGTCATCAATGAACACGATCACAAACTGATCGAGGTACTCCTGAAATACTCTGTTCATCAGGCTCATAAATGTAGCAGGGGCATTCGTCACCCCGAATGGCATCACCAAGAACTCATAGTGCCCATACCGAGTTCTAAAAGCCGTCTTTTGGACATCACCAGCTCTAACCCGTACCTGGTGATAGCCTGACCTCAAATCTATCTTGGGTACACCTCTGTACCCTGAAGCTGGTCGAACAGATCATCAATCCTCGGAAGCGGATATCTGTTCTTCACTGTGGCCTTGTTCAGTTGCCTGTAGTCAATGCACAGACGCATTGATCCATCCTTCTTTTTCACGAACAAGACTGGCGCACCCCAAGGCGATACACTAGGACGTATGTATCCCTTGTCGAGGAGCTCCTGTAACTGTACCTTCAGTTCCCTTAGCTCTGTCGGTGCCATCCTGTATGGGGCACGAGAAATGGCTGATGTCCCTGGCAGCAGCTCAATAGCAAACTCAACATCCCTGACAGGCGGAAATCCCGGAATCTCATCTGGAAACACATCAATGAACTCCGCCACGACTGGAATGTCCTCGGCTCTCACTTCCTTCTCCTCTGAAGTATCCATGGCATAAATAAGGTACCCAGTGTGGCCGCGTTCCAATAACCGCGACATCTTAACCGCCGAGATTACTGGTATCTTTGGACGAGAGCCGTCCCCATAAAAAGTCCACTGGAACCCCTGATCAGACAGAAAACGAACCATCCTCTTTTGGCAATCTACCATAGCTCGGTATCTGCTCAACACGTCAATGCCGATAATGCAGTCAAAGTCTGCCATCTCTAACTGAATCAAATCGGCCCTCAGATCATTGCCCTCAAAATAAATGAGGCAATCAGATAACAGCCGATCCGCAATCACATGCTTTCCCGTGGGTGTCGAGACCATGAGAGGCATGGGTAACAGAGAGGAGCACAAGCGGTGTCCTTCAACAAAAGCAGTAGATACAAAGGAATGGGAAGCACCTGTATCTATCAATATAAGTGCAGGGTACGTAAGTAAATGGCACGTACCAGCAATGACTTCCTCTGGGGCTGCCTCAGCCTGCTCCCTAGTCAGTGCGTACACCTGTCCCTGCGGCGGTCCTGCCGTCTAACCTCCCTGTGGTCGTGGTGCAAACTGCTGTCTCTGTGGTGCCCTCCCAGCATCAAACCTTGGCCTATTCGGCCCTGAGTCTATCTGAACTGCCCGATTTGGGCAACCTCGAGCCATGTGGCCCATCTTGCCACAAATATAGCAACCTAGACAGTCACGTAACAAGTGCCATCCTCCACAGTTGGTACACCTGGCCCCCCCTGCCTTGCTCCCCTGTGTGGGTCCCCGGTTGTTCTGCTTCTGTCCCTGAGGCTTCTTCCCACTAAATTTGGAAGATGCCACGAGCCTTGAACTGATCCCCTCGTGGCCTCAGACTATCAGTAACAGGCCTCTGTGGGGTACTGAAGGGGGTACAACATCCTTGTACGCGTCCACGGCAATCTCCGCCAACTCTGCCCGTGTCAGGGCGTCATCAAATGAGCTGGGGTTGTTGGAGATAACCCGATCAAACAGCTCTGGCCTCAGACCCTTCAGAAAGTTCCTCATCTTGGCATGGCTGCTGACAGCAATATGAGGTACATACCTCAGCAGTGAGGGATATTGCATAGCGTAGTCTGCCACTGACATGCTACCCTGCTTCAAACTGTTGAACTCATCCTCCTTTAATTGTCTGGCAGCTGCAGAGAAATACCGGTTAAGGAACCGGGTCCGGAATACAGTCCAGTCAACTGCCATACCTAGAGCTCTCAGCTCCATCACGGTGGTCTTCCACCACATAGCAGGCTTCTTAGCCATCTGAAACTCGGCTAACCTTAGCCATGCCGTGCGTGCACAGGGTGCAGTCACAAGTATCTGCTCTATACGTTCCAACCACTCCTCAGCTACTTCACCAGACTCAATTCCCTCAAACATGGGCGGATGGAAACTCAGAAACTGCTTCAAACTGAGCTCCCCTGGCAGTAACATCTGTACACTGGGCTCCACGCCCACAGCAGGTGGTGGTAAAGGGTTCGGCTGAGAAATACTGGCATTTCTACTGTCCATATCCCCTACCTCTTCATTGAGGTTCGCCATTGTGTAACACAATAGTTAACAACAATACCAAAAGCAGTTCATAATATAAGCCGTTAGATAACAAGAGTATCATATTCAAAGCATGTTAGTATAACACTTATACAACCATGTGCATCACATGCATAAGCATGCCCAAATGAATACCTAGCCAACTTGTTCCTAAAGGCTACCCTTCACTCTTCCCTGGTTATCTAACCACTGCTCTGATACCACTAAATGTGAGACCCCATTATCACATCAAGATATTAAGGTGAAATTTAGAGAACTAAACATTCATGTGAATATATCAGAGTAACGTGCCGTGTTGATTAACCTGAGCTTTAGAGATTACAGTACCAAAATGTTTCAAAAGGAAAGACACAATTCCTACAAAGGTACTACATTATAGTCTTACTCTACTCAGTAGAAGCTATACAAAACTTTTCTCTAACATGCTAATCCTGTAGCACTCCTTACAGCTCAGCATATCAACCCCGACCCTGGTTCTCGTCAACAAAAGCACCTACAAAGACAACCCCCAACACATGAGCATAACACAATTCATATTCAACATAATATGAAAGTAAGGCATAAATGCACAATCTTAAACACAAGCCCTTCCTGTATTTCCAGCATTTATAACGCCCATTGGTTGTCCCTGTACCATAATTCATAATAAAAACACATTATAAGAATGTATGGTTTCACAAATAAATGTCATGACATTCTTCCTCCTTAAATCCTTATTTCAATCCTGAGTCCTTATCATTAGTACATTTTAATGCTTCTTGCAACTCCATGTAAGCGGAATTCTTCCTCGCTTCCAATGGACCTTAGCGTAAGCAGTTAAAATCCTTACTAAGATAACCTTGACTCGTGAAATACACCTCTTATATTTCACAACATACATATGCAAATCATAACCTTAATGCACCACATTGCATTCATCATGCGTCAAAAAGACAAACATAAAGCACATGTTGCCGTTGGGATGCCCGTACGTCGCTTACGTACCTTTCCAAAATGTGATGTGTTGCAGGACTCTATCCCCTGCGCTGTGTAGCTACCTGTGAAGGCTCTACACCAGTGTATAACACAATATTAGATGCCTCATTACAATCCAATATCAAAACTTTAACAAAATATATCAATTTATATTTTTCAACATTCTGGGTCTCTCGATCGATCGGCCCCTCTTCCCGATCGATCGAGAAGACGCCTAAAATCAGAACCAAGATTCTGCCTCGCTCGATCGATCGAGATGAAATGTCGATCAATCGAGATGCCCTGTTCGAGAAATACCAACCCAGAATTCTCGAACACCTATATTCACACCCTTCGATCTAGCATATAACATACACCACATGTTTGAACAATTATGCTAACAATTACAATACACTACTCCGAGTGTATTCATACCAAATTTACACCCTAAGCATAAGCCTACATGCATAAACGTCGATCATTTAAACAAGTACTGGATCAACTTTTCTGGAAACAGGGTAACATATTCATTTCCAGATTTCTTGAGCACCTCACTTCATGCTATTAAACCTATCACATATAGCATAAAGAAAGCTCGAACAAACATTCCATGGGCTTCACGAAACTACCATGCATATTTTCACATCAAAGTTTTACCAAAACCTAAGCTAGCATGCTTCAAATATTCATGGTAAAACCCTTCCTAACATGAAAAACAGAGCACTTCCCTGCTCGGATGTTCGAGGAACCCTTTTCTCTACTACAAATCTAGCACATAAAGCATGCAAGTTACTTAACTAAACATGCTAAGGGCTTCACAAACCTCGCATAAAGGTACTCATAACAATATATCATTATACCCTAAACTAGCATGCCAAATCTGCTACAAGGAACATGCATGCTAGAAAACTGAAAACTGGGAAGAATATGTGACTCCTCACCATTTTTGCCCTTCGATTTTCTATATGAAAGGATGAATGAAATCCGATCACTTTCCTCCTAGAAACCGACCAAGTTGCAGAAGAAATGAAGGGAAGAAGAAGAAAACTTTTTGAAAGAGCCAAGGTGAAAATATCTTTGTGTAAAGTGGCTTGCTTAGTCATTCAGCTTTCCAGAAAACAGGGGAGGGGCGTGGGTTTGCAACAAGTGGGGTTGGGGTGGTTGCATGTAGGGTGGTTTTGGGGTGTTTAATTGTGTCCCGGTATTTCATACGATGTGTAAAAATATCCCTCCTTGATATTTTATTATTTTACCACATCATCACAACAATTTAAAAACACCTAACATGCTCCCTAAACCACATCATTAATTAAATAAATCACTCCCACATACGAAACGCCTTTTAACACATAGGTTCATAATTAGCAAACCTTAATTGCATGATTACCCACATAATCATTTCGGGGATATCACAGTAGGCGTAATTACGCCTGTATAAAATTCTTTAAAAACTCAAATGCCGTGAGTTAGGCGTAGTTACGCCTCAAAGTAGGCGTCTTTACGCCTGTTGCCATGATTGATAGTGTAGATTTTTGGCTTCAATTCATCCGTTCCTTCCGTCATTTGCACCCTTTTAGTCCACAAAACATGTAATTACGTGGATTCCTGCAAAACAACACAGAACAAGACCAAAAGTGTAATTCTGATAAAAAACTAACACTAAACCATGCAAAATAAGAGGAAATATAAGTGTATAAAATACACTTATCAAACCCCCTAAACTTAAACTTTTGCTAGTCCCGAGCAAAATAGAAATGGAAAAAGACTAAGAAATAAAAGAGAAAAAGAAAACACACTACTAATGCAAGTCATGAAATGTTATAATTGCAAATTGGCCTCGAAGATCAATTGTCTAAAAATTTTAAGTCAAGTATGCATATCAGTCTACTCAAGAGTTCTCAAGTGTGTGTGTCACCACTTCCATTTAACCATTAAAGCAATCTTTACTCACACAAATCAATAGGACTTTGCAGGGTGTATTGGTTCATTTGCATTGTTCATAAAAAGGTGTATAACTTTGACCAACAGTGAACAATGCATCAAATCAAAGTAATGAGATGTGCGTGTGTGAATGTCAAAACCATATGCATTACAAGTGTTTCTCGAGAGTCCATAGGCTTACAATTCGTAACATTCTCCACTAGTATATTAGATGAATGTGGCTTGGTCAGTAGGTCTTAATAGGCTTGTAATGTAAGGCCTTGGCTCATGGCTACAATAAAAAGATAGGAATTTCAAAACAAGTGAGTAAGTCATATTAACCATGATGCGCACTCTCATCTCAATTTTGATTCCTTCTATTGATGATTCATCATCATTTTTTTTTTCTTTTCAAATTTTTGATTCACCCTCCTTTCTCATCCGCCTCATCATTCACCTCATTATTTTCTCATTCTTTCCATCACTTATTTCTTCACCTCTTCAACAATCTTTTTATGCATTCATTCCCTTTTTTCTTTATTTCTCTCCTTCAAATTTTTTTTTTTTTTTCCAATAAGAATGATGTGACTAGAAATAGACACATCTATTGCACTTAATTGTCTACGATTTGGTATATTTTGATGGATAAATTGATACATATGCTACCTAATCGTATATTTGTGTAAATGTAGGGAAAGGTGAAGAAATCAAGCTAAAATGATGAAAGAAGCAATAAAGTTGAAGAAAAGAGGAAAAAACCGGAATCAAAGACACATGTTGCTCCTTTCTCCTCAAATTTCTATGTATTCCAGCCAAGTTTTGGGAATGTGGTCCATATAAAAGTTTTAGAACTTTGAGTTATCTTCGCGTGGACAGCTGACTCGTCGAATTCGGAGTTCGTATGTGAAAGTTATGGCCAAAATACAAAACTCGCCAGAAAAATGATGGACAGGCGTAATTACGCCATTCACAGGCGTAATTACGCCAACGCTACGGCATGTCTAGGCGTAGCTACGCCATTATACGCGTAATTACGCCTGAAGACTTTTGGAAAATTAAAAAACTTGATTTCTTTCCTTCCCACATGGATTCTAACCTACTCCATCAGCCTCCCAATACATATATACTCGAAATTCAGACCTTTTAACCATCTAGATAGTTAGGGTAGAGTAGTTTAGGATAGTTTTATAATTTTTCTCTCAATTTTGTTGAAGAACGCTACGAAGATCGAAGCGAAGGCGGGATTGACACCTCGACGAGCGGAGATTGGATTAGTTTTCTTTCCCTTGTTTTTATTTATTGCTTTATCTTAGATTATGTCTAGCTAGTTTTAATTCTTGGTTGAGGAAGACAAATCCTTGGATTTATTTATCTTGGGGAGATTCTTACGCTTTAATTATCAATTTTATTGAGTATCAAGAGTTTTTCTGATTTTATTGATATGATTGTTGTGTTTGTTTATTGGATTGACAACCTAATAACTTGCATGAAATCTAACGCTAAATTATATATCAAATACGGAATCGTTTGATCCCTCTAATTTACGAAGCAACTAAGATTAATTAAATTCCGCTTGTGAGTTTGTTACATTCTTAGGAAGAACACTTGACTAGATTAAACATAGACGCTTGGATTATGTTGTTTAGCTTCATCGATCTCACTAGTTCATATGCTATCATCGATTTAAATCTTAATCGCTTGTATTTTGATTGATTGTTTGATAAGGGTTAAACTAGAACGCTTGGGCTACTTAACTACACGTAAGGTGAGATAGGACTTTGATTATTGGATTAAACGTCCAACGATGAATATTCATATGAAAAATTGAGTCTTTTGTGAATCGATGAAATAGATGATAATTCCAAGGAAGAGTCGACCGATACCAAGAATAACTTTCGTTACTTTAATCTTTAGTTTTAATTTTAATTAGTATAATTCATTCACAACCCCATCTTTTATTCTTTGATTTTGATTTTCATTAACACAAGAATTCACACCTCCTCGTGGGATCGATCCCTACTCACGCTACTACATTATTGTTATCAATCTTGAGGATTGAGTGGGGTTAATTTGGGCGTACACGATAAGCGCACCACCAAATTTTGGCGCCGTTGCCGGGGAGGCGTGTTATATTTTTGTGTTAATATTTTCTGTTTTTTTTTTCTCTTTTTCGTTTTATTTCTTTCTTTCCCCCACCGCTACTCTTGTTTGTTCGTGCTTACAGGTTGAGTTCTGAAAAATTGGATCTTATCATGGAGGACTATAGGCGACTAGACGAATTGGAGTATCTTGTGCACCAACTTGGCGTAGGGAGTGGACAAAGTGCATACAACTCAAGTTGGAGTGATCATCCCAATCTCAACTATGACAATCAATGGATGAGCCCACCTCCACCTTACATGCAGTCCTATCTACCGCCATACATACCACAATATTCGCCAGGGCCGCAACAACCTCAATACCATACCCCTGGTGAGTCTTTAGAGGATCTTGTTTCAAAACTTACTGATAGTACTTTGCAATTTCAACAGGAATTCAGGGCTAGCACTCAGAATTTGGGTAACCAAATGGAGCAACTAATAAGATCGATCGATCGGATAGCAGCACAAAAGGAGACCATGATTGCATTCGAATCATGGAGTGATGAAGAAGAAGAGACTATGGAGAAGGTGGTACTGATGCCACCCGAGCTAGAAGAGGAGACACATGTGCCAATAGAAGAAAAGGAGCTTGTACATCCTACAACTCCGAATGGTATGTTTCCAACTGAGAACTATGTTGATTACTTAGATGAATCATGTGCTGTGGAAGAGGATTCGGCGAAAGAATACTATGATGAAATGGATCCTTGGGACTATTTTTTCGATGACAACATCACCTTGGACAGTGGCAAAGAGGTAGAAACTCCAGCAACGATGGTACTGAGGCCATCAATACTTGAACAACAAACAGAGATTGAGGTGGATAACAAGGAATCTCACCAGAATGGGATTCCCAAAGGCGAGCATAGGGGACAACAAGTTAAAGGATGCCACGAGGTAGATCTTGATCGACCTCAACTGACTTCTTTGGAGGAAGGCGACATAGTGAAAAGACAAAAACCCTCCAAGAGGTGCAAGGCGAATAGGCATCGCCTTAAGCGAGAGAACTGGCGTCGGGCCACCGACGTTAAACAGAGGCGCTGCTTGGGAGGCAACCCAAGGGGAGTTAGTTTCTTTTCTCCCTTTTATTTTTATTGCTTTACTAGTTAGACTTTTCTCTTTTCTTCTATTTTTGCCTTACATTGGGGACAATGTAAGATTTAAGTATGGGGGAGGGATTAGTAGTGTGTTATTGTTTTTCTTATTTCAAAAATACAAAAAAATCGAAAAATTTAAAATTTTGAGCTCATAAGTAATGAACACATGCTTAGAATCACTAGCCCATGATGAAACCTAATTGATATCATGCATGCTTTTGAACATAGGTGAATTGTTAACCTTGGAACACTTTGAACTCTAATGCAAAGTTTACTTTAACTTAGTAGTTGAATATTTTGAGCACATTATTGTCATGGCTTGTGAAGTGTGCATAGCTTAGTGAAGATTGTGTAAACTTTGTGATAGTCTTAAGAAGTCTCTAATACATGCTAGAACTTAACTACATGCTCTTTGAGGCGTATGTCTAAGACTACTTGCAAACATGAAAGTGATATAGGCAATCTTTGATGCGTTTGAGCCTTTCAAGCCTACCATGTAAACAAAATCAATCTCTAGTACCTTTTTTGAGCCTTAATGTAAAAGAATGGGAGTATGCTAAGCATACTCAAGACCCCCATTCAACATTCCTTGACCAGCTTATCATCCTTCCCTAATGAGCCTAAATGTGATTTTAATCCATACCTTTTAAGGGAGTATGATGTATTTCATTCAAATACACTTGGGAATCATTGAAGTATATTTGTGAGCTTAATTGTCAAAAGAATGGAATGCATGAAAGAAAAAGGAATGCCTTGAGAAAATAGATAAAAATATGACTCCAAGGGGAGCCAAGGCACTAAAGAAGAAAAATGTTGAAATAAACCTTGAAAAAAATGAACAAGGTTTGAAAATTCATACAAGAAGAGAAGCTTTTAGTGTGCATTTCATCATACTCTCTTGTTTGAATATCCTTACCCTTTCTTTCATAAGCCAATACCTAGGCCAAGCTACAAGCTAATAAAGACCTACTTGATTTATGTTTGCAAAGTAGCTAAGATAGTGGAGAAGAGTGTGCAAGTGAGCTTATACTTGTGTTAGTGTATGACTTGAACTATTGTGGATTTACATATTTTGGAACTATAATTTGTACACAACACTTGTTTATGACCACACACACACGTTCACTATTTTGTTGAGTATGAAATGTATAGGGATTGAAATTGTTCCACTGTTAATTTTTCACCACCTTTCATTACTATGCATGTTTATAATTGTTGAGGCATAAAAGTGAGGACAAGTTAGTTTGTTTTGATGCTATGAGCCAAGCAAAAAGATTTTAGTTTTGTCTGATTTACTCGAGGTCGAGTAAAGAGTAAGTATGGGGGTGTTTGATGTGACTAGAAATAGACACATCTATTGCACTTAATTGTCTACGATTTGGTATATTTTGATGGATAAATTGATACATATGCTACCTAATCGTATATTTGTGTAAATGTAGGGAAAGGTGAAGAAATCAAGCTAAAATGATGAAAGAAGCAATAAAGTTGAAGAAAAGAGGAAAAAAACCGGAATCAAAGACACATGTTGCTCCTTTCTCCTCAACTTTCTATGTATTCCAGCCAAGTTTTGGGAATGTGGTCCATATAAAAGTTGTAGAACTTTGAGTTATCTTCGCGTGGACAGCTGACTCGTCGAATTCGGAGTTCGTATGTGAAAGTTATGGCCAAAATACAAAACTCGCCAGAAAAATGATGGACAGGCGTAATTACGCCATTCACAGGCGTAATTACGCCAACGCTACGGCATGTCTAGGCGTAGCTACGCCATTATACGCGTAATTACGCCTGAAGACTTTTGGAAAATTAAAAAACTTGATTTCTTTCCTTCCCACATGGATTCTAACCTACTCCATCAGCCTCCCAATACATATATACTCGAAATTCAGACCTTTTAACCATCTAGATAGTTAGGGTAGAGTAGTTTAGGATAGTTTTATAATTTTTCTCTCAATTTTGTTGAAGAACGCTACGAAGATCGAAGCGAAGGCGGGATTGACACCTCGACGAGCGGAGATTGGATTAGTTTTCTTTCCCTTGTTTTTATTTATTGCTTTATCTTAGATTATGTCTAGCTAGTTTTAATTCTTGGTTGAGGAAGACAAATCCTTGGATTTATTTATCTTGGGGAGATTCTTACGCTTTAATTATCAATTTTATTGAGTATCAAGAGTTTTTCTGATTTTATTGATATGATTGTTGTGTTTGTTTATTGGATTGACAACTTAATAACTTGCATGAAATCTAACGCTAAATTAGATATCAAATACGGAATCGTTTGATCCCTCTAATTTACGAAGCAACTAAGATTAATTAAATTCCGCTTGTGAGTTTGTTACATTCTTAGGAAGAACACTTGACTAGATTAAACATAGACGCTTGGATTATGTTGTTTAGCTTCATCGATCTCACTAGTTCATATGCTATCATCGATTTAAATCTTAATCGCTTGTATTTTGATTGATTGTTTGATAAGGGTTAAACTAGAACGCTTGGGCTACTTAACTACACGTAAGGTGAGATAGGACTTTGATTATTGGATTAAACGTCCAACGATGAATATTCATATGAAAAATTGAGTCTTTTGTGAATCGATGAAATAGATGATAATTCCAAGGAAGAGTCGACCGATACCAAGAATAACTTTCGTTACTTTAATCTTTAGTTTTAATTTTAATTAGTATAATTCATTCACAACCCCATCTTTTATTCTTTTGATTTTGATTTTCATTAACACAAGAATTCACACCTTCTCGTGGGATCGATCCCTACTCACGCTACTACATTATTGTTATCAATCTTGAGGATTGAGTGGGGTTAATTTGGGCGTACACGATAAGCGCACCACCAAAGAACATGAGAGATATTTGAAATTTTAAAGTGCAATAGGGGCTTACTCACTTGAGGGTAGGAAATAGTGTATAAGCTTTAGCAAGGTGGTCGATGTGGGATTTTGAAATGATGCCGAATGGAGGTTATTATGTGCCTAAGCACATGCCATTCGATTTTCAATAAGCTCAAAAGGGTAACTACAGATGAAAATGATGTATTTTGGTGGCTTCAAAGGCTCAAACTAAGCAAAAATTGCCTAAATCCTTCCTAAGCCACATAACATCCGTATTTCGCCTCAAAGGATACTAAAGCAAGTTCTCGACTACTCTCAATTCACAAATAATTTATATGGTATGACCAATGTGCTCAAATAGTATCTCAAAACCAAGGTGTTATAAGAAAGAAATTTGAATGAGATTCTAAAACATAATGCAACCATTCAATCCTCATTCTTTTACGTTTAAGCTCAAAGGGGCTACTATGGCAAATTTATATCAATGAATAAAGGCCCAAAATATTATCAAAAATTGCCTATATCATATTTGTGTTCATTCAAATCAACTTTAATTGGTCAAATGGTCATGGTCTCCAGTGCATGAATATGTAAGAAACTCAAGAGCAAAGTGAACAAAAATTTTAAAATTTTCACAAATAAGCTCAATTCTTCATCATCGGCCTTCACAATTACTTCAAATCACGACTTATGACACAAAAAGAAAAAGAAAATGACTAAAAAAAGCACAAAACACAACACACATAGGAATCCAGGAAACAAAACATCTTCAATGTTTAAACACCCCCCCAAACTTAAAATCGTGCATTGTCCTCAATGTACCATACAACGTATAAAATAAGGGACAACACACCTACCTGCGACGATGATCGTCAGTAATCGTCGCCCATCTCATGCTCATGGGTATGGTGAGATGATGATGATAGGGACCTCCGCATCAGTATAGACCCTGCAATGGGAAAAATAATGATCAATCGGCTATGAATAAGACATTCTACTAAAATGCAATACTAAAATTAAAAACGAAATAAAATAAAAAGGATACAAGGCTTGGGTTGCCTCCCAAGAAGCGCTTTGTTTAAAGTCGTCAGCCAGACTATGCGAAGCAACCATCAAATAGCGGCTTCCGCCCATAGTAAGTATCATATGACACTACATATGGGTCTTGGTTGTGTATGCCCTCTAGCTTGGCAAGATAGTGGCAGTTAACGCTCGTCGCTCCAACAACGTCCTTCAAAAATTGATAAGCATGGGAGGAAGATTCTAAACTTGGCTTCATCTCGTGGAGATCATAATATGGTGAAGTTGGCATCGATGAGAAGAACGGATCCACATATGGCATATAGGACATCACCATCGATGAGTGCTCCTCACTATTTTCAAAAATATGCTCATCTTCCAACGTCATGCTAGGCTCATCTTGACATGGGAATTCATCAGATAACTCTTCCACAGTAGGTTCAACCACTTGAAAATGCTCATATTCCCTTGAATCTTCCGCATGAGTAGGATCACTCTCCCAAACTTGGTTGGTTGAATGATCATCATCATGTGACCACACCTGGTTTGTCACCCCTTGATTATATCTCATCTCAACCTCTTTGCATCTCGCTACAAATGTCTCTATCAGCTGATCAAGGCTACTTCTGGTGGCATTTTCGATCTTTGGTTCAAATGATGGCCAGAATTTGCGCAAAATATCCTCCAACTTAGAGACTTTATCAGAACTATACTCATCCTCTGCTTGATGCTTGAATGATTGGTGTGTAAAATGAGGGTAATGATGCCCTGGTGGATATTGGTGACTCCAACCCAGCATTGAAGGATCAAAGTGCCACTGATAGTCGAAATTCGCCATATGGTTAAACAGGTGCACCCTGTCATCATCTCTACAATATATGGGACTACCAGCTGCAAAAGCTCCATTAAATACCCATTCTTGTGTGTCTGCATCCAATCCACTGTAGAAAGATTGAAGAGGAGCGTAGTTTGAAAAGTCGTGGTTGAATCTGTCCCAAGATGCATAGAATGGTTCATACGGTTGTTGGGCAAAGCTTGTGGAAACTTGCTGATGAAACATCTCCAAGTACCTCACAAGAAAAACATCAAAAAAAATAAAATTCTAAATTAAAATCAAGACTACTTGGTAACAGTATCAGTAAACAAAATTATATCAATCCCCGGCAACGGCGCCAAAAACTTGATGCGTGTGAACGTACCGCAAGTGTACGGTGTCAAGTTTTAGTATAGAATTTTAAAATACGGATGTCGAACCCACAGGGATTGAAAATTAAGTTACACCAAGTACTGTAATTAGAATAGTCTCGACTTTATTTAGACAATCGATAGCAAAATTATAAAACTAATAAAATAAAGATTAACAAGATGGCAATTTAAGTGGAGAAAATCATTGAGAACGGATTCTAGAGATTCGACTTCACTCAACTATCCACTATGTCGTGTTCTTCTAATTTATTAACCACGAATCCTATATTATCTATTACCTCTCCCGAGTGTTAAATAGAAATAATCATTCAACAATCATCTTGATGTGCTCACCTAAGATAAATTATTAAGCGCTAGATTCGTTCTATGGCTTCGTTGGAGTTATATGTCTCCCGACTATATAAACTTCCAACGATGTAAATTCCTACGGTCCTATTCAGAACCCCCTCTCCCGAGTGATAGATTCTAAATAAATATGACGAATCAACTAGTGATCAATTAATTGAAACGCATTCAAATCAGGAATCACAAATAAACCAAACGAAAACCAAATAATATTCAATCAATAATCAACGACATAGTTTCAAGTCAAGATCCGTCTAACTCTAGAATAATAAATTAGTTCATGAATACATTAAATAAACACATAGACATGTTCTTAATCATCATAAACATAAAGGAAGAGATAATCAAACGCATTGGATGATGGCCCTCCGTCCCCGGTAGTCGCCGTCGTCTTCTCCGTCGTCAAAATCTCTACCCTTCGATGTAAGCGCACCGCCTCGATTGATCTCCTCCTCTTTTCTTTAGCCCTCGGCTACTGTCTCTCGCACGTCTCGCGTCTTCTACGTCAAATGTTTTTTACGTCAATTCCTCTTCGTTTCCGTGCGTGCGTCTCCTTTTTCCCGCTTGCCTCTCTTGTTGTTCTCCTCTTTTTTTTTTTCCTCCAGTTCTCTTCTGTCTTCTCCTTTTTATCCCTCTACGCGAATTGGTCTCCCAAAAAAATTTGTTGTTGTACGTCCGTGTACCCCGAATATCTTCCGTGAATATCTTTTCCTTCCTAATCCAATCTCTCGCTCATCTGTACGTGAATATCTTTTCTTAAAAATCTATCAAATTTCCTCTCTTGGCCTTCTTTCCAAGTTTACGTCTCTTCTTTGTATATATATTATATTATATTATAATATAATATAATACTTCCTTGCCAATTGACATGTCCCGGTGCATGATTATTTCACCGTTGAGTCCCAATTTAAATTCTTGTCACATTCATGCATTTCTCATCATCTTTTGATAATTAAATTGTTAAATTCACTGGATTCCTACAAAATAACAAAAACAACCACAAAAGGCGTAATTCTGCTCGAATACCAAAATAAAAGTATAAGAAAAGAGAATAAAATATAAGTGCAAATATGCACTTATCAGTAAGACTATAATGTAGTACCTTTTGGAGGAATATGTGAAATTCCTTTTGAAACTTTTGGTACTGTAATCTCTTAAGCTCAGGTTAATCAACACGACTTATTACTCTGATATACATACACATGAATGATTAGTTCTCTTAATTGCACCTTAGTATCTTGATTTGATAACGGGGTCTCACAATATTTGCTCAAAAGTTTTTCAAAGATTTATTGCAAAAGTGTGACCCACCGTCACTAATGATTGCTCGAGGAGTGCCAAATCGAGTAAAAATGTTCTTTTTCAAAAAATTTACCACCACTCTAGCATCATTAGTGCGTGAAGCTTCAGCCTCAACCCACTTTGAAACGTAGTCCATAGCAACAAGTATGTAATAATTAGAACATGAAATTGGAAATGGTCCCATAAAATCTATGCCCCAAACATCAAATAAATCACATTCAAGCATATTGTTTAAAGGCATTTCATGTCTCCTAGAAATGTTACCCGTTCTTTGACATTTATCACAAGTGGACACAGACCTTTATGCATCTTTAAATAAGGTAGGCCAGTAAAAACCCGATTCAAGTACCTTGGCAGCAGTTTTTGTTGGACCCATGTGTCCCCTCTACCTCTCGGTCATGACAGTGTCTCATAATAGATGACATCTCCTCCTCTGGTACACACCTCCTGATCATGTTGTCTGCCCAAACCTTAAACAACAATGGGTCCTCCCACATGTAGTGTTTAACATCAGATAAGAATTTCTTCTTCTGATAAAAGGTCATTTGTTGGAGGATACCACTAACCAGATAATTTGCAAAATCGGCATACCACGGTAGTGCAAGAACTTGGAAAAGCTGTTCATCAGGAGATTTTTCATTGATTTCTTCCAGTTCATTATCATGTTTCTCCATCTCATTATCAATCCTAGATAAATGATCCGCTACTACATTCTCTACACCCCTCTTATCTTTAATTTCTAAATCAAATTCTTGCAATAAGAGAATCCATCGGATTAAACGTGGTTTAGCGTCTTTTTTAGCAAGAAGATATTTAATTGCTGAGTGATCAGTGTACACAATTACTTTTGATAGACAAAGATAAGAGTGAAATTTATCAAACTCAAATACTACTGGTAGAAGTTCTTTCTCAGTGGTGGCATAGTTTGTTGTGCCTCATTTAAAGTTCTACTAGCATAGTAAATAGTATGAAATACCTTATTCCATCTTTGTCCAAATACTGCTCCGACAGCTGTGTCACTAGCATCACACATCAACTCAAATGGCATATCCCAATCCGGTGCTACCAACACAGGTGCTGTTATTAACTTCTCCTTTAATGTCTCGAATGCCTGCACACAATCAGGATTAAAATTAAAAGGTGCATCTTTAGTCAATAAATGAGAGAGTGGTTTTGAAATTTTTGAAAAATCTTTGATAAATCTCCTATAAAAGCCCGCATGGCCTAGGAAGCTTCGAACCCGCTTCACTGATACTGGTGGAGGTAGTTCCTGTATCACTTTGATCTTTGCTCGGTCCACTTCCATACCCTTGTGGGATATTTTGTGTCCGAAGACTATTCTCTCTTCTACCATGAAGTGACATTTCTCCCAATTGAGTATTAAATTCGTCTCTTCACACCTTGTTTGTACTAAGTCAAGATTATTTAAGCAAGAATCAAAAGAATCCCCAAAGACAGAAAAGTCATCCATAAAGACCTCAAGAATTTTTCAACCATATCATGAAAAATAGACATCATACATCTTTGAAAAGTTGCAGGCGCATTACACAATCCAAATGGCATTCTCCTAAATGCAAACATACCATAAGGACAAGGGAAGGTAGTCTTCTCTTGGTCCTCAAGTGCAATAGCTATTTGATTATACCCAGAATAGCCATCTAGAAAACAATAGAAATCATACCCTGCCAGACGCTCTATCATTTGGTCAATGAATGGGAGGGGAAAATGTTCTTTACGGATGGCGTCATTTAACTTTCTATAATCAATGCAGACGCGCCAACCTGTGACTGTTCTAGTAGGGATCAATTCATTGCTCTCATTTTTAACTACAGTCATACCTCCTTTCTTGGGTACACATTGCACAGGAGTGACCCATGCACTATCAGAAATGGGATAGATAATACCTGCATCCAGCAGTTTGATGACCTCAGCTTTATCACTTCTTGCATCTTTGGGTTTAACCGGCGTTGTGGTTGTACCACGGGTTTGTAAGCATCCTCCGTCAAGATCTTATGCATACATGTTGATGGGCTTATCCCTCTTATGTCCGTTACTTTCCATCCGAATGCTTTCTTATGCTCCCTCAAAATCCTAAGTAGTTTGTCTTCGTTTATACCTGTTAAAGATGAAGAGACAATTACAGGCAATGACTCATTAAAATCTAAATAAACATACTTGAGATGAGGAGGGAGGGTTTTGAGTTCAAGAGTTGGTGGTTCTTCAATGGAGGGCTTTTGTGGCATCATGTCCCTCTCTCCCAACTCGCCTAAGTTGTTCTTCACACGCCGATTATGGAGAACATTGGCATTTAAGTAAACAACAGTCTCTTTCAACTCGACGGTCTCGCCCAGCTCTTCAATGTCATCTACCAAGCATGCTTCCAATTCATCCTTGTGTGTTCCCTTAAACACATTAGTAGACAACACATCAATCATATCAACACTAAAACACATATGTGTAAGGAATCCAACATGCAAATACGCAGCGGAATAAAATAATTTTGGATTCCAAAACAGCGACCTATACGGAATTAATCATATCGGGGTGTAAAGAATCATACCCTTGTAGCGTGTTTGAGCCTAATCCCACGAAGCAGCACGTCCAACGCGTCCTCGAGTCAGTAGTAAAACTTTTCAAGTTATGCCTCTACGGTATCCACACGATTATGTCGATGAAGGGATATTGAAGAACAAGTTGGTAGACTTGATCTTCATCCAGAAAGTGACGAGCCACCCAAAACAAGATGGCGGCCGCGTCTACACTTTAGTCTGCTAGGTTTAGGGTGCTATTAATTCACAATTAACGTCTGCACATCATAACCTAATGACCATGTATATATATACATGAAAGAAGCGGCTAGCTTAATCATAAGCTTTCGAAAAGCCCAAAACCACTTTCTTAATTATATCTATAGCCTATTTTATATCATATATATATATATATAGATATCATTATATATATATGGCCCGATAGATTATATGTATGTATATATAATATTTTATGATTAAGACTCTTCTTAATCAAATTTATTCATCCAATGAATTTTATCTACCCTTTATCGATTTAATCTTGTGTGTGACCCGTTAGGATCTTGTGATAA
This sequence comes from Haberlea rhodopensis, assembly GCA_907163345.1. Classification (NCBI taxonomy): domain Eukaryota; kingdom Viridiplantae; phylum Streptophyta; class Magnoliopsida; order Lamiales; family Gesneriaceae; genus Haberlea; species Haberlea rhodopensis. The sequence goes on along the minus strand of CAJQUN010000273.1, from coordinate 539,545 downwards.
GTGTGATTTTTACACTTAATTTGATATATGATTAGGGGTGTTTTTGTAGTGATTCCTAGAAAATATTACACGCTTTGGTATATATTTGTATATTTCAAGAATCCAGGTTCAAATGCAAAAGAGTGGAGTAAAATAGGCTTAAATTGATGAAAAAGGACCAAACCGAGCTAAATATGGAAAAGGAGGGACCAAATTGCAAGATTGGAGATTTTGACACACGATCGATCGGCAACTTACGAAGATCGATCGCCAGATTTCCGCGATCGATTGGAAAATGACGAAGATCGATCGCCGATATGAAAAATTTGGTTATTTTGTCCAGAATGTTTCCGCGATCGATCGGCAACTGACGAAGATCGATCGCCAAACCCTGAAAAATCGAGATTTTGTTTCCTACTTGGTGATTTTGTGTCCAAACTTTGTAAAACTCCTCCACATTATTTATAGAAGATTTCAGACGTTTTGGAGGACTTTTGCACACATTTTCTGGAACCTAGCAGCCACTCCTCCATCCGAAGAACCATACCACAAATCATTGAAGAGCAAGAGCAACGCAAGGAACGAAATAACGGAGCGACGCACGGAGCGACATCCTCGTTATCTTAGTATTTCTGAACTTAATTAATTTTAATATCAGATTTGATGTTAAATATGTTAAAAGACATGTTTTGCATTATAATTTGATTATGGTTGTTGGCTAGAATATTTGTCAAGACATAGGGGATCCCATGTTTGAACCCTTGAGTTAATTAACGGTTTTGATTTGATTTCTATGATCTTTGCCCATAATTTATGTTTTTAATGCTTGTAAAAGATTAGCTACCTTTTGCATGATATTGGTAATCGTAATTGAATTAACCATAGGAGATTACGATAGGACGTAGTAAATTAGGCCGTGAGTTTTAGGTTGAAACGGACCAAGTAAAATCTAGCACACGCGTGATAGCAATAGATTTACCAAAATCGAAGGCTAGTAGTTTTCACGAAGCGTTTTTTGGTATTAATCATTCGATAAAGACACGGGAGTGGTTTATTGTAGATTAATGCTAGACTTGTTATAACCGGACCAAGGTATAACGAATGAAATAGGAAAACTCGTCACCCTAGAACATAGAACATTGAATCTTAATTAATAGACAACTTTTGGGGGATTACATGGGTGAACCGACGTCTTGATAATTCGTTTATAATTTCTCTTCAATTATCCGTCACTGCTGTTTAGGTTAACTTTTGTGCTTAAGTCAATTTAGTTTGATAATCATTCCATAATCGTAGGTTAAATATAGTAATTCTAATCGAACATGGTAATTACTACTAGTCCTTGTGGGTACGACAATCCTTACTTTTAAACCCTTATACTAAAACTTGACACCGTGCACTTGCGGTATAGAATCGCTACATTGAGAAATAATTGTTTAAAATAAAAGCGGTCAAGTTTTTGGCGCCGTTGTCGGGGACTAGTTTAAGTAATATCATACTAGATTAGTTGACTGTAATTTAACCATTTTCTTTTTTTTTTGTTTTTGATTTTTTTTCTTCTCTCTTTTCCTATCTACTATTCGCCTTCTCTTTGGTTGGATTTTGTAGGTTATTATTCCCTAGTGCATGCTAAGGAGTGAACAACCGGCACTTGAGCCTTTTGAACCTGAAATTGAAAGAACTCTTCTTAGAAGACTAAGAGAAGTTCGAACAATGGCTGAAAACAATGCAGGAGGAGGTGGAAGAGATGAAAGACGGAACGAAGAGGTGTCTAATAGAAGATCCCTCATGGATTATGCTCATCCCTCGTTCCATGGGTCATTGTCTAGTATCACTAGACCACGTATACAGGCGAACAACTTTGAAATCAAGCCTGCAATCATACAAATGATCCAGCACTCGGTGCAGTTTGGGGGAGCGACCACTGATGATCCCAACACTCACATAGCGAATTTCTTGGAAATTTGCGACACCTTCAAGCATAATGGCCTCACTGACGACACCATCGGGTTACGACTGTTCTCTTTCTCTTTAAATAATAAAGCTAAATCTTGGTTGCATTCTTTGCCTACAGGATCAATTACCACTTGGGATGGGATGGTGCAAGCTTTCATGTCAAAATAATTCCCACCATCAAAGATTGCTAAGATGCGAAATGATATCACTACATTTGCGCAACATGATCCTGAAACACTGTATGAAGCATGGGAGCGCTTCACGGACTTACTGAGGAGATGCCCACACCATGGCCTTCCCATCTGGCTGCAGGTACAAATTTTCTATAACGGTTTATTTTATGATAACCGTTTTATGATTGATGCAGCATCAGGAGGTACTGTGATGAGAAAGACGCCGGAGGAGGCCTATACACTGTTGGAGGAGATGGCTGCTAATAGCTGTCAATGGCAGTCCGAGAGGAAAGTGCCAAAGAAGCAAGTTGGAGTTCATCAAGTGAGCGAAGTTACTGCTTTGGCCGCTCAAATTGAGGCATTGAACAAGAGACTGGATAGCATGAGCATGACAGGGATAAAAGCTCAAGGGATTACTTGTGACCTATGCGGAGGCAATCATCCGAGCGTTGAATGCCAAACAGGGTAACCCATTCGCTCAAACTAATGAAGCTGTGAATTATGTAGGAAACCGGCCACGAAATAACCCCTGCCCATATACATACAATACGGGGTTGAGGTATCAACCGCAACCACCACCGGGGTATCTACCACAGCTGAGCATGGAGGAGCTATTGACCAAGTTCATAACCTCAACTGAAACAAGGATGAATAAACAAGATTCATCTATCAAAAGCTTGGAGCTTCAAGTAGGGCAGTTGGAAACTATCTTGGCTGGGAGAGCACTAGTGTGATGTCCCCGAAATGATTAATTGCAATTAAGGCATTAATTATGTTTATATGACGAATTATGTGGATAATTGATTTATATGCTGAAATTAATTATCACGATGAATTACTTAGTCACATGATAGGCGTGACCTGGGGGTTGCTCTTCAGGGTGCATGTTATTCATGATAGAAAAGGGAGTGTTAACATGATTTAATTGTGTTGATTGTAAATTATGAGGAAAGTATGGATTTAATGATGTTCGGTGCATTTTTGTAAAATGCTTTTAAAATACCATGTTGGGGTAATTTATACATCATGTTAATTATTGGGTATAATTTAATTAACCCATACCCCACTATACCCAACCCACTTCATTCATTTTAATCCATCACTTTTAAAATCCCCAAAATCCCTTCCCAACCCAAAACCCTTCCATTTTCGTTTTTGGACTTAAAGAAGAAGAGGAATCCTTCCAAAAACTTGATTTGTGGAAATTGTTGGGAGATTTGGAGTCCCCAAGAGGTATGGATACCTCCTTGTTGTTTTTGTAAAGTTTTATTTGAGTTTGATATGATTTTGGAGGGTTTTGAAATGGGTTTGTTTTGGGTATGTGTTGTATGTTGTTGGGGTATGATTCTTGAAGTGTTTTATGTGGGTTTTAGTGAGTTATGATGATGTTAGTGTTGTTGGAAAGTTTGGGTTTGAGCTTAGAAAATGCTCAAGGAAATGGTGGAAATCGCGCACCAGTGGGTGGCGATCGATCGCCCTGTATGAGGCGATCGATCGCCGATGGCCAGTAGCCATTTCACGTAGCAGGCGATCGATCGCCTAAAATTAAGCGATCGATCGCCGCAAGGCAAAAGAGCGAGGCGATCGATCGCCTCAAGTAGCGATCGATCGCCACTGTGTAAAACATGGAAAATGATGATTTTTGATGAATTATTGGTATTTGGCTATTATTTGGCTTCTAATATTGATTTGTATGATTGTGTGGAACCATCCCAGGTGCCAACAACATCAAGAAGATAGAGTTCTTCAATTTCTCCACTTTTGGAATTAAGGTACGTAAGAAGTGTACGGGCATCGGATGGTAAACCATACTTCTATACTATAATTATGCAATGATTGCACAAGTATTATGATGATGATGTTTATGATAAGTAAAGATGATATGATGTTTATGATAATGATTTGATAAGTAAGTTTATGATGATGATGTTTACGATGATGGTTATGATAAGTAAGTTTATGATGATGATGTTTAAGATGATGGTAATGATAAGTAAGTTTATGATGATGATGTTTAAGATGATGGTAATGATAAGTAAGTTTATGATGATGATGTTTAAGATGATGGTTATGATAAGTAAGTTTATGATGATGATTGTGATAAGTAAGATTATGATAATGTTTATACGATGTTTATTTAACGATACGATGTATATGATTGGGTAAGACGCCCATGTGGTAAGATGCCACACGATGATATGATATGGTAAGATGCCATACGATAGGGTAAGATGCCCTCGTGGTAAGATGCCACACGATGTTTACGATATGGTTGCCATAAGGTAGGGTAAGATGCCCACATGGTAAGATGCCATGCGATGTTTATGATATGGTAAGATGCCATACGATAGGGTAAGATGCCCATATGCATGAATGTGAATCAGGGTCAACAAAAAGAAGTTAACGAATAACCCGCAAGTTTACTTAACTAAGATTTCGTACATTTATGGTTATATTTGTTATGATGTTATATGATGATGATGTTTATAAGATGATGATGTTATATGATGATGATGTTTATAAGAAGATGATGTTATATGATGATGATGTTTATAAGATGATGATGTTATATGATGATGATGTTTATGAGATGATGATGTTATATGATGATGATGTTTATAAGATGATGATGTCTGTATGATGATGATGTTTACAAGATATCTATAAGATGCTATGATGTTTATGATGAATATTAAACTATGTTACTAGAAATGGTAGAATGTTCGGTGGTTGTAATGGGCAAGCGAGGAAGGTACTTGCCGCTGACATAACTAGCGAGGAGATACATCCGCTATCAAGGCGTAGCGAGGGGTATCACAATTCCGCTTTATGTCGAGCAAGGGGGCCAATTGTGCTGCTGCCATAATAGAACCAGGACAGTCCCATTTCTAATTAACATTGTTGATTATGAGCATATATGTGAAGTATGATTTTAATCATTTATGTCAAGGACTAATGATTTTATGCATGACCATGCAACAGGGACAACCAAAGAGGGTTAATGCGATTAACCAGGAAGTATACATTACCAATTACTTTCATGCATTTATTTATATGCCATTACCCTATGATGTTAAGTGAAGATGTACATGCTCATGATGGGTTGTTCCTGTAGGTACACTTTTGGACCGAAGGGCCTAGGGTCGGGTTGAGGCAGTGAGCAAAAAGAAGCAAGATGAATATAGGATACAGGATTTTGATAGTCTCTACTCTAGGAGTAGTGTAAACCTATAGCTTTAACATTCATTATTGATAATGTAATTAATTAGCTGTTGAAATTTTATTTTGTCCTGTAATCTTCTTAGCTCAAAGCTACAACCGGAACCCTTAAAAGGTTATGAATGCATGTCTAGTCCATAATACATGTATAATATGATGTTAAGGTAGGAAGACCCTACAACTAGGAACTCTACCGAGTGACACAGAGAAGAATCCAAGGGAGCAAGCCAATGCAGTGACTCTAAGAAGTGGAAAGGAACTTGGCAAAGAGAAGGAGACTAAAAAGCTAAAATCAAGCAAGAGGATAATGAGCAATCATGCAACAAGGGTAAGTCTACTAAGTCCACTACACCTAGCACACCACAAGAAAAGGTACATATTCCTCTCCCATTTCCTGCAGCAGTCAATAGGGCAAAGGTTGATGCAAACTTTGCAAAAATTTTAGACATGCTAAAGAATTTGCATGTAGACATACCATTTATTGATGCATTAAGAGAAATGCCAAATTATGCTAAATTCTTAAAGAAGATGTTGTCTGAGAAGCAGAAATTGGGAGAGCACGATACTGTCTTTTTGACTGAGGAATGTAGTGCTATTGTGCAAAAGAAATCGGCTACCAAGTTAAAAGATCAAGGGAGTTTCTCTATTCCTTGCACTATTGGGCCTATTTCTTCCATTAAATCATTATGTGATTTGGGTGCTAGTGTGAACTTAATGCCTTTGTCTATTTTTAGGCGACTTAGACTGAGAGAGCCGAAGACCACAAGGGTGGTGTTGCAAATGGCGGACAAGTCTATCACCTACCCTCTAGGAATCGTCGAGGATGTGCCAGTCAAGATAGATCAATTCACTTTCCCAGTGGATTTTCGAGTGTTGGATATTGAGGAGGACGCGAGTATGCCATTGATCCTGGGGCGCCCATTCCTAGCTACTGGAAGAGCTATTATCAATGTTGAAGAAGGGAAGTTGATCCTCCGTGTAGGAGAGGATCATGTTACCTTTACTATGTTTCAAACTTCACCACGTGCACAAAACACACATATATGTTTATTATTGATAAATTAATATTTTTCCTGATGATGTGGTGCAAGATACTGATAAAGTGAAGGTGAAGAACGAACTAGAGACTGGAGAAGGCAAGATCCATGACATGGTGAAGCCAAGGAAGGCGAAGAAGCAAAAAGATAAAAGGACGTTTATGAAGGGAGAGACAGTCCAATTGCATAAAGCGCCACAACCTCGCATTTTCCAAAGCTAGCGAAAGGCTTCATGGGTTGGACCATCCACTGTTACCAAGATATACCCGCATGGAGCCATTAAGGTAAGTGATCCTATTCTAGGCACTTATGTCGTTCTGAGTTGGCGACGTGTTGCTTGATCTAAAGAAAAACAACTTGTTAAACTTTCTGATTGATTCTTGTTCGTCTGTAAGTGAGATGTTTGAGTTACATTGTAATGCCTCGATTTGCTTTATACACGTGTCATATGATGATAGTGTAATGGGAATATTTACGGTACGATATGGATTCGGGTTTGGGTTGAACCGAGGGTTAATACTCACATATATGACATGACTATATGATCTCTATCTAGTAAGGAATAAAACATGATGCACAAGATGTAGTGCATAGGAATGATAGAATTAAATCAAGGATAGTATGCATTTGACTTGATTTTCATATGCCTTTGCCTTTCATTTAAAGTTGCATTAACATGTGAATTTGAGTTTGGATTTACATGTTTATGTTAGTTGGCATGTTATTATAGCAAGTGGAGCTTAAACTCACAATACACCATAAACACCTACAAAATCCCTACACAAGCTCCTCTCCAACCCTTGGAGATTTTCTTAGTTGAAGCTTGGTTTTTTACTAGGAAATTAAGCTAGGAAGTTGAGTGAAGTGATTTCATATCTTCTTGGTAAGGATTTTATAGTTTTTCACTTGACTTGTGTAGTTGGTGTTGAAGTATGTGAATTTGAATATCAAATATTTATGCTTAGAATCATAACTTGTTTCTTTGCCAAGAATTGGATTCTAAGATGTGAGAAATATGTTTATATGATCCTAGGGATTTCATGAAATGTGGTTAAATGAGAGGAAATGAATTGTGCACTAAATACCATGAAGATATGCTTGAAATCGCCATGGTTTGAAATGTTCGAAGCACAGCGATCGATCGGTAAGGATTTCCGATCGATCGACGCTGACAGAAACATTTGAAGGCGGTTTGAGCATGCGGAGATCGATCGATGATTTTGAGGCGATCGATCGGTACATGTGGCGATCGATCGGTGCTTTTGTTCGATCGATCGGTGAAGAGTGAATAGTTCGGCGATCGATCGAGAATACTGGGCTATCGATCGGTGATGGCAGAATGTTGACAAATGTTATTTTTTTATAGAATTTGATTTTAATGCCTATGATAACATGATATATTGTTGGCATTGTTGTAGCATCATCTCAAGGGACGGGACAACGAGGCAATTAGCCAGTGACGCCTAATTTAAATCGTTTGTGTCGCAGTACAGGTACGTGTTGACGTATGGAGTATAGATCTGATGTGATGATGATGTTATGGTTTTGATATCATATGGTTTATGTTAGCTTTGTGACATATGATTGGTAGTATCATATGCATGTACATACATGGATTTCATATGATTGGGATGGATGCCTTGATAGATATGTGTATATGCTTTGGTGAGATCATTGCCTTGATAGATATGCCAGGTTTGGTATATGCTTTGGCTGGGATCGTTGCCACGATAGATATACTACATATGCTTTGGCTTGAGGGATATACGTCTGATATGCTCTGGCTATTATCACATATGAGTATGGTACCATGATATGTGCTGCTAATATGAAGATGTGATGTGGTTCCACTGACATATTGAGCTGAATAGGCATATCATATGGGGCTCGTGATAATAGGGTGATTGTTGAGACATGTCATGACATAGTGCATTTGTTGATGCATGATACAGAACATTCACTATTGATGATTTTTATTGTGCTTTATCTTTAATGTTATTGTTTTGATATTGCACTGAGATAGTTGTTATCTATACTCATGTGGTGTGAATGTTTCTGTAGGGACTCATAGACGTGGTGAGAAGGGATGTGAGTCATTTTCCGCTGCGAGCTGAACCACTGCCTAGGAGTTATCTTGTAATAGGTTGTTGTTTGTACATATGATATGTAGTTGGTAGGTTTTAAGAAACCCTGTAACAACTTAACGAGTAAGATACTCTTAATCAGTGTATGTTATTACTTAATTCAGACTCACATATGTATGTTAATCGAATACATAATGGATTAAGTAACGAGGACCCCACATTAGTGGTATCAGAGCAGTGGTTCGAGAACGGGGTGAACATGGGTAGAGGAAGTGTATTAGGGAGTTACCTAAAACATGGTGAGAATGGTAATATCATGTTAGGATTTGGAATATGATGTTATTCTAACATGTTATATAATTGTGAATGTTATTGTTAACCCTTGATATACAGTTATGACAGACAGAGGGTATTATGAGGATGTTGGGGATGCCATGAATGGCAATGCTAGTGTGAGGATGGTGCCTGTACCACCACCACCGATTGAGCAAGGGCCAGTGGAACATGTACTATTACTTGGAGAATTGACTTTGACGCAATTTCTGAGTTATCAGCCACCCAGGTTTGAGGGTACGGAATCAAGGGAACTGGCAGAGGAGTGGCTAGAACGTGTGGAACAGATATTTGTATCAGCACCATGTGCCAAGACTGCTTGGTTACGCTTAGCTGAATTCCAGTTAGCTAAGAAAGCTATGATGTGGTGGAAGTCCACAGTGCTTGAGTTGAGGGCTCAAGGACAAACAGTTAACTGGGATGTGTTTAGAACGAAGTTTCTTGAGCATTATTCCTCTGTTGCTGCAAGGCAGAGGAAAGAGGATGAATTTACAAACTTGAGACAGGAATCAATGACAGTATCGGACTATGCTGTACATTATTCTTCCTTACTCCGGTTTGTGCCACATATTGCTGTAAACACAAAGGCATAGATCAGACAATTTGTGAAAGGTTTGAGGCCTGAATTGTTTGATAGGGTCATGTCCAATAACCCTACATCATATGAAGAAGCATTGACTAGAGCCGAGATGGCTGAGATTGCTGTAGGAGTATACAAAGATGTTGGACAAGCCCAACCACTTACATCTATCTAACAGTATGAGACCTAGAAGAGAACCATTTAAATCACCACGAGGTGGTGCATCTTCATCTAGGTTTAGTGGGAAACGTTTTGGACCACGGAAAGGGGATGACCGAAAAGCTAAGGGACAGTCTCAAGGGAGTAGTAGTAGTAGTGGACGAGGACTACAATGTTTTAAATCTGGAGGGCCACATTTTCAAAGAAATTGTCCACAGTTTGATACAGTGCTTTGTTTCCGTTGTGGGAAACCAGGACATGTGATCCGTGATTGTCCTCAAGTGGGTGGACAACAGAGAAGAGGACCCATGTCAGAGAATACAGTGCAGCAGAGACCACAGGGTGTACCACAGTCGGGTGGAGGACAGAGGACAGGACCACCTCAGGCTCAAGTGTATGCATTGAACAGGGAGGAAGCAGAGGCAGCCCCTGATGATGTGATAGCGGGTAAGTGTACTTTGTTTACTTATCCAGCTTTACTTTTGATTGATACTGGTGCATCACATTCTTTTATTGCACAAGCTTTTATTGATCAGTATCATATATGTTCGTCTCCACTGTTGATGCCTCTTTATGTCTCGACACTCATGGGAACTACTGTGATGACTTGTCAGAGTGTGTCTGATTGTGATATTCAGTTTGAGACTGAGGATAGACTACAGGCTGATTTGATTGTATTAGACATGCTAGATTTTGATTGCATACTTGGAATCGATGTGTTGAGTAAATATCAATCTGTTGTGGATTGTTGTCAGAAGATAGTGAGATTTCAGTCTGATACTGGAAATCAATGGTTCTTCTATGGCCAGGGATCGAGGGCAAAGATTCCTTTGATATCAGCAATCCGAATGTCGCGTCTGTTAGAACGTGGACATGCGGGTTATTTGATATAAGCCCTTGATGTAACTGAACAGAAAAGAGAAAGAAAAGTGGAGGAGATACTAGTGATTGCAGAATATGCAGATGTGTTTCCAGATGAGATACCTGGATTCCCACCGAGTCGAGAAGTGGAATTTGGTATTGATTTGATACCTGGTACTTCTGCAATTTCACGAGCTCCTTATCGGATGGCACCAACTGAATTGAAAGAATTGAAAACTCAATTGCAAGATTTATTGGACAAGGGGTACATACGTCCTAGTGTATCGCCTTAGGGTGCTCCGGTTTTATTTGTTAAGAAGAAGGATGGGACAATGCGACTATGTATTGACTATCGACAATTGAACAAGGTAACAATAAAGAATAAATATCCTCTTCCTCGTATTGATGATTTGTTTGATCAGTTGCAGGGATCAAGGACTTATTCTAAGATTGATTTGAGGTCGGGATATCATCAAATACGTGTGAGGGAAGGAGATATACAGAAGACAGCATTCAGAACTCGTTATGGACATTATGAGTTTCTGGTGATGCCATTTGGAGTGACAAATGCTCCCTCTGTCTTTATGAGTTTAATGAATCGTGTGTTCCAGGAATACCTTGATCGTTTTGTCATTGTCTTTATCGATGATATACTGATCTATTCGCAGAGTGATGCAGAACATGTTCAACATTTGCATATGGTATTGCAATTGTTGAGGACACATCAGTTATATGCGAAACTCAGTAAGTGTGAGTTTTGGTTGACTAGTGTCGGCTTTTTAGGACATGTTATTTCAGAAGAAGGTATATCAGTTGATCCAAAGAAAATCGAAGCAGTGTTGAATTGGTCAGCACCTACTTCTGTGCCAGAGATTCGTAGTTTCTTGGGTTTGGCTGGGTATTATAGAAGGTTTGTTGAAGGATTTTCAGCAATTGCCAAACCATTGACACAGTTGACACAGAAGGGAGTATCATTTCAATGGTCAGACGCTTGTGAGCGTAGTTTTCAAGAACTGAAACATCGGTTAACTACTGCTCCATTGTTGATCATTCCCTCAGAACATGACAGGTTTGCCTTATATACTGATGCATCATTACTAGGCTTGGGTTGTGTATTGTTGCAGGACAAACATGTAGTGGCTTATGCATCACGACAGTTGAAGCCACATGAAATGAGATATCCAGTGCATGATCTCGGAATTAGCTGCCATTGTCTTTGCATTGAAGATATGGCGACATTATTTATATGGTACGTCGTTTACCATATACACAGATCATAAGAGTTTAAAGTTTTTATTCACTCAAGCAGAGTTGAATATGAGGCAAAGGAGATGGATGGATCTGTTGAAAGATTATGATTGTGAGATTGAATATCATCCAGGAAAAGCTAATCTTACAGCAGATGCCTTGAGTCGAAAAGTACATCATACGGCTGATGAGATGATTCATTTATCAGCATTGATGACTTCTTGTTGTACTTTAGGTTATGATTTTGATGTGGAAACAGTGCCAGTACGGGTATCAACATTATTGGTTGAACCTGACATTTTTGACAAAATCAGAAAGGCACAAATGACTGATGATGAGGTACAACATTGGAAAGAACTGATAAGTCAAGGACAAACATCACAGTTTGTACTTGCAAATGATGGAATTCTGAAATACAGGACTTGTTGGGTAGTACCTGCGATATTAGGACTACGCCAAGAACTACTACAACGTGCTCATTGTAGTAGATACAGTATACATCCTGGAGGGAAGAAAATGTATCATGATTTACGTACCCAATTTTGGTGGAAACGTATGAAACAGGATGTGTTGAGCTTTGTGAAACGGTGTTTGATCTGTCAACAAGTGAAAGCGGAAAGACAGAAACCAGGAGGTGAATTACACAGTTTGGAAATTCCTCAGTGGAAATGGGAACATATCACGATGGATTTTGTGACTCATTTGCCACGGACGTCTTCTGGTTGCGATGCTATTTGGGTGATTGTTGACCGACTCACCAAAGTATCTCATTTTGTGCCATATTGTATGACATTTACATATCTGAGAATGGCACAGTTGTACATTCAACATGTAGTGAGACTACATGGTATCCCAGTTTCCATTGTATCGGATAGGGATCCGAGATTTACTTCTCATTTTTGGGAAGGGTTACAGACAGCATTGGGAACTGAAGTGCGGTTGAGTACAGCATATCATCCTCAGACAGATGGACAAACAGAGCGTACGATACAGACACTTGAGGATATGTTGCGTGCCTGTGTATTAGAGTTTGATACCTCTTGGCAAGAGTCATTGCCATTAGTGGAATTTTCATATAATAACAGTTATCAATCTAGTATACAGATGGCACCATTTGAGGCTTTGTATGGGCGACGATGTAGATCGCCATTGTATTGGGATGATGTGGATCAGTCTTCCTTACATGGACCGGATATGATTCATGACATGGAAGAGAAAATAAAATTAATTCGATTGAAACTTAAAGCTGCTCAGGACAGACAGGCTGCTTATGCCAATAAGCAATGGAGACCACTTGAATTTCAAGTTGGTGACCGTGTGTTCTTGAAAATCTCACCTTTTAAAGGTGTAGTACGGTTTGGTAAGCGTGGAAAATTTTCTCCACGGTATGTTGGTCCGTATGAGGTATTGCAACGTATTGGTACGTTGGCATATCGCTTGGCACTACCGCCGGCATTGAGTGGTATTCATGATGTTTTTCATGTTTCACTATTGAGAAAGTATGAACTAGATCCGAGTCATGTATTACAGTTACCCGAGGTACAGTTGGATACAGATGTGTCATATGAAGAACGACCGGTTATGATCTTGGATCGAGCTAAACGCATGTTGCGTAATAAAGTGATTCCTATGGTTAAAGTACAGTTGGACAGACGGGGTGTCGAAGAGGCAACGTGGGAGACGGAGCAGCATATGATACAGCAGTATCCTGAGTTGTTTACTGGTATGATTTTACAGTTTTATGATACTATTGGTACATACGTACTGTATTGTTGCTTATATGATCATGTTTCCTATCGTCTTGTAATAGGATTGTTGAGTTGAGTATTTAGATATGCATGGTATGTATATGCAATTTCGAGGACGAAATTAAATAAGCGGGGGAGAATTGTAATGCCTCGATTTGCTTTATACACGTGTCATATGATGATAGTGTAATGGTGAATACTTACGGTACGATATGGATTCGGGTTCGGGTTGAACCGAGGGTTAATACTCACATACATGACATGACTATATGATCTCTATCTAGTAAGGAATAAAACATGATGCACAGGATGTAGTGCATAGGAATGATAGAATTAAATCAAGGATAGTATGCATTTGACTTGAATTTCATATGCCTTTGCCTTTCATTTAAAGCTGCATTAACATGTGAATTTGAGTTTGGATTTACATGTTTATGTTAGTTGGCATGTTATTATAGCAAGTGGCTATATGAAGGGGATTAGTGAGCTTAAACTCACAATACACCATAAACACCTACAAAATCCCTACACAAGCTCCTCTCCAACCCTTGGAAATTTTCTTAGTTGAAGCTTGGTTTTTCACTAGGAAATTAAGCTAGGAAGTTGAGTGAAGTGATTTCATATCTTCTTGGTAAGGATTTTATAGTTTTTCACTTGACTTGTGTAGTTGGTGTTGAAGTATGTGAATTTGAATATTAAATATTTATGCTTAGAATCATAACTTGTTTCTTTCCAAGAATTGGATTCTAGGATGTTAGAAATATGTTTATATGATCCTAGGGATTTCATGAAATGTGGTTAAATGAGAGGAAATGAATTGTGCAAGAAATACCATGAAGATATGCTTGAAATCGCCATGGTTTGAAATGTTCGAAGCACAGCGTCGATCGGCATGAAGATATGCTTGAAATCGCCATGGTTTGAAATGTTCGAAGCACAGCGATCGATCGGTAAGGATTTCCGATCGATCGACGCTGACAGAAACATTTGAAGGCGGTTTGAGCATGCGGCGATCGATCGATGATTTTGAGGCGATCGATCGGTACATGTGGCGATCGATCGGTGCTTTTGTTCGATCGATCGGTGAAGAGTGAATAGTTCGGCGATCGATCGAGAATACGGGGCTATCGATCGGTGATGGCAGAATGTTGACAAATGTAATTTTTGTATAGAATTTGATTTTAATGCCTATGATAACATGATATATTGTTGGCATTGTTGTAGTATCATCTCAAGGGACGGGACAACGAGGCAATTAGCCAGTGACGCCTAATTTAAATCGTTTGTGTCGCAGTACAGGTACGTGTTGACGTACGGAGTATAGATCTGATGTGATGATAATGTTATGTTTTGATATCATATGATTTATGTTAGCTTTGTGCCATATGATTGTTAGTATCATATGCATGTACATACATGGATTTCATATGATTGGGATGGATGCCTTGATAGATATGTGTATATGCTTTGGTGAGATCATTGCCTTGATAGATATGCCAGGTTTGGTATATGCTTTGGCTGGGATCGTTGCCACGATAGATATACTACATATGCTTTGGCTTGAGGGATATAAGCCTGGTTTGGGTATATGCTCTGGCTATTATCACATATGAGTATGGTACTATGATATGTGCTGCTAATATGAAGATGTGATGTGGTTCCACTGACATATTGAGCTGAATAGGCATATCATATGGGGCTCGTGATAATAGGGTGATTGTTGAGACATGTCATGACATAGTGCATTTGTTGATGCATGATACAGAACATTCACTATTGATGATTTTTATTTTGCTTTATCATTAATGTTATTGTTTTGATATTGCACTGAGATAGTTGTTATCTATACTCATGTGGTGTGAATGTTTCTGTAGGGACTCATAGACGTGGGGAGAAGGGATGTGAGTCATTTTCCGCTGCGAGCTGAACCACTGCCTAGGAGTTATCTTGTAATAGGTTGTTGTTTGTACATATGATATGTAGTTGGTAGGTTTTAAGAAACCCTGTAACAACTTAACGAGTAAGATACTATTAATCAGTGTATGTTATTACTTAATTCAGACTCACATATGTATGTTAATCGAATACATAATGGATTAAGTAACGAGGACCCCACATACATGATTGACAGTGAAGTGGTTTACTTGAATCTTTAATATTGAACTCTACTGTTTGATTTTATTTCTTGCTCGAGACGATCAAGCTTAAGTTTGGGGGAGTTGATAACTGTGATTTTTACACTTAATTTGATATATGATTAGGGGTGTTTTTGTAGTGATTCCTAGAAAATATTACACGTTTTGGTATATATTTGTATATTTCAGGAATCCAGGTTCAAATGTAAAAGAGTGGAGTAAAATAGCTTAAATTGATGAAAAAGGACCAAACCGATCTAAATATGGAAAATGAGGGACCAAATTGCAAGATTGGAGATTTTGACCGCAATCGATCGGCAACTTACGAAGATCGATCGCCAGATTTCCGCGATCGATCGGCAAATGACGAAGATCGATCGCGGATATGAAAAATTGGGTTATTTTGTCCAGAATGTTTCCGCGATCGATCGGCAACTGACGAAGATCGATCGCCAAACCCTGAAAAATCGAGATTTCGTTTCCTACTTGGTGATTTTGTGTCCAAACATTGCAAAACTCCTCCACATTATTTATAGAAGATTTTTGACGTTACATTTTCTGGAACCTAGCAGCCACTCCTCCATCCAAAGAACCATACCACAAATCATTGAAGAGCAAGAGCAACACAAGGAACTAAAGAACGGAGCGACGCACGGAGCGACATCCTCGTTATCTTAGTATTTCTTAACTTAATTAATTTTTATATCTGATTTGATGATAAATTTGTTTAAAGACATATTTTTGCATTATAATTTGATTATTGTTGTTGACTAGAATATTTGTCAAGACATAGGGGATCCCATGTTTGAACCCTTGAGTTAATTAAAGGTTTTGATTTGATTTCTATGATCTTTGCACATAATTTATATTTTTAATGCTTGTAAAAGATTAGCTACCTTTTGCATGATATTGGTAATCGTAATTGAATTGACCATAGGAAGTAACGATAGGACGTAGTAAATTAGGCCGTGGGTTTTAGGTTGAGACGGACCAAGTAAAATCTAGCACACGTGTGATAGCAATAGATTTACAAAAATCGAAGGCTAGTAGTTTTCACGAAGCATTTTTCGGTATTAATCATTCAATAAAGACACGAGAGTGGTTTATTGTAGATTAATGCTAGACTTGTTATAACCGGACCAATGTATAACGAATGAAATAGGAAAACTCGTCACCCTAGAACATAGAACATTGAATCTTAATTAATAGACACCTTTTGGGGGATTACATGAGTGAACCGACGTCTTGATAATTCGTTTATAATTTCTCTTCAATTATCCATCACTGCTGTTTAGGTTAACTTTTGTGCTTAAGTCAATTTAGTTTGATAATCATTCCATAATCGTAGGTTAAATATAGTAATTCTAATCGAACGTGGTAATTACTACTAGTCCCTGTGGGTACGACAATCCTTACTTTTAAACCCTTATACTAAAACTTGACATCGTGCACTTGCGGTATAGAATTGCTACACTGAGAAATAATTATTTAAAATAAAAGCGATCATCTTGCAATGTTGGCAGTGACATAAAATCTAATTTTATGTCACAAGCAATGAGCGGTATCTATCAACACATCAAGGCTACCCAAGTTACAAGAATGTCATTGACTCGACATAACCTACGGCCTGTGATAATATTCAACTTAATCCCTTTGTCCTATGTGTTTAGATTAAACACGAGTCATGGAATAGTCATACTCGTATAGTTCATTCTTTTATTTCTTGATCCCCAAGTTGACTAGAATAAACGAATAGGCTCGATATCACATATCGACTCATTCGAGCATGGCCATGCATTTTAGTCTTATTGATCAAGGGCCCAAACACTTCTCCTGTTATATAGGAGGGACAAATCCTATCTTGATCACTCAACATCCCTCTACATAATTCGTGGTGTATCCAATGATAGTCTTTATAGTTTACCCTGTTACAGGTAACGTTTGACAATATCAAGATACACGACTCCTTATGTTGGGATCTCTGTTGATCTCAAGTCGTAAGGATTACATACATTATTATCACTATGAGAATTGCTTATGACGTTCATATAACTATCCATATAGCATTCTCATGGTGGGTCCGTCCAGTACATCGTTCTCTAACATGCACCCATGTGTTGATTTGATATCTCATATCCATGAACAATCCATCAATCAAGACATACTAGTCTCAATGCATTATCATTATCCTTATTCATGATAATACTTGACTTGGGACAATCTTTAAGAATAATACAATATTATTCTAAGGACATTAACATATATATTCATATTACACAGACATTTGAATAATATATAATAATAAATTGCCATTAATAAAATCATATTACATTGTATGCCAAAATCAATCATCTAATGAGTTGTCTTAGGGCATATCCCAACAAATCTCCCACTTGCACTAAGACCAATCAAACATGTACTTAATGCCTAAAGATCTAGTATGACGATCATGCTTCTGCTGTGACAGAGGTTTTGTCAGTGGATCTGATACAATATCATCAGTTGGTACTTTGCATATTTTCACATCTCCTCTTTCAACGATTTCTCTAATGAAATGAAAGCGCCGAAGTATGTGTTTGGATCGCTGGTGAGATCTGGGTTCCTTAGCCAATGCGATGGCTCCATTGTTGTCACAATAGAGTTCAATCGGATCTAGTATGCTAGGCATAACCCTAAGCTCAGAAATGAACTTATTGATTCAAACGGCTTCCTTTGCTGCATCTGAGGCAGTAAAATACTCAGCTTCAGTTGTAGAATCGGCTACTGTCTCTTGCTTTGAACTCTTCCAGCTCATAGCACCTCCATTTAGGCAAAACACATATCCTGATTGCGATCAGAAATCATCCTTGTCGGTTTGGAAGCTTGCATCAGTGTAACCTATTACATTGAGCTCTTCCTCACCTCCATAAATAAAGAAAGTATCCTTAGTTCTTCTCAAGTACTTCAGGATATTCTTGACAGCGATCCAGTGACCTTCACCTGGATCAACTTGATATCTGCTCGTCATGCTCAAAGCATACGAGACATCGGGACGAGTACATATCATGGCATACATGATAGATCCAATAGCTGACGCATATGGAATCTTACTCATGCGTTGTCTCTCATCTTGTGTTGAAGGACACTGATCCTTTGAGAGATATATTCTAATTGTCATAGGCACGAATCCTTGCTTTGATTCTTGCATGCTAAACCGTTTTAGCACTTTATCTATGTATGTACTTTGACTTAGGCCAAGTAATCTTCTTGATCAATCTCTATAGATCTTGATACCTAACACGTAGGTGGCTTCACCCAAGTCTTTCATAGAAAAGCAATTCCCTAGCCAAATCTTTACAGATTGCAAGGCAGGGATATCATTTCCAATGAGAAGTATGTCATCTACATACAACACTAGAAAGATAATTATGCTCCCACTGACCTTCTTGTAGACACAAGGTTCATCTATGTTCTTGATGAAACCAAACTCTTTGATTGCATCATCAAAACAAAGATTCCAACTCCGAGAAGCTTGCTTCAATCCATAAATGGATCGTTGTAGCTTGCATATCTTTCCAGCATCTTTTGGATCGACAAAACCTTCCGGTTGTGTCATGTACACATCCTCAAGTAAATTTCCATTAAGGAAAGCTGTTTTGACATCCATCTGCCAGATTTCATTATCATGAAATGCAGCTATTGCAAGTAAGATCCTAATGGATTTAACCATGGCAACTGGCGAAAAGGTTTCATCATAGTCAATACCATGAATTTGTTTGAACCCCTTAACAACTAGTCGTCCTTTAAAGGTTGTACATTACCATCAATGTCGGTCTTTTTCTTGAAAATCCATTTGCACCCTATGGGTCTTACCCCTTCAGGTGGGTCAACCAAAGTCCATACTTGGTTTACATACATGGATTCCATCTCAGATTTCATGGCCTCTTGCCATTTCTCAGAATCAGGGCCCATTATAGCTTCTTGATAGGATGACGGCTCATCCTCATCAATGAGTAGTAAGTCACCTTGTTGAGTCACAAGAAATCCATATCTCTGTGGCTCCCGGTGTACTCATACAGACCTACGCTGGGCTTGTGTCTCTTGAGCAGGTATTTCATCCACAACAGCTTGTTGAGCATGCTCTGTTTCCATCTCAATGTCATGTTCAGTGTTTTCTTGTGATTGTACTTCACTAAGTTCTATTTGTCTCCCACTGGTTCTTCTAGAAATAAATTCTCTTTCAAGAAAGACATTTGTCCGAGCAACAACTACTTTGTTCTCGGTGGGATAATAGATATAGTATCCTTTCGTTTCCTTAGGATACCCCACAAATAAACACTTATCAGATTGGGGTCCAAGTTTATTGGAGGCGTGACATCTCACGTAAGCCTCACAACCGTAAATCTTCATAAAAGACATACTAGGACGCTTCTTAGTCCATATCCCATATGGTGTCTTTTCAACTGATTTAGATGGAACACGGTTCAGTATAAATATTGTTGTTTCTAAAGCATGTCCCCAAAAGGAAATCGGATGTTCTGCATGACTCATCATAGATCGAACCATGTCCAACAAAGTTCGATTTCTCCTTTCAGATACGCCATTCCATTGTGGAGTATACTAAGGTGTGAGTTTTGGGACTATCCCACACTCCTTTAGATAGTCATTAAACTCTTGGTTTAAGTATTCACCTCCTCGATCTGATCAAAGGATTTTGATACTTTTGCCAAGCTGGTTTTGTACTTCATTCTTGAAATCCTTGAACTTTTCAAAGGTTTCATGTTTGTGTTTCATTAGGTACACATACCCATATCTACTGAAGTCATCAATGTAACGAAGTATTTAAAATCACCTCTGGCTTGTGTGCTTATTGGGCCACATACATCACTATGTATGAGACTCAATAAATCACTTGCCCTTTCAACATGTCCCTTGAAAGGGGCTTTAGTCATCTTGCCCATTAAACAAGATTCACATGTTTCATATGATTCAAAATCAAATGAATCTAAAACTACATCCTTATGAAGTTTTGATATGCGATTCTCGTTTATATGGCCCAAGCGATAATGCCAGAGATAAGTTGGATTAGAATCATTATTCTTAATCCTTTTAGTATTTATGTTATAGACATACATATCTAGATTTAATACACAAAGACCATTAATCAATTGTGCACTAGCATAAAACATCTCATTCAAATAAATCGAGCAACATTTGTCCTTTATAATAAATGAAAAACCAATCTTGTCCAAACAAGAAATCGAAATAATGTTTCTAGTAATAGATGGCACAAAATAACAGTCTTGTAAATCTAATGTTAAACCAGAAGGCAAAGTTAATGAATAATCTCCAATAGCTAATGCAGTAACTCTTGCTCCATTTCCCACTCGGAGGTCAACTTCGCCTTTAGCCAAAACTCTACTCCTTTTGAGATCGTGCACATTAACGCAAATATGAGAACCACATCCAGTATCTAATACCCATGATGAAGAAGTAGATAAATTGACTTCTATAACAAAAATACCTGAAGTAGAAGTCACACTTCCCTTCGTCTTCTTAAGATCTTCCAAGTATAACTTGCAGTTTCTCTTCCAATGACCGGTCTCACCGCAATGGAAGCAGTTTCCTTCCTTAGCCACTCCTCCCTTTGGCTTAAGTGCAGTAGCATGAGGCTTAGGTTTAACAAAGACTTTCTTGTTCCTTTTAATGCCTTTTTCTTTAGCCTTCCTTTGTCCTTATTCACAATATGTACGTTTGTGGGCTTAGACTTCTTTGAGTTTGCTTCGTAAGTTCTCAACATACCAAGCAACTGCGGTAGAGTCTTCTCAATTTCAATCATATTGTAATTCAGAACAAATTGATTGTAGCTATCAGGCAACGATTGCAAGATCACGTATGTGGCCACTTCTTGGTCCAACGAAAAACCTAGTTTCTCAAGATTCTCTATGTATCCAATCATCTTGAGTACATGAGATCCAACAAGGGTTCCTTCTACCATTTTGTACTGAAACAACGCTTTAGAGACGTCATCTCTCTTGTCTAGCTTGTTGTTGATAAAGTTGTTTTAGATGTTCAATCATATTGAACACATCCATTTCCTCATGTTGCTTCTGAAGCTCAGAGTTCATGGTTGCAAGCATTAAACAACCAACATCAAGTGCGTCATTTTGATGCTTCTTGTAAGCATCCTTATCGGCCCTCGCGGCCGCAACGGGAGGTTCCTCAGCAGGTAAGGGTTCCTCAAGGACATATTACTTTTTCTCTTGTTTGAGGACAATCCTCAAATTCCTATACCAGTCTAAGAAATTTGTCCCATTTAGTTTGTCCTTCTCAAGGACCGATCGTAATGAAAGTGTGCTTGTAACATTGTTTGATGCCATGGATATCTACAATATAAATATGCAAAATAAGTTTATGATTTTAATCATTTAATAAGGTCTTATATTAAATGATACTCCCACTATTTAGTTAAAAACATTAACCCTCAAAACTATTAGTGGGCCAAGATCCATATTTTACCTAACCTTGAGTTAGCTTTGGCTAATCACCCAAGACTCTGTTATTTAGGTAGACAACGTTTTGTCCATACATCATATGTAACTCTTGGATGGTTGGTGAACAACTCTTTGTTCTAATGAATTATTTCCCGACCCCATGCCTCTAGGTTCCCAATCCTATTGAGATAACGCTAGTTAAGTCGAACCCAATTTTAAAATAACACGGATATCACTTTTATCCTTTCGCGCCTTACTAAGATTGTCACAGTGCTTTGCTTTGGCAAACCCACACATGTTCAATCGAAGTCTTGACGAGTATTTTTAATTGGAAGGCATCTTGATTGATGATAGGGTTGATTATTACGTGTATTTGGGCTTTGATTTGTATATATTTTCGTGTAGATTCCGTGAAGATGTTATGCTTTTTTGGTATTATTTGATTGTTTCAGGAATCTAGGTGGAATGTGAAAGAATTGAGCTACAAGGAAGAAAACGGATCAAATCAAGCCAAGAAATGAAGAATCTGAATTCTGGCATGCTCGATCGATCGGAACAGGAGGGCGATCGATCGACAGAGGCAAAAGTTTTGGCCAACACAAAAATGCATAGCTCGATCGATCGGAAAGTTGTTCTCGATCGATCGACACTGGCAGAGAATTGGGCAACAAAAAGTGAAGAAGCTGGATCGATCGGAAGCTTCACCTCGATCGATCGAGCAAGGCAGAGAAATTAAGGAACGGAAGCTGAAGGCGCTCGATCGATCGAGACTTATGTACCGATCGATCGAGACGCAGAATTTTCAGAAAAATAAAGTCTTGATTTGGTTTGATTTTTGGAAACTCTTCCATACACATCCTCCTCTATAATTTAGGAAATAGGGCACGAAATTTGGATCCAATATTCAGAGTTACCTAAATAGAATTTCTTTAGCCGCCTTTCATCTTCTCGGAACAAGAGAAGGTTGAAGAATCTGTAAGGCCCCCGTGCCCTTAACCCACAATTAGTGCATTAAGCCATGCTTTTGGTGCATACAATCACGTGTAAAGGGGAAACTATATGTAAACGTGGTACACCATACACCTATAAAAATTTCTTGCTTCATTTATTCCATTCCATGACATTTCCGATTCCCTAGATTAAGACCATTTAATACATCATGCACCCATGTAATACACTAATCACAATCTCAATTCATCTAGCAATTCCCTAGTTAATTGCTCACACATATGAATGTTAAGAGAAAGGTCCATACCTTTTTATACAACCCATATACACATAATTATTGCTCACACACGAGCATCAAATAAACCTATATGTACATAATATATAAAAAGGGCATACACAATATCCAGCTCCACATGAGCTCCGGTGCCTCGATCCTGGAATCACCTCCAATCCATAGCTCGATCACAGCTCCAGAGCTACCGTTGTACCTATTTCACCTGCCCCAACAGAGACAGCCCCTGCACGGGGTGAGCATACCAATACCACCAAACCAATAATCACAATTATATAATTCATAATTTACAATAATGTAATTGCCAAGAATTTAAATGACACTCCCTGGATGGCATCATCCTCCCACTGTATTGTCCCTGTTCTCAAAACAACCAAAATCATCAAATTCCAAATATCCAGTTAATCATTACACTGATTAACTATATCCCTAATCCAATTCAATATCGATAGAGGAATAAAATACATATATCCTAGATATCTAGCCAAATGTCACATTTCCTCGCCCACTGTGAGACCCCGTTATCTTAAACATAATAGAAGGTGCAATAATGAGAACTAATCATGCATAATCAAATTATTTAATCATGTTGACATCTTGAGCTTCAGGGTCACATGCGCCAATAAAAATTTCAAAAGAAATTAGTTACATTCCTCAAAACAATAGGAGTGACACTATAGTTCTACTCTACTACTTGTAGAGACTACACAAAAGAACTTTGTCCTGCTATCGTTGTAGCACTCCTTACAGCTCAATGTATCAACCCCGACCCTGGTTTTCCTTAGTAAAAGCACCTACAAAGACAACCCCCAACACATGAGCATATAATAATTCATATTCAACATAATATGAATGTAAAACGTAAATGCATAAATCATAAATACAAAACACTTCCTGTATTTCCATCGCATTTACAACGCCTATTGGTTGTCCCTGTACCATAATTCATAATCAAATCACTATATGAACATATGGCCTCATAAATAAATGTCATGACATATCATTACTTTTTCTTGAGTCAGTCATCATCAGTTATTTTAATGCTTCTTCACTTCATAATCTCAAAACAAGCGGAATCTCATCCTCGCTTCTTCATACAAGCGGTATCTCATCCTTGCTTAGTATGGCATACCCCGCCTCCATGTGCAAGCGAGCCTCCCCCCTCCCGCTCCACATATTTAGCGGTAAAGCGTAAGCATTAAAATCTTCACTGTGATCACCCTGACTCGTGGAATACACCTCTTTTATTCCACAGCACAATATGCAATCACAATGCATAATAACATGTATCATACTCTTAATGCATCACCTTGCATTCATCATGTGTCAAATAGACAAACATAAAGTACATGTTACCGTTGGGTGCCCGTACGTCGCTTACGTACCTTTCAAAAGATAAAGGAGTCAATAGACTTTATCTCCTCGTCTGTGTTGGTACCTGAGATGGTTCTACATAACCACATAACACAACATTAGGCACCTCATTATGATTCAATATCATAAACTTGACATAATAAATCAAAATTATATTTTTCATACTTCTGCCTCGACCGATCGATCGAAAAGACCTCACCGATCGATCGAGGACTTTAGGCGATCGATCGAGAAAACCACCGATCGATCGACCCCTTTTGTTTAAAACTTTTTGCCTCGCCCGATCGATCGAAAATCACCACCGATCGATCGAGCTCCCCTGCAAAAATGCGATTTTCCAGAATTGTCGAGCACCTCATTTCATGCTATCAAAACCACCTCACGATACATATAAAATGCTCGAATAAAATTCTGAGAACTTCACAAAGTTTCCATGCATGTATTCACATCAAGGTTAACCAAAACTTAAGCTAACATGCATCATATCATCATGAACAAATCCCTACTTAACCAAAAACAGGGCATCTCACTTGCCCAGATTTTCGAGGACCACTTTTCATACCCGAAAATCTAACACACAAAGCATGTAAGTTGCTAAGTCAAACATGTTAGGAGCTTCATAAAACTTACATGCAAGCACTCAAAACAAGATTTAATCGAATCTTTAGCTAGCATGCCATTTCTGCTTTAATGAACACACATGCTTAAACACTGAAAGCTGGGAAAATATATGATTCCTCACCACTTTTGCTCCTCGATTTTTTGTCAAGAAAAGACAAGATATTTCCGAGCCCTTCCTTCGTACTAGCAGCTCAGATTTCTGACGAAAAAGAGAGAAAAATGGAGTTCTTGAGGTGAGAGGAAAGAATGGTAGAATGAGGTGGAAAGCATGTCCTTGACTAACCCATGCTGCAGGATTTCAGGGGAGGTGGCGTGGGTTTGCATGCTGATAGGGGGGGTGGTTGCATGTAGGGTGGTCATGTGGTATTTAATTGTATCCTGGTATTTCATACGATGTATTAAAATATCCTTCCTGGATATTTTATAATTTTACCACATAAATACATCATTTAAATATCCCACATTCCTCTTTATTTGACACTAACCACATACTTATTTTTCCTCAATTTGATTACATGCATTTAAACACATAAACTTCACCAATAATCCCCAAATTAAATCGCCCCTAACACATAATTATCAACACTTGATAGCATGCATACACATAAGCCTTTCGGGGATATCACAATACTCCCCTACTTATAAGATTTCGCCCCCAAAATCGAACATGCTTACCAAAGCAATATAAAACATAATACACATACCAGAAAACAGTTCTGGGTAGTGCTGCACCATATGTCGCTCTGTCTCCCACGTGACCTCCTCGACACCCCTACGATCCCACTGAACCTTGATCATAGGAATAACTTTGTTCCGAAGCCTGCGGTCTGCCCTATCCAAAATCTTGATAGGCCGCTCCACATAGGAAACATCGGACTCTAGCTGCACCTTAGAAGGCTGCAACACATGTGAAGGATCCGGCTCGTACTTCCTCAGCATAGACACATGGAATACATCGTGTATACCAGATAGAGAGGGCGGTAAGGCTAACCGGTAAGCCAGAGTACCAACACGCTGCAAGATCTCGTACGACCCCACATATCTCGAGGATAACTTCCCCCGCATACCAAACCGTACCACACCCCTGAAAGGTGAGATCTTCAGAAAGACTCTGTCGCCCAACTGAAACTCCAACGGTCTTCGCCGCTGATTCGCATACGCTGCCTGCCTGTCCTGAGCTGCCTTCATCTTTCTCCTGATCACCTTCACCTTCTCTTCCATTTCCTGGACCAACTCTGGTCCTTCGACAGATTTATGGTCCACATCACCCCAACACAAAGGAGACCTACAACGCCTGCCATATAGGGCTTCAAATGGAGCCATCTGTATGCTAGCCTGGTAACTATTATTATAAGAAAATTCCACCAGGGCTACTGAGTCCTGCCAAGAAGTATCGAACTCCAACACACAAGCCCTCAGCATATCTTCGAGCGTCTATATCGTACGCTCGGTCTGTCCGTCCGTCTGGGGATGATATCCTGTGCTCAACCTTAATTCTGTGCCCAGGGCTGACTGAAGACCCTCCCAGAAGTGAGATGTGAATCGCGGATCTCGATCAGACACAATCGAAAAAGGGATCCCGTGCAGTCTCACCACATCTCTGATATATAACTTAGCCATCCTCAGGTACGTGAAAGTCATACTGTAGGGAATAAAATGAGCCACTTTAGTCAATCTGTCCACGACTACCCATATGGCATCAAAACCTGAAACAGTCCTTGGTAAGTGGGTCACGAAGTCCATGGATATATGCTCCCACTTCCACTGTGGTATCTCCAAGCTCCTTAGCTCACCACCAGGCCTCTGCCTCTCAGTCTTTACCTGTAGGGTCTTCCTACCTTAATATCATTTAGTACACATAAATTGGACAGAACATGCATTTATAACCTCTTAAGGGTTCCGGTTGTAGCTTGAGCTAAGGAGATTACAGGCCAAAATAAAGTTTCCAAAAGCTATTTAATTACATTCCCAATAAAGAATGTTAAAGCTATAGATTTACACTACTCCTAGAGTAGAGACTATCAAAATCCTGCATCCTACATTCATCATGCTCCCTTTAGCTCACTTCCTCAACCCGACCCTAGGCCCTTGGTCCAAAAGTGTACCTACAGGGATAACACATCGTGAGCATACACATATTTACTTAACATTATATAAAAGCATACAATAATGCATAACATCTTAGTTAAGTAAAGGTTATTGGTCGTCCTTCGACTTCCTTGTTATCCCTGACTCTTATTCATATATTAGGGCGTCTTACCCCATTGTATGGCATCTTACCATATCATCATCATCGTGTGGCATCTTACCATGTCATAATCATCGTGTGGCATCTTACCACGTCATAATCATCGTGTGGCATCTTACCACGTGGGCATCTTACCCAATCATATGGCGTCTTACCATATCATAAACATTGCGTGGCATCTTACCACGGGGCATCTTACCCACTCACATACTTTGGGTGGCATCCTACCACATGGGCATCTTACCCAATCATACACGTCGTATGACCTTATCATAAACTTCGTCATTATAGACGTCCTCATAAACATCATTATCATAAACATCATCATAAGCATCATCATCGTAACATCATCATAAGCATCATCATCGTAACATCATCATAAGCATCATCATCGTAACATCATCATAAGCATCATCATCATAAATATCATCATAGACATCATCATCATAACATCATCTTAAACATCATCATAATATGTAAGGGTATGGTTTACCGTCCGATGCTCGTACGTCTCTTACGTACCTTAATTCCAAAAGAAGGAGAAATCGTAGACTTTATCTCCTTGAAGTCGTGGGTACCTGGGACGGTTCTACATAACCATACAAATTGATATTAGAAGCTAAATATAGTCCAATATCCAAAAATCCCACATAAATATCAAAATTCCAATTTTTTTACAGCTCGCGATCGATCGCCGCCCAGGCGCGATCGATCGCGAGATCGCACTGGACGAGGGGCAAAATTCTTTCCTTGGCGATCGATCGCCACTTTTGGCGCGATCGATCGCCAGCCTCGCCGATCGATCGCCCAAGAGTGGCGATCGATCGCCAAATGCTACTGGCGGGCACTGAAGGCTCGCGATCGATCGCCAAGAACGGGCGATCGATCGCCGAGTGCTGTGCTTCGAAATTTCGCCATTAATGCTCATTTTTCAAGCTCTTCCTCATGCCACCCAAAACCAAACTTCTTAACAACTTCAATAACATCATAACCCACTAAAACCAACATAAAACACTTCAAAAATCATACCCCAACCATAAACAACACATACCCAAACAAACCCACATAAAACATCAAAACTTAACCCATACCTCTTGTAGGCTCCAAATCCTAGCAAAAATAACACAAACAAAGTTTTTGTGGAACTTTTCTTCTCCTCTTTTGGTGGAACTCGAAAATGGGTAGGGTTTGGGGTTTGGGAAGTGATTTGGGGATTTTTAATAAAGTAAAAGGTAAAGGGGTTAAAGTGATGGGTAGAGGATTTAAAAAGGGGGGTTACTTTAACTTAAATTAAAATTGTACCCCAAACTAAACATGATGTATAAAATGCTCCAACATAGTATTTTAAAGGCATTTTACAAGAATGCTCCAAACTTCATCTAAAATCACATCCTCCTCATATTTAATAATTAACACAATTAAATCATGTTAACATCTTAATACCCAACACATAAATCCATCAACACATGATACATCATATAAACATAATTAATGCCTTACTTGCAATTAATTAATCTCGGGGCATCACATTACTCCCCTACTTACAAGATTTCGTCCTCGAAATCGCATGCACTTACCCAAAAGAAACTAAACATAAATCATACCAGAAAATAGTTCGGGGTAATGCTGCATCATATGCCGCTCCGTCTCCCACGTAGCCTCCTCGACACCCCGACGATCCCACTGAACTTTGACCATCGGTATAACTTTACTTCGTAGTCTGCGATCCTCACGATCCAGAATTCTGACCGGTCGTTCAACGTAGGATACATCTGAGTCTAACTGCACTTCAGTAGGCTGTAAAACATGAGACGGGTCTGGCTCATATTTTCTCAACATAGAAACATGGAAGACATCATGAATTCCAGATAAGGACGGCGGTAGAGCCAATCGGTAAGCCAAAGTGCCGATACGCTGTAACACCTCATACGGGCCAACATACCTCGGGGATAACTTCCCCCGCATACCAAAACGAACAACACCCCTGAAGGGTGAGATTTTCAAGAAGACCTTGTCTCCTACTTGAAATTCTAGCGGCCGTCGCCGCTTATTTGCATAGGCTGCTTGCCTATCTTGGGCCGCTTTCATCTTTAAGCGTATCATCTTAATCTTTTCCTCCATGTCCTTAATCATATCCGGTCCTTACTCGTCAAGTCCTCCCAATACAGCGGTGACCTACATCGTCGTCCGTAAAGAGCTTCAAAAGGGGCCATTTGAATGCTCGCCTGATAGCTGTTATTGTATGAGAACTCTACCAGTGGTATAGATTCTTGCCACGGAGTATCAAACTCCAAAACACATGCCCTCAGCATATCTTCGAGCGTCTGTATAGTACGCTCCGTTTGGCCATCAGTCTGAGGGTGATAAGCTGTACTCAGTATCACCTCGGAGCCCAAAGCTGTCTGGAGACCCTCCCAGAAATGAGAAGTAAACCTTGGGTCTCTGTCAGACACGATCGAGACTGGAATCCCATGCAACCTCACTACATCCCGTACATATAATTGGGCCATCTTTAGATACGTGAAAGTCATACTGTAAGGGATGAAATGAGCCACCTTCGTCAGCCTATCCACGATCACCCAGATCGCATCAAATCCAGAGGCCGACCTTGGCAAGTGGGTCACGAAGTCCATAGATATATGCTCCCACTTCCACTTAGGTACCTCCAAGCTCTTCAGCTCGCCACCAGGCCTCTGCCTTTCTGCCTTTACTTGTTGGCAGATTAAACATCTCTTAACATAACTGATCACATCATGCTTCATGCGTCTCCACCAGAATTGACCACTTAGGTCCTTGTACATCTTTCTTCCTCCGGGGTGGGTACTGAATCGGCTACTATGAGCCCGTTCTAAAATTCCTTTACGTAACTCTGGTGTATCTGTGACTACCCATCGGTTGCCCAGTCTTAGTGAATCATCTTCAGCCACTCTAAACTTTGTTGGCTGACCTCGAAGTGCTATCGATGACCATCTCTGCACTTCATCATCCGACCTCTGGGCTTTCCTGATAGCCTCAAATACGTCTGGCTCGGCCAATAAGGTCGACACTCGCACCGGCGACGTGTCTACATCGAAGTCATAGCCCAGATGGCAATAGGAAGTCATCAAAGCTGATAAACACATAACATCCTCAGCAGTACTCTTCACCTTCCGACTTAAGGCGTCTGCTATCAAATTTGCTTTACCAGGATGGTACTCAATTTCACAGTCATAATCCTTGAGTAAATCCATCCATCTTCTTTGACGCATATTCAGTTCAGCCTGAGTGAATAGAAACTTTAGGCTCTTATGGTCCGTAAAGATGGTAAACGTAGTACCATAAAGATAATGACGCCAAATCTTCAAGGCGAAAATGATAGCCGCCAGTTCCAGATCATGGACTGGGTATCTGGTCTCATGAGGCTTCAACTGTCTCGAAGCATAGGCTACCACTTGTCTGTCTTGCATCAATACGCAGCCCAAACCCTGCAATGATGCATCCGTGTACAAGGTAAACCTCTTATCCTCAGACGGAATCACCAACACTGGCGCTGTCGTCAAACGACGCTTCAATTCTTGAAAGCTTTCCTCACAAGCTTCGGACCAAAAGAATGGGACTCCTTTCTGAGTCAGCTGTGTCAATGGCTTAGCGATCTTAGAAAATCCCTCGACAAAACGTCGGTAATAACCTGCTAAGCCAAGAAAACTCCGTATCTCGGGTACAGAAGTGGGTGCTGCCCACTCCATCACAGCTTCAATCTTCCTGGGATCCACAGATATCCCTTGGCTAGATATGACATGGCCTAGGAATACCACGCTGTCCAACCAGAACTCGGACTTGCTAAGCTTTGCATACAACTGATGATCCCTGAGGATCTGAAGTACTGTCCTCAAGTGCCGTACATGATCTTCTTCGGTCCGAGAGTAGATGAGTATATCGTCAATGAAAACTATGACGAATTGGTCCAAAAATGGCTGGAACACCTTGTTCATCAAACTCATGAAAACGGCCGGGGCATTTGTCATCCCAAAAGGCATGACTAGGAATTCATAGTACCCATACCTCGTCCTGAAGGCCGTCTTCTGAACATCCTCTTCTCTTACTCGAATCTGATGGTACCCCGACCTCAGATCGATCTTACTGTAGAGCCTCGTACCCTGCAACTGATCAAACAAATCATCAATCCTTGGGAGTGGGTACTTATTCTTCACTGTAGCTTTGTTCAGTTGTCTCTAATCGATGTACAAACGCATCGAACCATCTTTCTTCTTCACAAATAAAACTGGTGCTCCCCAGGGCGATACGCTAGGGCGTATATAGCCTTTATCAAGGAGCTCTTGCAACTGAATCTTTAATTCCCTTAGCTCCGCTGGTGCCATCCTATAAGGGGCACGAGAAATGGCCGACGTCCCCGGTAATAACTCAATCCCAAACTCGACCTCTCTCGTCGGTGGGAATCCGGGAATCTCCTCCGGAAAGACATCGGGAAACTCCACCACTAGGGGCACATCCTCAACTTTTACTTCTTCTTTCTTTTCCGTAACATCAACGGCATATATGAGATATCCTGTGTGGCCTCTTTCCAATAACTGTGCCATCTTGACAGCAGATATCAATGGAATCTTTGAGCGAGAACCATCCCCATAGAACGTCCATGGAATTCCCATATCAGATTTGAACCGTACTGTCCTCTGCCTGCAGTTCACAACTGCCTGATACCTGTTCAGAACGTCGATACCCAGAATGCAGTCAAAATCTGACATTCCCAGAACAATCAAATCTGACCTTAGTTCTTTATCCTCAAAATAAATGAGGCCATTGTAGACGATCCGATCAGTAATCATATTTCTTCCAGCGGGGGTCGAGACTATAAGAGGCGTGGGCGACGGAGAAGTGCATATGTGGTGTCTTTCCACAAAACTTGTTGACACAAAAGAGTGTGATGCACCTGTGTCGATCAAAATAAAAGTAGGGTGCGTAAATAAAAGACACGTACCCGCTATAACCTCCTCCGGAGCCGCTGAAGCTTGCTCCCTTGTCAATGCATAGACTTGTCCTTGAGGTGGCCCCATGGGCTGACCTCCATGCTGACGCGGCACAAATGGGGGTCTGTGTTGTGCTGTCATATCCGCAGGCCTCCCCGCAGAACCCTGTTGACTTCCCCTGTTGGGACACTGTCTAGCAAAGTGGCCCTTGTCGCCACAAACATAGCACCATATACAATCCTTCGTCAGATGTGGTTGCCCACAAAGAGTGCATTGGATCTTTCCGGATCTGTCTCCCTGAGACTGCCCCCTTCCAGATGGGGCATCACTCCTTCGGTTCCCTTTCCATCTATTGTCAGACCTCTTACCACTGAACCTTGACGCCGATGAGTTCCCCCTTGACTTGAACTGATCATTCCTTGGCTTCAAATTATCCGGAGTGGATTTCTGAGAGGGTGCCGACGATGGTACAACATCAGGGTATGCACCCACTCCTAGTTCGGCCAGCTCGGCATGTGAGAGTGCATCGTCAAAGCAAGTAGGGCCATAAGTGATCACCCTATCGTACAGCTCCGGCCTCAAACCTTTCATGAAATTCCTCATCTTTGCTTGCGTGCTCGTGGCAATGTGAGGCACATATCTGAGCAAGGAACAAAACTGAAGAGCATAATCTGATACTGACTATTACCTTGCTTAAGGTGAGGGAATTCATCTTCCTTAGCATGTCGTGCTGCAGCCGAGAAATAACGGTTCAGAAAGCGAGTTCGAAACATTTTCCAGTTAACTTCATGACCTTGAGCCTCTTGCTCTACCACGGTGGTCTTCCACCACATCAGCGCCTTCTTGGCCAACTGGAACTCTGCTAACCGTATCCATGCTGTCTTCGCACATGGGGCTGCCACAAAGATCTGCTCTATTCTTTCTAACCATTCCTCAGCTCGTTCCCCAGTTTCGGTTCCTTCAAAGGTTGGGGGTTGGTAAGCGAGAAACTGAGTTAAGCTTAGCTCCCCTGGCAACAACTGTTGTTCGGCCGGCTCATCATCAAAAGCTGGCGGGGGTAGGGGATTCGTACGCCCCGCACTTGCATTGACGCTCACTGCGTCACCTACCTCCACGTTTGCTGCCATACTGCAACACAAGGGTTAACAACAAGATCCAAAAGCAGTTCGTACAATACTTCGTTAGATAAACAACACATGTTAGCATAACACCATATACTTCATATGCAACTTATGCACAAAACATGCTCGAAGGTAAGCACCTAGCTAACTTATTGCTAAGGCTACCCTTCACTCATTCCCGGGTTATCTAACAACTGCTCTGATACCACTAATGTAGGGTCTTCCTACCTTAATATCATTTAGTACACATAAATTGGACAGAACATGCATTTATAACCTCTTAAGGGTTCCGGTTGTAGCTTGAGCTAAGGAGATTACAGGCCAAAATAAAGTTTCCAAAAGCTATTTAATTACATTCCCAATAAAGAATGTTAAAGCTATAGATTTACACTACTCCTAGAGTAGAGACTATCAAAATCCTGCATCCTACATTCATCATGCTCCCTTTAGCTCACTTCCTCAACCCGACCCTAGACCCTTGGTCCAAAAGTGTACCTACAGGGATAACACATCGTGAGCATACACATATTTACTTAACATTATATAAAAGCATACAATAATGCATAACATCTTAGTTAAGTAAAGGTTATTGGTCGTCCTTCGACTTCCTTGTTATCCCTGACTCTTATTCATATATTAGGGCGTCTTACCCCATTGTATGGCATCTTACCATATCATCATCATTGTGTGGCATCTTACCATGTCATAATCATCGTGTAGGGTCTTCCCACCTCTACAGTGATTACTAGACATAAAAAGGATTAATCATGCATTGATAACGTCTTAAGGATTCGGTTGTGACATGAGCTAACCGGATTACAGGCCAAAAATTACAAAACTTCAAAATAATTCATTACATTCCAAAAGAATGTCATTTAGATTTACACTACTCCTAGAGTAGATACTAATCATAACTTGAAATCCTAAACGTTCCTGTGTCCCTCGTAGCTCACTGCCTCAACCCGACCCTTAGTCCTTTCATCCAAAAGCGTACCTACAGGGACAACACATCATGAGCATATACAATTTCACTTAACAACATATAAACATTATAGTAAATGCATGAAATCTTGGTTAAGTAAATATGCTGGTTATTCATTAACTTCTTATTGTTGTCCCTGATTCATAATCATGCATATGGGGCACCTTACCCCGTGGCACCTTACCACAATAACATCGCATGGCTACTTACCATGTGGGGCACCTTACCCCGTGGCACCTTACCACAATAACATCGCATGGCTACTTACCATGTGGGGCACCTTACCCCGTGGCACCTTACCACAATAACATCGTATAAACATCATCATATAAACATCGTATACACATCATGATTTCATCGTATACATATTCATGCGATAAATGCATAGTCATAGCGTAGGGATGTGTTTTACCGTCCGATGCCCGTACGTCTCTTACGTACCTTTTCAAAAGGAGGAGGAGTCAATAGACTTATCTCCTTGATGGTGCTGGTACCTGGGATGGCTCTACATAACCACATAATATAATATTAGGCACCGATACGAGAATCGAAATCAAATTTCAAAAAAAATCATAAAATTTTATAACATATGAACAGTGACTGCCGATCGATCGGTATCTCTCACCGATCGATCGCTTAACTGTTCATCATTTACTCCTTTTGCTACTGGTTTTGCCGATCGATCGGTGTTCATCACCGATCGATCGGTCGTTCATATACTTCGAGATTTTTCCAGAAATCTCGAACACTTCAATTTACACCCTTCAAACTCCTTCATAACTTACATTATATGCCTAAACTAGCATATCAATAGTTTCAACATACTTTCATGCATGTATTAAAATTAAAGTTTCACTTATAGCTTAACCCGACATGCATTAAATCTACCCCTCTTTATCAATACCCGATCAGCTTTTTCGGAAAACAGGGCATGATTATTCAGTTCAGAATTTTCGAACACACACATTTATAGTCATGAAACTACCACATAGCCCATCGTTCATGCTTAAACATTTATGTTGGCATGTTCACAAAACTTCCGTGTATGTATGCACATCAAAGATTTACCCATAACCTAAGCTAGCATGCTTCAAATCTTCCTAATAAAAGTCCTGCTCAACACAAAAACAGGGTACTTCTTGCCCAGATTTTCGAGGAGCCCTTTTTAAAATCGAAGATCTATCACATAAGTCATGCAAGCTACTTAACAAAACATGCTAAGGACATCATAAACATCACATAAAGGTACTCATATCAATCTTTCATTAAACTCTACCCTAGCATGCCAAATCTGCTATGACAAACATACATGTAAAAACACGAAAAGCTGGTGAACCAGCGTGATTCCTCACCACTTTTGCTCTCCGATTTTTGTCAGGAAAAAGGCAAGAAATTTCCGACCACTTTCTTCCTAGTAGTAGTCCAGATCTCAGACGAAGAGAAGGGAGGAAGAAGGAGGTTTTTGGGAGAGACCAAATGAGAAATATCTAAGTGCCAACTTGACTCCTTGGTCAATTATTTTCCAGAAAACAGGGGAGGGGGCGTGGGTTGTATGCAAGTGGGAGGTGGGTGGTTGCATATAGGGTGGTTTTGTGGTGTTTAATTGTATCCCGGTATTTCATACGATGTATAAAAGTATCTTCCCTTGACATTTTACAATTGCACCACATCATTACCACAATTAAAAACACGTAACATGCAACCTAAACCATATCATCATATCATAAATATAACCCCCAATTAAAATACCACGACCCTCTTAGATACATCATAATTCATTATTGTAGCACATAATCATATAACATTTCATCATCGTAGCATATAATCATTTAACCTTTCGGGGGTATTACATTACTCCCCTACTTATAAGATTTCGCCCTCGAAATCCACATGCATCATCATAACGGAACTAAACATAAATACATACCAGAGAATAGTTCTGGGTAGTGCTGCACCATATGCCGTTCCGTCTCCCATGTAGCCTCCTCGACACCCCGACGATCCCACTGAACTTTGACCATAGGTACAACTTTGCTCCGTAGTCTGCGATCCTCTCGATCCAGAATTCTGATTGGTCGTTCTTCGTAGGACATATCTGAGTCTAACTGAACTTCTGTAGGGTGTAAGACATGAGACGGATCTGGCTCATACTTCCGTAACATAGAGACATGGAAAACATCGTGTATGCCAGACAAGGATGGTGGTAGAGCCAGACGATATGCCAAAGTACCGATACGCTGCAAAACTTCATATGGCCCAACATATCTCGGAGATAACTTTCCCCGCATCCCAAAACGAACCACACCCCTGAAGGGCGAAATCTTTAAGAAGACCGGGTCTCCTAACTGGAATTCTAGTGGTCGTCGCCGCTTATTGGCATAGGCCGCTTGCCTATCCTGGGCCGCTTTCATCTTCTGGCGTATCAACTTTATCTTACCTTCCATATCTCTGATCATATCCGGTCCTCCGACCGCTTTGCGAGTCAAGTCCTCCCAATACAGTGGTGATCTACATCGTCGTCCATACAGAGCTTCAAAAGGGGCCATTTGAATGCTCGCCTGATAACTGTTATTATAGGAGAACTCCACCAGCGGCACTGAATCCTGCCACGGAGTATCAAACTCCAAAATACACGCCCTCAACATGTCCTCGAGCGTCTGAATGGTACGCTCTGTTTGGCCGTCTGTCTGAGGGTGATAGGCCGTACTCAGTCTCACTTCTGTGCCCAAAGCGGTCTGGAGACCCTCCCAGAAATGTGAAGTGAACCTCGGGTCCCTGTCAGACACTATCGAGACTGGAATACCATGTAACCTTACCACATCCCGTATATACATCTGGGCCATCTTCAAGTATGTATATGACATACTGTAAGGGATGAAATGAGCCGTCTTCGTCAGCCTATCCACGATCACCCAGATAGCATCAAATCCTGAGGCCGTCCTAGGTAGGTGGGTCACAAAGTCCATAGATATATGCTCCCACTTCCATTCAGGCACCTCTAAGCTCCTCAGCTCACCACCAGGCCTCTGTCTCTCTGCCTTTACCTGCTGGCAGATCAAACATCTTTTAACGAAAATGATCACCTCACGCTTCATGCGTCTCCACCAAAATTGATCACACAGATCCTTGTACATCTTCTTTCCCCCTGGGTGGATACTGAACCGACTACTGTGAGCTCGCTCCAATATTCCTCTACGCAGTTCTGGTGTATCTGGGACTACCCATCGGTTGCCCAGTCTCAAAGAATCATCCTCAGCCACTCTGAACTTGGATGGCTGACCCTGAAGTACCAATGACGTCCACCTCTGAACCTCACTATCCGACTTCTGGGCCTTCCTGATTGCCTCAAATATGTCTGGCTCTGCCAATAGGGTCGACACTCGCACAGGCGACGTGTCTACATCGAAATCATAGCCCAGATGGCAATAAGAAGTCATCAAGGCCGACAAACACATGACATCCTCTGCAGTACTCTTCACCTTCCGGCTTAAGGCGTCTGCTATCAAGTTTGCTTTACCTGGATGGTACTCAATTTCACAATCATAGTCTTTGAGCAAATCCATCCACCTTCTTTGCCTCATATTCAACTCTGCCTGAGTGAATAAGAACTTCAGGCTCTTATGGTCCGTATATATAGTGAAAGACGTGCCATACAAGTAATGCCTCCATATCTTCAAGGCAAATATGATGGCCGCCAGTTCCAAATCGTGCACTGGATACCTAGCCTCGTGTGGCTTCAGCTGCCTCGATGCATAAGCCACCACGTGCTTATTTTGCATCAACACACAGCCCAAACCCTGCAGTGACGCATCCGTATACAAGGTAAATCTCTCATTTTCAGACGGAATCACCAGTACATGCGCTGTAGTCAAGCGACGCTTCAGTTCTTGGAAGCTTTCCTCACAAGCTTCAGACCAATAGAAGGGGACTCCTTTCTGAGTCAGCTGTGTCAGGGGTTTGGCAATCTTCGAGAAACCTTCGACGAAACGTCGGTAATAACCTGCCAAACCGAGGAAACTCCGTATTTCTGGTACAGAAGTGGGTGCAGCCCACTCCAACACAGCTTCGATCTTCCTGGGATCCACAGATATCCCCTGGCTAGATATGACATGGCCTAAGAATACCACGCTGTCCAACCAGAACTCGCACTTACTAAGCTTTGCATATAGTTGATGATCCCTTAGGATCTGAAGCACTATCCTCAAGTGTCTTACGTGCTCTTCTTCCGTCCGAGAGTAGATAAGTATGTCGTCAATGAAGACTATGACGAACTGATCCAAATACGGCTGGAACACCCTGTTCATCAAACTCATGAAGACAGCTGGGGCATTCGTCACCCCAAAAGGCATGACTAGAAATTCATAGTGCCCATATCTAGTCCTGAAAGCCGTCTTCTGAACATCATCTTCTCTTACTCGTATCTGATGGTACCCCGACCTCAGATCGATCTTACTGTAAAGCCTCGTTCCCTGCAACTGATCAAACAAGTCATCAATCCTTGGAAGTGGATACTTGTTCTTGACTGTGGCCTTATTCAGTTGTCTATAGTCAATACATAGGCGCATCGATCCATCCTTCTTCTTAACAAATAAGACAGGCGCTCCCCATGGCGATACGCTAGGGCGTATGTAGCCCTTGTCAAGGAGCTCCTGCAACTGCATCTTTAACTCCCTTAACTCAGCTGGTGCCATCCGGTATGGGGCACGAGAAATTGCAGACGTCCCTGGTAGCAGTTCAATCCCAAACTCGACCTCTCTCGTCGGTGGGAATCCGGGAATCTCCTCCGGAAAGACATCAGCAAACTCTGCCACTACGGGCACATCCTCAACCTTCAATTCCTTCCTCTTTTCCGTCATATCAATAGCATAGATAAGATATCCTGCATGACCTTGTTCCAATAACTGAGCCATCTTGACAGCCGATACCAACGGAATCTTTGGGCGAGAACCATCCCCAAAGAATGTCCACTGGATTCCCATATCAGATCTGAATCGGACAGTCCTTTGCCTGCAGTTAACGACCGCCTGATACTTGTTCAGAACATCGATGCCCACAATGCAATCGAAGTCTGTCATGTCCAGCACAATCAAATCTGATCTCAACTCATTATCCTCAAAATAAATGAGGCCATCATAGACAATCTGATCAGTAGTCAAACTTCTTCCTGCGGGGGTCGAGACTAAAGAGGCATGGGCGACGGAGAAGTGCATATGTGGTGCCTTTCAACAAAACTTGTCGACACAAAAGAGTGTGACGCACCTGTGTCTATCAATATAAGAGCAGGGTGCGTAAATAAAAGACACGTACCCGCTATCACCTCCTCTGGAGCCGCTGTAGCCTGCTCCCTTGTCAAAGCATACACCTGACCCTGAGGTGGCCCCGTGGGCTGACCTCCATACTGCCTCGGTGCGAAAGGTGGTTTGTGCGGTGCCGCTCTGTCCGCAGGCCTCCCCGCAGAGTTCTGCTGTCTTCCCCTGTTGGGACACTGTCGAGCGAAGTGGCCTCTGTCGCCACAGACATAGCAGCCAACGCAGTCCTTTGCCAAATGTGATAGTCCACATATAGTGCACTGAGCTCTTCCAGATCTATCTCCCTGAGGCTGTCCTCTCCCAGATGGAGTGTCATTCCTACCCTTCCCTTTCCATCGATTCTCGGGCCTCTTGCCACTGAATCTCGATGCTGACGTGTTCCCCTTAGGCTTAAACTGATCACCCCTGGGCTTCAAGTGGTCAGAAGTAAATTTCTGAGGGGGTGCTGGAGGTGGCACCGCATCAGGATATGCACCAACTCCCAGTTCAGCTAGCTCTGCTCGTGAGAGTGCATCATCAAAACAGGCAGGGCCATAAGTGATCACCCTGTCATACAGTTCAGGCCTCAAGCCCTTCATGAAGTTCCGCATCTTCGCTTGAGTGCTTGCAGCAATGTGTGGCACATATCGAAGTAAGGAACAGTAGTGCAAAGCATAATCAGATACAGGCATGGTACCTTGTCTTAAACTGGTAAATTCATCCTCTTTGGCTTGTCTTGCAGCAGCTGAGAAATAGCGGTTCAGAAACCGCGTTCGGAACATCTTCCAATTTACTTCCTGTCCTAGAGCTTCTTGCTCAATCACCGTGGTTTTCCACCACATCAATGCCTTCTTGGACAGCTGAAATTCTGCTAATCTGATCCAGGCCGTCTTTGCACAAGGCGCTGCCACAAATATCTGTTCAATTCTCTCCAACCATTCCTCCGCTTTCTCTCCTGATTCAGTTCCCTCGAACATCGGAGGCCGATACATCATAAACTGAGCCAAGCTCAATTCCCCAGGTAGCAACTGCTGTTCAGAGGGTTCCTCACCAAGGCTGGGGGTGGCAATGGATTCGTACGCCCAGCACTTGCGTTTACACTAATGGCGTCTCCCACTTCTATATTTGCTGCCATACTGCAACACAGGGGTTAACAACAACACCAAAAGCAGTTCATGAAGCACATCGTTAGATAATTAAACATGTTAGCATAACCTAGAAAGCAACATACATATAAAACATGTTCAAAAGTAAGCACCTAGCCAACTTATTGCTAAGGCTACCCTTCACTCACTCCCGAGTTATCTAACCACTGCTCTGATACCACTAATGTAGGGTCTTCCCACCTCTACAGTGATTACTAGACATAAAAAGGATTAATCATGCATTGATAACGTCTTAAGGATTCGGTTGTTACATGAGCTAACCGGATTACAGGCCAAAAATTACAAAACTTCAAAATAATTCATTACATTCCAAAAGAATGTCATTTAGATTTACACTACTCCTAGAGTAGATACTAATCATAACTTGAAATCCTAAACGTTCCTGTGTCCCTCGTAGCTCACTGCCTCAACCCGACCCTTAGTCCTTTCATCCAAAAGCGTACCTACAGGGACAACACATCATGAGCATATACAATTTCACTTAACAACATATAAACATTATAGTAAATGCATGAAATCTTGGTTAAGTAAATATGCTGGTTATTCATTAACTTCTTATTGTTGTCCCTGATTCATAATCATGCATATGGGGCACCTTACCCCGTGGCACCTTACCACAATAACATCGCATGGCTACTTACCATGTGGGGCACCTTACCCCGTGGCACCTTACCACAATAACATCGCATGGCTACTTACCATGTGGGGCACCTTACCCCGTGGCACCTTACCACAATAACATCGCATGGCTACTTACCATGTGGGGCACCTTACCCCGTGGCACCTTACCACAATAACATCGTATAAACATCATCATATAAACATCGTATACACATCATGATTTCATCGTATACATATTCATGCGATAAATGCATAGTCATAGCGTAGGGATGTGTTTTACCGTCCGATGCCCGTACGTCTCTTACGTACCTTTTCAAAAGGAGGAGGAGTCAATAGACTTATCTCCTTGATGGTGCTGGTACATGGGATGGCTCTACATAACCACATAATATAATATTAGGCACCGATACGAGAATCGAAATCAAATTTCAAAAAAAATCATAAAATTTTATAACATATGAACAGTGACTGCCGATCGATCGGTATCTCTCACCGATCGATCGCTTAACTGTTCATCATTTACTCCTTTTGCTACTGGTTTTGCCGATCGATCGGTGTTCATCACCGATCGATCGGTCGTTCATATACTTCGAGATTTTTCCAGAAATCTCGAACACTTCAATTTACACCCTTCAAACTCCTTCATAACTTACATTATATGCCTAAACTAGCATATCAATAGTTTCAACATACTTTCATGCATGTATTAAAATTAAAGTTTCACTTATAGCTTAACCCGACATGCATTAAATCTACCCCTCTTTATCAATACCCGATCAGCTTTTTCGGAAAACAGGGCATGATTATTCAGTTCAGAATTTTCGAACACACACATTTATAGTCATGAAACTACCACATAGCCCATCGTTCATGCTTAAACATTTATGTTGGCATGTTCACA
Source organism: Haberlea rhodopensis (assembly GCA_907163345.1). Lineage (NCBI taxonomy): Eukaryota > Viridiplantae > Streptophyta > Magnoliopsida > Lamiales > Gesneriaceae > Haberlea > Haberlea rhodopensis. The sequence goes on along the minus strand of CAJQUN010000273.1, from coordinate 497,034 downwards.
AAACTTCCGTGTATGTATGCACATCAAAGATTTACCCATAACCTAAGCTGCATGCTTCAAATCTTCCTAATAAAAGTCCTGCTCAACACAAAAACAGGGTACTTCTTGCCCAGATTTTGGAGGAGCCCTTTTTAAAATCGAAGATCTATCACATAAGTCATGCAAGCTACTTAACAAAACATGCTAAGGACATCATAAACATCACATAAAGGTACTCATATCAATCTTTCATTAAACTCTACCCTAGCATGCCAAATCTGCTATGACAAACATACATGTAAAAACACGAAAAGCTGGTGAACCAGCGTGATTCCTCACCACTTTTGCTCTCCGGTTTTTGTCAGGAAAAAGGCAAGAAATTTCCGACCACTTTCTTCCTAGTAGTAGTCCAGATCTCAGACGAAGAGAAGGGAGGAAGAAGGAGGTTTTTGGGAGAGACCAAATGAGAAATATCTAAGTGCCAACTTGACTCCTTGGTCAATTATTTTCCAGAAAACAGGGGAGGGGGGCGTGGGTTGTATGCAAGTGGGGGGTGGGTGGTTGCATGTAGGGTGGTTTTGTGGTGTTTAATTGTATCCCGGTATTTCATACGATGTATAAAAGTATCTTCCCTTGACATTTTACAATTGCACCACATCATTACCACAATTAAAAACACGTAACATGCAACCTAAACCATATCATCATATCATAAATATAACCCCCAATTAAAATACCACGACCCTCGATACATCATAATTCATTATTGTAGCACATAATCAAATAACATTTCATCATCGTAGCATATAATCATTTAACCTTTCGGGGGTATTACACATCGTGTGGCATCTTACCACGTCATAATCATCGTGTGGCATCTTACCACGTGGGCATCTTACCCAATCATATGGCGTCTTACCATATCATAAACATTGCGTGGCATCTTACCACGGGGCATCTTACCCACTCACATACTTTGGGTGGCATCCTACCACATGGGCATCTTACTCAATCATACACGTCGTATGACCTTATCATAAACTTTGTCATTATAGACGTCCTCATAAACATCATTATCATAAACATCATCATAAGCATCATCATCGTAACATCATCATAAGCATCATCATCGTAACATCATCATAAGCATCATCATCGTAACATCATCATAAGCATCATCATCGTAACATCATCATAAGCATCATCATCATAAATATCATCATAGACATCATCATCATCATAACATCATCTTAAACATCATCATAATATGTAAGGGTATGGTTTACCGTCCGATGCTCGTACGTCTCTTACGTACCTTAATTCCAAAAGAAGGAGAAATCGTAGACTTTATCTCCTTGAAGTCGTGGGTACCTGGGACGGTTCTACATAACCATACAAATTGATATTAGAAGCTAAATATAGTCCAATATCCAAAAATCCCACATAAATATCAAAATTCCATTTTTTTTACAGCTCGCGATCGATCGCCGCCCAGGCGCGATCGATCGCGAGATCGCACTGGACGAGGGGCAAAATTCTTTCCCTGGCGATCGATCGCCACTTTTGGCGCGATCGATCGCCATCCTCGCCGATCGATCGCCCAAGAGTGGCGATCGATCGCCAAATGCTACTGGCGGGCACTGAAGGCTCGCGATCGATCGCCAAGAACGGGCGATCGATCGCCGAGTGCTGTGCTTCGAAATTTCGCCATTAATGCTCATTTTTCAAGCTCTTCCTCATGCCACCCAAAACCAAACTTCTTAACAACTTCAATAACATCATAACCCACTAAAACCAACATAAAACACTTCAAAAATCATACCCCAACCATAAACAACACATACCCAAACAAACCCACATAAAACATCAAAACTTAACCCATACCTCTTGTAGGCTCCAAATCCTAGCAAAAATCACACGAACAAAGTTTTTGTGGAACTTTTCTTCTCCTCTTTTGGTGGAACTCGAAAATGGGTAGGGTTTGGGGTTTGGGAAGTGATTTGGGGATTTTTAATAAAGTGAAAGGTAAAGGGGTTAAAGTGATGGGTAGAGGATTTAAAAAGGGGGGTTACTTTAACTTAAATTAAAATTGTACCCCAAACTTAACATGATGTATAAAATGCTCCAACATAGTATTTTAAAGGCATTTTACAAGAATGCTCCAAACTTCATCTAAAATCACATCCTCCTCATATTTAATAATTAACACAATTAAATCATGTTAACATCTTAATACCCAACACATAAATCCATCAACACATGATACATCATATAAACACAATTAATGCCTTACTTGCAATTAATTAATCTCGGGGCATCACATTACCTGCTAACAAATCAGGCATCTTTTGACGAATGAGGTAACATCTTGTTTCATTCGCCTCCACCAGAACTGGCTGCGTAAATCTTTATACATCTTCTTCCCGCCCGGGTGGATACTCATCATGCTACAATGAGCCCGCTGTAAAATACCCCATCGCAATCCGGGTGTATCTGGAACCACCCATCTGTCGCCAAGCCTCAGAGAACCGTCCTCAGCCACTCTGAATCTCGATGGCTGACCTAAATGAACCACAGACATCCATCTCTGAACCTCTGCATCGGTCCCCTGAGCCTTCCGGATGTGTTCATAAATGATCGGCTCAGCTAGCAAGGTCAACACCTGTACCGGAAAGAAGGCACGTCGTAATCAAAACCCAACTGACAGTAGGAGCCCATCATAGCTGATAAACACATGACATCCTCTGCTGTGCTCCTCACCTTCCGACTCAAGTAGTCGGCTGTCAGATTTGCTGTCCCATGGTGGTATTCTATCTCACAATCATAATCCTTTAGTAGGTCCATCCATCTCCTCTGCCTCATGTTCAGCTCGGCCTGTGTAAACAAGAACTACAGGCTCTTGTGATCAGTGAAGATGGTGAATGAGGCACCATATAAGTAGTGTCGCCATATCTTCAAGGCAAACACTATAGCTGCTAACTCCAGATCATGGACCGGATACCTCGTCCCGTGTGGCTTTAACTGCCTAGAAGCATAAGCCACTACGTGGTGGTCCTGCATCAGTACGCATCCTAGGCCCTGTAGTGATGCGTCAGTATAAAGAACAAACCCTTTGTTCTCCCTGGGAATCACCAAAACTGGTGCAGTAGTCAGTCTGTGCTTCAGTTCCCTGAAACTCTTCTCACAAGCCTCTGACCAACAGAATAGGACTCCCTTCTGAGTCAGCTGTGTAAGTGGCTTGGCGATCTTTGAGAATCCCTCGACGAAACATCGGTAATAGCCAGCCAAACCCAGAAAGCTTCGAATCTCACTGACTGAAGTAGGGGGGGACCAATCAATACCTGCCTCAATCTTCCTGGGATCTAATGATATCCCACTGCTAGAAATAACATGGCCCAAGAATACAACACTGTTCAACCAGAACTCGCACTTGCTGAGCTTTGCGTATAACCGATGATCCCTGAGGATCTGGAGTACTGTCCGCAAGTGCTCCACGTGTTCTTCCTCAGTCCGGGAGTAGATGAGTGTATAGTCAATGAAAACTATGACGAACTGGTCCAAATACGGCTGGAACACCCTGTTCATCAAACTCATGAAGACAGCTGGGGCATTCATCACTCCAAAAGGCATGACCAGGAACTCATAGTGCCCATATCTGGTTCTGAAAGCCGTCTTCTGTACATCATCCTCCCTCACCCGAATCTGATTATACCCCGACCTCAGATCAATCTTACTGTAGAGCCTCGTACCCTGTAACTGATTAAACAGATCATCAATCCTCGGAAGCGAGTACCTGTTCTTTACTGTGGCCTTATTTAGTTGCCTGTAGTCAATGCACAGACGCATTGAACCATCCTTCTTCTTTACGAACAAAATTGTTGCACCCCAAGGCGATAAACATGCATCTCATACATCAACATAAAATAAACGTGACATGGTTATAGCCCCAACTAATGATTTTCTCAAGCCAATGAGAAAATCTAAAAGGTCAACCTAAGGGTAACTTCTCCAAGCACCTCTTTGGTCCTTTTGTGAATGGCCTCCTTGTCCCGGTACCATGGTCCATCTTCATTGATCTCCATCAATAAAACTCTAACTATACAATATAACAATTACATGATATAGAGAAGTCCTCGAGTTACATTCGAGGGGAGCATAGGGGAGGGAATACATTCAGAAAAACAATATAGAGAAGGCACGACTCGCAGGCCGTATTTAAATTACAATCATTCACAAAATTCCTATCTAATAGGTCATAGGGCTATAACCATGCACCATGCTCAAACAACACATAAAACATGCTTGCACATAAATGAATTAAATTCTAAACAATTTAAATTTAATTCTAAGATTATAAAACTGTAAAATAAAGTTTAGGAAATTATCGCACGGACATCAATGTCTCGGACCCCACGAACATCAAATATCTCGGAGCCCGTGCACGAGAGCGGCGCGCCCGCCCCTCCATGTGGCCGGTCGCCCGCCCACATAGGGGCGATCGTCCGCCCCTGCTTGTGGGCGGTCGCCCGCACCTTTTGGGTGGGCGCTCGCCTTGCAAACCTGTTCACTAGACTTTCGAGATACTGTCTCATGCCTCGCGTGCTACGTTCGCCCGACTATCGAGCTACGTTCTCCCGCCTTGCTAACACAGTCGCGCGCCTTCATGTATCCAATACATAAAATTTATCAATATATCATATTTATATTTTACGACAATTTCCATAAATTTATCATAACATATCATAAATGTTACTATATTTATATAAGCATGAAAGCAATAATTCAAACATGATAAAACAATTTATCACATAGCCCCGATATAAGCTTCGTACACGGCTCTGATACCACTGTAAGGAATCCAACATGCAAATACGCAGCGGAATAAAATAATTTTGGATTCCCAACCAGCGTCCTATACGGAGTTAATCATATCGTGGTGTAAAGAATCATACCCTTGTAGCGTGTTTGAGCCTAATCGCACGAAGCAGCACGTCCAACGCGTCCTCGTGTCAGTAGCAAAACTTTTTAAGTTATGCCTCTACGGTATCCACACGATTATGTCGATGAAGGGATGTTGAAGAACAAGTTGCTAGACTTGATCTTCATCCAGAAAGTGACGAGCCACCCAAAACAAGATGGCGGCCGCGTCTACACTTTAGTCTGCTAGGTTTAGGATGCTAGTTAATTCACAATTAACGTCTGCACATCATAACCTAATGACCATGTATATATATACATGAAAGAAGCGGCTAGCTTAATCATAGGCTTTCGAAATGCCCAAAACCACTTTCTTAATTATATATATATATATATATATATATATATATATATATATATATCATTATATCATTATATATATATATATGGCCCGATAGATTATATGTATGTATATATAATATTTTATGATTAAGACTCTTCTTAATCAAATTTATTCATCCAATGAATTTTATCTACCCTTTATCGATTTAATCTTGTTTGTGACACGTTAGGATCTTGCAACGTTGGCAGTGACATAAAATCTAATTTTATGTCACAAGCAATGAGTGGTATCTAGCAACACATCAAGGCTACCCAAGTTACAAGAATGTCATTGACTCGACATAACCTATGGCCTGTGATAATATTCACCATGTAACTTAATCCCTTTGTCCTATGTGTTTTAGATTAAACACGAGTCATGGAATAATCATACTCGTATAGTTCAATCTTTTATTTCTTGATCCCCAAGTTGACTAGAATAAACGAATAAGCTCGATATCACATATCGACTCATTCGAGCATGGTCATGCATCTTAGTCTTACTTGATCAAGGGCCCAAACACTTCTCCTGTTATATAGGAGGGACAAATCCTATCTTGATCACTCAACATCCCTCTACATAATTCGTGGTGTATCCAATGATTGTCTTTATAGTTTACCCTGTTACAGGTATCTCTGGTGATCTCAAGTCGTAAGGATTACATAAATTATTATCACTATGAGAATTGCTTATGACGTTCATATAACTATCCATGTAGCACTCTCATGGTGGGTCCGTCCAGTACATCGTTCTCTAACATGCACCCATGTGTTGATTTGATATCTCATATCCATGAACAATTCATCAATCAATACATTATCATTATCCTTATTCATGATAATACTTGACTAGGGACAATCTTTAAGAATAATACAATATTATTCTAAGGACATTAACATATATATATATTCATATTACAACATTTGAATAATATATAATAATGAATTGCCTTTAATAAAATCATATTACATTGTATGCCAAATCAATCATCTAATGAGTTGTCTTAGGGCATATCCCAACAATATGCTCATCATGTGGGTGTTTTAAGCTTTAAAACGTTGAAAGTGACTTGATCCTTGTAGGGTCTTCCTACCTTAACATCATATAGTACACATATAATGGACTGAATATGCATTCATAACCTCTTAAGGGTTCCGGTTGTAGCTTGAGCTAAGAAGATTACAGGCCAAAATAAAATTTCCAAAAGCTAATTAATTACATTCTCAACAATGAATGTTAAAGCTATAGGTTTACACTACTCCTAGAGTAGAGACTATCAAAATCATGCATCCTATATTCATCTTGTTCCCTTTTAGCTCACCGCCTCAACCCGACCCTATGCCCTTCGGTCCAAAAGTACCTACAGGGACAACACATCATGAGCATATACAATCTTACTTAACATCATAAAAACATCACAGTAAATGCATGAAATATTGGTTAAGTAAATATGCTGGTTATTCATTAACTTCTTTTTGTTGTCCCTGATTCATACTCATGCATATGGGCATCTTACCCTGTGGCATCTTACCACATAATAACTTCGTATGGCCTCTTACCATATGGGCATCTTACCCCGTGGCATCTTACCACATAATAACATTGTATGGCCTCTTACCATATGGGCATCTTACCCCGTGGCATCTTACCACATAATAACATCGTATGGCCTCTTACCATATGGGCATCTTACCCCATTTATAAACATCGTATGGCATCTTACCATATGGGCATCTTACCCTTTTTATAAACATTGCATAACATTATCATAAACTTACTTATCATAATCATCACCATAAACATCATCATCATAAGCATCATCATCATAAACACCATCATCATAAACTTACTTATCAAAATCATCATCATAAACATCATCATTATAAACATCTTATGTAGGAGTATGGTTTACCGTCCGATGCCCATACGTTTCTTACGTACCTTAGTTCCCAAAAGTGGAGAAATCGGAGAGCTTTATCTCCTTGAGGTTGTGGGTACCTGGGATGGTTCTACATAACCATACAAATCAATATTAGGAGCTAAAAAATGGCCAAATACCAAAAATTCATCAAAAATCATCATTTTCCATGTTTTACCTTGCGGCGATCGATCACTTAATTTTAGGCGATCGATCGCCTGCTACGTGAAATGGCTACTGGCCGTCGACGATCGATCGCCTCATTTCGGGCGATCGATCGCCACCTGCTGGTGCGCGATTTTTTGCCATTTTTGTACATTTTTCAAGCTCATCCTCATACCTTACAAAACCAAACTTTCCTACAACATCAACAACATCATAACCCATTAAAACCCACATAAAACACTTCAAAAATCAACCCCAACAACTTGCAACATACACCCAAAACAAACCCACCTAAAACACTTCAAAATCATCCCATTTCAAAACCAAACATCATAAAAACTTAAGGAAGGGTTCCATGTTGGGATATGCCCTAAGACATATCATTAGATGATTGTTTATGACATACAATGTAATGTGATTTTATAAATGGCAATTCATTATTATATATTATTCTTTTAACTGTGCAATGTGAATTAATATATATGTTAATGTCCTTAGCATAATATTGTATTATTCTTAAAGATGTCCCTAGTCAAGTATTATCATGAAAGGGATAATGATAATACGTAGAGACTAGTATGTGTTGATCGATGAATTGTTCATTGATATGAGATATCAAATCAACATATGGGTACATGTTAGAGAACGATGTACTGGACAGACCCACCATGAGAATGCAACATGGATAGTTATATGATCGTCATATGCAATTCTCATAATGATAATAATGTATGTAATCCTTACGACTTGTGATCATCAGAGATCCCAACATAAGGAGGTATGTATTTTGATATCGCCAAACGTTACCCGTAACAGGGTAAACTATAAAGGCGACTACTGGATACACTACGAATTATGTAGAGGGATGTTGACTGATCGAGATAGGATTTGTCCCTGTGGGGTCTTCCCACCTTAACAGTGTTTTAGAGACATAAGAAGGACTAATCATGCATTAATAACATCTTAGGGTTCTAGTTGTTACATGAGCTAACAGAATTACAGGTCAAATAAAACTTCAAAGCTTATTAGTTACATTCCCATAATGAATGTTAACATGTTAGATTTATACTACTCCTACAGAAGATACTAAACAGAAGCTGAATCCTACACGTTCCTGTGTTCCTCGTAGCTCACTGCTCAACCCGAACCCCTTAGTCTTTTAGTCCAAAAGCGTACCTACAGGAACAACCCATCATGAGCATGTACATCATTACTTAACATCATAAGGCAATGGCATATAAATAAATGCATGAAAATAATTGGTAACGTATACTTCCTGGTTAATCGCATTAACCCTCTTTGGTTGTCCCTGTTTCATAGTCATGCATAAGATCATAAATTCTTGACATGAATGATTAAATCATCATCTTATAAATATTATCATCTTATAACATCATCATCATATAAGCATCATCATCTTGTAATTATCATTATCTTATAACATCATCATCATATAAGCATCATCATCTTGTAATTATCATTATCTTATAACATCATCATCATATAAGTATCATCATTTTATAGCATCATCATCTTGTAGCATCATCATCTTATAGCATCATCATCTTGTAGCATCATCATCTTATAGCATCATCATCTTATAACATCATAACAAAATATAACAGTAAATGTGCGACATCTTAGTTAAGTGAACATGCTGGTTATTCGTTACCTTCTTCTTGTTGTTCCTGATTCATAATCATGCATATGGGCATCTTACCCCGTGGCATCTTACCACATTATAAACATCGCATGGCCTCTTACCATGTGGGGCATCTTACCCCGTGGCATCTTACCACAAATAAACATCGCATGGCCTCTTACCATGTGGGGCATCTTACCCCGTGGCATCTTACCACAAATAAACATCGCATGGCCTCTTACCATGTGGGGCATCTTACCCCGTGGCATCTTACCACAAATAAACATCGCATGGCCTCTTACCATGTGGGGCATCTTACCCCGTGGCATCTTACCACAAATAAACATTGCATCACATCATCATATAAACATCGTATAAACATCATCGTATAAACATCGTATAAATATCATCATATAAACATCGTATAAACATCGTATAAACATCATCATATAAACATCGTATAAACATCATCATATAAACATCGTATAAACATCATCATTTCATCGTATATATTCATGCGATAAATGCATAGTCATAGTGTAGGGATGTGTTTTACAGTCCGATGCCCGTACGTCTCTTACGTACCTTTTCAAAAGGAGGAGGAGTCAACAGACTTATCTCCTTGATTGTGCTGGTACCTGGGGTGGCTCTACAAGACCACACAATACCATATTAGATGCCTCAATACCTCTCACATCATAAACTTAACAAAATAAAACATCATTTTATTTTTCAACATTCTGCCTCTCTCGATCGATTGGTCCCGAGGTCTCGATCGATCGAGAAACTGTGCACAACAGTTGTAAGGACCCCCTTAGCCCTTAACCCCTGATTAGTGTATTAACCACTATGTGTGGCACATGCTTTCAATAAAAAGTCAACCGGGAAGCTCAGATGATACTTTACCATTGAATGTCAATTACAAAATTTCCTTTAATACTCAATGTTATAAGATCATCATCCTAACAATAAAAGACTCATATGTTTGCCCTTTACCAACCCCTTGGTGCCACTTTTCACATTGTGAACTTTTATAAAAATTTGGGCAGAGTCTCCCCATAAATAGAGCTATCCCAAAAAAAAGCACAACACATAACATAATTCCCGGCCAGGGAACACATAATACTCATCAGAAAGCAGTAATACAAGTAAATTCCCAGCCAGGGAAGACACCACACATATGACGACAAAAGTGGGTTTCAACACCCACATAATACACCAATGACTCTCATATCATTTAGCAATTCAACCTCTAATTGCATGCAACCTCAAATGAATGAGAGAAAGGCTCATGCCTTTATATACAATCCATATACAAGTATAATCGTGCTCACATGCGAGCATCATGAATATGTATATAATCCTCAGGTGTATATAAGTAATCTATACGATACCGTGCTCCATCAAGCCCTGGTACAACGATCCTGGGAGTACCTCCAATCAACAGCTCGAGCTCAGCTCCACAGCCATCGATGTACCTGTTCACCTGTCCCAACAGAGACAGCCCCCAACGGGGTGAGCATACCAATACACAAAATCCCATAATCACAATAATGAAATTCATAATTTACAACAAAAGTAAATGCTAATGAATTTAAATGATACTCCCTGGATGGCAACATCCTCATCCGGGATTCCGTGTACTGTCCCTGTTCTCACAATCATCAAACTCATCAAATCTCATAAATCAGTAAATCAACACATTGATTTAACTCATTGCATGTCTAGTTCTCGAATATCAATAATTAATGATTCCAAGTTCATCATTCATGCAAATATAGATATCTCAATATCTAATACCGATTTCATAACCTCGCTATTAATCATAGATAGCTCAAATGCCTAGCATTTATTTTACCAATTCTCCATTATACCTAGACATCTCAAATGTCTTATAATGAATACATGATCCCATGATCATTCTCAGGCATCTCAAATGCCCTACAATAGTAATATAAACCCAGTACCCCTTATATCTTGTAAGAGTTATCCTACTCTAGTGTCACGCACGCTACAAGCGGCGATATCAAGATTTGATCGTTCCTTGGCTATATCAACATATATATATAACCACACGCACAATATTTGATGCAATCAAAACACATTATGCATTTCACAATGCTCTAATATATATAGTAATGCTCGTACGTCGCACGTACCTTAAATCTCCGAAGTCCGAGCCAAACCTTGCTCGAGTTCCATGCCCCGAGGAATGATGTGCTAACACGATAAATAATTCACAATTATTTACGAACATGCAACCCATGCTCAAGCACACCCATATCCCTCAAAATATTGTCAACACACGACAATTAACCTTTAAAAAGACCCGGGACAGGGTACATGCAGGGAGGGGAACGAATGAGACAACAACGAAAATTGTTCAAGGATACCCTACAAATTTTCGAACCCTTATCTCACAAATCGAACCCAAATTAAACACCATAATTCATCTAAAATGTGAATTAAACCATTAATAGCAAGAAACATCACCCTTGCCAAAAACCCCCAATTTTCGAATTCAAAGCCCTTAAATTCGAACCCAATCAAGCCCTTAAATTCGAACCCTTATAATTCTTTAAATTCGAACACAATAAGCATCAATAATACATCTAAAACATGTAATAAACGACACATAACAAGAATCGTCACACCCCTGCCAAAACCCCCAAATTCGAACCAAACCCTACAAAAATTCGAAAATAATTTCGAACCAAAACCACCAATTTCAGCAGGGAAAAACACGAGAAGCATGAAAAAGAGGTAAAGGAGGTTACCCAATCGAAAATCGGAAGGAAAATCGACCGAAATCGAAGAACCCTAGAAATTGGGGATCGACGCATTCCTGCTAAATCCGACTTCAAAACGCGACGAAACTTCGAATTGACGGAGGGGATAACTGCGCCTCGACGAGACGAAGTCGGCGGCAGGTCGCACTCGCCGAACGGCGGCGGGACGGCGGCGGGCGAAGCGTTTTTGTGCGCGGGGGGGGGGGGGGGGGGTGGCTGGGCAGACGGAAATCGGCGGGGAGAGAGAGAGAGGCGGGTTGGAGGGCTAAAATGGAATTTTTCATTAAATTTTCGGGTTCAACTGGTATTTATAGCAAAATACCCCGAAATACTAATAGCCCCACAAATACATCGTGATTCATTAAAAATCATCTGTTTTCGAAAACTCTCTCTCTAACTCCAAAACCCCCTACCGGTGCTCACACAGCACCCGAGATTCCGAGACACATCAAAAACCCAACTCTTAGGTTTTACACCGTAATGTGAATACAATCTCAACCTCTGGATCCAACGATCCCAACTACCCAAAAAAACGAGCCCAGAAGGCCTAACACCGCGATTAAACTCCAAATCGCCACGTAAAACAACTTTAGGGGTTATTAACTCCGGGATTAACACCTATAATCCCTGGTCATCACAATATCCCCCACTAAAAGAATTTCGTCCCCGAAATTAGCACCGGTGTATCACGTAACACCCGGGCTACACCACAACATGAAGCCATAATCTCGATTCTTGACCATATCAGAATCGTATTAATAAACGCAAGGGTACCTACCTCTCATCAAACTCTGAAACAGAGCGACTTACCAAAACCAACATATCACCCAAGAGGCAAAACGTATCTCGATGCGGGTTATCCCAAAAGTCAGTCCCTCATGACTGCAAAACAACCAATACTTACGACTGTAGATCGGACAGTCATTCTTAGTTCTAATACAACTAGTAAGAACGCATCCTGAATGACACCTCAACTGTGAGAACGTTGACCTCGTGTCAAACTCTGGAGTGGAATAGACTTCCAAATCCATCATAACGTCAAAGAGCGTCAGCACAGTTCAACGCTAATAATCCAAAAGCAGTTAGTCAACTGAAACTGTAAGGATTCGAATCGCTCCCGATTCCATCGTAAATATCATCCAAGGACATCTCTAACATGACTCACGATGTCTAACATACATCGTTACGAGGGAAACACTAGTACATCACGGTGTACACATACCAAACCTGGTTTCCACTTTCAAACCTCCTCCATCGAAGGAGCAGTCGCACCCTCAGCAACTCAATTTGGGCAACTCACGGCCACAAATTCACACAAAAGACATCTCACAAGATGTCCACCTCCGGATATCCCAAGAACCACATCCTGGTCAAAATAAACAATCGAGACTCCACAGAGTTTCAAATCTGAAAGGACATGCAATAAACTCATTGCCTCCTCAACGCTTGTGTCGTCAGCGACACCCAACAAATCCGAATTCCTGCCATCCCTTGATAAACCTAGGATTTAACAATCCAAACTTGGGAAGGCTATCGCATAACTCGGAGGAAAACACCAATAAGGAAGTACCTTAACCCACACAAGATAATCCCTCTTCAAGGGAGTCAACTAACTTCACGATTGTTCCTCATAATTATCGTGCCATGGAGATTCCCAATCTCAAGGTGTTCCATATCTCTCATCAGAGATTTAACCATCCAAAAATAGCATAACTCTATGCTTGACATGAAGGAAATCAATAACTGGCATCCGTATACTCATCGGTATACCTGCCTAAGCACGAACACCTCATGCATACTCAATGCACTATGCTCGGGTATCTGCAACATACCCCTAAGCCCCAAACACAACTGTCAATCTGAGTCATTCCCTACCCAGTGGAGAACGATAATCGACGATCAACAACACGCGGTGTGATTCCCAAAATCAACACTACATGCAATAACTTACCGAATCTTTCAAAGATTCCTTATTGGTATAACACTACCTCCTTCCTCACAAGGGAAGTGCCATCGACCTCGAGATCCACAAGTCTCGAACCACCGTTCGGAAAAACTGGATACAATAACACCCATTGTATCCCAAATACACTGTTTCCCTCAAATCGAGTCAACAACGACTTGATGACTCTCTTGTTGGTACTCCAACATTGTGAGCTGTCCCAGACAAGTCTCACCAAGATTAAACATAAACGTATACACGTTTCAGTGAGGCATGCACAACCTCAGCCTCAATCTCAAATGACATGGTGACTACTAGAGTCCACCACAATCCACATCGTATCACCTTACGATTTGCCAAACTTGGTTCCAACGAGCAGTATAACGGCTCTAGCAAGCCCCTCATGGTGCTGCACACACACGGCAGACAAACTAGTCGCTGCCTCTCTAGGTTCACCTCAAACCTACCAATAAGATGGATTTTTCCGCACGGCATACCATACTGTGGGGAGAAAACTCAATAGAGTAGTGGGTCTTTATCCAACATTCCTCTAATGCCGATACACCCTGGACACTCCAATGTCCCTATGTACTTAACATAACCTGATCATATTCCCTTAGGACTCATCCTACACCCTCATGGGTGGTGTGACCATGTCTACCACATGTCACATCGACAGAAAGCGAGTAATTTCTTCCATGATTACTCCTGTCGTCAGGTCACATGGCCAAAAGCCATTCCAACGAGCATAACGAGCATACCTCAAGGGTATCACCACTCGTGATATGATTACCCCAACATAAGCTGCGGTACAATCACATGTACAGCGCATCCATCCATTCCTCGAGCAACCCGCTCGGTATAAGGGTCACGTTAATCGGTGACGCACACACCACCTTGTGCCCGACACTGGCACCCAAGGCATACCTACTGAATACGTATACTCAACACATTGTTCATCCACTATTATGCTAGTAAAATAGTCATAAAAAAACATGTATCTCAACGCATGCCAGCTACAATAAAACAAATAGAATAGCAATATCTCATACCTCATCGCTAACAATATAGCGGCATACCTGTCTCCGTCGCTCAATAATAGTGCGTAATCAACACCCATCGCTCGAAGGCGGCAAAATCCTGTGCTGTACATAGCGGCACAATCCCTCGCTATAGAATCGACGGTATGCCACCTTGTCATATAATAAGTGGCATGAAACCTCGCTATACACCTGAGCATGAATCATCATCCACATAGTAGCGGAAAGAGGCATCGCTATCAATACACCTGGCGGAATGAACCACCGCCAATCAATATAGCGGAATGAACCATCGCCTATCAATATAGCGGAATGAACCATCGCTATAAATACACCTGGCGGAATGAACCATCGCCAATAAATATAGCGGAATGAACCATCGCTATAAATATACCTGGCGGAATGAACCATCGCCAATCAATACACCTGGCGGAATGAACCATCGCCAATAAATATAGCGGAATGAACCATCGCTATAAATACACCTGGCGGAATGAACCATCGCCAATAAATATAGCGGAATGAACCATCGCTATAAATATACCTGGCGGAATGAACCATCGCCAATCAGTACACCTGGCGGAATGAACCATCGCCAATAAATATAGCGGAATGAACCATCGCTATAAATACACCTGGCGGAATGAACCATCGCCAATAAAAATAGCGGAATGAACCATCGCTATAAATATAAATCGACACAGCGGGATACCTCACCGCTATCATCCGTGTCCTCATATGAAATGAATATAAATCGACACAGCGGGACACATCACCGCTATCATCCGTGTCATCATAAAGGAATGCATCATCATCCTTTTTTGAGTCAGTCATCATCAGTTATTTTAATGCTTCCTCGCTTTCATAATCTCAAAACAAGCGGTATCGCATACACGCTTCTTCATACTAGCGGTATCTCTTCCTCGCTCAGTATGGTATACCTCGCCTCCATGTGCCAGCGAGCCTTCCCCCTCCCGCCTCCACATGCGCAGCGATAAAGCGTAAGCATTAAAACCTTAACTGTGATCGCCCTGACTCGTGGAATACACCTCTTTATCCCACATCACAATATGCAACAACAATGCATAATATGCAACAACAATGCATAATAACATGTATCATAACCGTAATGCATCACATTGCATTCATCATGTGTCACACAGACAAACATAAATACATGTTACCGTTGGGATACCCGTACATCGCTTACGTACTCCATATTTCATGTAACCTGCAACCATCATGGTTAGCAACAATAGCCATATACGCTATGCAGCAACCATCCAATGCATAAATGCAACCACTTGCAAGTCAATACGTATACCAAGACATGTTACCTCGGAAATATCCCTTTACCTGATTCTTTTACAAAATCAGATTCCTTGGCACGTAACACACGGAGTGCCAGACATCACTATTAATGCCATCCTATCGTGTTCCACACGATTCCTGCAACCACAATGGTTAGCAATACCACTTTTCATAGCATAAAAGCACATAAACAATTCGTTATGTCATACAACATAATGCCATCATGCATAAATATGTGCTATCAATAACTTCCTAGGCCCTTAACAGCCCCAATGAGCAACCACTGCTCTGATACCACTAATGTAAGGACCCCCTTAGCCCTTAACCCCTGATTAGTGTATTAACCACTATGTGTGGCACATGCTTTCAATAAAAAGTCAATCGGGAAGCTCAGATGATACTTTACCATTGAATGTCAATTACAAAATTTCCTTTAATACTCAATGTTATAAGATCATCATCCTAACAATAAAAGACTCATATGTTTGCCCTTTACCAACCCCTTGGTGCCACTTTTCAAATTGTGAACTTTTATAAAAATTTGGGCAGAGTCTCCCCATAAATAGAGCTATCCCAAAAAAAATCACACCACATAACATAATTCCCGGCCAGGGAACACATAATACTCATCAGAAAGCAGTAATACAAGTAAATTCCCAGCCAGGGAAGACACCACACATATGATGACAAAAGTGGGTTTCAACACCCACATAATACACCAATGACTCTCATATCATTTAGCAATTCAACCTCTAATTGCATGCAACCTCAAATGAATGAGAGAAAGGCTCATGCCTTTATATACAATCCATATACAAGTATAATCGTGCTCACATGCGAGCATCATGAATATGTATATAATCCTCAAGTGTATATAAGTACTCTATACGATACCGTGCTCCATCAAGCCCTGGTACAACGATCCTGGGAGTACCTCCAATCAACAGCTCGAGCTCAGCTCCACAGCCATCGATGTACCTGTTCACCTGTCCCAACAGAGACAGCCCCCAACGGGGTGAGC
This sequence comes from Haberlea rhodopensis, assembly GCA_907163345.1. Classification (NCBI taxonomy): domain Eukaryota; kingdom Viridiplantae; phylum Streptophyta; class Magnoliopsida; order Lamiales; family Gesneriaceae; genus Haberlea; species Haberlea rhodopensis. Next base: position 479,928 of record CAJQUN010000273.1, on the reverse strand, counting down.
ATACCAATACACAAAATCCCATAATCACAATAATGAAATTCATAATTTACAACAAAAGTAAATGCTAATGAATTTAAATGATACTCCCTGGATGGCAACATCCTCATCCGGGATTCCGTGTACTGTCCCTGTTCTCACAATCATCAAACTCATCAAATCACATAAATCAGTAAATCAACACATTGATTTAACTCATTGCATGTCTAGTTCTCGAATATCAATAATTAATGATTCCAAGTTCATCATTCCTGCAAATATAGATATCTCAATATCTAATACTGATTTCATAACCTCGCTATTAATCATAGATAGCTCAAATGCCTAGCATTTATTTTACCAATTCTCCATTATACATAGACATCTCAAATGTCTTATAATGAATACATGATCCCATGATCATTCTCAGGCATCTCAAATGCCCTACAATAGTCATATAAACCCAGTACCCCCTTATATCTTGTAAGAGTTATCCTACTCTAGTGTCACGCACGCTACAAGCGGCGATATCAAGATTGATCGTTCCTTGGCTATATCAACATATATATATAACCACACGCACAATATTTGATGCAATCAAAACACATTATGCATTTCACAATGCTCTAATATATATAGTAATGCTCGTACGTCGCACGTACCTTAAATCTCCGAAGTCCGAGCCAAACCTTGCTCGAGTTCCATGCCCCGAGGAATGATGTGCTAACACGATAAATAATTCACAATTATTTAGGAATATGCAACCCATGCTCAAGCACACCCATATCCCTCAAAATATTGTCAACACACGACAATTAACCTTTAAAAAGACCCGGGGCAGGGTACATGCAGGGAGGGGAACGAATGAGACAACAACGAAAATTGTTCAAGGATACCCTACAAATTTTCGAACCCTTATCTCACAAATCGAACCCAAATTAAACACCATAATTCATCTAAAATGTGAATTAAACCATTAATAGCAAGAAACATCACCCTTGCCAAAAACCCCCAATTTTCGAATTCAAAGCCCTTAAATTCGAACCCAATCAAGCCCTTAAATTCGAACCCTTATAATTCTTTAAATTCGAACACAATAAGCATCAATAATACATCTAAAACATGTAATAAACGACCCATAACAAGAATCGTCACACCCCTGCCAAAACCCCCAAATTCGAACCAAACCCTACAAAAATTCGAAAATAATTTCGAACCAAAACCACCAATTTCAGCAGGGAAAAACACGAGAAGCGTGAAAAAGAGGTAAAGGAGGTTACCCAATCGAAAATCGGAAGGAAAATCGACCGAAATCGAAGAACCCTAGAAATTGGGGATCGACGCATTCCTGCTAAATCCGACTTCAAAACGCGACGAAACTTCGAATTGACGGAGGGGATAACTGCGCCTCGACGAGACGAAGCCGGCGGCGGGTCGGACCGCGACGGCGGCGGGACTGCGGCGGGAGAAGCGTTTTTGTGCGCGGGGGGGGGGGGGGGGGGGGGGGCTGGGCAGACGAAAATCGGCCGGGAGAGAGAGAGAGGCGGGTTGGAGGGCTAAAATTGAATTTTTCATTAAATTTTCGGGTTCAACTGGTATTTATAGCAAAATACCCCGAAATACTAATAGCCCCACAAATACATCGTGATTCATTAAAAATCATCTGTTTTCGAAAACTCTCTCTCTCACTCCAAAACCCCCTACCGGTGGTCACACAGCACCCGAGATTCCGAGACACATCAAAAACCCAACTCTTAGGTTTTACACCGTAATGTGAATACAATCTCAACCTCTGGATCCAACGATCTCAACTACCCAAAAAAACGAGCCCAGAAGGCCTAACACCGCGATTAAACTCCAAATCGCCACGTAAAACAACTTTAGGGGTTATTAACACTCCGGGATTAACACCTATAATCCCTGGTCATCACAACAGTGCTCAACCATTCCGCCTCGATCGATCGATCGAAACATTTTACCGATCGATCGAGGAGCTTCACCGATCGATCGAGAAATCCATCGATCGATCGGCACCTGAAATTCAAAACATGCTTTAGACATTCTGTCTCGCTCGATCGATCGGGACCAAATCTCGATCGATCGAGAGCTCTGAAAAATCGGGACTTCCCCAGATTTTTGAGCACCTCATTTCACACCATCATTTCTACTTCATAAGGCGTAAAACATGCCTGAGCAAAGATGTTACAAGCTTCATAAAACTACCATGCATGTATTTAAATCGAAGGTTTAAGAAAACCTAAGCTAACATGCTTCATAACATCATCATAATCTTCATCCTCAACCAACCTCTACAGAAAACAGAGTGTGTTCCTCTTTGCCCAGATTTTCGAGCACATAGATTCATAACTAGAAATCTATCACATAAATCATGTAAAATGCTCGAACAACCATGCTAGTAGTTACTTAATACTACCCTGTAAGCATCTCTACCAAGGTTCCACCCAAACCTATACCTATCATGCAATAAAACATCCCACCAAAACCATACCCAACCCAAAAACAGAGTATCAAGTCTTACCCCTTTTTCCTCCTCTAATTGGCAAGCTTTTGCACAATGTTTCACAGCCTTTTTCCTCCTCTATTCTGCAGTTCCAGGGACGAAAAGAGAGGGAGAAGGAGGTCGAGGGAAATGATTGCAAGACAATGGTCATAGCATGGCTTGGGGCAAGTGGAGGTATGGGTGTTGAACAAGTGGGGGGGGGGGGGGGGGGCAACTTTGGGGGTGGGGTGGTGAGGGTTGGGTGGTCATGTGGTGTTTAATTGTGTCCCGGTATTTAGCACGATGTATTAAAAATATCCTAACTCGATATTTTTCATCTTCATTTATTTAATACATCCTTTAAAACAACCAACATGTTCCCCACATCATATCATCATATCATAATTATACTCCCCAATTTAAATACACCCCAACCCTTAAACATAACATAAATCGTCATCATAGCACATAATCATATAACATTTCGGGGGTATTACATTACTCCCCTACTTATAAGATTTTGTCCTCGAAATCCACATGCATCATCATATCGAAACTAAACATAAAAACATACCAGAGAATAGTTCCGGATAGTGCTGCACCATATGCCGTTCCGTCTCCCATGTAGCCTCCTCGACACCCCGACGATCCCACCGAACTTTGACCATCGGTATTATGGGGTCTTCCCACCTTAACAGTGATTAATAGACATAGGAAGGACTACTCATGCATTAAATAACATCTTAAGGTTTCGGTTGTTACACGAGCTAACAGGATTACAGGCCAAAATACAAAACTTCAAAAATAATTCTTTACATTCCAAAAGAATGGCATTTAGATTTACACTACTCCTAGAGTAGATACTAATAATAACTTGAATCCTATAAATTCCTGTGTCCCTCGTAGCTCACTGCCTCAACCCGACCCTTAGTCCTTTGGTCCAAAAGCGTACCTACAGGGACAACACATCATGAGCATATACAATCTTACTTAACATCATAAAAACATCATAGTAAATGAATGAAACATTGGTTAAGTAAATATGCAAGATTATTCATTAACTTCTTATTGTTGTCCCTGATTTATAATCATGTATGGGGCATCTTACCCCCGTGGCATCTTACCACAAAAACATCTCATGGCCTCTTACCATGTGGGGCATCTTACGCCCCGTGGCATCTTACCACAATAACATCGCATTGCCTCTTACCATGTGGGGCATCTTACCCCGTGGCATCTTACCACAAAAACATCGCATGGCCTCTTACCATGTGGGGCATCTTACCCCGTGGCATCTTACCACAATAACATCGTGTAAACATCATCAGATAAGCATCGTATAAACATCATCATATAAACATCGTATAAATATCATCATTTCATCGTGAATACTCATGCAATAAAAGCATAGTTGTAGTATAAAGATGTGTGTTACCGTCCAATGCCCGTACGCCTCTTACGTACCTTTTCAAAAAGAGGAGGAGTCAACAGACTTTATCTCCTTGATGGTGCCGGTACCTGGGATGGCTCTACAAGACGACACAATACCATATTAGATGCCTCAATACCATCTCACATCATAAATTAACAAAATAAAACATCATTTTATTTTTCAACATTCTGCCTCTCTCGATCGATCGGCCCCGAGGTCTCGATCGATCGAGAAACTGTGCACAACAGTGCTCAACCATTCTGCCTCGATCGATCGATCGAAACATCTTACCGATCGATCGAGGAGCTTCACCGATCGATCGAGAAATCCATCGATCGATCGGCACCTGAAATTCAAAACATGCTTTAAACATTCTGTCTCGATCGATCGATCGGGACCAAATCTCGATCGATCGAGAGTTCTGAAAAAATCGGGACTTCCCCAGATTTTTGAGCACCTCTTTTCATACCATCATTTCTACCTCATAAGGCATAAAACATGCTTGAACAAAAATGTTACAAGCTTCACAAAACTACCATGCATTTGTTCAAATTAAAGGTTTAACAAAACCTAAGCTAACATGCATCATAACATCATCATAATCTTCATCCTCAACCAACCTATACAGAAAACAGAGTATCTCCTTCCTTGCCCAGGTTTTCGAGCACATAGATTCATAACTAGAAATCTATCACATAAAACATGTAACACGCTCAAACAAACATGCTAGTAGTTACACAAAACTACCATGTAAGTATTCATACCAAGGTTTCACCAAACCTACACTTAGCATGCGTTAAAAACAACCCACCAAACCCAAGCTCAAACACAAACCCAGAAAACAGGGTAACCACTTACCCCTCTCCTTTGCTCCTCTTTTTGTAAGGTTTTTGAACACCTTCTCACCAGCCTTCTCCTTGCCTAATTGCAGCTTGTCTGGACGAAAATGGAGGGGGAAGAGAAGGAGGAGGATTGATTGGGAGGTGGAGTAAGAAAGGGAGAAGGAGGCATGGGTTGTGCAAGTGGAGGGAATGGGTTGGCCTAGTGGGGGTGAGGTGGCCGAGTATGGGGTGGTGAGGGTTGGGGTGGTCATGTGGTGTTTAATTGTGTCCCGGTATTTAGTACGATGTATTAAATTATCCTAACTCGATATTTAACAACTTTATTTAATTAATACATCCTCTAAAACACCCAACATGCCCCCTATATCATAATTCATCATCGTAGTACATAATCATATCACATTTCGGGGGTATTACATTACTCCCCTACTTATAAGATTTCGTCCTCGAAATCCACATGCATCATCATAATGGAACTAAACATTAAAAAAAAAGCATACCAGAGAATAGTTCCGGATAGTGCTGCACCATATGCCGTTCAGTCTCCCATGTAGCCTCCTCGACACCCCGACGATCCCACTGAACTTTGACCATCGGTATAACTTTGCTTCGTAGTCTGCGATCCTCTCGATCCAGAATTCTGATTGGTCGTTCTACGTAGGACACATCTGAGTCTAACTGAACTTCTGAAGGCTGTAAGACATGAGACGGGTCTGGCTCATACTTCCGTAACATAGAGACATGGAAAACATCATGTATGCCAGACAAGGATGGCGGTAGAGCCAAACGATATGCCAAAGTACCGATACGCTGTAAAACTTCATATGGCCCAACATACCTCGGAGATAACTTTCCCCACATCCCAAAACGAACCACACCCCTGAAGGGCGAGATCTTTAAGAATACCCTGTCTCCTAACTGGAATTCCAGCGGTCGTCGCCGCTTATTTGCATAGGCTGCCTGCATATCCTGGGCCGCTTTCATCTTTTGGCGTATCAATTTTATCTTACTTTCCATATCCCTGATCAGATCCGGTCCTCCGACCGCTTTGCTAGTCAAATCCTCCCAATACAGCGGTGATCTACATCGTCGTCCATACAGAGCTTCAAAAGGAGCCATTTGAATGCTCGCCTGATAACTGTTATTATAGGAGAACTCTACCAGTGGCACTGAATCCTGCCATGGATTATCAAACTCCAGAATACATGCCCTCAACATGTCCTCGAGCGTCTGAATGGTGCGCTCTGTTTGGCCGTCTGTCTGAGGGTGATAGGCCGTACTCAGTCTCACCTCTGTGCCCAAAGCTGTCTGGAGACCCTCCCAGAAATGTGAAGTAAACCTCGGGTCCCTATCAGACACTATCGAGACTGGAATACCATTCAATATCACCACATCCCGTATATACAACTGGGCCATCTTCAAGTATGTATATGACATACTGTAAGGGATGAAATGAGCCGTCTTCGTCAGCCTATCCACGATCACCCAGATCGCGTCAAATCCTGAGGCCGTCCTCGGTAAGTGGGTCACGAAGTCCATAGATATATGCTCCCACTTCCATTCAGGCACCTCTAAGCTCTTCAGCACTCCACCAGGCCTCTGCCTCTCTGCTTTTACCTGCTGGCAGATCAAACATCTTTTAACGAAAATGATCACCTCAAGCTTCATGCGTCTCCACCAGAATTGATCGCATAGATCTTTGTACATCTTCTTTCCCCCCGGGTGGATACTGAAACGACTAATGTGAGCCCGCTCCAATATTCCTCTACGCAGTCCTGGTGTATCTGGGACTACCCATCGGTTGCCCAGTCTCAAAGAATCGTCCTCAGCCACTCTGAACTTGGATGGCTGACCCTGAAGTACCAATGATGCCCATCTCTGAACCTCACTATCCGACTTCTGGGCCTTCCTGATTGCCTCAAATATATCTAGCTCCGCCAATAAGGTCGACACTCGTACATGCGACGTGTCTACATCGAAATCATAGCCCAGATGGCAATAAGAAGTCATCAAGGTCGACAAACACATAACATCCTCCGCAGTACTCTTCACCTTCCGACTTAAGGCGTCTGCTATCAAGTTTGCTTTACCTGGATGGTACTCAATTTCACAATCATAGTCTTTGAGCAAATCCATCCACCTTCTTTGCCTCATATTCAACTCTGCCTGAGTGAATAAGAACTTCAGGCTCTTATGGTCCGTATATATAGTGAAAGACGTGCCATACAAGTAATGCCTCCAGTTCTTCAAGGCAAATATGATGGCCGCCAATTCCAAATCGTGCACTAGGTACCTAGCCTCGTGTGGCTTTAGCTGCCTCGATGCATAAGCCACCACGTGTTTATCTTGCATCAACACACCGCCCAAACCCTGCAGTGACGCATCCGTATACAAGGCAAATCTCTTATTCTCAGATGGAATCACCAGTACAGGCGCTGTAGTCAAGCGACGCTTCAGTTCTCGAAAACTTTCCTCACAAGCCTCAGACCAAAAGAAGTGGACTCCTTTCTGAGTCAGGCTGTGTCAGGGGTTTGGCAATCTTCGAGAAACCTTCGACGAAACGTCGGTAATAACCTGCCAAACCGAGGAAACTCCGTATCTCCGGTACAGAAGTGGGTGCAGCCCACTATAACACAGCTTCAATCTTCCTGGGATCTACAGATATCCCATGGCTAGATATGACATGGCCCAAGAATACCACGCTGTCCAACCAGAACTCGCACTTACTAAGCTTTGCATATAGCTGATGATCCCTAAGGATCTGAAGTACTATCCTCAAGTGCCTTACATGCTCTTCTTCAGTCCGAGAGTAAATAAGTATGTCGTCAATGAAGATTATGACGAACTGGTCCAAATATGGCTGGAACTCTCTGTTCATCAAACTCATGAAAACAGCTGGGGCATTCGTCACCCCAAAAGGCATGACCAGGAATTCATAGTGCTCATATCTAGTCCTGAATGCCGTCTTCTGAACATCGTCTTCTCTTACTCGAATCTGATGGTACCCCGACCTCAGATCGATCTTACTATAAAGCCTCGTACCCTGCAACTGATCGAACAAGTCATCGATCCTCGGAAGTGGATACCTGTTCTTTACTGTAGCTTTATTCAGTTGTCTGTAGTCAATGCAGAGACGCATCGATCCATCTTTCTTCTTAACAAATAAGACAGGCGCACCCCATGGCGATACGCTAGGGCGTATGTAGCCCTTGTCAAGGAGTTCTTGCAACTGAATTTTTAACTCCCTTAACTCAGCTGGTGCCATCCTATACGGGGCACGGGAAATTGCAGACGTCCCTGGTAGTAACTCAATCCCAAACTCGACCTCTCTCGTCGGTGGGAATCCGGGAATTTCCTCCGGAAAGACATCAGCAAACTCTGCCACTACGGGCACATCTTCAACCTTTAGCTCTTTCCTCTTTTCTGTCATATCAACAGCATAGATAAGATATCCTGCATGACCTCGTTCCAATAGCTGTGCCATCTTGACAGCAGATATTAACGGAATCTTCGGACGGGAACCATCCCCATAAAATATCCACTGGACTCCCAATACAGATCTAAATCGGACAGTCCTCTGCCTGCAGTCTACCACTGCCTGATACTTGTTTAGAACATCGATGCCCACAATGCAATCGAAGTCTGTCATTCCCAGCACAATCAAATCTGATCTTAACTCATTATCCTCAAAATAAATGAGGCCATCATAGACAATCTGATCCGTAGCCAAACTTCTTCCAACGGGGGTCGAGACCGTAAGAGGCACGGGGGACGGAGAAGTGCATATGTGGTGTCTTTCAACAAAATTCGTCGACACAAAAGAGTGTGACGCACCTGTGTCAATCAATATAAGAGCAGGGTGCGTAAATAAAAGACACGTACCCGTTATAACCTCCTCCGGAGCTGCTGTAGCCTGCTCCCTAGTCAAAGCATACACCTGTCCCTGAGGTGGCCCCGTGGGCTGACCTCCATACTGCCTCGCTGCGAAAGAGGGTCGGTGCTGTGCCGCTCTGTCCGCAGGCCTCCCCGTAGAGTTCTGCTGTCTTCCCCTGTTGGGACACTGTCGAGCAAAGTGGCCTCTATCGCCACAGACATAGCATCCTACGCAATCCTTTTCCAAATGTGGTTGTCCACAAAGAGTGCACTGAACTCTTCCAGATCTGTCTCCCTGAGGCTGTCCTCTCCCGGATGGAGCATCATTCCTACGGTTCCCTTTCCATCGATTCTCGGGCCTCTTGCCACTGAATCTCGACGCTGAAGTGTTTCCCCTAGGCTTAAACTGATCACCCCTGGGCTTCAAATTGTCAGAAATGGATTTCTGAGGGGGTGTTGGAGGTGGCACTGCATCAGGATATGCGCCAACTCCCAGTTCAGCTAGGTCAGCTCGTGAGAGTGCATCATCAAAACAGGCAGGGCCATAGGTAATTACTCTGTCATACAATTCCGGCCTCAAACCCTTCATGAAGTTCCTCATCTTCGCTTGAGTGCTTGCAGCAATGTGTGGCACATATCGCAGTAAGGAACAGTAATGTAAAGCATAGTCAGATACAGGCATGGTACCTTGCCTTAAATTGGTAAACTCATCCTCCTTGGCCTGTCTTGCAGCGGCTGAGAAGTAGCGGTTCAGAAACCGCGTTCGGAACATCTTCCAATTCACTTCCTGTCCCAGAGCCTCTTGCTCAATCACTGTGGTTTTCCACCACATCAGTGCCTTCTTGGACAGCTAAAATTCTGCTAATCTGATCCAGGCCGTCTTTGCACAAGGCGCTGCCACAAATATCTGTTCGATCCTCTCTAACCATTCCTCAGCTTTCTCTCCTGATTCAGTTCCCTCGAACATCGGAGGTCGATACATCATAAACTGAGCCAAGCTCAATTCCCCAGGTAGCAACTGCTGTTCGGAGGGTTCTTCGCCCAAGGCTGGTGGTGGCAATGGATTCGTACGCCCAACACTTGCATTTACACTAATGGCGTCGCCCACTTCTATGTTTGCTGCCATGCTGCAACACAAGGGTTAATAACAACACCAAAAGCAGTTCATAAAACTCATCGTTAGATAATCGAACATGTTAGCATAACATCTTATTCTTTACGAATAACATACATATAAACATGTTCAAAAGTAGGCACCTAGCTAACTTATTGCTAAGGCTACCCTTCACTCATTCCCGAGTTATCTAACCACTGCTCTGATACCACTAATGTGGGGTCTTCCCACCTTAACAGTGATTAATAGACATAGGAAGGACTACTCATGCATTAAATAACATCTTAAGGTTTCGGTTGTTACACGAGCTAACAGGATTACAGGCCAAAATACAAAACTTCAAAAATAATTCTTTACATTCCAAAAGAATGGCATTTAGATTTACACTACTCCTAGAGTAGATACTAATCATAACTTGAATCCTATACATTCCTGTGTCCCTCGTAGCTCACTGCCTCAACCCGACCCTTAGTCCTTTGGCCCAAAAGCGTACCTACAGGGACAACACATCATGAGCATATACAATCTTACTTAACATCATAAAAACATCATAGTAAATGAATGAAACATTGGTTAAGTAAATATGCAAGATTATTCATTAACTTCTTATTGTTGTCCCTGATTTATAATCATGTATGGGGCATCTTACCCCCGTGGCATCTTACCACAAAAACATCGCATGGCCTCTTACCATGTGGTGCATCTTACCCCCCGTGGCATCTTACCACAATAACATCGCATGGCCTCTTACCATGTGGGGCATCTTACCCCGTGGCATCTTACCACAAAAACATCACATGGCCTCTTACCATGTGTGGCATCTTACCCCGTGGCTTCTTACCACAATAACATCGTGTAAACATCATCATATAAGCATCGTATAAACATCATCATATAAACATCGTATAAATATCATCATTTCATCGTGAATACTCATGCAATAAAAGCATAGTTGTAGTATAAAGATGTGTGTTACCGTCCGATGCCCGTACGCCTCTTACGTACCTTTTCAAAAAGAGGAGGAGTCAACAGACTTTATCTCCTTGATGGTGCCGGTACTTGGGATGGCTCTACAAGACCACACAATACCATATTAGATGCCTCAATACCATCTCACATCATAACTTAACAAAATAAAACATCATTTTATTTTTCAACATTCTGCCTCTCTCGAATGATCGGCCCCGAGGTCTCGATCGATCGAGAAACTATGCACAACAGTGCTCAACCATTCTGCTTCGATCGATCGATCGAAACATCTTACCGATCGATCGAGGAGCTTCACCGATCGATCGAGAAATCCATCGATCGATCGGCACCTGAAATTCAAAACATGCTTTAAACATTCTGTCTCGATCGATCGATCGGGACCAAATCACGATCGATCGAGAGTTCTGAAAAAATCGGGACTTCCCCAGATTTTTGAGCACCTCTTTTCATACCATCATTTCTACCTCATAAGGCATAAAACATGCTTGAACAAAAAAGTTACAAGCTTCACAAAACTACCATGCATTTGTTCAAATTAAAGGTTTAACAAAACCTAAGCTAACATGCATCATAACATCATCATAATCTTCATCCTCAACCGACCTATACGAAAACAGAGTATCTCCTTCCTTGCCCAGGTTTTCGAGCACATAGATTCATAACTAGAAATCTATCACATAAAACATGTAACACGCTCAAACAAACATGCTAGTAGTTACACAAAACTACCATGTAAGTATTCATACCAAGGTTTCACCCAAACCTACACTTAGCATGCGTTAAAAACAACCCACCAAACCCACGCTCAAACACAAACCCGGAAAACAGGGTAACCACTTACCCCTCTCCTTTGCTCCTCTTTTTGTAAGGTTTTTGAACACCTTCTCACCAGCCTTCTCCTTGCCTAATTGCAGCTTGTCTGGACGAAAATGGTGGGGGAAGAGAAGGAGGAGGATTGATTGGGAGGTGGAGTAAGAAAGGGAGAAGGAGGCATGGGTTGTGCAAGTGGAGGGAATGGGTTGGCCTAGTGGGGGTGAGGTGGCCGAGTAGGGGGTGGTGAGGGTTGGGGTGGTCATGTGGAGTTTAATTATGTCCCGGTATTTAGTACGATGTATTAAAATATCCTCACTCGATATTTAACAACTTTATTTAATTAATACATCCTCTAAAACACCCAACATGCCCCCTATATCATAATTCATCATCGTAGTACATAATCATATCACATTTCGGGGGTATTACAGGTATAACTTTGCTTCGTAGTCTGCGATCCTCTCGATCCAGAATTCTGATTGGTCGTTCTACGTAGGACACATCTGAGTCTAACTGAACTTCTGTAGGCTGTAAGACATGAGACGGGTCTGGCTCATACTTTCGTAACATGGAGACATGGAAAGCATCATGTATGCCAGACAAGGATGGCGGTAGAGCCAAACGATAAGCCAATGTACCAATTCGCTGCAACACTTCATATGGTCCGACATACCTTGGAGATAGCTTCCCTCGCATCCCAAAACGAACCATACCCCTGAAGGGCGAGATCTTTAAGAAGACCCTGTCTCCTATCTGGAATTCCAGCGGTCGTCGCCGCTTATTGGCATAGGCTGCTTGCCTATCCTGGGTTGCTTTCTTCTTTTGGCGTATCATCTTAATCTTTTCTTCCATGTCCTTTATCATATCCGGTCCTCCGACCGCTTTGCTAGTCAAGTCGTCCCAATACAGCGCTGATCTACATCGTCGTCCATACAGAGCTTCAAAAGGAGCCATTTGAATGCTCGTCTTATAGCTGTTAATACAGGAGGACTCCATCATTGGCACCGAATCTCGCCACGGAGTATCAAACTCCAAAATACATGCCCTCAACATGTCTTCGAGCGTCTGAATGGTACGCTCTGTTTGGCCGTCTGTCTGAGGGCGATAGGCCGTACTCAGTCTTACCTCTGTGCCCAAAGCTGTCTGGAGACCCTCCCAGAAATGTGAAGTGAACCTTGGGTCTCTGTCAGACATAATCGAGACTGGAACTTCATGCAACCTCACCACATCCCACACATATGATTGGGCAATCTTTAGATGCGTAAAAGTCATACAGTAGGGGATGAAGTGAGCTACCTTCGTTAGCCTATCCATGATCACCCAGATCGCATCAAATCCAGAGTCCGTCCTTGGTAAGTGGGTCACAAAGTCCATAATGACATGCCTCCACTTCCACTTAGGTACCTTCAAGCTCTTCAGCTCGCCACCAGGCCTCTGCCTTTCTGCCTTTACCTATTGGCAGATCAAACATCCTTTAACGAAAGCGATCACAGCGTACTTCATGCGTCTCCACCAGAACTGACCACTTAGGTCCTTATACATTTTCCTTCCTCCTGGGTGGATACTGAACCGACTACTATGAGCCCGTTCCGATATTCCTTTAAGCAACTCCGGCGTATCTGGGACTACCCATCGGTTGCCCAGCCTCAAGGAATCATCTTCTGCCATTCTGAACTTTGATGGCTGTCCTCGAAGTACTAAAAACGACCACCTCTAAACCTCATCATCTGACCTCTGGGCTTTCCTAATAGCCTCAAATATGTCTGGCTCAGCCAACAAGGTCGACACTCGCACCGGCGACGTGTCCACATCAAAATCATAGCCCAAATGGCAACAAGAGGTCATCATAGCTGATAAATTCATGACATCCAACTTCCTTGTCGCATATTCATCTCAGCCTGTGTGAACAAAACTTCAGGCTCGTATGGTCCGTGTAGATGGTAAACGACGTACCATGCAAGTAATGCCTATGCCTCCAAATCTTCAAAGCAAGTATAACGGCTGCCAGCTCCAAATCATGGACTGGGTACCCATCCTCATGTGGTTGCAACCGCCTCGATGCATAAGCCACCACATGCTTATTTTGCATCAACACACAGTCCAAACCCTGCAGTGATGCATTCGTGTACAAGGCATCCCTCTCATTCTTAGAAGGAATCACCAACATAGGTGTCGTAGTCAAACGACGCTTCAATTCTTTGAAGCTTTCCTCACAAGCTTCGGACCAATAGAACGACGTTCCTTTCTGAGTCAGCTGTGCCAGGGGTCTGGCAATACCTAAGGATCTGGAGTACTGTTCCCAAGTGCTTCACGTGTCCCTATTCAGTTCGAGAGTAAATAAGCATATCGTTCATGAAAACTATGACGAACTGATCCAAACATGGTTGGAGCACCCTGTTCATCAGGCTCATAAAATAACTGGGGCATGGGTGATTACCCTAAAAGGCATGACTAAGAATCCGTAGTGCCCATATTTAGTCCTGGAAGCTGTCTTCTGTACATCATCCTCTTGAACTCGAATCTGATGATACTCCGACCTCAGATCGATCTTACTGTAGAGCCTCGTACTCTGCATTTGATCAAATCAATCATCAATCCCCGGAAGCGGATACTTATTCTTCATCATGGTTTTGTTCAGTTGTCTGAAATCGATGCACAGCCACATCGAACCATCTTTCTTCTTAACAAATAAAACTGGTGCACCTCAGGGCGATAGGCTAAGGCGTATATAGCCCTTGTCAAGGAGCTCTTGCAACTGAACATTTAACTCCTTTTTGCTCCGTTGGTGCCATCCTATACGGGGCACGAGAAATGGTAGACGTTCCTGGTAGTAACTTAATCCCAAACTCGACCTCTCTCGTCGGTGGGAATCCGGGAATCTCTTCCGGAGATACATCAGGAAACACCGCCACTACGGGCACATCCTCAACCTTTAACTCTTTCCTCTTCTCTGTACTATCAACAGCATAGATGAGATATCCTTTATGGTCTCGTTCCAATAATTGCGCCATCTTGACAGCAGATATTAACGGAATTCTTGAACGGGAACCATCCCCATAGAATGTCCATTGGACTCCCATATCAGACCTGAATTGGACAGTCCTTGTCTGCAGTCCACAACTGCCTGATACTTGTTCAGCACATCGATGCCCACAATGCATTCGAAGTCTGGCATTCGCAGAACAATCAAGTCTGTCCTCAGCTCGTTGCCCTCAAAATAAATGAGGCCATCATAAACAATCTGATCAGTTATCAAACTTCTTCCAGCGGGGGTCGAGACTACAAGAGGCATGGGCGACGGAGAAGTGCATATGAAATCGCATCGCTTACTTCTGCATTTGCTGTTATGCTGCAACACAAGGGTTAACAACAATACCCAAAAGCAGTTCATATAAAGCACATCGTTAGATAATTAAACATGTTACCATAACATAGGAACTTCATATGCAACATACATATAAAACATGCCCAAAAGTAAGCACCAAGCCAACTTATTGCTAAGGCTACCCTTCACTCATTCCCGAGTTATCTAACCACTGCTCTGATACAACTAATGTGGGGTCTTCCCACCTTAACAGTGTTTTAGAGACATAAGAAGGACTAATCATGCATTAATAACATCTTAGGGTTCTAGTTGTTACATGAGCTAACAGAATTACAGGTCAAATAAAACTTCAAAGCTTATTAGTTACATTCCCATAATGAATGTTAACATGTTAGATTTATACTACTCCTACAGTAGATACTAAACAGAAGCTGAATCCTACACGTTCCTGTGTTCCTCGTAGCTCGCTGCTCAACCCGAACCCCTTAGTCTTTTAGTCCAAAAGCGTACCTACGGAACAACCCATCATGAGCATGTACATCATTACTTAACATCATAAGGCAATGGCATATAAATAAATGCATGAAAATAATTGGTAACGTATACTTCCTGGTTAATCGCATTAACCCTCTTTGGTTGTCCCTGTTTCATAGTCATGCATAAGATCATAAATTCTTGACATGAATGATTAAATCATCATCTTATAAATATTATCATCTTATAACATCATCATCATATAAGCATCATCATCTTGTAATTATCATTATCTTATAACATCATCATCATATAAGCATCATCATCTTGTAATTATCATTATCTTATAACATCATCATCATATAAGTATCATCATTTTATAGCATCATCATCTTGTAGCATCATCATCTTATAGCATCATCATCTTGTAGCATCATCATCTTATAGCATCATCATCTTATAACATCATAACAAAATATAACAGTAAATGTGCGACATCTTAGTTAAGTGAACATGCTGGTTATTCGTTACCTTCTTCTTGTTGTTCCTGATTCATAATCATGCATATGGGCATCTTACCCCGTGGCATCTTACCACATTATAAACATCGCATGGCCTCTTACCATGTGGGGCATCTTACCCCGTGGCATCTTACCACAAATAAACATCGCATGGCCTCTTACCATGTGGGGCATCTTACCCCGTGGCATCTTACCACAAATAAACATCGCATGGTCTCTTACCATGTGGGGCATCTTACCCCGTGGCATCTTACCACAAATAAACATTGCATCACATCATCATATAAACATCGTATAAACATCATCGTATAAACATCGTATAAATATCATCATATAAACATCGTATAAACATCATCGTATAAACATCGTATAAACATCATCATATAAACATCGTATAAACATCATCATATAAACATCGTATAAACATCATCATTTCATCGTATATATTCATGCGATAAATGCATAGTCATAGTGTAGGGATGTGTTTTACCGTCCGATGCCCGTACGTCTCTTACGTACCTTTTCAAAAGGAGGAGGAGGAGACTTATCTCCTTGATTGTGCTGGTACCTGGGGTGGCTCTACAAGACCACACAATACCATATTAGATGCCTCAATACCATCTACATCATAAACTTAACAAAATAAAACATCATTTTATTTTTCAACATTCTGCCTCTCTCGATCGATCTGTCCCGAGGTCTCGATCGATCGAGAAACTGTGCACAACAGTGCTCAACCATTCTGCCTCGATCGATCGATCGAAACATTTTACCGATCGATCGAGGAGCTTCACCGATCGATCGAGAAATCCATCGATCGATCGGCACCTGAAATTCAAAACATGCTTTAGACATATTGTCTCGCTCGATCGATCGGGACCAAATCTCGATCGATCGAGAGCTCTGAAAAATCGGGACTTCCCCAGATTTTTGAGCACCTCATTTCACACCATCATTTCTACTTCATAAGGCGTAAAACATGCCTGAGCAAAGATGTTACAAGCTTTATAAAACTACCATGCATGTATTTAAATCGAAGGTTTAACAAAACCTAAGCTAACATGCTTCATAACATCATCATAATCTTCATCCTCAACCAACCTATACAGAAAACAGAGTGTGTTCCTCTTTGCCCAGATTTTCGAGCACATAGATTCATAACTAGAAATCTATCACATAAATCATGTAAAATGCTCGAACAACCATGCTAGTAGTTACTTAATACTACCTCATGTTGCTTCTGAAGCTCAGAGTTCATGGTGGCAAGCATGAGGCACCCAACATCAAGTGCGTCACTCTGATGCTTCTTGTAAGCATCTTTTTCAGCTCTTGTAGCTGTTAGGGGAGGTCCTCAGCGGGCAAGGGTTCCTCTAGGACATATTGTTTCTTTTCTTGTTTGAGGACTATCCTCAAGTTCCTATGCCAGTCTAGGAAATTCGTCCTATTTCATTTGTCCTTCTCAAGGACCGATCGCAGTGATAAAGTGCTAGTAACGTTGTTAGTTGCCATGGATATCTACAATATAAATATGCAAAATAAGTTTATGATTTAAATCATTTAACATGGTCTTATATTAAATGATACTCCCACTATTTTGTTTGAAAAAAATATCAACCCTCGAAACCTTTAGTGGGCCAAGATCCATATTTCACCTAATCTTGAGTTAGCTTTGGCTAATCGCCCAAGACTCGGTTATTTAGGTAGACAACACTTTGTCAATTACATCACATATAATTCTTGGATAGTTGGACGAACAACACTTTGTTCAATTCATCAAATGAATTATAATCCAACCCATGCCTCTAGGTTCCCAATCCTATTGAGATAACCTAGTTAAGTCGTACCCAATTAAAGTATAACGGATATAACTTTTATCCTTTCGCGCCTTACTAAGATTGCCACGGTGCTTTGCTTTGGCAAACCCACACATGTACAATCGAAGTTATTGACGAGTACTTTTAATTTTGGAAGGCATCTAAAACTTAATATTTTAGAGGGATTTATTGATCTCATGATTAATTTGATAATTTAAAATATGTCCACTACATATAGTTGTATACATATCTACATATATGTGTAATACTATTATCAAACTAAAACATAAGATAAATCATGCATCAACATACATAATTAAACGTGACATGGTTATAGCCCCTACTAATGATTTTCTCAAGCCAATGAGAAAATCCTATTACTCAACCTAAGGTAACTTCCCAAGCACCTTCCTTTGGCTCCAATTTGTGAATGGCCTCCTCATCCCGGCACGATGCTCCATCTTCATTGATCACCATCAATAAAATAAACTACACTATTTACAAGATATAGAATTCCTCGATTCACATTCGAGGGGAACATAGGGGAGGGATTACATTTAGAATGAAATAGAGAAAGGCACGACACGCAGGTCGTATTATAAATTACAAACATCCACAAATCCTATCTACTAGGTCAAAGGTCTATAACCACGCACCATGCTCAAACAACACATAAAGCATGCATTAACATTTAATTAATTAAATTCTAAACATTTTAAATTTAATTCTAATTAAAACTGTAAAATAATTTTTGAAAAATTATCGTACGCTCGGGACATCTCATGCCACGAACTAAAGCGACTAAGACACTAACCACCATGGTTCGAACCATGAAGCACACGGCTGGACCAATAGTGGGCCTAGGGTTCGAAACCCTAGCCCATGGCCGAGCCTTGGCTCGTGCGGCGGCGGCGCTAGGGTTCCAAACCCTAGCCGCCTCGCACCCTTATGGTTTTTATCGAGCCATCTTGTTTTAAACGCTGGAATTTGTTAGCCACGAGTCACGGTCATGCCATGCACGGGGTTCGCTCAACCATCTCGAGCTAAGGGTTCGAAAAACCTTGCTCTCATGTGGTAAAGTTACTAATCCATGCATGTGTGAACCATTATCGAGTCAAAGAGTTCAAAACTCATCCACGTCTCAAAACTTTAGAAAATAAGGCGATGATGGCCGAGCCATGCACGGCTATTAAGGTTCGAAACCCTAGCCGTCATGAGCTAGCCGTCACGTCCAATGGGTTCTAAACCCTAATTAATTTTCGACACTTCCATGCACAATTATTAGCCACAACGACTAAGCCATCTCGAGCCAAGGGTTCGAAAACCCTAGCCCTCATGTGGCTAGCCGTCGTGTCATTTGTGATGGTGATGGCCGCAAATTGATGCTCAATAAATATTATTATTCACCAATTATATCAAATACAATTATTACGATGATTTTCAAAAACTAAATATTTATTTCATATCATATATGAATTAAACAGTTTTAATAAGCATGTAATATAAATTCTAATATGATTAACACAATTTAATCACATAAATCCGATATGAGCCTTGAACCTGGCTCTGATACCACTGTCAGTAATACAATGAGCATACAACGCAGCGGAATAAAATTTTTAGGATTACAAACCAGCAGATCTATACATAGGTTATCATATCGGATTAATGAATACGAAGGTCTCACCCTTGTAGCGTGTTTGAAGCAGAATCCACGGAGCAGCACCACGTCCTACGCCTTCTGCGAGTCACTAGCAAAACTCAATGAGTTTTGCCTCAACGGTATCCACACGATCAAATCGAGTGAAGGGATAGTTTAATAACAAGTTGCTAGACAAGTTATTAAACCGGAACCAAAAACCACACTTGATTCACAATCAAAATTGGCACAAGATCACCAAGAACCACTCGGCTATGAAGTGGCCGAGAGCTCAAGATGGTGCGGCCGTGTGTAGCTTAGGTTTTTGTGTTATGAAGTTGTCTTGCTCATTAAAACACCTTGCAATCATATTTTATATAATTAATTAAAGGCTTTCATAAAGCCTCATGGGCTTAAGCCCATGATTTAATTAATCATTATGATTATTAATTAAGACTCCTCTTAATTAATTAATTCATCCCATGAATTTAATTTCCCTTCTCGATTTAATCTTTTGTGCGACCCGATAGGATCTTGTAATGTTGGCAGTGACATAAAATCTCATTTTATGTTTCAAGCATTGAGCGGTATCTAGCAACACATCAATGCTACCCAAATTACAAGAATGTCAATGACTCGACATAACCTTTAGAATTTGTGATAATATTAATCATGTAACTTAATCCCTTTGTCCTTTGTGTTTAGATTGAACACGAGTCATGGAATAGTCATACTCGTATATTCAATCTTTATTTCTTGATCCCCAAGTAGAACTAGAATAAACGAATAAGCTCGATATCTCATATCGACTCATTCGAGCATGGCCATGCATTTTAGTTCTCACTTGATCAAGGACCTAACACATCTCCTGTTATATAGGAGGGACAAATCCTATCTCGATCAGTCAACATCCCTCTACATAATTCGTAGTGTATCCAATAGTCGACTTTATAGTATACCCTGTTACGGGTAACGTTTGACGATATCAAGATACATAACTCCTTATGTTGGGATCTCTGATGATCACAAGTCGTAAGGATTACATACATTATTATCACTATGAGAATTGCATATGACGATCATATAACTATCCATCTTGCATTCTCATGGTGGGTTTGTCCAGTACATCGTTCTCTAACATGTACCCATATGTTGATTTGATATCTCATATCAATGAACAATTCATCGATCAACATATACTAGTCTCTACGTATTATCATTATCCCTATTCATGATAATACTTGACTAGGGACATCTTTAAGAATAATACAATATTATTCTAAGGACATTAACATATATATTAATTAACAATGCACAGTTAAAAGAATAATATATAATAATGAATTGCAATTCATAAAACCATAAACATTGTATGTCTTAAACAATCATCTAATGACTTGTCTTAGGGCATATCCCATGTGATGACCAGGGATTATAGGTGTTAATCCCGGAGTATTAATAATCCCTAAAGTGGTTTTACGTGACGATTTGGAGTTTAATTGAGGTATTGGGCCTTCTGGGCTCGTTTATTTGGGCAGTTGGGATCGTTGGATCCAGAGGTTGAGATTGTATTCACATTACGGTGAAAAACCTAAGAGTTGGGTTTTTGATGTGTCTCGGAATCTCGGGTGCTGTGTGAGCACCGGTAGAGGGTTTTGGAGTTAGAGAGAGAGTTTTTGAAAACAGATGATTTTTAAGGAATCATGATGTATTTGTGGGGCTATTAATTTTTCGGGGTATTTTTGCTATAAATACCATTTGAACCCAAGATTTTAAGAGAAAATTCATTTCAGCCCCAACTTTCTCCTCTCTCCCGCGCGCGCCCCTTTTCCGTCACCTCCCCTGCCCCGCCGTTTCAGGCGCTCCGCCAGCCGCCGTCCGGCCGCCGATCGGCGCGTGCGACCTACCCACGGCTTCGTCTCGACGAGGCGCTCCTTTCCCCTCTGTCAATTGAAGGTTTCGTCGCGTCCTGGAGTCGGATTTTACAGAAAGGCGTCGATCCCCAAAAGTTAGGGTTCATCGATTTTGAACGATTTTGCTTCCGATTTCGTTGGGTAATCTCCCTTAACCCTTGTTCGTCTTTTTCGTGCATTTCCATGCTTTATTCGGTGGTTAAGGTTCGAAATAATTTTCGAAAATTGTAGGGTTTGATTTCGAAAATTTGGGGGTTTTTGGCAGGGGTATTATTTCGTGCAATTGATCGATTATTGCATGTTTTAAGAGTATTATGATGCTTGATTGAGATCGAATTGAGAAGCTTTGGTTCAAATTTGAAGAATTTTAAGAGTTGGGATTTAAAGGCTTGTTTGGGTTCGATTTTAAGGGGGTTGAGTTCGAAAATGGGGGAGTTTTTGTCAAGGGATGTTGATTCTTGCTTGGATAGCTTAATTGACATTTTAATTGAATTATGGTATTTTATTGGGTTCGAAATTGTGAGATTAAGGTTCGATTTTTGTAGGGCATTCTTGAACAAATTTCGATTGTCTCATTTATTTCCTTCCCTGCATGTACCCTGCCCCGGGTCTTTTAAGAGGATAATTGTCGTGTATTGACAATGTTGTGAGGGATATGGGTGTGCTTGAGCATAGGTTACATGTTCGTAAATAATTGTGAATTATTTATCGTGTTAGCACATCATTCCTCGGGGCATGGAACTCGAGCAGGGCTTGGCTCGGACTTCGGAGATTTAAGGTACGTGCGACGTACGAGCATTACTATATATATGTGAAATGCATAAGGTATTTTTGATTGCATTGAATGTTTTGCGTATGGTTATACATATATGTTGATATAGCCAAGGAATGACCCAAATCTTGATATCGCCGCTTGTAGCGTGCGTGACACTAGAGTAGGATGACTCTTACATGATATAAGGGGTACTGGGTTTATATGACTATATTATGAGACATTTGAGATGTCTAGGTTTGTAGAATCATGCATTCTTCGTAAGACATTTGAGATGTCTAGGTTCGTAGAATCATGTATTCATTATGAGACATTTGAGATGTCTAGGTTCATAGACTCATGTTTTCATTATAAGACATATGAGATGTCTAAGTATAATGGAAAGCAAGGTTATGAAATCAATATTAGATATTGATATATCTATTTTTGCATGTATATGAACTTGGAATCATTCATTATTGATATTGTAAATCAGGCATGCGATGTGTAAATCAATGTGTTGATTTACTGATTTATGAGATTTGATGAGTTTGATGTTGTGAGAACAGGGACAGTACACGGAATCCCGGATGAGGATGTTGCCATCCAGGGAGTATCATTTAAATTCATTAGTATTTACTTGTGTTGTAAATTATGAATTTCATTATTATGATTATGGGATTTTGTGTATTGGTATGCTCACCCCGTTGGGGGCTGTCTCTGTTGGGACAGGTGGACAGGTACATCGATGGCTATGGAGCTGAGCTCGAGCTGTTGATTTGAGGTACTCCCAGGATCGTGGTACCAGGGCTTGATGGAGCACGGTATCGTATAGAGTACCTATATATACACCTGAGGATTTATACATATTCATGATGCTCGCATGTGAGCACGAATATACTTGTATATGGATTGTATATAAAGGCATGAGCCTTTCTCTCTTTCATTTAAGGTTGCATGCAATTAGGTTGAATTGCTAGAATGATATGAGAGTCGTTGGTGTATTATGTGGGTGTTGGAACCCACTTTTGTTGACATATGTGTGGTGTCTTCCCTGGCTGGGAATCTACTTGTATTACTGCTTTCTGTTGAGTATTATGCTTTCCCTGGCCGGGAATTTGGTTATGTGTTGTACTCTTTTTTTTTGGGATAGCTCTATTTATGGGGAGACTCTGCCCAAATTTTTTATAAAAGTTTACAATGTTAAAAGTGGCACCAAGGGGTTGGTAAAGGGCAAACATATGAGTCTTTCATTGACAGGCAATGATTAAGTATCATCAGAGCTTCCCGATTGACATTTTATAGAAAGCATGTACCACACATAGTGGTTAATACACTAATCAAGGTTTAAGGGCTTGGGGTCCTTACATTAGTGGTATCAGAGCCAGGTTGCTCATTGGGGCTGTTAAGGGCCTAGGAAGTTATTGATAGCACATATTTATGCATGATGGCATTAATGTTGTATGACATAACAAATTGTTTATGTGCTCTTATGATATGAAAAGTGGTATTGCTAACCATTGTGGTTGCAGGAATCGTGTGGAACACGATAGGATGACATTTATAGGGATGTCTGGCACTCCGTGTATTATGTGCCAAGGAAGCTGGTTTTTTTTAAGAAAATCCGGTAAAGGGATATTTCCGAGGTAACATGTACTTTATATTGTCTTGTTGACACATGATGAATGCAAAGTGGTGCATTAAGGTTGTATATGTTATTGTGCATTGTTTTTGCATATGCATGTTATGAAATATAAGAGGTGTATTTCTTGAGTCAAAGTTATCTTAGTAAGGATTTTAATGGCTTATGCTAAAGTCCATATGAAGCGATGAAGAGTCCCGCTTATATGGAGTAGCAATGCTAAAGTCCATATGAAGCGATGAAGAGTCCCGCTTATATGGAGTAGCAACGCTAAAGTCCATTGGAAGCGATGAAGAGTCCCGCTTACATGGAGTAGCAACGCTAAAGTCCAGTGGAAGCGAGGAAGAATTCCGCTTTCCTGGAGTAGCAAGAGGCATTAAAATGTACTAATGATAAGGGCTCAGGATGAAATAAGGATTTAAGGAAAAAGAATGTCATGACATTGCATATCCATACATTCATATAATGCGTTTTTATTATGTATTGAATGTTGATGCATAGCGTATATGGCTATTGTTGTTAACCCTGATGGTTGCAGGTTACAGGAAATAAGGAATACGAAAAGGAATGATGATTATACATATGTACGGGCATCCCAAGGGCAACATGTATTATGTGGTTAGTCATTTAACACAAGGTAAATCAAGGTATGCATAAGATAGTGCATTATGATATGATACATGTTGATACGCATTGTTTTGCATATGTATATTGTGAAATATAAAGTGAGGATTTCAATGCTTACACTAAAGTCCATATGAAGCGAGGAAGGATTCCGCTTATATGGAGTGGTGAGAAGCATTGAAATGCACTATTGATATTTCACGAGTCCAGGTTATCCTAGTGAGGATTTCAATGCTTGCGCTAAGGTCCATATGAAGTGAGGAAGGATTCCGCTTATATGGAGTAGTGAGAAGCATTGAAATACACTACTGATAAGTGACTCAATTCGAGGTTTATTGATAGCGATGGTTCATTCCGCTATATCTATTGGCGATGGTTCATTCCGCCAGGTGTATTGATAGCGATGGTTCATTCCGCTATATTGATTGGCGATGGTTCATTCCGCCAGGTGTATTTATAGCGATGGTTCATTCCGCTATATCTATTGGCGATGGTTCATTCCGCCAGGTGTATTGATAGCGATGCCTCTTTCCGCTACAATGTGGACGATGATTCATGCTCAGGGTATAGCGAGGTTTCATGCCACTTATTATCTGACGAGGTGTCATACCGTCGATTCTATAGCGAGGGATCTTGCCGCTATGTACTCAGCACAGGATTTTTGCCGCCTTCGAGCGATGGGTGCTGATTACGCCCTATTATTGAGCGACGGAGACAGGTATGACGCTATATCACTAGCGATGAGGTATGAGATATTGCTATTTTATTAGCTTTATTGTAGCTGGCATGCATTGATATACATGTTTTATTATGCCTATTTTACTAGCATGATAGTGGATGACATACGCTGATGTACATGTATCGTCACTAGTGGGCAATGTTTTAGATGCCATGAGTTGGCATGTGTCGTCACGGGATGGCGATGACGATGGTGTAGGAGATGTCTTATTAGACATGCATCATCGTTACGATGATCGATGCGTTGAGTATACGTATTCAGTGGTATGCCTTGGGTGCCAGTACCGAGCACAAGGTGGTGTGTGCGACACCGATGGACGTGACCCTTATACCGAGCGGGTTGCTCGAGGAATGGTTGGATGCGCTGTACATGTGATTTTACCGCAGCTTACGATTGGGGGATCAGTTTACGAGTGGTGATACCCTTGAGGTATGCTCGTTGGAATGGCTTTTGGCCATGTGATTTGACGACAGGAGTAATCATGGAGGAAAGTACTCGCTTTCTGTCGATGTGACATGTGGTAGGCATGGTCACACCACCCTTGAGGGTGTAGGATGGGTCCTAAGGGAGTAGGATCAGGTTATGTTAAGTACATAGGGACATTGGAGTGTCCAGGGTGTATCGGCATTGAGGAATGTTGGATAAAGACCCACTACTCTATTGAGTTTTCTTCCCATAGTATGTTATACCATGTGGAAACGTCCGTCTTGTTAGTAGGTTTGAGGTAAACCTAAAGAGGCAGAGACTAGGCTGTCTGCCACGTGTGTGTAGTACCATGATGGTCTTGCTAGAGCCGTTATACTGCTCGTTGGAACCAAGTTTGGCAATCGTAAGGTGATGCGATGTGGATCGTGGTGGACTCTAGTAGTCACCACATCATTTGAGGTTGTGCGTGCCTCGCTGAAACGTGTATACGTTTATGTTTAATCTTGGAGACTTGTCTGGGACAGCTCAGGATGTTGGAGTACCAACAAGAGAGTCATCAGGTTGTTATTGACTCAATCTAAAGGAACCCGTGTATTGGGATACAATGGGTGTTATTGTATCCAGTTTTTCCGAACGATGGTTCGAGACTTGTGGATCTCGAGTTCGATGGCACTTCCCTTGCGAGGAAGGAGGTAGTATTATACCTATTTGGGAATCTTGAAAGATTCGGTAAGTTGGTGCAAGTGGTGTTGATTTTGGGAATCACACCGTGTATTGTTAATCGTCGATTTTCATCCTCCACTGAGTAAGGAATGACTCAGAATTGACGGTTGTGTTTGGGGCTTAGGGATATGTGGTAGATACCCGAGCCGAGTGCATTGAGTATGCATGCGACATCAGTGCTTAGGCAGGTATACCGGTGAGTATACGGATGCCAGTTATTGATTTCCTCTCTGTTAAGCATAGAGTTATGCTATTTTAGGAGGGTTAAATCTCTGATGAGATATGGAACACCTTGAGATTGGGAATCTCCATGGCACGATGATTATGAGGAATGATCGTGAAGTTAGTTGACTCCCTTGAGGAGGGATTTTCTTGTGAGGGTTAAGGTACTTCCCTTGTTGGTGTTTTCCTTCGAGTTATGCGACAGCCTTCCCAAGTTTGGATTGTTAAATCCGAGGATTTTCAAGGGATGGCAGGATTTCGGATTGGTTGAGTGTCGCTGACGACACAAGCGTTGAGGATGCAATGGGTTTATTGCATGCCCCTTAAGAATTTTAAACTCTGCGGAGTCTCGGTTGTAATTTATGATCAGGACGTGATTCTTGGAACATCCGTAGGTGGACATCTTGTGAGATGTCTTTTGTTTGAATTTGTGGCCGTGAGTTGCCCAAATTAAGTTGCAATGAGGCGACTACTCCTTCGATGGAGGAAGTTTGAAAGCGGAAACCAGGTTTGGTATGTGTACACCGTGGTGTACTAGTGTTTCCCTCGTAACGATGTAGGTTAGACATCGTGAGTCTTGATAAAGATGCCATTGGATGATATCTACGATAGAATCAGGAGCGATTCGAATCCTTACAGTTTCAGTTGACTAACTGCTTTTGGATTATTAGCGTTGAGCTGTGCTGACGCTCTTTGACGTTATGATGGATTTGGAAGTCTACTCCACTCCAGAGTTTGACACGAGGTCAACGTTCTTACGGTTAAGGTGTCATTCAGGACGTGTTCGTACTGTTGTATTAGATCGAAGGATGACTGACCGATCTACGGTCGTAAGTATTGGTTGATTTGCAGTCATGAGAGGCTGACTTCTGGGATGACCCGCATCGAGGTACGTTTTACCTCTTGGGTGATATGTTGGTTTTGGTATGTCGCTCTGTTTCAGAGTTAGATGAGAGGTAAGTATCCTCGCGTTTATTAATACGATTCTGATATGGTCAGGAATCGAGGTTATGGCTTCATGTTGTTGTGTAGCCTGGGTGTTACGTGATACACCAGTGCTAATTTCGAGGACGAAATTCTTTTAGTGGGGGATATTGTGATGACCAGGGATTATAGGTGTTAATCCCAGAGTATTAATAATCCCTAAAGTGGTTTTACGTGACGATTTGGAGTTTAATTGAGGTATTGGGCCTTCTGGGCTCGTTTATTTGGGCAGTTGGGATCGTTGGATCCAGAGGTTGAGATTGTATTCACATTACGGTGAAAAACCTAAGAGTTGGGTTTTTGATGTGTCTCGGAATCTCGGGTGCTGTGTGAGCACCGGTAGAGGGTTTTGGAGTTAGAGAGAGAGTTTTTGAAAACAGATGATTTTTAAGGAATCATGATGTATTTGTGGGGCTATTAATTTTTCGGGGTATTTTTGCTATAAATACCATTTGAACCCAAGATTTTAAGAGAAAATTCATTTCAGCCCCAACTTTCTCCTCTCTCCCGCGCGCGCCCCTTTTCCGTCACCTCCCCTGCCCCGCCGTTTCAGGCGCTCCGCCAGCCGCCGTCCGGCCGCCGATCGGCGCGTGCGACCTACCCACGGCTTCGTCTCGACGAGGCGCTCCTTTCCCCTCTGTCAATTGAAGGTTTCGTCGCGTCCTGGAGTCGGATTTTACAGAAAGGCGTCGATCCCCAAAAGTTAGGGTTCATCGATTTTGAACGATTTTGCTTCCGATTTCGTTGGGTAATCTCCCTTAACCCTTGTTCGTCTTTTTCGTGCATTTCCATGCTTTATTCGGTGGTTAAGGTTCGAAATAATTTTCGAAAATTGTAGGGTTTGATTTCGAAAATTTGGGGGTTTTTGGCAGGGGTATTATTTCGTGCAATTGATCGATTATTGCATGTTTTAAGAGTATTATGATGCTTGATTGAGATCGAATTGAGAAGCTTTGGTTCAAATTTGAAGAATTTTAAGAGTTGGGATTTAAAGGCTTGTTTGGGTTCGATTTTAAGGGGGTTGAGTTCGAAAATGGGGGAGTTTTTGTCAAGGGATGTTGATTCTTGCTTGGATAGCTTAATTGACATTTTAATTGAAATATGGTATTTTATTGGGTTCGAAATTGTGAGATTAAGGTTCGATTTTTGTAGGGCATTCTTGAACAAATTTCGATTGTCTCATTTATTTCCTTCCCTGCATGTACCCTGCCCCGGGTCTTTTAAGAGGATAATTGTCGTGTATTGACAATGTTGTGAGGGATATGGGTGTGCTTGAGCATAGGTTACATGTTCGTAAATAATTGTGAATTATTTATCGTGTTAGCACATCATTCCTCGGGGCATGGAACTCGAGCAGGGCTTGGCTCGGACTTCGGAGATTTAAGGTACGTGCGACGTACGAGCATTACTATATATATGTGAAATGCATAAGGTATTTTTGATTGCATTGAATGTTTTGCGTATGGTTATACATATATGTTGATATAGCCAAGGAATGACCCAAATCTTGATATCGCCGCTTGTAGCGTGCGTGACACTAGAGTAGGATGACTCTTACATGATATAAGGGGTACTGGGTTTATATGACTATATTATGAGACATTTGAGATGTCTAGGTTTGTAGAATCATGCATTCTTCGTAAGACATTTGAGATGTCTAGGTTCGTAGAATCATGTATTCATTATGAGACATTTGAGATGTCTAGGTTCATAGACTCATGTTTTCATTATAAGACATATGAGATGTCTAAGTATAATGGAAAGCAAGGTTATGAAATCAATATTAGATATTGATATATCTATTTTTGCATGTATATGAACTTGGAATCATTCATTATTGATATTGTAAATCAGGCATGCGATGTGTAAATCAATGTGTTGATTTACTGATTTATGAGATTTGATGAGTTTGATGTTGTGAGAACAGGGACAGTACACGGAATCCCGGATGAGGATGTTGCCATCCAGGGAGTATCATTTAAATTCATTAGTATTTACTTGTGTTGTAAATTATGAATTTCATTATTATGATTATGGGATTTTGTGTATTGGTATGCTCACCCCGTTGGGGGCTGTCTCTGTTGGGACAGGTGGACAGGTACATCGATGGCTATGGAGCTGAGCTCGAGCTGTTGATTTGAGGTACTCCCAGGATCGTGGTACCAGGGCTTGATGGAGCACGGTATCGTATAGAGTACCTATATATACACCTGAGGATTTATACATATTCATGATGCTCGCATGTGAGCACGAATATACTTGTATATGGATTGTATATAAAGGCATGAGCCTTTCTCTCTTTCATTTAAGGTTGCATGCAATTAGGTTGAATTGCTAGAATGATATGAGAGTCGTTGGTGTATTATGTGGGTGTTGGAACCCACTTTTGTTGACATATGTGTGGTGTCTTCCCTGGCTGGGAATCTACTTGTATTACTGCTTTCTGTTGAGTATTATGCTTTCCCTGGCCGGGAATTTGGTTATGTGTTGTACTCTTTTTTTTTTGGGATAGCTCTATTTATGGGGAGACTCTGCCCAAATTTTTTATAAAAGTTTACAATGTTAAAAGTGGCACCAAGGGGTTGGTAAAGGGCAAACATATGAGTCTTTCATTGACAGGCAATGATTAAGTATCATCAGAGCTTCCCGATTGACATTTTATAGAAAGCATGTACCACACATAGTGGTTAATACACTAATCAAGGTTTAAGGGCTTGGGGTCCTTACATCCCAACAGCTTTTGCACAATGTTTCACAGCCTTTTTCCTCCTCTATTCTGCAGTTCCAGGGACGAAAAGAGAGGGAGAAGGAGGTGGAGGGAAATGATTGCAAGACAATGGTCATAGCATGGGTTGGGGCAAGTGGAGGTATGGGTGAACAAGTGGGGGGGGGGGGGGGGGGGCGACTTTGGGGGTGGGGTGGTGAGGGTTGGGTGGTCATGTGGTGTTTAATTGTGTCCCGGTATTTAGCACGATGTATTAAAAATATCCTAACTCGATATTTTTCATCTTCATTTAATTAATACATCCTTTAAAACACCCAACATGTTCCCCACATCATATCATCATATCATAATTATACTCCCCAATTTAAATACACCCCAACCCTTAAACATAACATATATCGTCATCATAGCACATAATCATATAACATTTCGGGGGTATTACAGTCCCTCCTATATAACAGGAGATGTGTTTGGCCCTTGATCAAGTGAGAACTAAAATGCATGGCCATGCTCGAATGAGTCGATATGAGATATCGAGCTTATTCGTTTATTCTAGTTCTACTTGGGGATCAAGAAATAAAGATTGGATATACGAGTATGACTATTCCATGACTCGTGTTCAATCTAAACACAAAGGACAAAGGGATTAAGTTACATGGTTAATATTATCACAAGTTCTAAAGGTTATGTCGAGTCATTGACATTCTTGTAATTTGGGTAGCCTCGATGTGTTGCTAGACACCGCTCCTTGCTTGCGACATAAAATGAGATTTTATGTCACTGCCAACATTACAAGATCCTATCGGGTCGCACAAAAGATTAAATCGAGAAGGGAAATTAAATTCATTGGATGAATTAATTAATTAAGAAGAGTCTTAATTCAAAGATTATGAAGATTTATTAAATCATGGGTTTGGGCCCATGAGGCTTTAAGAAAGCCTTAAACCTTAATTAAATCTTATAATATAAATACAAGGTTATGATTAATTGTAAGAGACACTTAATCATTCTAACCTACACAAGAACTCGGCCGCCTCTTCATAATAGGCTCTCGGCTTTTCTTTGATAGCCGAAGAGAGATTGTGAATTCTGGCGATTATTCGATTGTGAATCGAGAGTGTTCCTTATTCCGGTCTAAGAACGAGTCTAGCAACTTCTTCTTAGACTATCCCTTCACCCGATTTGATCGTGTGGATACCGTGGAGCCAAAACTAGACAAGTTTTGCTAGTGACTCGAAGGAGACGTTGGACGTGGTACTGCTCCGTGGAATCTGCTCAAACACGCTACAAGGGTGAGACTTTTGTATTCCTTTATCCGATATGATATCCTATGTATAGATCTGCTGGTTAGTAATCCATAAAAAAATTTATTCCGCTGCGTTGTATGCTCTTGGATTACTTACAGTGGTATCAGAGCCAGGTTCAAGGCTCATATCGGATTTATGTGGTTAAATAGTTTAATCATATTAGAATTAATATTGCATGCTATTTAAAATTGTATATAATCATATATGATATGATTAAATTGAGTTTGTGAAAATCATCGTATAATTATATTTGATATAATTGGCGAATAATTGAATACGATACACGAAAGCGTAAAATCGAGGTGTTAGCTCACCATGGCTCACGGCCGCAGCCACCGAAGGGCTAGGGTTTCGAACCCTAGTCATCATGGCTCACGGCCGCCGCATGTTGCTAGGGTTTTGAACCCAATGGCTCGTGCATGGCCGAGCAGCCGCCGCATAAGGGCTAGGGTTCGGACCATGGCTCGAGCGTGGGCCGAGCCGCCACATAAATTAGGGTTTTGAACCCATTGGCTCGTGACGGCTATCTCATGACGGCTAGGGTTTCGAACCCTAGCAGCCGTGCATGGGCTCGGCCGCCGCAGCTCAATGGTTCGGCCATGGGCTAGGGTTTCGAACCCTAGGCCCATTATTGGTCCAGCCGTGTGCTTTTGTGGTTCGAACCATGGTGGTTCGTGTCTTAGTCGCTTTAGTTCGTCGCATGTGATGTCCCGAGCGTACGATAATTTTTCAAAAATTATTTTACAGTTTTAATTAGAATTAAATTTAAAATGTTTAGAATTTAATTAATTAAATGTTAATGCATGCCTTATGTGTTGTTTGAGCATGGTGCGTGGTTATAGCCCTTTGACCTATTAGATAGGATTTGTGGATGTTTGTAATATATAATACGACCTGCGTGTCGTGCCTTCTCTATTTCATTCTAAATGTAATCCCTCCCCTATGTTCCCCTCGAATGTGAATCGAGGAATTCTATATCTTGTAAATAGTGTAGTTTATTTTATTGATGGTGATCAATGAAGATGGAGCATCGTGCCGGGATGAGGAGGCCATTCACAAATTGGAGCCAAAGGAAGGTGCTTGTGAAGTTACCTTAGGTTGACTCTTAGGATTTTCTCATTGGCTTGAGAGAATCGTTAGTAGGGGCTATAACCATGTCACGTTTAATTATGTATGTTGATGCATGATTTATCTTATGTTTTAGTTTGATAATAGTATTACACATATATGTAGATATGTATACAACTATATGTAGTGGACATATTTTAAATTATCAAACTAATCATGAGATCAATAAATCCCTCTAAAATATTAAGTTTTAGATGCCTTCCAAAATTAAAAGTACTCGTCAATAACTTCGATTGTACATGTGTGGGTTTGCCAAAGCAAAGCACCGTGGCAATCTTAGTAAGGCGCGAAAGGATAAAAGTGATATCCGTTATACTTTAAATTGGGTACGACTTAACTAAGTTATCTCAATAGGATTGGGAACTTAGAGGCATGGGTTGGATTATAATTCATTTGATGAATTGAACAAAGTGTTGTTCGTCCAACTATCCAAGAATTACATGTGATGTAATTGACAAAGTGTTGTCTACCTAAATAACCGAGTCTTGGGCGATTAGCCAAAGCTAACTCAAGATTAGGCGAAATATGGATCTTGGCCCACTATAGGTTTCGAGGGTTGATATTTTTTAAACAAAATAGTGGGAGTATCATTTAATATAAGACCATGTTAAATGATTAAATCATAAACTTATTTTGCATATTTATATTGTAGATATCCATGGCAACTAACAACGTTACTAGCACTTTATCACTGCGATCGGTCCTTGAGAAGGACAAATTAAATGGGACGAATTTCCTAGACTGGCATAGGAACTTGAGGATAGTCCTCAAACAAGAAAAGAAACAATATGTCCTAGAGGAACCCTTGCCCGCTGAGGAACCTCCCCTAACAGCTACAAGAGCTGATAAAGATGCTTACAAGAAGCATCAGAGTGACGCACTTGATGTTGGGTGCCTTATGCTTGCCACCATGAACTCTGAGCTTCAGAAGCAACATGAGGAAATGGAGGCGTTCGATATGATCGCACACTTAAAGCAGTTGTACCAACAGCAAGCAAGACAAGAGAGGTATGACGTCTCTAAGGCGTTATTTCAGTGCAGGATGGTAGAAGGAAGCCTAGTTGGAACTCATGTGCTCTAGATGATTGGGTACATTGAGAATCTAGACAAGCTGGGTTTTTCATTAGACCAAGAGTTGGCCACCGATGTGATCTTGCAATCGTCGCCTGAGAGCTTCAGTCAATTTGTAGTAAATTACAATATGACTGACATGGAAAAGACTCTACCACAATTGCTTGGTATGTTGAGAACATATGAAGCAAATACAAAGAAGACTAAGGCCACAAATGTTCTTATTGTGAATAAGGGCAAAGGAAGGGCCAAAGCTAAAGGCAACAAGAAAGCAAAGAAAGTCTTTGTTAAATCTAAGCCAAAGTCTTATGCACTGAAACCAAAGGGAGGGATAGCAAAGGAAGGAAACTGTTTCCATTGCGGTGAGACCGGCCATTGGAAAAGAAACTGCAAAGTATATCTGGAGGATCTAAAGAAAGGAAGTGTGACTTCCGCTTCAGGTATTTTTGTTATAGAAGTAAATTTATCTACTTCTTCATCATGGGTATTAGATACTGGATGTGGATCTCACATTTGTGTAAATGTGCAGGACCTCAAAAAGAGTAGATTATTGGCGAAAGGCGAAGTTGATCTCCCAGTTGGTAATGGAGCAAGAGTTGCTGCATTAGCTATAGGAGATTATTGTTTAGCTTTACCTTTTGGTTTATCATTGATTTTAAAAGACTGTTATTTTGTGCCATCTATTACTAAAAACATAATTTCTATTTCTTGTTTAGACAAGTATGGTTTTTCATTTATAATAAAGGACAACTGTTGTTCTATTTATTTAAATGATATGTTTTATGCTAGTGCACAAATGGTGAATGGTCTTTATGTATTAAATCATGATATGCCTATCTATAACATAAATACTAAAAGGATAAAAAAATAATGATTGTAATCCGACTTATCTCTGGCACTGTCGCTTGGGCCACATAAACGAGAACCGCATATCTAAACTTCATAAGGATGGAGCATTAGATTCATTTGATTTTGAATCATATGAAACATGCGAATCTTGTTTAATGGGCAAGATGACAAAAGCCCCTTTCAAGGGACATGTTGAAAGGGCAAATGTTTTATTGGGACTAATACATAGTGATGTATGTGGACCAATAAGTACACAAGCTAGAGGTGGTTTTCAATACTTCGTTACATTTACTGATGGCCTCAGTAGATATGGGTATGTGTACCTAATGAAGCATAAGCACGAAACCTTTGAAAAGTTCAAAGATTTCAAGAATGAAGTACAAAAACCAACTTTGCAAAAGTATCAAAATCGTTCGATCAGATCGAGGAGGTGAATACTTAAGCCAAGAGTTTCATGACTATCTAAAGGAGTGTGGGATAGTCCCACAACTCACTCCTCCGTATACTCCACAATGGAATGGTGTATCCGAGAGGAGAAATCGAACCTTGTTGGACATGGTTAGATCAATGATGAGTCATGCAGATCTTCCGATATCGTTTTGGGGACACGCTCTAGAAACAGCGATTTTCTTACTGAACCGTGTTCCATCTAAATCAGTGGAAAAGACACCATATGAGATATGGACTGGGAAGCGTCCTAGTATGTCTTTTATGAAGATTTGGGGTTGTGAGGCTTTCGTTAGACGTCACGCCACTAACAAACTTGGACCCAAATCTGATAAGTGTTTATTTGTGGGGTATCCTAAGGAAACGAAAGGATACTATTTCTATTATCGCACCGAGAACAAAGTAGTTGTTGCTCGGACTGGTGTATTTCTTGAAAGATAATTTATTTCTAGAAAAACCAGTGAGAGAAAAATAGAACTTAGTGAAGTTCAACCACAAGAAAACACTGAACCTGAGATTGAGATGGAAACAGAGCAGGCTCCGCAAGCTGTTGTGGAAGAAGCACCTGCTCAAGAGACACAAGCCCAGCGTAGGTCTGTAAGAGAACACCGGGAGCCACAGAGATAAGGATTTCTTGTGACTCAACAAGGTGACTTACTACATATTGACGAGGATGAGCCGTCATCTTATCAACAAGCTATAATGGGCAATGATTCTGAGAAATGGCAAGAGGCCATGAAATCTGAGATGGAATCCATGTATGCAAACCAAGTATGGACTTTGGTTGATCCACCTGAAGGGGTACGACCCATAGGGTGCAAATGGATTTTCAAGAAAAAGACCGATATGGATGGTAACGTACAAACCTATAAAGGTCGGCTGGTTGCAAAAGGATTCAAACAAATTCATGGTACTGACTATGATGAAACCTTTTCACCAGTGGCCATGGTTAAATCCATAAGGATCTTACTTGCAATAGCTGCATTTCATGATTATGAAATCTGGCAGATGGATGTCAAAACAGCTTTCCTTAATGGAAATCTGCTCGAGGATGTGTACATGACACAGCCCGAGGGTTTTGTCGATCCAAAGGATGCTGGAAAGATATGCAAGCTACAACGATCCATTTATGGATTGAAGCAAGCTTCTCGGAGTTGGAATCTTCGATTTGATGATGCAATCAAAGAGTTTGGTTTTATCAAAAACGAAGATGAACCTTGTGTCTACAAGAAGGTCAGTGGGAGCGTAATCATTTTCCTAGTGTTGTATGTAGATGACATACTTCTTATTGGAAATGATATCCCTGCCTTGCAATCTGTAAAGATTTGGCTAGGGAACTGCTTTTCGATGAAAGATTTAGGAGAAGCCACCTATGTATTAGGAATCAAGATCTATAGAGATAGATCAAGAAGGCTTCTTGGCCTAAGTCAAAGTACATACATAGACAAGGTGCTTAAAGGTTTAGCATGCAAGGATCCAAGAAAGGATTCGTGCCTATGACGCATTGCATTTATCTCTCGAAGGAACAGTGTCCTTCAACAGAGATGAGAGACAAAGCATGAGTAAGATTCCATACGCGTCAGCTATTGGATCTATCATGTATGCCATGATATGTACTCGTCCCGATGTATCGTATGCTTTGAGCATGACGAGCAGATATCAAGTTGATCCAGGTGAAGGTCACTGGATTGCTGTCAAGAACATCCTGAAGTACTTGAGAAGGACTAAGGATACATTCTTGATTTATGGAGGTGAGGAAGAGCTCAATGTAATAGGTTACACTGATGCAAGCTTCCAAACTGACAAAGATGATTTTCGATCGCAATCTGGATATGTGTATTGCCTAAATGGAGGTGCTGTGAGCTGGAAGAGTTCAAAGCAAGAAACAGTAGCCGATTCTACAACGGAGGCTGAGTATATTGCTGCCTCGGATGCAGCAAAGGAATCTGTTTGGATGAGAAAGTTCATTTCTGAACTTAGAGTGGTGCCTAGCATTAAAGATCCGATAGAACTCTATTGTGACAACAATGGAGCGATCGCATTGGCTAAGGAACCAAGATCTCACCAAAGATCCAAGCACATACTTAGGCGTTTCCATTTCATTCGAGAAATGGTTGAAAGGGGAGATGTTAAAATATGCAAAGTACCAACAGATGATAATGTATCTGACCCATTGACGAAGCCGCTGTCACAGCAGAAGCATGATCGTCATACTAGATCTCTAGGCATTAGGTATATGTCTGAGTGGTCTTAGTGTAAGTGGGAGATGATTGTTTATGACATACAATGTAATATGATTTTATAAATGGCAATTCATTATTATATATTATTCTTTTAACTGTGCAATGTGAATTAATATATATGTTAATGTCCATAGAATAATATTGTATTATTCTTAAAGATGTCCCTAGTCAAGTATTATCATGAAAGGGATAATGATAATACGTAGAGACTAGTATGTGTTGATCGATGAATTGTTCATTGATATGAGATATCAAATCAACATACGGGTACATGTTAGAGAACGATGTACTGGACAGACCCACCATGAGAATGCAACATGGAAAGTTATATGATCGTCATATGCAATTCTCATAGTGATAATAATGTATGTAATCCTTACGACTTGTGATCATCATAGATCCCAACATAAGGAGTTATGTATTTTGATATCGTCAAACGTTACCGTAACAGGGTAAACTATAAAGGCGACTATTGGATACACTACGAATTATGTAGAGGCATGTTGACTGATCGAGATAGGATTTGTCCCTCCTATATAACAGGAGATGTGTTTGGCCCTTGATCAAGTGAGAACTAAAATGCATGGCCATGCTCGAATGAGTCGATATGAGATATCGAGCTTATTCGTTTATTCTAGTTCTACTTGGGGATCAAGAAATAAAGATTGGATATACGAGTATGACTATTCCATGACTCGTGGTCAATCTAAACACAAAGGACAAAGGGATTAAGTTACATGGTTAATATTATCACAAGTTCTAAAGGTTATGTCGAGTCATTGACATTCTTGTAATTTGGGTAGCCTCGATGTGTTGCTACACACCGCTCCTTGCTTGTGACATAAAATGAGATTTTATGTCACTGCCAACATTACAAGATCCTATCGGGTCGCACAAAAGATTAAATCGAGAAGGGAAATTAAATTCATTGGATGAATTAATTAATTAAGAAGAGTCTTAATAAAAGATCATGAAGATTTAATTAAATCATGGGTTTGGGCCCATGAGGCTTTAAGAAAGCCTTAAACCTTAATTAAATCTTATAATATAAATACAAGGTTATGATTAATTGTAAGAGACACTTAATCATTCTAACCTACACAAGAACTCGGCCGCCTCTTCATAATAGGCTCTCGGCTTTTCTTTGATAGCCGAAGAGAGATTGTGAATTCCGGCGATTATTCGATTGTGAATCGAGAGTGTTCCTTGTTCCGGTCTAAGAACGAGTCCAGCAACTTGTTCTTAGACTATCCCTTCACCCGATTTGATCGTGTGGATACCGTGGAGGCAAAACTAGACAAGTTTTGCTAGTGACTCGAAGGAGACGTTGGACGTGGTGCTGCTCCGTGGAATCTGCTCAAACACGCTACAAGGGTGAGACTTTTGTATTCCTTTATCCGATATGATATCCTATGTATAGATCTGCTGGTTAGTAATCCATAAAAAAAATTTATTCCGCTGCGTTGTATGCTCTTGGATTACTTACATTCCATACCTCTTGAAGACTCCAAATCTTAACAAAGATCACACACACACAAGTTTTGTGGAGCTTCCTCCTTCCTCCTTTGAAGGATTTCGAAAATGGGGTGAGGTTAGGGCTTTGGGAATGAATTGGGGATTTTAGAGTGGTGGGGAAGAAGTGAAGGGAAATGGAATAAAAGGGGAATATAGTGGGGTTATTAAAATTGTACCCCAAATTAACATGATGTATAAAACATAATTAATGTCCAGATTGCCATTAATTAATTTCGGGGCATCACAATCCTCCCCTACACGGAGGATCAACTTCCCTTGTTGGACATCTATAGTGCCTTTCCAGTAGCGAGGAATGGTCATCCCAAGATCAGTCGTGTGTCCGCATCTTCTTCCATATCCAACACGACGAAATCTGTCGGGAAGATGAATTTATCGACCTTCACTAGGACATCCTCTATGATTCCTCGTGGGTATGTCACAGACCTATCTGCCAATTGTAAAGAAACCGTGGTCGGTTTTGGCTCACCAAGCCCCAACTTCATGAAAATTGACAAAGGCATAAGATTAATACTTGCACCTAAATCACATAAAGATTTTGTAAATGAAATAGACTCAATTGTGCAAGGTATAGAAAAACTCTCTGGATCTTTCAACTTAGGAGGCAGTTTGCTTTGGACAACTGCAGAACACTCCTCAGTTAACTTAATCGTCTCATGCTCACCCAATTTCCTCTTATTCGACAGAATATCTTTCAAAAACTTAGTGTAGCTAAGCATTTGAAGTAAAGCATCAGCAAATGGAATATATATTTGGAATTTCTTAAAAATTTCTAAGAATTTAACAAAACTAGCATCTTCCTTTGCCCTTTTTAATGCAGCAGGAAATGGGAGAGGGATTTGTACCTTCTTGGGTGGTGCGATAGGTGTAGTAGTAGTAGTAGACTTACCATTTTCACGTGTCTGAATGTCATTCTCACCTTCCAACTCAACTTCGTGCTCATTGTCCCGATCTTCAGTCTGTGATCCAATTTCTTTTCCACTCCTCAATGAGATCGCCTTGGCTTGCTCGCGGGGGTTCTTTTCCGTATCACTAGGTAGGCTTCCTGGTGCTCTTCCCGCTAACATATTGCCATTTGCCCCATTTGAGTTTCCAAGTTCTTAATTGATGCATCTTGATTTTGCATCCTATTCTCCGTCATCGTCATGAACTTAGTTAGCAACTCTTCCATTCTCGGCTTTGGTGGATAAACCGGTGGAGGTTGTGGATTCAAGACATTCTTTTGTGTAAGGACCCCAAGCCCTTAACCCTTAATTAGTGTATTAACCACTATGTGTGGCACATGCTTTCAATAAAAAATTAATCGGGAAGCTCAGATGATACTTTACCATTGAATGGCAATTACAAAATTTCTTTAATATTCAACATTAAGATCATCTCTACCCACAATTAGACTCATATGTTCGCCCTTTACCATCCCCTTGGTGCCACTTTTTACATTGTGGGCTTTTATAAAAATTTGGGCAGAGTCTCCCCATAAATTGAGCTATCCCAAAACAAAAGCACATCACATAATATAATTCCCGGCCAGGGAATACACAATACTCGACAGAATACAGAACACGAAGTAAATTCCCAGCCAGGGAAGACACCACACATAAGACGACATAAATGGGTTTCAACACCCACATAATACACCCATGACTCTCAAATCATTAGCAATTCTACTCTAATTGCATGCAACACAAAATGAAAGAGAGAAAGGCTCATGCCTTTATATACAATCCATATACAAGAATATCTGTGCTCACATGCGAGCATCATAAATGTGTATATAAACCTCGGGTGTATGTAAGTACTCTATACGATACCGTGATCCATCAAGCCCTGGTACCACGATCCTGGGAGTACATCCAATCAACAGCTCGAGCTCAACTCTAAAGCCATCTATGTACCTGTTCACCTGTCCCAACAGAGACAGCCCCCAACGGGGTGAGCATACCAATACACAAAATTCCATAATCAATAATGAAATTCATAATTTACAACGAAAGTAAATACTAATGAATTTTAAATGATACTCCCTGGATGACAACGTCCTCATCCGGGATTCCGTGTACTGTCCCTGTTCTCACAATCATCAAACTCATCAAATCTCAAAAATCAGTAAATCAACACATTGATTTAACTCATAGCATGCCTGATTCTCAAGTATCAATAATTAATGATTCCAAATTCATTACACACACAAATATAGATATCTCGATATCTAATATTGATTTTCAACTTTGCTACCAATCACAGATAGCTCAAATGCCTAGCATTTATTTTACAAATTCTCATTTATACTTAGACATCTCACATGTCTTATAATGAATACATGATTCCACGGTCATTCTCAGGCATCTCAAATGCCTAGCATTTATTTTACAAATTCTCATTTATACTTAGACCTCTCACATGTCTTATAATGAATACATGATTCCACGATCATTCTCAGGCATCTCAAATGCCCTACAATAGTCATATAAACCCAGTACCCCATATCTCATGTAAGGTTATACTACTCTAGTATTACGCACACTTGTGGCGACGATGTCAAGGTTGGGTCGTTCCATAACTATATCAACACATAT
The DNA here is from genome assembly GCA_907163345.1 of Haberlea rhodopensis. Lineage (NCBI taxonomy): Eukaryota > Viridiplantae > Streptophyta > Magnoliopsida > Lamiales > Gesneriaceae > Haberlea > Haberlea rhodopensis. The sequence continues at coordinate 438,712 of CAJQUN010000273.1, read as the reverse complement.
ATATAACCATACCCACAACCATCAATGCAATCAAAATACATTATGCATTTCACAAATGCTCACATATAAATAATGCTCGTACGTCGCACGTACATTAAATCTCCGAAGTCCGAGCCAAACCTTGCTCGAGTTCCATGCTCCGAGGAACGATGTGCAATATCGAGCCCCAAAATTGGACAGAAATCCAGTTCGAGCCCTAGCGCTTTCTGCAGAAATTCGAACTCAAATCGTGACCAAACTTCGAATTGTTGGTATGGGGAGGAGCGCCTGGAAGAGACGAAGCTGGCGGCGGGTCGGACGCGCCGAACGGCGGCGGGCGAAGCGCGTTTGTGCGCGGGGGTCAAAGGGGATCGGGAAACTCGCGGACGCGAGGAGAGAGAAGCAAGGTGAGGAAATGGTTCCGATAATTAAAATATCGGGTTCAACTTGTATTTATAGCAAAAATACCCCGAAATACTAATAGCCCCACAAATACATCATGATTCATTAAAAATCATCTGTTTTCAAAAATTCTCTCTCTAACTCAAAAACCCCATACCGGTGCCCACACAAGCACCCGAGATTCCGAGACACTTCAACAACCTAACTCTTAGGTTTTTCACCGTAATGAGAATACAATCTCAACCTCGGAATCCAACGATCCCAACTATTCAAATAAACGAGCCCAGAAGGCCCAACACCGCGATTAAACTCCGAATCGCCACGTAAAACAACTTTAGGGGTTATTAACACTCCGGGATTAACATCCCTAATCTCTAGTCATCACAATCCCCCACTAAAAGAATTTTGTCCTCGAAATTAGCACCGGTGTATCACATAACACCCAGGCTACACAACAACATGAAGCCATAACCTCGATTCTTGACCATATTAGGATCGTCTTAATAAATGCGAGGATACTTACCTCACAACAAACTCTGAAACAGAGCGACATACCAAAACCAACATATCACCCAAGAGGCAAAACGTACCTCGATGCGGTTCATCCCAAAAGTCAGTCCCTCATGACTGCAAAACAACCAATACTTACGACCGTAGATCGGACAGTCATCCTTAGTTCTAATACAACTTAGTAAGAACGCATCATGAATGACACCTCAACCGTGAGAACGTTGACCTTGTGTCAAACTCTGGAGTGGAATAGACTTCCAAATCCATTATAACGTCAAAGAGCGTCAGCACAACTCAACGTTAACAATCCAAAAGCAGTTAGTCAACTGAAACTGCAAGGATTCGAATCGCTCCCGATTCCATCGTAGATATCATTCAAAGACATCTCTATCATGACTCACGATGTCTAACACACATCATTACGAGGAAGACACTAGTATACCACGATGTACACATACCAAACCTGGTCTCCACTTTCAAACCTCCTCCATCGAATGAGCAGTCGCATCATTGCAACTCAAATTGCGCAACTCACGGCCACAGATTCACACAAAAGACATCTCACAAGATGTCCACCTCCGGATATTCCAAGGATCACATCCTGATCATAAATAAACCATCGAGACTCCACAGAGTCCAAATTCTGAAAGGACATGCAATAAACCCATTGCATCCTCAACGCTTGTGTCGACAGCGACACCCAATAAATCCGAATTCCTGCCATCCCTTGATAACCCTAGGATCTAACAATCCAAACTTGGGAAAGCTATCGCATAACTCGAAGGAAAACACCAATAAGGAAATACCTTAACCCACACAAGATAATCCCTCCCCAAGGGAAGTCAACTAACTTCACGATTATCCCTCATAATCATCGTGCCATGGAGATTCCCAATCTCAAGGTGTTCCATATCTCTCATCAGAGATTTAACCATCCAAAAATAGTATACTCTATGCTTGACAAAAAGGGAATCAATAACTGGCATCCGTACACTCACCGGTATACCTGCCTAAGCACTGACATCACATGCATACTCAATGCACTTGGCTCGGGTATCTACAACATACCCCTAAGCCCCCAAACACAACTGTCAATTCTGAGTCATTCCATTGCAGTGGAGAATGATAATCGACGATCAACAACACGGCGTGATTCCCAAAATCAACGCCACACGTACCAACTTACCGAATCCTTCAAAGATTCCCAAATAGGTATAATACTACCTCCTTCCCCACAAGGAAAGTGTTATCGAACTCGAGATCCACTAGTCTCGAACCACGTTCGGAAAAACTGGATCCAATAACACCCATTGCATCCCAAGTACACGGATTTCCCAAATCGAGTCAACGACGCTTGATGACTCTCTTGTTGGCACTCCAACATTATGAGCTGTCCCAGACAAGTCTCACCCAGATTAAACATAAACGTATACACGTTTCAGTGAGGCATGCACAACCTCAACCTCAAATGACGTGGTGACTACTAGAGTCCACCACAATCCACATCGTATCACTTTACGATTTGCCAAACTTGGTTCCAACGAGCAGTATCATGGCCCCAACAAGCACACTATATCATCACTAGGATATCTGGCTAGTAAAGTGCTGTCTCCATAGGTTCATATCAAGTCCACCAACAAACCATATGTTCCATCTCGGTATGCCATACCGTACAAACCGTTAGAGTAATGGGTCATCGCCCAGCATATCTCTAAAATACCAAGCACAATGGACAACCCGGTGTCCTTGCTCACTTATGATGCAATCATAATCCAATAAGATTTATCCCACACCCTCAGGGTGGGTGCAACCATGTCTACCCTACATCACAACACAAGCGAGTAGTTTCCTCAATGACTACTCTTACCACCAATCACTTGGCCTTAGCCAAACCAACGAGCATACCCAAGGGTATCATTGCTCGACAAATATTTAACTCTATAACATGATGTGGTACATTTACCGGTACAATACATCCAATACTCCACCGAGCAAACCTGCTTGGCAAAAAGGTCTCGTCAACTAGTGACCCAAACTCTATCATGTGCTCACCATCGGCACTCAAACCATACAACTAAATACATAACATAAATGTATTAGTCATCAAAACGACGCTACACGTCTACATAGAACATCCACTATGTCATTGTCATCCCGTGACGGTACCTGTCAACATATGACTTTGAAATATTATAATAATATTGTCGACTCGTGACAGTATATGTCGATCTACGACGTCTATAATCTCATCGTCAAACACATGACAGCACAAGTAAATCAACACATGATATCCACAATAGTGCTAAATAAACAGTAATATGCCATACCTCATCGCTAACAATATAGCGGCATACCTGTCTCCGTCATCCAACAGTGGTACTTAATCAGCACCCATCGCTCGTAGGTGGCGTAATCTAGCGTCATGTACATAGCGGCATAACCCGTCGCTATAGAATCAGGGGAATAATCCCTCGTCATAGAGTCAGCGGCATAAAACTTCGCTATAGACATCTGGCGTCATGAACCATCGCCATAGATGTAGCGGAATGTACCATCGCTATGAATACCCGGTGGCATAAGTCATCGCCAATGGAATAGCGGAACGAACCATCGCTATGAATATATCCGGCGGCAAGAATCATCGCCAATCAATATAGCGGAATGAACCGTCGCTATCAATATATCTGGCGGCAAGAATCATCGCCAATCAATATAGCGGAATGAACCATCGCTATCAATATATCCGGCGGCAAGAACCATCGCCAATCAATATAGCGGAATGAACCATCGCTATCAATATATCCGGCGGCAAAACCATCGCCAATCAATATAGCGGCATGAACCATCGCTATCAATACACTTGGCGGCATGAACCATCGCCAACCAACATAGCGGAATGAGACATCGCTATCAATATCGATAATGTGGTTGTTCAGGTCCTGTTATAGCAGCGGAATTTTAGGACCCCTCGCTTCGACATATATCGGCATCATATGATATCCCTCGCTTCGACAATGACAGCGGCATGTTACCTCGCTTAGACATGACAACGGCAAATATCATATTACCATCGCTTCATATGACAGCGGCAAGTACCTCCCTCGCTCGAATATAACAACTACCGGAACTTCCACTAGTTCCATGTACCTGCATCCAGGTTAATACCACAGTTCACAATATAATGATCGATATCACTTTTCAGTTATAATCACAATATTCCACAATAATCACAATATTCCACATTAATCACTAGAATTGTGACTGTTCCGGTCCCAATACAACAGCGGAATTTTAGGACCCCTCGCTTCGACAATGACAGCGGCATGTTACCTCGCTTAGTCATGACAGCGGCAAGTACCTCCCTCGCTTGGAGATAAAGGCTACCGGAACATTCATCAATTCTACCACAATAATCAAGCACAACAGTTGATTCCATTATCACAATATATATCACTATCATTTCACATATACCATCACATGTAAGGGTTCACTACCCACGATATACATAATCAAAGGTGTAACACGTTTTACCGTCCGAAGCCCGTACGTCTCACCTTTCCTGATTTTCCTACAAAATCAGATCCCTTAGCACATAATACATGAAGGGCCAGACATCACCATTAATGCCATCCCATCTCATGCTACACGATTCCTGCAATCACACTGATTAGCAACACCACTTTTCATATCATAAAAACACATAAACAACTAGTTGTGTCATACAACATTAATGCCATCATGCATAAGTGCTATCAATAACTTCCTAGGCCCTTAACAGCCCCAAAGAGCTAACATGGCTCTGATACCACTAATGTAAGGACCCCAAGCCCTTAACCCTTAATTAGTGTATTAACCACTATGTGTGGCACATGCTTTCAATAAAAAGTCAATCGGGAAGCTCAGATGATACTTTACCATTGAATGGCAATTACAAAATTTCTTTAATATTCAACATTAAGATCATCTCTACCCACAATTAGACTCATATGTTCGCCCTTTACCATCCCTTGGTGCAACTTTTTACATTGTGGGCTTTTATAAAAATTTGGGCAGAGTCTCCCCATAAATTGAGCTATCCCAAAACAAAAGCACATCACATAATATAATTCCCGGCCAGGGAATACACAATACTCGACAGAATACAGAACACGAAGTAAATTCCCAGCCAGGGAAGACACCACACATAAGACGACATAAATGGGTTTCAACACCCACATAATACACCCATGACTCTCAAATCATTAGCAATTCTACTCTAATTGCATGCAACACAAAATGAAAGAGAGAAAGGCTCATGTTTATAAATGTAAGGACCCCAAGCCCTTAACCCTTGATTAGTGTATTAACCACTATGTGTGGCACATGCTTTCAATAAAAAGTCGATCGGGAAACTCAGATGATACTTTATCATTGCATGGCAATTACAAAATTTTTCCTTTAACACTCAATGTTATAAGGTCATCAGCCTAACAACAAAATAGACTCATAAAGTTCGCCCAATACTATCCCCTTTTTGCCACTTTTCACATTGTGGACTTTTATAAAAATTTGGGCAGAGTCTCCCCATAAATAGAGCTATCCCGAAATGAAAGTACAACACATAACATAATTCCCGGCCAGGGAAAACATAATACTCATCAGAAAGCAGTAATACCAAGTAAGTTCCCAGCCAGGGAAGACACCACACACATGACGACAAGTAAGCAGTAATACCAAGTAAGCAGTAATACTCATTAGCAATTCTACCACAATTGCATGCAACATAAAATGAAAGAGAGAAAGGCTCATGCCTTTATATACAACCCATATACAAGAATATCCGTGCTCACATGCGAGCATCATAATATGTATATAATCCTCAGGTGTATATAAGTACTCTATACGATACCGTGCTCCATCAAGCCCTGGTACCACGATCCTGGGAGTACCTCCAATCAACAGCTCGAGCTCAGCTCCACAGCCATCGATGTACCTGTTCACCTGTCCCAACAGAGACAGCCCCAACGGGGTGAGCATACCAATACACAAAATCCCATAATCACAATAATGAAATTCATAATTTACAACAAAGGTAAATACAAATGAATTTAAATGATACTCCCTGGATGGCAACCTCATCCGGGATTCCGTGTACTGTCCCTGTCCTCACAATCACCAAACTCATCAAATCTCATAAATCAGTAAATCACACATTGATTAACTCATCGCATGCCTAATCCTCAAATATCAACAGATAGTGATTGAAAATTCATTAAACATGCAATTATAGATATCTCAATATCTAATACTGATTTCACAACCTCGCTATCAATCACAGATAGCTCAAATGCCTAGCATTTGTTTTACCAATCCTTCATTACACCTAGACATCTCAAATGTCATATAATGAATACATGATTCTACGAACCTAGACATCTCAAATGTCTCATAATGAATACATGATTCTACGAACCTAGACATCTCAAATGTCTTATAATAGATACATATAAACCCAGTACCCCTTATATCATGTAAGAGTCATCCTACTCTAGTGTCACGCACGCTACAAGCGGCGATATCAAGATTTGGGTCATTCCTTGGCTATATCAACATATATATATATAATCAGCATGCACGATTATTCAATGAAATCAAATTTCATTATGCATTCACAAATGCCCTAATATATAGAAATGCTCGTACGTCGCACGTACCTTAAATCTCCGAAGTCCGAGCCAAACCTTGCTCGAGTTCCATGCCCCGAGGAACGATGTGCTAACACGATAAATAATTCACAATTATTTACGAACATGTAACCTATGCTCAAGCACACCCATATCCCTCAAAATATTGTCAACACACGACAATTAACCTTTTAAAAGACCCGGGGCAGGGTACATGCAGGGAGGGAAATAAACGAGACAATATCGAAATTTGTTCAAGAATACCCTACAAAAATCGAACCCTAATCTCACAATTTCGAACCCAAATAAGCATCAATATACCTCAAAAACATGCAATAATCGATCAATTGCAAGAATCAATACCCTTGCCAAAAACCCCCAAATTTTCGAAATCAAACCCTACAAATTCGAAATAAAATTCGAACCAATACTTCACAAAAAGCAGGGGAAATACACGAAAATGACGAAAAAGGGGTAAGGGAGGTAACCAATCGAAGATCGGAAAGAAATCGGACGAAATCCGATGAACCCTAGAAATTGGGGATCGACGCCTTCTGCCAAAATCCGAATGAGAAACGCGAAGAAACTTCGAATTGACGGAGGGCATAGCTGCGCCTCGATGAGACGACGCCGGTGATAGGTCGCACGCGCCGAACGGCGGCGGGACGGCGGCGGGCGAAGGGTTTCTCTGCACGGGGGAGCTGGCAGACGGGAGGGGCGCGCGGGAGAGAGAGAGAAGAGAAATTGGGGCTGAAATGAAATTTAATGCAAATTTTGGGTTCAATTGGTATTTATAGCAAAAATACCCCGAAAAATTAATAGCCCCACAAATACATCATGATTCATTAAAAATCATCTGTTTTCAAAAATTCTCTCTCTAACTCCAAAACCCCCTACCGGTGCTCACACAGCACCCGAGATCCCGAGACACTCTAAAAACCCAACTCATAGGTTTTTCACCCAAATGAGAATACAATCTCAACCTCGGGATCCAACGATCCCAACTACCCAAATAAACGAGCCCAGAAGGCCCAACACCTCGATTAAATTCCAAATCGCCACGTAAAACCACTTTAGGGATTATTAACACTACGGGATTAACATCTATAATCCCTGGTCATCACAATATCCCCCACTAAAAGAATTTCGTCCTCGAAATTAGCACTGGTGTATCACGTAACACCCAGGCTACACAACAACATGACGCCATAACCCCGATTCTTGACCATATTAGAATCGTATTAATAAACGCGAGGATACTTACCTCACATCAAACTCTGAAACAGAGCGACATATCAAAACCAACCTATCACCCAAGAGGCAAAACGTACCTCGGTGCGATTCATCCCAAAAGTCAGTCCCTCATGACTGCAAAATAACCTATACTTACGACTGTAGATCGGACAGTCATCCTTAGTTCTAATACAACTAGTAAGAACGCATCCTGAATGACACCTCAACCGTGAGAACGTTGACCTCATGTCAAACTCTGGAGTGGAATAGACTTCCAAATCCATCATAACGTCAAAGAGCGTCAGCACAGCTCAACGCTAATAATCCAAAAGCAGTTAGTCAACTGAAACTGTAAGGATTCGAATCGCTCCTGATTCTATCGTAGATATCATTCCATGACATCTCTATCAAGACTCACGATGTCTAACATACATCGTTACGAGGGAAACACTAGTATACCACGGTGTACACATACCAAACCTGGTTTGCACTATACAGACCACCTCCATCCAAGGAGCAGTTGCACCCTCTGCAACTCGGATCGGGCAACTCACGGCCACCGATCCACACAAAAGACATCTCACAAGATGTCCACCTCCGGATATCCCAAGAACCACATCCTGGTCGTAATAAACAATCGAGACTCCACAGAGTTTCAAAAGTTGAAAGGACATGCAATAAACCTATTGCATCCTCAACACTTGTGTCGACAGCGACACCCAACCAATCCGAAATTCCTGCCATCCCTTGATAAACCTAGGATTTAACAATCCAAACTTGGGAAGGCTATCGAAAACTCGAAAGAAAATACCAACAAGGGAAATACCTTAACCCACACAAGATAATTCCTCCTCAAGGGAAGTCAACTAACTTCACGATTATCCCTCATAATCATCGTGCCATGGAGATTCCCAATCTCAAGGTGTTCCATATCTCTCATCATAGATTTAACCATCCTAAAAAATAGCATAACTCTATGCTTGACAGAAAGGAAATCAACTACTGGCATCCGTATACTAATCGGTATACCTGCCTAAGCACGAACACCTCATGCATACTCAATGCACTATGCTCGGGTATCTGCAACATACCCCTAAGCCCCAAACACAACCGTCAATCCTGAGTCATTCCCATCCAAAGGAGAATGAAAATCGACGATCAACAACACGGCGTGATTCTCAAAATCAACACCACAAGCACCAACTCACCGAATCTTTCAAAGATTCCCAAATTGGTATAATACTACCTCCTTCCTCACAAGGGAAGTGCCATCGAACTCGAGATCCACTAGTCTCGAACAACCGTTCGGAAAACTGGACACAATAACACCCATTGTATCCCTAATACACGGGTTCCCTTAGATTGAGTCAACAACGACCTGATGACTCTCTTGTTGGTACTCCAACATCCTGAGCTGTCCCAGACAAGTCTCACCAAGATTAAACATAAACGTATACACGTTTCAGTGAGGCATGCACAACCTCAGCCTCAACCTCAAATGACGTGGTGACTACTAGAGTCCACCACAATCCACATCGTATCACCTTACGATTTGCCAAACTTGGTTCCAACGAGCAGTATAACGGCTCTAGCAAGCCCCTCATGGTGCTGCACACACACGGCAGACAAACTGGTCGCTGCCTCTCTAGGCTCACCTCAAACCTACCAATAAGATGGATGTTTCCGCACGGCATACCATACTGTGGGAAGAAAACTCAATAGAGTAGTGGGTCTTTATCCAACATTCCTCTAATGCCGATACACCCTGGACACTCCAATGTCCCTATGTACTTAACGTAACCTGATCCTACTCCCTTAGGACCCATCCTACACCCTCAAGGGTGGTGTGACCATGTCTACCACATGTCACATCGACAGAAAGCGAGTAATTCCTCCACGATTACTCCTGTCGTCAAATTACATGGCCAAAAGCCATTCCAACGAGCATACCTCAAGGGTATCACCACTCGTAATATGATCACCCCAAACGTAAGCTGCGGTACAATCACATGTATAGCGCATCCATCCATTCCTTGAGCAACCCGCTCGGTATAAGGGTCACGTCAATCGGTGCCGCACACACCACTTGTGCTCGGTACTGGCACCCAAGGCATACCTACTGAATACGTATACTCAACGCAACGATCATCGTAACGATGATGCATGTCTAATAAGACATCTCCTACACCATCGTCATCATCATCCAGTGACGACACATGCCAACTCATGGCATCTAAGGCATTGCCAACTAGTGACGATACATGTACATCAGCGTATGTCATCCACTATCATGCTAGTAAAATAGGCATAATAAAACATGTATATCAATGCATGCCAGCTACAATAAAGCTAATAAAATAGCAATATCTCATACCTCATCGCTAACAATATAGCGTCATACCTGTCTCCGTCGCTCAATAATAGTGCGTAATCAGCACCCATCGCTCGAAGGCGGCAAAATCCTGTGCTGAGTACATAGCGGCAAAATCCCTCGCTATAGAATCGACGGCATGACACCTCGTCATATAATAAGTCGCATGAAACCTCGCTATACACCTGAGCATGAATCATCGTCCACATAGTAGCGGAAAGAGGCATCGCTATCAATACACCTGGCGGAATGAACCATCGCCAATCAATATAGCGGAATGAATCCTCGCTATAAATACACCTGGCGGAAAGAACCATCGCCAATCAATATAGCGGAATGAATCCTCAAATCGACACAGCGGAACACCTCACCGCTATCATCCGTGTCCTCATAATGAAATGAATATAAATCGACACAGCGGGACACATCACCGCTATCATTCGTGTCATCACAAAGGAATGCATCATCATCCTTTCTTGAGTCAGTCATCATCAGTTATTTTAATGCTCCCCCGCTCAGTATGGTATACCTCGCCTCCATGTGCCAGCGAGCCTCCCCCCTCCCGCTCCACATGCGCAGCGATAATGCGTAACCTCGCCTCCATGTGCCAGCGAGCCTCCCCCCTCCCGCTCCACATGCGCAGCGATAAAGCGTAAGCATTAAAACCTTAACTGTGATCGCCCTGACTCGTGGAATACACCTCTTTATTCCACATCACAATATGCAACAACAATGCATAATATGCAACAACAATGCATAATAACATGTATAATAACCGTAATGCATCACATTGCATTCATCATGTGTCACATAGACAAACATGAATACATGTTACCGTTGGGATACCCGTACGTCGCTTACGTACTCCATATTTCCTGTAACCTGCAACCATCATGGTTAGCAACAATAGCCATATACGCTATGCATCAATCATCCAATGCATAAATGCAACCACTGCAAGTCAATACGTATACCAAGACATGTTACCTCGGAAATATCCCTTTACCTGATTCTTTCACAAAAACAAATTCCTTGGCACGTAACACACGGAGTGCCAGACATCACTATTAATGCCATCCTATCGTGTTCCACACGATTCCTGCAACCACAATGGTTAGCAATACCACTTTTTATATCATAAAAGCACATAAACAATTCGTTATGTCGTACAACATTAATGCCATCATGCATAAATATGTGCTATCAATAACTTCCTAGGCCCTTAACAGCCTCAATGAGCAACCACTGCTCTGTTACCACTAATGTAAGGACCCCAAGCCCTTAACCCTTGATTAGTGTATTAACCACTATGTGTGGCACATGCTTTCAATAAAAAGTTGATCGGGAAACTCAGATGATACTTTATCATTGCATGGCAATTACAAAATTTTTCCTTTAACACTCAATGTTATAAGGTCATCAGCCTAACAACAAAATAGACTCATAAAGTTCGCCCAATACTATCCCCTTTTTGCCACTTTTCACATTGTAGACTTTTATAAAAATTTGGGCAGAGTCTCCCCATAAATAGAGCTATCCCGAAATGAAAGTACAACACATAACATAATTCCCGGCCAGGGAAAACATAATACTCATCAGAAAGCAGTAACACCAAGTAAGTTCCCAGCCAGGGAAGACACCACACACATGACGACAAGAGTGGGTTTCAACACCCACATAATACACTAATGACTCTCATATCATTAGCAATTCTACCACAATTGCATGCAACATAAAATGAAAGAGAGAAAGGCTCATGCCTTTATATACAACCCATATACAAGAATATCCGTGCTCACATGCGAGCATCATAATATGTATATAATCCTCAGGTGTATATAAGTACTCTATATGATACCGTGCTCCATCAAGCCCTGGTACCACGATCCTGGGAGTACCTCCAATCAACAGCTCGAGCTCAGCTCCACAGCCATCGATGTACCTGTTCACCTGTCCCAACAGAGACAGCCCCAACGGGGTGAGCATACCAATACACAAAATCCCATAATCACAATAATGAAATTCATAATTTACAACAAAGGTAAATACAAATGAATTTAAATGATACTCCCTGGATGGCAACCTCATCCGGGATTCCGTGTACTGTCCCTGTCCTCACAATCACCAAACTCATCAAATCTCATAAATCAGTAAATCACACATTGATTAACTCATCGCATGCCTAATCCTCAAATATCAACAGATAGTGATTGAAAATTCATTAAACATGCAATTATAGATATCTCAATATCTAATACTGATTTCACAACCTCGCTATCAATCACAGATAGCTCAAATGCCTAGCATTTGTTTTACCAATCCTTCATTACACCTAGACATCTCAAATGTCATATAATGAATACATGATTCTACGAACCTAGACATCTCAAATGTCTCATAATGAATACATGATTCTACGAACCTAGACATCTCAAATGTCTTATAATAGATACATATAAACCCAGTACCCCTTATATCATGTAAGAGTCATCCTACTCTAGTGTCACGCACGCTACAAGCGACGATATCAAGATTTGGGTCATTCCTTGGCTATATCAACATATATATATATAATCAGCATGCGCGATTATTCAATGAAATCAAATTTCATTATGCATTCACAAATGCCCTAATATATAGAAATGCTCGTACGTCGCACGTACCTTAAATCTCCGAAGTCCGAGCCAAACCTTGCTCGAGTTCCATGCCCCGAGGAACGATGTGCTAACACGTTAAATAATTCACAATTATTTACGAACATGTAACCTATGCTCAAGCACACCCATATCCCTCAAAATATTGTCAACACACGACAATTAACCTTTTAAAAGACCCGGGGCAGGGTACATGCAGGGAGGGAAATAAACGAGACAATATCGAAATTTGTTCAAGAATACCCTACAAAAATCGAACCCTAATCTCACAATTTCGAACCCAAATAAGCATCAATATACCTAAAAAACATGCAATAATCGATCAATTGCAAGAATCAATACCCTTGCCAAAAACCCCCAAATTTTCGAAATCAAACCCTACAAATTCGAAATAAAATTCGAACCAATACTTCACAAAAAGCAGGGGAAATACACGAAAATGACGAAAAAGGGGTAAGGGAGGTTACCCAATCGAAGATCGGAAAGAAATCGGACGAAATCCGATGAACCCTAGAAATTGGGGATCGACGCCTTCTGCCAAAATCCGAACGAGAAACGCGAAGAAACTTCGAATTGACGGAGGGGATAGCTGCGCCTCGACGAGACGACGCCGGTGATAGGTCGCACGCGCCGAACGGCGGCGGGACGGCGGCGGGCGAAGGGTTTCTGTGCGCGGGGGAGCTGGCAGACGGGAGGGGCGCGCGGGAGAGAGAGAGAAGAGAAATTGGGGCTGAAATGAAATTTAATGCAAAATTTTGGGTTCAATTGGTATTTATAGCAAAAATACCCCGAAAAATTAATAGCCCCACAAATACATCATGATTCATTAAAAACCATCTGTTTTCAAAAATTCTCTCTCTAACTCCATAACCCCCTACCGGTGCTCACACAGCACCCGAGATCCCGAGACACTCTAAAAACCCAACTCATAGGTTTTTCACCCAAATGAGAATACAATCTCAACCTCGGGATCCAACGATCCCAACTACCCAAATAAACGAGCCCAGAAGGCCCAACACCTCGATTAAATTCCAAATCGCCACGTAAAACCAATTTAGGGATTATTAACACTACGGGATTAACATCTATAATCCCTGGTCATCACAATATACAATCCATATACAAGAATATCTGTGCTCACATGCGAGCATCATAAATGTGTATATAAACCTCGGGTGTATGTAAGTACTCTATACGATACCGTGCTCCATCAACCCCTGGTACCACGATCCTGGGAGTACATCCAATCAACAGCTCGAGGTCAACTCCAAATCCATCGATGTACCTGTTCACCTGTCCCAACAGAGACAGCCCCCAACGGGGTGAGCATACCAATACACAAAATCCCATAATCACAATAATGAAATTCATAATTTACAACGAAAGTAAATACTAATGAATTTTAAATGATACTCCCTGGATGGCAACGTCCTCATCCGGGATTCCGTGTACTGTCCCTTTTCTCACAATCATCAAACTCATCAAATCTCAAAAATCAGTAAATCAACACATTGATTTAACTCATAGCATGCCTGATTCTCAAGTATCAATAATTAATGATTCCAAATTCATTACACACACAAATATAGATATCTCGATATCTAATATTGATTTTCAACTTTGCTACCATCACAGATAGCTCAAATGCCTAGCATTTATTTTACAAATTCTCATTTATACTTAGACATCTCACATGTCTTATAATGAATACATGATTCCACGGTCATTCTCAGGCATCTCAAATGCCTAGCATTTATTTTACAAATTCTCATTTATACTTAGACATCTCACATGTCTTATAATGAATACATGATTCCACGATCATTCTCAGGCATCTCAAATGCCCTACAATAGTCATATAAACCCAGTACCCCATATCTCATGTAAGGTTATACTACTCTAGTATTACGCACACTTGTGGCGACGATGTCAAGGTTGGGTCGTTCCATAACTATATCAACACATATATATAACCATACCCACAACCATCAATGCAATCAAAATACATTATGAATTTCACAAATGCTCACATATAAAATAATGCTCGTACGTCGCACGTACCTTAAATCTCCGAAGTCCGAGCCAAACCTTGCTCGAGTTCCATGCTCCGAGGAACGATGTGCAAAATCGAGCCCCAAAATCGGACAGAAATCCAGTTCGAGCCCTAGCGCTTTCTGCAGAAATTCAAACTCAAATCGCGACCAAACTTCGAATTGTTGGTATGGGGAGGAGCGCCTGGAAGAGACGAAGTTGGCGGCGGGTCAGACGCGCCGAACGGCGGCCGGACGGCGGCGGGCGAAGCGCGTTTGTGCGCGGGGGTCAAAGGGGATCGGGAAACTCGCGGACGCGGGGAGAGAGAAGCAAGGTGAGGAAATGGTTCCGATAATTAAAATCTCGGGTTCAACTTGTATTTATAGCAAAAATACCCCAGAATACTAATAGCCCCACAAATACATCATGATTCATTAAAAATCATCTATTTTCAAAAATTCTCTCTCTAACTCAAAAACCCCCTATCGGTGCCCACACAAGCACCCGAGATTCCGAGACACTTCAACAACCCAACTCTTAGGTTTTTCACCGTAATGAGAATACAATCTCAACCTCGGAATCCAACGATCCCAACTATTCAAATAAACGAGCCCAGAAGGCCCAACACCGCGATTAAACTCCAAATCGCCATGTAAAACAACTTTAGGGGTTATTAACACTCCGGGATTAACATCCCTAATCTATGGTCATCACAATTTGGTTGGACCAAGAGAAGTTTGGATGATTCCTCCACGGTTGGTTATAGTTGTTGGAGTATGCGTTACCCTGTGGTGGTCTATTTCCTACAAAATTTGCATGTTCATTAGATTGCATAAAAGGATTACCTGCCTGACATTCCGTGCTTGGATGGTTGCCTCCACATAAATCGCACATGATCACTTGAGCTTGCATGGCTGTCATGCTCAAACTATCCATCTTCTTGTTCAAAGCCTCCAATTGAGCTTGTATTGATGTCACTTCATCAACTTGATGCCAATTGGTCGCTTTGGCATATTCCTCTCAGAATGCCACTGGTAACTGTTGGATGCCATCTCTTCCAAGAGTGTGTAAGCTTCCTCAGGTGACTTTCTCATAATGGTACCTCCTGCTGCTGCATCAATCATGGATCTATTAGCAGAAAATAAACCATTGTAAAATGTTTGTACCTGAAGCCAAATCGAAAGGCCATGATATGGGCATCTTCGAAGTAGATCCTTGAAGCGCTCCCAAGCTTCATACAGTGTCTCCGAATCATGTTGCATGAATGTTGTGATATCATTGCACATCTTAGCTGTCTTGGAAGGGGGAAAGTATTTTGATAGGAAGGCTTGAGTCATCCCCTCCCAAGTAGTGATCGACCCTGCAGGCAATGATTTCAACCAGCTCTTAGCTTTATCATTTAAAGAAAAGGGAAAGAGTCGTAACCTGATTTTGTCGTCAGTGACGCCATTGTGCTTGAACGTGTCGGATATCTCCAAAAAGTTAGAGATATGAGCATTAGGATCATCTGTAGGCGATCCTCCGAATTGCACAGAATGTTGAATCATCTGAATTATGGCAGGCTTGATCTCAAAGTTATTAGCCTGAATTCTTGGTCTAGTGATGCTAGACATGGTGCCTTGAAAAGATGGTTGTGCATAATCCAACATGGATCTTGTAATTGGCACTTCTTCGTTGTTTCCAGTACCATTCCCTCGATTATTCTCGGCCATCTCTCTAGTTTCTTTCCGAAGTCTTCTGTAAGTTCGTTCAATCTCTAAGTCAAGTGGCTCAAATATAGGTCTGTCACTTCGTAGCATGCACTACAAAGACAACTCCCTGGAAAATTCAACACAACGAAGGA
This sequence comes from Haberlea rhodopensis, assembly GCA_907163345.1. Lineage (NCBI taxonomy): Eukaryota > Viridiplantae > Streptophyta > Magnoliopsida > Lamiales > Gesneriaceae > Haberlea > Haberlea rhodopensis. The sequence goes on along the minus strand of CAJQUN010000273.1, from coordinate 422,026 downwards.
ACAACAATAGTGAAATCGTATAAACCATAATAAAAGAAAAAACAAAAAGTTATGGCCAAATTATAGTCAACTAATCTCCTATGATATTACTTAAACTAGTCCCCCGGCAACGGTGCCAAAAACTTGATCGCTTTTATTTTAAACAGTTATTTCTCAGTGTAGCGATTCTATACCGCAAGTGCACGGTGTCAAGTTTTAGTATAATGGTTTAAATGTAAGGATTGTCGTACCCACAGGGACTAGTAGTAGTTACCACGTTCGATTAGAATTACTATATTTAACCTATGATTATGGAATGATTATCAAACTAAATTGACTTAAGCACAAAAATTAACCTAAACAGCAGTGATGGAAAATTGAAGAGAAATTATAAACGAATTATCAAGACGTCGGTTCACCCATGTAATCCCCCAAAAGTTGTCATTTAATTAAGATTCAAAATTCTATGTTCTAGGGTGACGAATTTTCCTATTTCATTCGTTATACCTTGGTCCGGTTATAACAAGTCTAGCATTAATCTACAATAAACCACTCCCATGTCTTTACTGAATGATTAATACCGAAAAACTTTGTGAAAACTACTAGCCTTCGATATTGGTAAATCTATTGCTATCACACGTGTGCTCGATTTTACTTGGTCCGTCTCAACCTAAAACCCACGGCCTAATGTACTATGTCGTATCGTAATCTCCTATGGTCAATTCAATTACGATTACCAATATCATGCAAAAGGTAGCTAATCTTTTACAAGCATTAAAACATAAATTATGCTCAAAGATCATAGAAATCAAATCAAAACCGTTAATTAACTCAAGGGTTCAAACATGGGATCCCCTATGTCTTGACAAATAATTTAGCCAACAACCATAATCAAATTATAATGCAAAAACATATCTTTAAACAAATTTAACATCACAATCTGAAATAAAAATTAATTAAGTTCAGAAATACTAAGATAACGAGGATGTCGCTCCGTGCGTCGCTACGTTCCTTCGTTCCTTGCGTTGCTCTTGCTCTTCAATGATTTGTGGTATGGTTCTTTGGATGGAGGAGTGTGGCTGCTCTTAGGTTTCAGGAAAGTGTGCAAAAGTACTAAAAATTTCGTCCCTAGGTCTGATAAATAGGGTAACAACAAGTGTGACGCCCCGAAATTGATTAATTGCAATTAAGGCATTAATTATATTTATATGATGAATTATGTGGTAATTGATTTAGGTGTTGGGTAATAAGGTGTTAACATGATTTAATTGTATTGGTTGTTAATTATGAGGAAAGTATGGATTTAATGAAGTTTAGTGCATTTTGTCGAAATGCTTTTAAAATACCATGTTGGGGTATTTTATACATCATGTTAATTACTGGGGTATAAATCTAATTAATAACCCTTATACCCCACTACCCCCACCTTTTCACCACTTTACCAATCACTCATTTAACCCCCAAATTTCATCCCTCAACCCTAACCCCACACCATTTTCGAAATCTAGCAAAAGAGGAAGGAGGAATCTTCACAAAACCTTTGTTTGTGAGATTTATTGAAGGATTTGGAATCCTTAAGAGGTATGGAGCCCTTCCTAAAGTTTTTATGATGTTTGGTGTTGAAATGGGTTAGCTTTTGATGTTTTTATGTGGGTTGTTTTGGGGTATATGTTATTTATGGTTGGGGTATGATTTTTGAAGTGTTTTATGTGGGTCTTTGTGAGTTATGATGATATTGATGTTGTAGGAAAGTTTGGGTTTGTAAGGAATGAAGTGAAGCTTGAAAAATGCTCAATAATGGCGATTTTTCGATGTACAGGGACTGGCGATCGATCGCCCGTTTTTGGCGATCGATCGCGAGCCAGCAGTGGGCGCCAGTAACATTTGGCGATCGATCGCCAACTTTGGGCGATCGATCGGCAAGGCTGGCGATCGATCGTGCCAAAAGTGGCGATCGATCGCCAAGATGTGAATTTTTAAGCCCTCTCCAGTATGATCTCGCGATCGATCGGGCCTGGGCGGCGATCAATCGCGAGGTATAAAAATGTGTATTTTTGATGTTTTTGTGGGATTTTTGGATGTTGGACAATATTTAGATTCTAATATCGATTTGTATGGTTATGTAGAACCATCCCAGGTACCCACAACCTCAAGGAGATAAAGCTCTCCGATTTCTCCACTTTTGGGAATTAAGGTACGTAAGAAACGTACGGGCATCGGACGGTAAACCATACTCCTACATATGATGTTTATGATGATGATGTTTATGATGATGATTGTGATAAGTAAGTTTAAGATGATGATATTTATGATGATGATTGTGATAAGTAAGTTTAAGATGATGATGTTTATGATGATGATGTTTATGATGTTTATGAACATGATTATGATAAGTAAGTTTTGAACAATGTTATACGATGTTTATAAAGGGGTAAGATGTAAGGACCCCCTTAGCCCTTAACCCCTGATTAGTGTACTAACCACTATGTGTGGCACATGCTTTCAATAAAAAGTCAATCAAGAAGCTCAGATGATACTTTACCATTGAATGTCAATTACAAATTTTTTTCTTTAACACTCAATGTTACAAGATCATCATCCTAACAATAAAAGACTCAAATGTTTGCCCTTTACCAACCCCTTGGTGCCACTTTTCACCTTGTGAACTTTTTATAAAAATTTGGGCAGAGTCTCCCCATAAATAGAGCTATCCCAAAAAAAAGCACAACACAACATAATTCCCGGCCATGGAACACATAATACTCATCAGAAAGCAGTAATACAAGTAAATTCCCAGCCAGAGAAGACACCACACATATGACGACAAAAGTGGGTTTCAACACCCACATAATACACCAATGACTCTCATATCATTTAGCAATTCAACCTCTAATTGTATGCAACCTCAAATGAAAGAGAGAAAGGCTCATGCCTTTATATACAATCCATATACAAGTATAATCGTGCTCACATGCGAGCATCATGAATATGTATATAATCCTCAGGTGTATATAAGTACTCTATACGATACCGTGCTCCATCAAGCCCTGGTACCACGATCCTGGGAGTACCTCCAATCAACAGCTCGAGCTCAACTCCAAAGCCATCGATGTACCTGTTCACCTGTCCCAACAGAGACAGCCCCCAACGGGGTGAGCATACCAATACACAAAATCCCATAATCACAATAATGAAATTCATAATTTACAACAAAGGTAAATACAAATGAATTTAAATGATACTACCTGGATGGTAACCTCATCCGGGATTCCGTGTACTGTCCCTGTCCTCACAATCATCAAACTCATCAAATCTCAAAAATCAGTAAATCAACACATTGATTAACTCATCGCATGCCTAATCCTCGAATATCAACAGGTAGTGATTGAAAATTCATTAAACATGCAATTTTAGATATCTCAATATCTAAATACTGATTTCACAACCTCGCTATCAATCACAGATAGCTCAAATGCCTAGCATTTGTTTTACCGATCCTTCATTATACCTAGACATCTCAAATGTCTTATAATGAATACATGATTCTACGAACCTAGACATCTCAAATGTCTTATAATAGATACATGATTCTACCACCCTAGACATCTCAAATGTCTTATAATAGATACATATAAACCCAGTACCCCTTATATCATGTAAGAGTCATCCTACTCTAGTGTCACGCACGCTACAAGCGGCGATATCAAGATTTGGGTCATTCCTTGGCTATATCAACATATATATATATAATCCTCATGCGCGATTATTCAATGAAATCAAATTTCATTATGCATTCACAAATGCCCTAATATATAGAAATGCTCGTACGTCGCACGTACCTTAAATCTCCGAAGTCCGAGCCAAACCTTGCTCGAGTTCCATGCCCCGAGGAACGATGTGCTAACACGATAAATAATTCACAATTATTTACGAACATGTAACCTATGCTCAAGCACACCCATATCCCTCAAAAAAAAATTGTCAACACACGACAATTAACCTTTTAAAAGACCCGGGGCAGGGTACATGCAGGGAGGGAAATAAATGAGACAATATCGAAAATTGTTCAAGAACACCCTACAAATTTTCGAACCCTTATCTCACAAATCGAACCCAAATAAATACCATAATTAATCTAAAATGTGAATTAAGCTATCCAAGCAAGAATCAACACCCCTTGCCAAAAACCCCCAATTTTCGAACTCAAAACCTTTAAATTCGAACCCAAACAAGCCCTTAAATTCGAACCCTTATAATTCATCAAATTCGAACACAATAATGGCAGGGAAATACACGAAAATGACGAAAAAGGGGTAAGGGAGGTTACCCAATCGAAAATCGGAAGAAATCGGACGAAATCCGATGAACCCTAGAAATTGGGGATCGACGCCTTCCTGCCAAATCCGACTTCAAAACGCGACGAAACTTCGAATTGACGGAGGGGATAGCTGCGCCTCGACGAGACGAAGCCGGTGATAGGTCGCACGCGCCGAACGGCGGCCGGACGGCGGCGGGCGAAGCGCCTGAAGCGGCGGGGGCAGGGGAAATCGGGTAGGGGCTGGCGCGCGGGAGAGAGAGAGAAGGGAAGAGGGCTGAAATGAAATAAATTCTAAAATTTTGGGTTCAATTGGTATTTATAGCAAAAATACCCCGAAAAATTAATAGCCCCACAAATACATCATGATTCATTAAAAATCATCTGTTTTCAAAAACTCTCTCTCTAACTCCAAAACCCCCTACCGGTGCTCACACAGCACCCGAGATCCCGAGACACATCAAAAACCCAACTCTTAGGTTTTTCACCCAAATGAGAATACAATCTCAACCTCTGGATCCAACGATCCCAACTACCCAAATAAACGAGCCCAGAAGGCCCAACACCTCGATTAAACTCAAATCGCCACGTAAAACCACTTTAGGGATTATTAACACTACGGGATTAACATCTATAATCCCTGGTCATCACATAAGATGCCCATATGGTAAGATGCCATACAATGCTTATAAAAGGGTAAGATGCCCATATGGTAAGACGACATACAGTGTTTATAAAAGGGTAAGATGCCCATATGGTAAGATGCCATACAATGTTTATAAAAGGGTAAGATGCACATATGGTAAGATGCCATAAAATGTTTATAAAAGGGTAAGATGCCCATATGGTAAGATGCCATACGATGTTATTATGTGGTAAGATGCCACGGGGTAATATGCCCATATGGTAAGAGGCCATACGATGTTATTGTGTGGTAAGATGCCACGGGGTAAGATGCCCATATGCATGTAAGGACCCCCAGCCCTTAACCCTTGATTAGTGTATTAACCACTATGTGTGGCACATGCTTCTATACAAATCAATCGGGAAACTCAGATGATGCTTACAAAATTCCTTTAACATTCAACGTTATAAGATCATCTCTACTAACAAATAGACTCATAGAGTTCGCCCATTACCATCCCCTTTTTGCAACTTTTTACATTGTGGACTTTTATAAAAATTTGGGCAGAGTCTCCCCATAAATAGAGCTATCCCGAAATAAAAGCACAACACATAACATAATTCCCGGCCAGGGAAAACATAATACGCATCAGAATACAGCAATACCAAGTAAATTCCCAGCCAGGGAAGACACCACACATATGACGACAAAAGTGGGTTCAACACCCACATAATACACCCATGACTCGCATATCATTAGCAATTCTACTCTTAATTGCATGCAACATAGAATGAAAGAGAGAAAGGCTCATGCCTTTATATACAACCCATATACAAGCATAACCGTGCTCACATGCGAGCATCATAAATATGTATATAACCTTCGGGTGTATATTAGTACTCTATACGATACCGTGCTCCATCAAGCCCTGTTACCACGATTCTGGGAGTACATCCAATCAACAGCTCGAGCTCAGCTCCACAGCCATCGATGTACCTGTTCACCTGCCCCAACAGAGACAGCCCCCAACGGGGTGAGCATACCAATACACAAAGTCCCATAATCACAATAATGAAATTCATAATTTACAACAAAAGTAAATACTAATGAATTTTAAATGATACTCCCTGGATGGCAACGTCCTCATCCGGGATTCCGTGAACTGTCCCTGTTCTCACAATCATCAAACTCATCAAATCTCAAAAAGCAGTAAATCAACACATTGATTTAACTCATCGCATGCCTGATTCTCAAATATCAATAATTGATGATTAACTCATCGCATGCCTGATTCTCAAATATCAATAATTGATGATTCCAAATTCATTATACATACGAATATAGATATCTCAATATCTAATACTGATTTTCAACTTTGCTACCAATCACAGATAGCTCAAATGCCTAGCATTTATCTTACCAATTCGCCATTATACTTAGACATCTCACATGTCTTATAATGAATACATGATTCTACGATCATTCTCAGGCATCTCAAATGCCCTACAATAGTCATATAAACCCAGTACCCCATATATCTTATAAGGTCATGCTACTCTAGTATTACGCACGCTTGTGGCGGCGATGTCAAGATTGGGTCACCTCATAGCTTCTCAACACATATATATATATAACCTCATGCACAATTATTCAATGCAATCAAAATACATTATGGATTTCACAAATGCTCTACTATAGTAATGCTCGTACGTCACACGTACCTTAAATCTCCGAAGTCCGAGCCAAACCTTGCTCGAGTTCCATGCCCCGAGGAACGATGTGCTAACACGATAAATAATTCACAATTATTTACGAACATGGAACCCATGCTCAAGCACACCCATAACCCTCAAAAATATTGTCAACACACGACAATTAACCATTATCAAAAATTGCTCAAGAACACCTTCAATAATTCGAACCCTATCAAAACAATTCGAACTCAAATAATCACCATAATTCATCTAAACATGAATTAATCGATCAACAACAAGAATCATCATCCCCAAGCCAAAACCCCCAAACATTCGAACCCTAACTCATTCAAATAGCATGAAAATCGAATCAATTGGTAACCAATTTCTTTGAACCACAAAGCAAGAAATTTTCGACCCAAACTAAGCACCAAAACGCCCCAATAAACCTGAAAGAAAGCCCCAAAATCGTACCAAAAATCGAGCCCTATCGGACAGAATTCCAGTGCGAACCCTAGCGCTTTCTGCAGAAATCCGAGCTCAAATCGCGACCAAACTTCGAATTGATGGTACGGGGAGGTGCGCCTGGAAGAGACGAAGCTGGCGGCGGGTCGGACACGCCGAACGGCGGCGGGCGCACGCCTTGAAGCGGCGGGGGTCAAAGGGGATCGGGAATGGCGTACTCGGGGGAGAGAGAGAGTGACGGGAAAAGTGGGGAAAAATGGTTCCGATAATTAAAATCTCGGGTTCAACTGGTATTTATAGCAAAAATACCCCGAAATACTAATAGCCCCACAAATACATCATGTTCATTAAAAATCATCTGTTTTCAAAAACTCTATCTCTAACTCAAAAACCCCCTACCGGTGCCCACACAAAGCACCCGAGATTCCTAGTCACACTAAAAACCCAACTCTTAGATGTTTCATCGTAATGAGAATACAATCTCAACCTCGGGATCCAACAATCCCAACTACCCAAATAAATGAGCCCAGAAGGCCCAACACCGCGATTAAACTCCAAATCGCCACGTAAAACAACTTTATGGGTTATTAACACTCCGGGATTAACATCTATAATCTCTGGTCATCACAATATCCCCCACTAAATGAATTTCGTCCTCGAAATTAGCACCGGTGTATCACGTAACACCCGGGCTACACAACAACATGAAGCCATAACCTCGATCCTTGACCATATTAGGATCGTCTTAATAAACGCGAGGACACTTACTGTGATGTCCCCGAAATGATTAATTGTGTTTAAGGCATAAATTGTGTTCGTATGATTAATTATGATTAATTATGGTGGTAATTGTCTTATGTGTTAGAATTAATCGCCATGTGGAAATGCTTGGTCTTGTGGACTGGTAGAGCATTTCAGGGTACACGTTATGCATGTTGGGTAATCGGGTGTTTTAATGGTTTACATGTGTTAGTAGTCATTATTTTGTGAAACATGCATTTAATTGATATTTGGCGCATTGTGGTGAAATGTGTCTAAAATACAATGTTGGGCATAATTTGCATCATGTTAGGAAGTGAGGTGTAAAATTTAATTAACTTTCATAACCCACTATAACCTCATATCATCTTTACCCCCCTCACATTATTCAACCCCCAACACTTTTCAAACCCTACCCTCCTCCTCTCATTTTCGAGTGGAACTCCAAGGTGGAAGAGAAGTTCTTGCAAAACTTTATTCTTGTGATTTCTTGGTAAGATTTGGGGCCTAGGATGTATATATATATATCATCCCTTGTTGTTTTGTGAGGTTTATTGTGTGGGTTGTTGTTTGGAGTTTGAAAATGGGTTTATTTGGGTTGGTATGTTTTGTGGTTGGGTGTGGGATTTTGGGGTTGTTTTATGATGTGTATTGAAGGTTTAAAGTGTTTTTTTGTGTTTTGAGTTTGTTGGTATAAGTGTTGTGGAAGTTGGGAAGGAATTTTTGGTGTAAAAATGGTGAAAATCGTGTGTCTGTGCGAGGCGATCGATCGCCTGAAAAGAGGCGACCGATCGCCTAAGGGCAGTGGGCGAAGTGCAGGGCAGGCGATCGATCGCCTGAAATGAGGCGACCGATCGCCGAGAGGCAGTAGCCAATCCAAGGGTTAGGCGATCGATCGCCATGTTTGAAACGATCGATCGCCGCGAAGAAAAATTTGAGGCGATCGATCGCCTCAGTGGAGCGATCGATCGCCAGCTGTGTAATTTTGAAAAATGTTGTATTTTGTTGAATTTTTGGTATTTGGCTATTGTTTAGCTTCTAATATTGATTTGTGTGGATGTGTAGAACCATCCCAGGTACCGACAACGTCGAGGAGATAAAGTTATACAACTTCTCCACTTTTGGGACTAAGGTACGTAGTGAGACGTACGAGCATCGGACGGTAAAACGTGTTATAACTTTGATGATGTATATTGTGAATATCGTGCCCCTTATGTGATGGAATATGTGAAATGATAGTGTTATATCATGATATTGGAATCAATTGTGTTTGATTAATTGTGGTGGAATTGATGAATGTTCCGGTAGCCTTTATCTCCGAGCGAGGGAGGTACTTGCCGCTGTCATATGAAGCGATGGTAGTATGATATTTGCCGCTGTCATGTCTAAGTGAAGTAACATGCCGCTGTCATTGTCGAAGCGAGGGGTATCATATGATGCCGCTATATGTCGAAGCGAGGGGTCCTAAAATTCCGCTGTTGTATTGGGACCGGAACAGTCACAATTCTAGTGATTAATGTGAAATATTGTGGATATAATTGGAAACGCGTTATCGATCATTATGTCATGAACTAATGATTTTGTGCATAAATTTGTGAAACAGGAACAACAGTGAAATGTGCTAATGTGGTGATCAAGGAGCATATCTATTATTTGCCGCATGCGCTTAAATTATTTTGTTAAGTTGAATTGTGATAAATGGTGATTTATATATGCTCATGGTGAGTTGTTCCTGTAGGTACGCTTTTGGACAAAAGGGGGCTCATGGTTGGGTTGAACTGTGAGCTGAAAGAGACTTGAAAGAAGATAGGTTACAGGATTTTTGTTAGTCTTAACATTCATTTTGGGAATGTAATTTAACTTACTATTGAAGTTCTATTTTGGCCTGTAATTACATTGAGCTCACGTAACAACCTGAACTCTAAGATGTCTCTAATACATGTTTAGCCCTGTTTATAAATTGATTTCACCGTTAAGGAACTAGGGTCCTTACACTTACCTCACAACAAACTCTGAAACAGATCGACATACCAAAACCAACATATCACCCAAGAGGCAAAACGTACCTCGATGCGGTTCATCCCAAAAGTCAGTCCCTCATGACTGCAAAACAACCAATACTTACGACCGTAGATCGGACAGTCATCCTTAGTTCTAATACAACTAGTAAGAACGCATCCTGGATGACACCTCAACCGTGAGAACGTTGACCTCGTGTCCAACTCTGGAGTGGAATAGACTCCCAAATCCATCATAACGTCAAAGAGCGTCAGCACAACTCAACGCTAACAACCCAAAAGCAGTTATTCAACTGAAACCGCAAGGATTCAAATCGCTCCCGATTCTATCGTAGATATCATTCAAAGACATCTCTATTATGACACACGATGTCTAATACACATCATTACGAGGAAGACACTAGTATACCACGATGTACACATACCAAACCTGGTCTCCACTTCCAAACCTCCTCCATCGAATGAGCAGTCGCATCATTGCAACTCAATTTGGGCAACTCACGGCCACAGATTCACACAAAAGACATCTCACAAGATGTCCACCTCCGGATATTCCAAGGATCACATCCTGATCATAAATAAACCATCGAGACTCCACAGAGTTCAAATTCTGAAAGGACATGCAATAAACCCATTGCATCCTCAACGCTTGTGTCGACAGCGACACCCAATAAATCCGAATTCCTGCCATCCCTTGATAATCCTAGGATTTAACAATCCAAACTTGGGAAGGCTATCGCATAACTCGGAGGAAAACACCAATAAGGAAATACCTTAACCCACACAAGATAATCCCTCCTCAAGGGAAGTCAACTAACTTCACGATTATCCCTCATAATCATCGTGCCATGGAGATTTCCAATCTCAAGGTGTTCCATATCTCTCATCAGAGATTTAACCATCCAAAAATAGTATACTCTATGCTTGACAAAAAGGGAATCAATAACTGGCATCCGTACACTCACCGGTATACCTGCCTAAGCATTGACATCACATGCATACTCAATGCACTTGGCTCGGGTATCTACAACATACCCCTAAGCCCCCAAACACAACTGTCAATTCTGAGTCATTCCATTGCAGTGGAGAATGATAATCGACGATCAATAACACGGCGTGATTCCCAAAATCAACACCACACGTACCAACTTACCGAATCCTTCAAAGATTCCCAAATAGGTATAATACTACCTCCTTCCCCACAAGGGAAGTGCTATCGAACTCGAGATCCACTAGTCTCGAACCATCGTTCGGAAAAACTGGATACAATAACACCCATTGTATCCCAAGCACACGGATTCCCCAGATCGAGTCAACGACGACTTGATGACTCTCTTGTTGGCACTCCAACATTATGAGCTGTCCCAGACAAGTCTCACCCAGATTAAACATAAACGTATACACGTTTCAGTGAGGCATGCACAACCTCAACCTCAAATGACGTGGTGACTACTAGAGTCCACCACAATCCACATCGTATCACTTTACGATTTGCCAAACTTGGTTCCAACGAGCAGTATCATGGCCCCAACAAGCACACTATATCATCACTACGATATCTGGCTGGCAAAGTGCTGTCTCCATAGGTTCATATCAAGTCCACCAACAAACCATATGTTCCATCTCGGTATGCCATACCGTACAAACCGTTAGAGTAATGGGTCATTGCCCAGCATATCTCTAAAATGCCAAGCACAATGGACAACCCGGTGTCCTTGCTCACTTATGATACAATCATAATCCGTTAAGACTTATCCCACATCCTCAGGGTGGGTGTAACCATGTCTACCCTACGTCACAACACAAGCGAGTAGTTTCCTCAATGACTACTCTTACCACCAATCACTTGGCCCTAGCCAAACCAACGAGCATACCCAAGGGTATCATTGCTCGACAAATATGTACCTCTATAACATGATGTGGTACATTTACCGGTACAATACATCCAATATTCCACCGAGCGAACCTGCTCGGCAAAAAGGTCTCGTCAACTAGTGACCCAGACTCTACCATGTGCTCACCATTGGCACTCAAACCATACAACCAAATACATAACATAAATGTATTAACCATCAAAACGACGCTACACGTCTACATAGAACATCCACTATGTCATTGTCATCCCGTGATGGTACCTGTCAACATATGGCTTTGAAATAATATTGTCGTCTCGTGACGGTAAATGTCGATACACGACGTCTATAGTCTCATCGTCAAATACATGACAACATAAGTAAGTCACATCGTCAAACACATGACAACATAAGTAAATCAACACATGATATCCACAATAGTGCTAAATAAACAGTAATATGCCATACCTCATTGCTAACAATATAGCGGCATACCTGTCTCCGTCATCCAACAGTGGTACGCAATTAGCACCCATCGCTCGTAGGTGGCGTAATCCAGCGTCATGTACATAGCGGCATAACCCGTCGCTATAGAATCAGGGGCATAATCCCTCGTCACAGAGTCAGCGGCATAAAACATCGCTATAGACATCTGGCGGCATGAACCATCCCCATAGATGTAGCGGAATGTACCATCGCTATGAACACCCGGCGGCATAAGTTATCGTTAATAGAATAGCGGAATGAGACATTGCTATCAATACCCGGCGGCATAAACCATCGCCAATAGAATAGCGGAATGAGACATCGCTATCAATACCTGGCGGCATAAACCATCGCCAATAGAATAGCGGAATGAGACATCGCTATCAATACCTGGCGGCATAAACCATCGCCAATAGAATAGCGGAATGAACCATCGCTATCAATATACCTGGCGGCAAGAACCATCGCCAATCAATATAGCGGAATGAATCATCGCTATCAATATAACTGGCGGCAAGAACCATCGCCAATCAATATACCTGGCGGCAAGAACCATCGCCAATCAATATAGCGTTATGAACCATCGCTATCAATATACCTGGCGGCAAGAACCATCGCCAAGCAATATAGCCGATCCCTAGTCATTGTCACGGTAGTGTATTTTAATGCCCCTCGCTCAAATAAAACATGCGGTACTCCCACCCCTCGCTTCACATATAGGCGGCATAGAATAACCTCGCTTAAATGGACATGCGGCGCTCCCACCCCTCGCTTCACATTTTAGCGGCAAATATTCTTTCCTCGCCTCATATGATAACCACGCTTCAATGTGACATGCGGCGCTCCCACCCCTCGCTTCACATTTTAGCGTCACAAAACAATAGATAGCGGTAAGCATTTAAAATCATCACTCATCCATAACAATGACTCATGGGATATTCACCAAGTATTTCATCCATACCTGCATCACAAAGCATAATCCATATTCCAACATACATCATCATGAGTGTATTTTAATGCACCTCACTCAAATGCGACATGCGGTACTCCCACCCCTCGCTTCAACATTTGGCGGCAAAGCATTAAAATCATCACTACATGTACACATGCAACCACAATGCATAATTCATGATGTATATAAAACGCAGGTTACCGTTTCGTGTCTTTCAACCATGGCCTTAGCCTTTCCACGTCATAGTGTCCCTACAGGAACAATTCCAAACCATGAGCATACGATAATCCATATTCCCCACAATATGATTATAATGAGTAAATGCATAAACTATGAGTACAAAGTACTTCCTGTATCCCAATGCATTTCAAAATGCTCCACTTGGTTGTCCCTGTGTCACAACTCACAATCATAATCAACATGTTATATTATGATTCTATAGATGTCATGACATATAATCGTTTCACTATGATCACATGTTACAAATGCACATAAGCAAAATAGTTGTGTCACACAGCACTAGCTACTATCATGCATAAATATGTGCTACCCATCCCTATCAGCATGTTTTAGGCCTTCAACAGCCCCAAAGAGCTAACCACTGCTCTGATACCACTAATGTAAGGACCCCCAGCCCTTAACCCTTGATTAGTGTATTAACCACTATGTGTGGCACATGCTTCTATACAAATCAATCGGGAAACTCAGATGATGCTTACAAAATTCCTTTAACATTCAACGTTATAAGATCATCTCTACTAACAAATAGACTCATAGAGTTCGCCCATTACCATCCCCTTTTTGCCACTTTTTACATTGTGGACTTTTATAAAAATTTGGGCAGAGTCTCCCCATAAATAGAGCTATCCCGAAATAAAAGCACAACACATAACATAATTCCCGGCCAGGGAAAACATAATACGCATCAGAATACAGCAATACCAAGTAAATTCCCAGCCAGGGAAGACACCACACATATGACGACAAAAGTGGGTTCAACACCCACATAATACACCCATGACTCTCATATCATTAGCAATTCTACTCTTAATTGCATGCAACATAGAATGAAAGAGAGAAAGGCTCATGCCTTTATATACAACCCATATACAAGCATAACCGTGCTTACATGCGAGCATCATAAATATGTATATAACCTTCGGGTGTATATTAGTACTCTATACGATACCGTGCTCCATCAAGCCCTGGTACCACGATTCTGGGAGTACATCCAATCAACAGCTCGAGCTCAGCTCCCCAGCCATCGATGTACCTGTTCACCTGCCCCAACAGAGACAGCCCCCAACGGGGTGAGCATACCAATACACAAAGTCCCATAATCACAATAATGAAATTCATAATTTACAACAAAAGTAAATACTAATGAATTTTAAATGATACTCCCTGGATGGCAACGTCCTCATCCGGGATTCCGTGAACTGTCCCTGTTCTCACAATCATCAAACTCATCAAATCTCAAAAAGCAGTAAATCAACAATTGATTTAACTCATCGCATGCCTGATTCTCAAATATCAATAATTGATGATTAACTCATCGCATGCCTGATTCTCAAATATCAATAATTGATGATTCCAAATTCATTATACATACGAATATAGATATCTCAATATCTAATACTGATTTTCAACTTTGCTACCAATCACAGATAGCTCAAATGCCTAGCATTTATCTTACCAATTCGCCATTATACTTAGACATCTCACATGTCTTATAATGAACATTCTCAGGCATCTCAAATGCCCTACAATAGTCATATAAACCTAGTACCCCATATATCTTATAAGGTCATGCTACTCTAGTATTACGCACGCTTGTGGCGGCGATGTCAAGATTGGGTCACCTCATAGCTTCTCAACACATATATATATATAACCTCATGCACAATTATTCAATGCAATCAAAATACATTATGCATTTCACAAATGCTCTACTATATAGTAATGCTCGTACGTCACACATACCTTAAATCTCCGAAGTCCGAGCCAAACCTTGCTCGAGTTCCATGCCCCGAGGAACGATGTGCTAACACGATAAATAATTCATAATTATTTACGAACATGCAACCCATGCTCAAGCACACCCATAACCCTCAAAAATATTGTCAACACACGACAATTAACCATTATCAAAAATTGCTCAAGAACACCTTCAATAATTCGAACCCTATCAAAACAATTCGAACTCAAATAATCACCATAATTCATATAAACATGAATTTATCGATCAACAACAAGAATCATCATCCCCAAGACAAAACCCCCAAAAATTCGAACCCTAACTCATTCAAACATCATGAAAATCGAATCAATTGGCAACCAATTTCTTTGAACCACAAAGCAAGAAATTTTTGACCCAAACTAAGCACCAAAACGCCCCAATAACACCTGAAAGAAAGCCCCAAAATCGTACAAAAAATCGAGCCCCTATCGGACAGAATTCCAGTTCGAACCCTAGCGCTTTCTGCAGAAATCCGGGCTCAAATCGCGACCAAACTTCGAATTGATGGTACGGGGAGGTGCGCCTGGAAGAGACGAAGCCGGCGGAGGGTCGGACGCGCCGAACGGCTGCCGGACGGCGGCGGGCGCACGCCTGGAAGCGGCGGGGGTCAAAGGGGATCGGGAATGGCGTACGCGGGGGAGAGAGAGAGTGACGGGAAAAGTGGGGAAAAATGGTTCCGATAATTAAAATCTCGGGTTCAACTGGTATTTATAGCAAAAATACCCCGAAATACTAATAGCCCCACAAATACATCATGATTCATTAAAAATCATCTGTTTTCAAAAACTCTCTCTCTAACTCAAAAACCCCCTACCGGTGCCCACACAAAGCACCCGAGATTCCAAGTCACACTAAAAACCCAACTCTTAGATTTTTCACCGTAATGAGAATACAATCTCAACCTCGGGATCCAACAATCCCAACTACCCAAATAAATGAGCCCAGAAGGCCCAACACCGCGACTAAACTCCAAATCGCCACGTAAAACAACTTTATGGGTTATTAACACTCCGGGATTAACATCTATAATCTCTGGTCATCACAATGCATGAAGGTAAATCAGGGTCAACACAAAGAAGTTAACGAATAACCAGCAAGTTTACTTAACCAAGATTTCATGCATTTTTTGTTATGTCTCTTGTTATGATGTTAAGAAAATATGTATATGCTCACGATGTGTTGTCCCTGTAGGTACACTCTTGGACCGAAGGGCCTAGGGTCGGGTCGAGGCAGTGAGCTAAAGGAGAAAGATGAATATAGGATACATGATTTTGATAGTCTCTACTCTAGGAGTAGTGTAAACCTATAGCTTTAACATTCATTATTGAGAATGTAATTAATTAGCTTTTGAAATTTTATTTTGGCCTGTAATCTTCTTAGCTCAAGCTACAACCGGAACCCTTAAGAGGTTATGAATGCACGTTCAGTCCATTATACGTGTATTATATGATGTTAAGGTAGGAAGACCCTACAACAACTAGGAAGGAGTCCCCCTTGAACCAAACATGGAAAGTCTTTATTTTTCTCAAAACTCTTCGCGGCAATCGATCTTCAATCCATGCCAATCGATCGCGAGTCTCTACTGGACGTGATAGCCAAAATTAACATTTCCGCGATCGATATTCGTTCCCTGCCGATCGATCGCGAGTCTTCATATATTGGGGATCGATCGCGAATTCTTGCCGATCGATCGCCAATGTAATCTGTTCAGCATCTCATTATATAGCTCCGCTGATCGATTGATGCCGATCGATCGCCGAGCTGTATAAATTTAAATCTTCGAGAATTCAATCCACTTTTTCACTTATTCGCTCGGTTTGGTCCCTTTTCAACATTTTTAGCTTATTTCCTCCACTTTATCCCCTTGGACCTAGATTCCTGAAATACACAAATATATACCAAAAAGCGTAAAATCATCCAGGATTCAATATAAAAATCAATACAAAAACACTGCAAAATAAGTGTAAAATTCACACTTATCATCTGCCCGTGACAAAATAAGTGTAAAATTCACACTTATATTCCTCGATATGTCATTACAATGGCACAGTATCATCACAATACCATATATATCACTTTAACTGTAGTACTATATCAATTCAATCTCATTAGCTCGTCGCTTCGATGTGACAACGGCATGTATCATCACTTCGACACGATAGCGGCATTAACATGGACTCAAGAGGTAACTCACATGTGACTCTGAGGTGACTCACATCACATGCAGTACTTTGCTCCTAATCTCACCGCTTCAGTGACAGCGGCATGTATCATCGCTTCGACACGACAACGACATTTACCATCGATTCGACATGGCAGCGACATTTACCATCGCTTCGACATGACAACGGAATTAACATAGACTCAATAGGTGACTCACATGTATGTAGCACTTTGTTCCTTTCGGACTCAAGAGATGACTCACATCACATGCAGCACTTTGCTCCCTTTTAATCAAACTCGCATATTACCACACGCGCTCAATAGCGGCATCACAATAATTCATAACACCATTCACTGGTGATCTTAATCACCTACCAACACGCTTTTCAACAACTATATCAACAAATATAGCATTCAATGCTTGTACATTTTTACGTACTAATTCACACACAACAAGCATATATATACCTGTGCTCGTACGTCACACGTACCTTATAATCCAATAGCAAGAGCCAATTATTGCATTTGCCCCGAGATCCGGTGAATTATTCGCTACGCACGATCAACAATTCACAATCAATTACGTGCACCCAATCACATACTTAAGCACGTAGTCAACCTCCATATATATACATATATATACACATATATATATATATATATATATCATCCAATCATGATGATCAAACACATAAAAGACTCGAGCAAATCATAGGTTGACATCACAAAACAAAATAAATTTTCAAGAAATCTTGCCTCGCGATCGATTGCCCAAAAGCTCGCGATCGATCGCTAGCTACACAGAATTCACACTAAGCCCACGCACGCTAGCGATTGATCATCGGTACTTTGCGATCGATCGTAAGCTACCCTATGATCGATTGATCACTATGCGCGGTCGATTGCCAAAACTATTCATCGCCTTCCCAAATTCTTCATCTCGTCGCGATTGATCGCCCAAGCCCCATGATCGATCGCGACCTGCAATTTTCCCGAAATACTTTAGCTTCCATGGTATTTTTCAAACCCAAACTCAAACTCAACACCACCAACACCCACAATACTTCAAAAAATCCACTAAAACACATAAAAAAAACTCGATACATCACAATAACAAAATCCCTCGAAAACCCAAAACTCAAACCCATCACATTCCAAAACCAATCTTTACCAAATACAATCAAAACGAAGATGATCGAGAGGGGAAGGAGTTTACCTAACAATCTTCGAGATATCTCCCTTCAATATAAAGACTTGCTCGATTTTTCTCCATGGGAGGGAAGAGGAAAAATAGGGAGCGGTAGGGGAAGAGAGAGGGAAGTGAAGTGGAGAATGATTGAACACCGTGCCCACCTGGTATATATAGTACCAAGGCTCCAAAAAAAACCCGAGTCTCAAATACTCGCACCAAAACTCTAAAATAACAACAGTGTTCAACAAATTATCTCCCACTCATTCAACTACATCTTGTTGGGATATGCCCTAAGCAACTCATTAGATGATTGTTTATGACATACAATGTATTATGATTTTATTAATGGGAATTCATTATTATATATTATTCAAGTATCTCTGTAATATGAATTAATATATAAGTTAATGTCCTTAGAATAATATTGTATTGTTCTTACAGATTGTCCCTAGTCAAGTATTATCATGAATCGAGATAATGATAATGCATTGAGACTAGTATGTTTTGATTGATGAATTGTTCATAGATATGAGATATCAAATCAACAAATGGGTGCATGTTAGAAGAACGATGTACAGGACAGACCCACCATGAGAATGCTACATGGATAGTTATATGAACGTCATAAGCAATTCTCATAGTGATAATAATGTATGTAATCCTTACGACTTGAGATCACCAGAGATCCCAACATAAGGAGTCATGTATCTTGATATTTTCAAACGTTACCTGTAACAGGGTAAACTATAAAGACAATCATTGGATACACCACAAATTATGTAGAGGGATGTTGAGTGATCAAGAAAGGATTTGTCCCTCCAATATAACAGGAGAAGTGTTTGGGCCCTTGATCAAGTAAGACTAAAATGCATGGCCATGCTCGAATGAGTCGATATGTGATATCGAGCTTATTCGTTTTTTCTAGTTCTACTTGGGGATCAAGAAATTAAAAATTGAATATACGAGTATGACTATTCCATGACTCGTGTTCAATCTAAACACATTGGACAAAGGGATTAAGTTACATGGTTAATATTATCACAGTCCGTAGGTTATGTCGAGTCAATGACATTCTTGTAATTTGGGTAGCCTTCATGTGTTGCTAGATACCGCTCATTGCTTGTGACATAAAATTAGATTTTATGTCACTTCCAACATTGCAAGATCCTATCGGGTCGCACAAAAGTTTAAATCAATAAAGGGAGATAAAATTCATTGGATGAATTAATTAATTAAGAAGAGTCTTAATTATAAATATTAGATATATAGATTTAATTAAGAGATTGGGTATGGGCCAATAAGGCTTTTGGAAAGCCTTTTAATTAAATCTAATATAAGATCTAATATGCCAACAAGGTTTAATAAATTAAGAGTTAATTATTGAAAAACCTAATAGCCACCATCCAAAGCTCTCGGCGCCGCCTCTTGTTCTCAACCTCACGGTCGCCGCCGCCGTGAATAGTGGAGTTGAACGGCCATCATCGATCGGTTTTGAACCGTGAGTTTTGTTTTGGTTTAAGAACGAGTCTAGCAACTTGTTCTTGAACACCCTTTTCGATTTGATCGTGTGGATACCGTAGAGACGAAGGTGAAAATCTTTGTTCGTGACTCGTGGTCTTGCCACAAGGATTCTGCTACAAACACGCTACAAGGGTATGATTATTATCAATCTCGATATGATTACTTTGTATAGGTCCATGGTAGGAATCTATATTTTATTTTCCGCTGCAAATTGCTTGATTGGATTCCTAACAGTGGTAACAGAGCCAGGTTCAAAGCTCATATCGGATTTATGTGATTAATCGTTTAATCATGTTTTGAATCTTTTGCATGCTTTGAAACTGTATGATTCATCTATGATATCTAATAATCGATGTTGTGAAAATTATCGCAATATTATATGTGATATAATTGGCGGATCGAAGTATATGATAATTCGTGCACAAAACCGAGCCATTGGCTCGTGTGAAACTCACGGCCACCGCATGCAAGCTAGGGTCTCGGACCCTTGGCTCGAGCATGGGCCGAGACGCCGCTAGTGAGCTAGGGTTTGAACCCTTGGCTCCATGGCTCTCGGGCGCCGCCGATGTGTGGCTAGGGTTTCGAACCCTTTTGGCTCGATGAGCTCCAAGCCGCCGCCGCACATGACTAGGGTTTCGAACCCTAGTCTCGTGCATGGTTGAGCCGTGGGTTAGGGTGGTCCGTAACATGGCTGCAACCGTGGGCTTGCTAGGGTTAGCAAGTCCATGGCTTGAGACGCGCCGAGTATCCGTGGCATGTGATGTCTCGAGCGTACGATAATTTTCATAAAATTTTATTTTACAGTTTTAATTGGAATTAAATTTTAAAATTTTTAGAATTTAATTCATTAATTATTATAGCATGTTTTATGTGTTGTTTGAGCATGGTGCATGGAGATAGCCCTATGACCTATTAGATAGGATTTTGTGAATGTTTGTAATTTAATACGGCCTGCGTGTCGTGCCATCTCTATTTTTTCTAAATGTTATCCCTCCACTATGTTCCCCTCGAATGTAACTCGAGGAATTCTCTATATCATGTAATTGTTATATAGTATAGTTTATTTTGTTGATGGAGATCAATTAAGATGGACCAAGGTGCCGGGATGAGGAGGCCATTCACAAAAGGGAGCCAAAGAGGTGCTTGGAGAAGTTACCTTAGGTTGACCTTTTAGGATTTTCTCATTGGCTTGAAAAAGTCATAGTTGGGGCTATAACTATGTCACGTTTATTTTATGTTGATGTATGAGATGAATGTTTATCGTTTTATTTAATATTGATGCTTGATATACATATATGTAGATATGTATATATTCATATATGTACCAGACATATTTTCAATATTAATAAAATCATGAGATCAATAAATCCTCTACTAATTTTAAGTTTTAGATGCCTTCCAAAATTAAAAGTACTCGTCAAGACTTCGATTGAACATGTGTGGGTTTGCCAAAGCAAAGCACCGTAACAATCTTGGTAAGACGCGAAAGGATAAAAATGATATCCATTTTACTTTAAATTGGGTCTGACTTAACTAGGTTATCTCAATAGGATTGGGAACCTAGAAGCATGGGGTTGGATATTAATTCATTAGATGAATTTGAACAAAGTGTTGTTCGTCCAACCATCCAAGAATTACATGTGATGTAATTGACAAAGTGTTGTCTACCTAAATAACCTAGTCTTGGGTGATTAGCCAAAGCTAACTCAGAATTAGGTGAAATATGGATCTTGGCCCACTAAGGTTTCGAGGGTTGATAATTTTAAACAAAATAGTGGGAGTGTCATTTAATATAAGACCTCATTAAATGATTAAAATCATAAACTTATTTTGCATATTTATATTGTAGATATCCATGGCATCAAACAACGTAACTAGCACACTATCATTGCGATCGGTCCTTGAGAAGGACAAACTGAATGGGACTAATTTCCTAGACTGGTATAGGAATTTGAGGATTGTCCTCAAACAAGAGAAAAAGCAATATGTCCTAGAGGAACCCTTACCTGCTGAGGAACCTCCCGTTACGGCCGCTAAAACCGATAAGGATGCTTACAAGAAGCATCAAAATGACGCACTTGATGTTGGTTGCCTTATGCTTGGCACCATGAACTCTGAGCTTCAGAAGCAACATGAGGAAATGGAGGCGTTCGATATGATCGAGCACTTAAAGCAACTCTACCAATAACAAGCTAGACAAGAGAGATATGATGTCTCTAGAGCGTTATTCCAGTGCAGAATGGTAGAAGGAAGCCTCGTTGGAACTCATGTACTGAAGATGATTGGGTATATTGAGAATCTTGAGAAGTTGGGCTTTCCATTGGACCAAGAGTTGGCCACTGACGTAATCTTGTTTGGACAAGATTGGTTTTTCATATATTATAAAGGACAAATGTTGCTCCATTTATTTGAATGAGATGTTTTATGCTAGTGCACAACTGATTAATGGTCTTTATGTATTAAATCTAGATATGCCTGTCTATAACATAAATACAAAAAGGATTAAGAATAATGATTCTAATCCAACATATCTCTGGCATTGTCGCTTGGGCCATATAAACGAGAATCGCATATCAAAACTTCATAAGGATGGAGTATTAGATTCATTTGATTTTGAATCATATGAAACATGTGAATCTTGTTTAATGGGCAAGATGACTAAAGCCCCTTTCAAGGGGCATGTTGAAAGGACGAATGATTTATTGAGTCTCATACATAGTGATGTATGTGGACCAATAAGCACACAAGCTAGAGGTGGTTTTCAATACTTCGTTACATTTACTGATGACTTCAGTAGATATGGGTATGTGTACCTAATGAAACATAAACATGAAACCTTTGAAAAGTTCAAAGATTTCAAGAATGAAGTAAAAAACCAACTTGGCAAAAGTATCAAAATCCTCCGATCAGATCGAGGAGGAGAATACCTAAGCCAAGAGTTTCATGACTATCTAAAGGAGTGTGGGATAGTCCCACAACTCAAATGTAGGGCCTTCCTACCTTAACATCAAATTAATAGCGTATTATGAACTAAACATGTATTAGAGACATTTTAGAGTTTCGGTTGTTATGTGAGCTTAATGTAATTACAGGCCAAAATGAAACTTCAATAGTTAGTTAATTACATTCCCCAAAATGAATGTTAAGGCTAACAAAATCCTGTATCTATCTTCTTATGCTCCTTTAGCTCACCATCTCAACCCGACCCTTAGTCTCGGTCCAAAAGTGTACCTACAGGAACAACTCATCGTGAGCATGTACATCGTTACTTATCATCATGAATTAATGGCATATAAATAATGCATGGAAATAGTTGATAACATATACTTCCTGTTTAATAGTACTATCCTTCCTTGGTTGTCCCTGTGTCATAATTACGCATATAATCATTAGCTCAAGACATGAGTGAATAACATCATATTTCGTATATCAGCTCACAACAATCCATGTTAATTAGAAATGGGACTGTCCGGGTTCTATTATGACAGCGGCACAATTGGCCCCCTCGCTCGACATAACACATCTTATGATACCCATCGCTACGCCTTGATAGCGGATGTATCTCTTCTTCAGCGGATGATACCCATCGCTACACCTTGATAGCGGATGTACCCCATCGCTCAGCGGATGATACCCATCGCTACACCTTGATAGCGGATGTACCCCATCGCTCAGTTATGTGAGCGGCAAGACCTTCCTCGCTTGCCCATAATAGTCACCGGACATTCGACCACTCTAAGTAGCATAGTCAAACATGCGTCATCATCTTATAAGCATCATTATTTCAAACATCATCATCATATCATAATTGTCATCGTAACATTATATCATCTTCGTTTATCACAACATCATCATCATAATCATCATAATCATCATCATAAATACTTATGCAAATTGATGCAAAGTCATAGTTTAGGAATATGTTACCGTTGATGCCCGTACGTTTCTTACGTACCTTTTCAAAATGTGGTGAAGTCGTAGTACTTTATCTTCTCGAAGTTGTGGGTCCTTGGGATGGTTCTACACAACCATACAATTCAATATTAGAAGCTAATCATAGTCCAATATACAAAATTCCCACAAAAATGCCAAAAACACACTTTTGTGTGTCTCGCGATCGATCGCCAAGTCGTCCCGATCGATCGCGAGATCACACTGCCCGCATCAACAATTTTATGTATTCGGCGATCGATCGCCACCTTTGGCGCGATCGATCGCCAAGCTCACCGATCGATCGCCCAAAAGTGGCGATCGATCGCCAAAGGCTTCTGGAGCCTACTGCCTGCTCGCGATCGATCGCCAAGAACGGGCGATCGATCGCCAGCCTCTGTACAACGAAAATCTCCATTTTTGTACCTTTAAACCTCACCAACCTCAACCATCATTTATACCAACAACCTAAAAACATTAAACACTCAAAACCTTCACTACACACCATAAAACCATTAAAAATCCAACATCCCACCAAGAATCACACTAACCCAAACAAACCCATTTCAAACCCTTTTTAAAACCCTTCCAAAACTTAACAAACATTTCAAGGACATCAATAAGTGCTATATAAACATCATAGGCACTAAATCTTACCAAGAAATGCAAGAATGAAGCTTTTACAAGAATTTCTTCCCACCTTTAGGGCTAATTTCGAAAATGAGGGGAAAGGGGGTTTGGGAAAGTGATTTTGGGAATTGAGTGTAAAAGGGTGAGGTGAGGTAGGAATGGTGATTTAAGTATTAAATCCTAACATTTAACTTGCACCCCAATAAACAACATGATGTATATGAAATACATTAACATGGTAAACATTTATAAAATGTAACCAACATCATTAAATCCATATCATCCTCATAATTAAAATCAACATCCTTAAATCATGTTAATTCTTCATTTCCACACATAACTTAATTGTTGTAATAATTCATCATATAAACATAATTAATGTACAGGTTACCATTAATTAATTTCGGGGCATCACATCAAACCTCCGTATACTCCACAATGGAATGGTGTATCCGAAAGGAGGAATCGAACTTTGTTGGACATGGTTCGATCAATGATGAGTCATGCAGATCTTACGACTTCCTTTTGGGGACATGCTTTAGAAACAACAATATTTATACTGAACCGTGTTCCATCTAAATCAGTAGAAAAGACACCATATGTGATATGGACTAAGAAGCGCCCTAGTATGTCTTTTATGAAGATTTGGGGTTGTGAGGCTTACGTGAGACGTCACGCCTCCAATAAACTTGGACCCAAATCTGATAAGTGTTTATTTGTGGGGTATCCTAAGGAAACGAAAGGATACTATTTCTATTATCCCACCGAGAACAAAGTAGTTGTTGCTCGGACTGGTATCTTTCTTGAAAGAGAATTTATTTCGAGAAGAACCAGTGGGAGACAAATAGAACTTAGTGAAGTTCAACCACAAGAAAACATTGAACATGATATTGAGATGGAAACAGAGCAGACACCACAAGCTGTTGTGGATGAAATGCCTGCTCAAGAGACACATGCCCAGCGTAGGTCTGTAAGAGAACACCGTGAGCCACAGAGATATGGATTTCTTGTGACTCAACAAGGTGACTTACTACCTATTGATGAGGATGAGCCGTCGTCTTATCAAGAAGCTATAATGGGCCCTGATTCTGAGAAATAGCAAGAGGCCATGAAATCTGAGATGGAATCCATGTATGCAAACCAAGTATGGACTTTGGTTGACCCGCCTGAAGGGGTAAGACCCATAGGGTGCAAATGGATTTTCAAGAAAAAGACCGACATGGATGGTAATGTACAAACCTTTAATGGTCGACTGGTTGCTAAAGGTTTCAAACAAATTCAAGGTATTGACTATGACGAAACTTTTTCACCAGTTGCCATGGTTAAATCCATTAGGATCTTACTTGCAATAGCTGCATTTCATGATTATGAAATCTGGCAGATGGATGTCAAAACAGCTTTCCTTTAATGGAAATTTACTTGAGGATGTGTACATGACACAACCTGAGGGTTTTGTCGATCCAAAGGATGCTGGAAAGATATGCAAGCTACAAGGATCCATTTATGGCTTGAAGCAAGCTTCTCGGAGTTGGAATCTTCGTTTTGATGATGCAGTCAAAGAGTTTGGTTTCATCAAATACGTAGATGAACCTTGTGTCTACAAGAAGGTCAGTGGGAGCATAATTATCTTCCTAATATTGTATGTAGATGACATGCTTCTCATTGGGAATGATATCCCTGTAAACCTTTATCCGACATAAACCCCTATGTATAGATCCGTGGTTATAGTAATCCAATTTTTTTAAATTCCGCTGCGTTGTATGCCTTTTGGATTACTTACAGTGGTATCAGAGCCGTGTACAAGGCTCATATCGGATTTATGTGGTTAAATTGTTTTAATCATATTAGGATTATTATTGCATGCTTTTAAAACTGTATAAACATATATGATATGTTAATATCGAGTTTGTGAAAATCATCGTAAAATTGTATTTGATATAATTGGCGAATAATCAAATTAATTGGCCAATGTTTCGGCCACAACCTAGCACAATTGACCCACGACTTAGCCACATGAGGGCTAGGGTTTTCGAACCTTTGGCTCGAGATGGCATAGTCGTTGTGGCTCATGTTCGTGCATGGAGGTTTCGAGACATGGATGAGTTTTGAACTCTTTGGCTCGATAATGGTTCAAGCATGCATGGATAAGTGGCTTCACCACATGAGAGCTAGGGTTTTCGAACCCTTGGCTCGAGATGGTTGAGCCACCACCGTGCATGACCTGACCATGATTCGTGGCTCAAGAATTCCGGCGTTTCGAACAAGTTGGCTCGATGAAAAAAAAAAACTCAAAGTGGTGCACGACGGCTAGGGTTTGGAACCCTAGCACCGCCGCCGCTCGGTCATGGTTCGGCCATGGGCTAGGGTTTCGAACCCTAGGCCCATAATTGGTCCAGCCATGTGTTTGGTTGGTTCGAACCATGGTGGTTCGTGGCTTAGTCGCTTAAGTTCGTGGCATGTGATGTCCCGAGCGTACGATAATTTTTCAAAATTCTATTTTACAGTTTTAATTAGAATTAAATTTTAAAATATTTAGAATTTAATTAATTAAATGTTAAAGCATGTTTTATGTGTTGTATGAGCATGGTGCATGGTTATAGCCCTTTTGACCTATTAGATAGGATTTGTGAATGTTTGTAATTTATAATACGACCTGCGAGTCGTGCCTTCTCTATTTTATTCTAAATGTAATCCCTCCCCTATGTTCCCCTCGAATGTGAATTGAGGAATTCTATATCTTGTAAATAGTGTAGTTTATTTTGTTGATGGTGATCAATGAAGATGGAGCATCAAGCCGGGATGAGGAGGCCATTCACAAATTGGAGCCAAAGGAAGGTGCTTGTGAAGTTACCTTAGGTTGACTCTTAGGATTTTCTCATTGGCTTGAGAAAATCGCTAGTAGGGGCTATAACCATGTCACGTTTAATTATGTATGTTGATGCATGATTTATCTTATGTTTTATATTGATAATTGTATTACACATATATGTAGATATGTATACAACTATATGTAGTGGACATATTTTAAATTATCAAACTAATCATGAGATCAAAAAATCCCTCTAAAATATTAAGTTTTAGATGCCTTCCAAAATTAAAAGTACTCGTCAAAAACTTCGATTGTACATATGTGGTTTGCCAAAGCAAAGCACTGTGGCAATCTTAGTAAGGCGCGAAAGGATAAAAGTGATATCCGTTATACTTTAAATTGGGTACGACTTAACTAGGTTATCTCAATAGGATGGGAACCTAGAGGCATGGGTTGGATAATAATTCATTTGATGAATTGAACAAAGCGTTGTTCGTCCAGCTATCCAAGAATTACATGTGATGTAATTGACAAAGTGTTGTCTACCTAAATAACCGAGTCTTGGGCGATTAGCCAAAGCTAACTCAAGATTAGGCGAAATATGGATCTTGGCCCACTAAAGGTTTCGAGGGTTGATATTTTTTTAAACAAAATAGTGGGAGTATCATTTAATATAAGACCATATTAAATGAGTAAATCATAAACTTATTTTGCATATTTATATTGTAGATATCCATGGCAACTAACAATACAACAAGCACATTATCACTGCGATCAGTCCTTGAGAAGGACAAATTAAATGGGACAAACTTCCTAGACTGGTATAGGAATCTGAGGATAGTCCTCAAGCAAGAAAAGAAACAATATGTCCTAGAGGAACCCTTAGCTGTTGAGGAACCTCCCCTGACGGCTACGAGAGCCGATAAGGATGCTTACAAGAAGCATCAGAATGACGCACTTGATGTTGGCTGCCTTATGCTTGCCACCATGAACTCTGAGCTTCAGAAGCAACATGAGGAAATGGAGGCGTTCGATATGATCGAACACTTAAAGCAATTGTACCAACAGCAAGCTAGACAAGAGAGGTATGACGTCTCTAAAGCGTTGTTCCAGTGCAGGATGGTAGAGGGAAGCCTAGTTGGAACTCATGTGCTCAAGATGATTGGGTACATTGAGAATCTGGAGAAGCTGGGTTTTCCATTGGACCAAGAGTTGGCCACTGATGTGATCTTGCAATCGTTGCCTGAGAGCTTCAGTCAATTTGTAGTAAATTACAATATGACTGACATGGAAAAGACTCTACCACAATTGCTTGGTATATTGAGAACATATGAAGCAAATACAAAGAAGACTAAGGCCACAAATGTTCTTATTGTGAATAAGGGCAAAGGAAAGGCCAAAGCTAAAGGCAATAAGAAAGCAAAGAAGGTCTTTGTTAAATCTAAGCCAAAGTCTTATGCACTGAAGCCAAAGGGAGGGATAGCAAAGGAAGGAAACTGTTTCCATTGCGGTGAGACCGGCCATTGGAAAAGAAACTGCAAAGTATATCTGGAGGATCTAAAGAAAGGAAGTGTGACTTCCGCTTCAGGTATTTTTGTTATAGAAGTCAATTTATCTACTTCTTCATCATGGGTATTAGATACTGGATGTGGATCTCACATTTGTGTAAATGTACAGGACATCAAAAAGAGTAGATTGTTGGCGAAAGGCGAAGTAGATCTCCGAGTTGGAAATGGAGCAAGAGTTGCTGCATTAGCTATAGGAGATTATTATTTATCTTTGCCTTCTGGTTTATCGTTGATTTTAAAAGACTGTTATTTTGTGCCATCCATTACCAAAAATATTATTTCTATTTCTTGTTTAGACAAGTGCGGATTTTCATTTACGATAAAGGACAACTGTTGTTCTATTTATTTAAATGATATGTTTTATACTAGTGCACAAATGGTGAATGGTCTTTATTTATTAAATCTTGATATGCCTATCTATAACATAAATACTAAAAGGATTAAAAATAATGATTGTAATCCGACTTATCTCTGGCATTGTCGCTTGGGCCACATAAACGAAAACCGCATATCTAAACTCATAAGGATGGAGTATTAGATTCATTTGGTTTTGAATCATATGAAACATGCGAATCTTGTTTAATGGGCAAGATGACTAAAGCCCCTTTCAAGGGACATGTTGAAAGGGCAAATGTTTTATTTGGACTAATACATAGTGATGTATGTGGACCAATAAGTACACAAGCTAGAGGTGGTTTTCAATACCTCGTTACAGTTACTGATGACCTCAGTAGATATGGGTATGTGTACCTAATGAAGCATAAGCATGAAACCTTTGAAAAGTTCAAAGATTTCAAGAATGAAGTGCAAAACCAACTTGGCAAAAGTATCAAAATCATTCGATCAGATCGAGGAGGTGAATACTTAAGCCAAGAGTTTCATGACTATCTAAAGGTGTAAGGACCCTAGTTCCTTAACGGTGAAATCAAGATATAAACAGGGCTAAATATGTATTAGAGACATCTTAGAGTTCTGGTTGTTATGTGAGCTCAATGAAATTACAGGCCAAAATAAAACTTCAACAGTTAATTAATTACATTCCCAATATGGATGTTAAGATTAACAAAAATCCTGTATTCTATCTTCTTTCAAGTCTCCTTCAGCCCACAGTTCAACCCAACCCTTAGCCCCTTTTGTCCAAAAGCGTACCTACAGGAACAACTCACCATTAGCATATATATATATCCACTTAACACAATTCAACTTAATACAATAATTAAGCGCATGCGACAAATAATAGATATGCTCCTCAATTACCACATTAGGACATTTCACTGTCGTTCCTGTTTCACAAACTTATGCACAAAATCATTAGTTCACAATATAATGATCGATAACGCGTTTCCAATTATATTCACAATATTCCACATTAATCACTAGAATTGTGACTGTTCCGGTCCCAATACAACAGCGGAATTTTAGGTCCCCTCGCTTCGACATATAGCGGCATCATATGATATCCCTTGCTTCGACAATGACAGCGTCATGTTACTTCGCTTAGACATGACAGCGACAAATATCATACTACCATCGCTTCATATGACAGCGGCAAGTACCTCCCTCGCTCGGAGATAAAGGCTACCGGAACATTCATCAATTCTACCACAATAATCAAACACAATTGATTCCAATATCATGATATAACACTATCATTTCACATATTTCATCACATATAAGGACACAATATTCACAATATACATCATCGAAGTTGTAACACGTTTTACCGTCCGATGCTCGTACGTCTCACTACGTACCTTAGTTTCAAAAGTGGAGAAGTTGTATAACTTTATCTCCTCGATGTTGTTGGCACCTGGGATGGTTCTACACAACCATACAAATCAATATTAGAAGCCAAATAATAGTCGAATACCAAAAATTCATCAAAAGAAATCATTTTTCAAAATTCCACAGCTGGCGATCGATCGCTTCGCTGAGGCGATTGATCGCCTCAAATTTTTCTTTGCGGCGATCGATCGCACCAAATATGGCGATCGATCGCCTACCCCTTGAATTGGCTACTGCCTCTCGGCGATCAGTCGCCTCATTTCAGGCGATCGATCGCCTGCCCTGCAATTTGGCTACTGCCCATAGGCGATCGGTCGCCTCTTTTCAGGCGGTCGATCGCCTCGCACAGACACGCGATTTTTCACCATTTTTGTACCAAAATTCCTTCCAATCCATACCAACACTTAAACCATCAAACCAACAACATAAAATAACAACATAAACCTTCAAAATACACCTCAAACAAACATAAATCCAACCCTCAACCAAAACAACACCAACCCACAACAAACCCATTTCAAAATCATTCAAAACCATTTCAAAACTAAACCAAACACAACAAAAATGACATGGAGGCATCCATACCTCTTGGGGACCTCAAATCTCCCAATAAACTCCACAAATCAACTTTTAGCAAGAATTTCTCTTCACCCTTAAGCTCAAAAACGAAAATGAAGAGAAAAGGAAGGGTTTGGGTGGTGGTTTGGTAAAGGTAAAGTGATTTGGTAAAGGTGGGGGTTGGGGTATAAGGGTTTGAGTTTAATTAAAATGCATTCCACAATCCCATGGTGTATAAAACACCCCAACATGATATTTTTAAAAGCATTAATCCAAAATGCACCAAAATATCAATTAAACTCAAGATTTCCAATTAATTGCTAGCCATGGCAAATAAATCATGCTAATAAAAATTATCCCAACATGCACCCTGAAATGCTCTACCAGCCCACATGACCAAGCATTTCCACATGGCAATTAATTCTAACACATAAGGTAATTACCACCATAATTAATCATATTTAAACATATGAACACAATTAATGCCTTAAACACAATTAATCATTTCGGGGACATCACAAAAGGAGTGTGGGATAGTCCCACGACTCACTCCTCCGTATACTCCACAATGGAATGGTGTATCCGAGAGGAGAAATCGAACCTTGTTGGACATGGTTATATCAATGATGAGTCATGCAGATCTTCCGATATCGTTTTAGGGACATGCTCTAGAAACAGCGATTTTCTTACTGAACCGTGTTCCATCTAAATCAGTGGAAAAGACAACATATGAGATATGGACTGGGAAGCGTCCTACTATGTCTTTTATGAAGATTTGGGTTTGTGAGGCTTTCGTTAGACGTCACGCCACTAACAAACTTGGACCCAAATCTGATAAGTGTTTATTTGTGGGGTATCCTAAGGAAACGAAAGGATACTATTTTTATTATCCCACCGAGAACAAAGTAGTTGTTGCTCGGACTGGTGTATTTCTTGAAAGAGAATTTATTTCTAGAAAAACCAGTGGGAGAAAAATAGAACTTAGTGAAGTTCAACCACAAGAAAACACTGAACCTGAGATTGAGATGGAAACAGAGCAGGCACCACAAGCTGTTGTGGAAGAAGTACCTGCTCAAGAGACACAAGCCCAGCGTAGGTCTGTAAGAGAACACCGGGAGCCACAGAGATATGGATTTCTTGTGACTCAACAAGGTGACTTACTACTTATTGATGAGGATGAGCCGTCATCTTATCAACAAGCTATAATGGGCACTGATTCTGAGAAATGGCAAGAGGCCATGAAATCTGAGATGGAATCCATGTATGCAAACCAAGTATGGACTTTGGTTGATCCACCTGAAGGGGTACGACCCATAGGGTGCAAATGGATTTTCAAGAAAAAGACCGATATGGATGGTAATGTACAAACCTATAAAGGTCGGCTGGTTGCAAAAGGATTCAAACAAATTCATGGTATTGACTATGATGAAACCTTTTCACCAGTGGCCATGGTTAAATCCATAAGGATCTTACTTGCAATAGCTGCATTTCTTGATTATGAAATCTGGCAGATGGATGTCAAAACAGCTTTCCTTAATGGAAATCTGCTCGAGGATGTGTACATGACACAACCCGAGGGTTTTGTCAATCCAAAGGATGCTGGAAAGATATGCAAGCTACAACGATCCATTTATGGATTGAAGCAAGCTTCTCGGAGTTGGAATCTTCATTTTGATGATGCAATCAAAGAGTTTGGTTTTATCAAAAACATAGATGAACCTTGTGTCTACAAGAAGGTCAGTGGGAGCGTAATCATTTTCCTAGTGTTGTATGTAGATGACATACTTCTCATTGTGAATGATATTCCTGCCTTACAATCTGTAAAGATTTGGCTAGGGAATTGCTTTTCGATGAAAGACTTGGGAAAAGCCACCTATGTATTAGGAATCAAGATCTATAGAGATAGATCGAGAAGGCTTCTTGTCCTAAGTCAAAGTACATACATAGACAAAGTGCTTAAAAGGTTTAGCATGCAAGAATCAAAGAAAGGATTCGGGCCTATGACACATGGTATATATCTCTCGAAGGAACAATGTCCTTCAACACCAGATGAGAGACAACGCATGAGTAAGATTCCATATGCGTCAGCTATTGGATCTATCATGTATGCCATGATATGTACTCGTCCCGATGTATCGTATGCTTTGAGCATGACGAACAGATATCAAGTTGATCCAGGTGAAGGTCACTGGATTGCAGTCAAGAACATCCTGAAGTACTTGAGAAGAACTAAGGATACATTCTTGATTTATGGAGGTGAGGAAGAGCTCAATGTAATAGGTTACACTGATGCAAGCTTCCAAACCGACAAAGATGATTATCGATCGCAATCTGTATATTTGTATTACCTAAATGGAGGTGCTGTGAGCTGGAAGAGTTCAAAGCAAGAAACAGTGGCCGATTCTACAACGAAAGCTGAGTATATTGCTGCCTCGGATGCAGCAAAGGAAGCTGTTTGGATTAGGAAGTTTATTTCTGAACTTGGAGTGGTGCCTAGCATTAAAGATCTGATAGAACTCTATTGTGACAACAATGGAACGATCGCATTGGCTAAGGAACCTAGATCTCACCAAAGATCCAAGCACATACTTCGGCGCTTTCATTTCATTCGAGAAATCGTTGAAAGGGGAGATGTTAAAATATGCAAAGTACCAACAGATGATAACGTATCTGACCCATTGATGAAGCCACTGTCACAGCAGAAGCATGATCGTCATACTAGATCTCTAGGCATTAGGTATATGTCTGAGTGGTCTTAGTACAAGTGGGAGATTTGTTGGGATATGCCCTAGGACAAGTCATTAGATGATTGTTTTGACATACAATGTTTATGATTTTATGAAATGGCAATTCATTATTATATATTAATTCGATTAACTGTGCAATGTGAATAAATATATATGTTAATGTCCTTAGAATAATATTGTATTATTCTTAAAGATGTCCCTAGTCAAGTATTATCATGAATAGGGATAATGATAATACGTAGAGACTAGTATGTGTTGATTGATGAACTGTTCATTGATATGAGATATCAAATCAACACATGGGTACATGTTAGAGAACGATGTACTGGACAGACCCACCATGAGAATGCTACATGGATAGTTATATGAGTGTCATAAGCATTTCTCATAGTGATAATAATGTACGTAATCCTTACGACTTGTGATCATCAGAGATCCCAACATAAGGAGTTATGTATCTTGATATTGTCAAACGTTACCCGTAACAGGGTAAACTATAACATGAGATGTGTTTGGCCCTTGATCAAGTGAGAACTAAAATGCATGGCCATGCTCGAATGAGTCGATATGAGATATCGAGCTTATTCGTTTATTCTAGTTCTACTTGGGGATCAAGAAATAAAGATTGAATATACGAGTATGACTATTCCATGACTCGTGTTCAATCTAAACACAAAGGACAAAGGGATTAAGTTACATGGCTAATATTATCACAAGTTCTAAAGGTTATGTCGAGTCATTGACATTCTTGTAATTTGGGTAGCATTGATGTGTTGCTAGATACCGCTCAATGCTTGCGACGTAAAATGAGATTTTATGTCACTACCAACATTACAAGATCCTATCGGGTTGCACAAAAGATTAAATCGATAAGGGAAATTAAATTCATTGGATGAATTAATTAATTAAGAAGAGTCTTAATTAAAAGACTATAAGGATTTAATTAAATCATGGGTTTGGGCCCATGAGGCTTTAAGAAAGCCTTAAACCTTAATTAAATCTTATAATATAAATACAAGTTATGATTAATTGTTTAGAACACAATTCATATCATTCCAACCTACAAAAAAGGCACACGGCCGCCTCATAGAATCTCGAAGTTGCTCTCGGTTTTTGCTTGATAACCGAAGAGAGACTTGGTGAATTCCGGCAATTATTCGATTGTGAATCGAGTGTGATTCGTGTATTGGTTTAAGAACAAATCTAGCACTTTGTTATCAAACTATCCCTTCCCGATTTGATCGTGTGGATACCGTTGAGGCAAAACTTGGTAAGTTTTGCTGGTGACTCGAAGGAGGCGTTGGACGTGGTGCTGCTCCATGGAATCTGCTCAAACACGCTACAAGGGTGAGACTTTTGTAAACCTTTATCCGATATGAACCCCTATGTATAGATCCACGGTTATAGTAATCCAATTTTTTTAATTCCGCTGCGTTGTATGCCTTTTGGATTACTTACAATCCGTGCCTTACAATCTGTAAAGATTTGGCTAGGGAATTGCTTTTCTATGAAAGACTGGGTGAAGCACCTATGTATTAGGTATCAAGATCTGTAGAGATAGATCAAGAAGATTACTTGGCCTAAGTACATACATAGACAAAGTGCTAAAACGGTTTAGCATGCAAGAATCAAAAGAAAGGATTCGTGCCTATGACACATGGGATACATCTCTCGAAGGATCAGTGTCCTTCAACACCAGATGAGAGACAACGCATGAGTAAGATTCCATATGCGTCAGCTATTGGATCTATCATGTATGCCATGATATGTAATCGTCCCGATGTCTCGCATGCCCTGAGCATGACGAGCAGATATCAGGTTGATCCAGGTGAATGTCATTGGATTGCTGTCAAGAATATCCTGAAGTACTTGAGAAGAACTAAGGATACATTCTTGATTTATGGAGGTGAGGAATAGCTCAATGTAATAGGTTTTACTGATGCAAGCTTCCAAACCGACAAAGATGATTTTCGATCGCAATCAGGATATGTGTTTTGCCTAAATGGAGGTGTTGTGAGCTGGAAGAGTTCAAAGCAAGAGACAGTAGCCGATTCTACAACTGAAGCTGAATACATTGCTGCCTCAGATGCAGCAAAGGAAGCTGTTTGGATCAAGAAGTTCATTTCTGAACTTGGGGTGATGCCTAACATACTAGATCCGATTGAACTCTATTGTGACAACAATGGAGCCATCGCATTGGCTAAGGAACCTAGATCTCACCAAAGATCCAAGCACATACTTCGACACTTTCATTTCATTCGAGAAATCGTTGAAAGAGGAGATGTAAAAATATGCAAAGTACCAACCGGTGATTATGTATCTGACGCACTGACGAAGCCACTATCACATCAGAAGCATGATCGTCACACTAGATCTCTAGGCATTTAGTATATGTCTGATTGGTCTTAGTGCAAGTGGGAGATTTGTTGGGATATGCTCTAAGACAACTCATTAGATGATTGTTTATGACATACAATGTATTATGGTTTTATTAATGGCAATTCATTATTATATATTATTCGAGTATCTGTGTAATATGAATTAATATATAAGTTAAGGTCCTTAGAATAATATTGTATTGTTCTTAAAGATTGTCCCTAGTCAAGTATTATCATGAATCGGGATAATGATAATGCATTGAGACTAGTATGTTTTGATTGATGAATTGTTCATAGATATGAGATATCAAATCAACACATGGGTGCATGTTAGAAGAACGATGTACTGGACAGACCCACCATGAGAATGCTACATGGATAGTTATATGAACGTCATAAGCAATTCTCATAGTGATAATAATGTATGTAATCCTTACGACTTGAGATCACCAGAGATCCCAACATAAGGAGTCATGTATCTTGATATCGTCAAACATTACCTGTAACAGGGTAAACTATAAAGACAAACATTGGATACACCACGAATTATGTAGAGGGATGTTGAGTGATCAAGAAAGGATTTGTCCCTCCTATATAACAGGAGTAGTGTTTGGGCCCTTGATCAAGTAAGACTAAAATGCATGGCCATGCTCGAATGAGTCGATATGCGATATCGAGCTTATTCGTTTATTCTAGTTCTACTTGGGGATCAAGAAACAAAAGATTGAATATACGAGTATGACTATTCCATGACTCATGTTCAATCTAAACACATTGGACAAAGGGATTAAGTTACATGGTTAATATTATCACAGTCCGTAGGTTATGTTGAGTCAATGACATTCTTGTAATTTGGGTAGCCTTGATGTGTTGCTAGATACCGCTCATTGCTTGTGACATAAAATTAGATTTTATGTCACTGCCAACATTGCAAGATCCTATCGGGTCGCACAAAAGATTAAATCAATAAATGGAGATAAAATTCATTGGATGAATTAATTAATTAATAAGAGTCTTAATTATAAACATTAGATATATGGATTTAATTAAGAGATTGGGTATGGGCCAATAAGGCTTTTGGAAAGCCTTTTAATTAAATCTAATATAAGTTCTAATATGCCAACAAGGTTTAATTAATTAAGAGTTAATTATTGAAAAACCTAATAGCCACCATCCAAAGCTCTCGGCTGCCGCCTCTTGCTCTCAACCTCACGGCCGCCGCCCTCGTGAATAGTGGAGTTGAACGGCCGTCGTCGATCGGTTTTGAACCGTGAGTTTTGTTTCGGTTTAAGAACGACTCTAGCAACTTGTTCTTGAACACCCTTTTCGATTTGATCGTGTGGATACCGTAGAGACAAAGGTGCAAATCTTTGTTCGTGACTCGTGGTCTTGCAACGAGGATTCTGCTACAAACACGATACAAGGGTATATTTCTTATCAATCTCGATATGATTACTTTGTATAGGTCCATGGTAGGAATCCATATTTTATTTTCCGTTGCGTATTGCTTGATTGGATTCCTAACACATCTCAAACTCAAACCAAAGCTCACGCCTCCAAATCTCACTACCAACACGATTTCAAGGTTCAACAAGTCAATGAGAATAAAATCTCGAACCTTGACTCCAATAATTTCAACAACGGATAATAATCCCCTAAAATCTTGATTCGGTAATTATCATCATTACCACAATTAATCTCCGGATATCACACTTTGAAGACTTGGTTGCATGGTGTAGGCAAAGATGGGTACATTAATTGCAAGTGTATTATGCATACCAAACAACACCTAGAACTGCTATAGGATAAACTAGTTTTAGTATGGTATATGGATCAGAGGCAGTATTGCCGGAAGAATAGGCATGACCTCAGCCTGAGTACAAGCCTATGATAAGACCAATGGTGATAAGCGAGCTCTAGATCTGGATTTAATTTAAGAAAAAAGAGAGCACTACAATCGAAGAGTCAAACAACGGGATTTCAGGTTGGAGATTTAGTTCTGAAAAAGATACAACCAGCATGGGAGGTTAACCCACATGGGAGTGCCCATACAAAATCATCCAAAAGCTTAATACTTATTGCCTAGAAAATAATGTTGGTCGACCTTTAATTTGACCATGGAATGTTTTTCATCTGAGAAAATATGATGCATAAATAACATATATGTTGCAATAGATTATCTTTTATGAGATGAAAACTTTTGCGTTTCTCCACTCAAAAAAAAATTATATTACTATGTTATATATGTTGGTGATTGATCTATGTGATCATGCACATGTCTCATCAACTGAAATACAAAGTGCATTTGTTATTGAATGATATATGTAATGTTTTGTTCCTTTGTATTATCTATGAGAGATCGGTCCTAGGTAACCTCCCTGACCCGATGAGAGATTTCCTAGAGTTATGAGAGCAATGAGAGATTGGTCCTAGGTAACATCCCAGACACGATGAGAGATTTCTGAGAGTTGAGAGCAACGAGAGATCGGTCCGAGGCAACATCCCGGACCCGATGAGAGATTTCTGAGAGTTATGAGTTTCGTTCTTCTGGTTCTTGACGATTTGTTTTCCCATTTAGTTATGGTTTGAATAGATTTTACATATATTAATTTTTTAAAATTTTAATGATTATAAACAAAAATAATGGTAAAATTCATAAAATAAATAAATTAATTATTCTAATAATTACATTACAAAAAATCATGGTCGTGTCTAGGTGTGTTCATCGGTTCGGTTAACCGACAGAACCGAGAAAGTTCGGCATAAACCTAACCAAACTGAAAAAATTTTGTTCGTTTTTGGTTTTAAAAATAATCATTTTTTTTGGTTACAGGGTTCAGTTAATCGAACGGAACCGAAAACCAAAATGTTTTTTTTATAAATTATGGTTATGTTACGGTAGTTGTTGGAATTTCCAATTTCAAATATTTTTCCATCAGCATGCTCTTCATCATTGTCATTACTTTTGGCATCTTCAAAGTCGTTGGAATTTCCAATTTCAGCTAAGCCATTTTTATCTGAGGCTAAAAATGTAAGACCCCGTTATTTAAACAAGATTCTAAGGTGCAATTAAGAGAACAAATCATTCATAATCAGAGTATTTGGCTGTGTTGATAATCCTGAGCTTAAGAGATTACAGTATCAAAAGTTCAAAAATGAATTATACATATTCCTTACAAAAGGGTACTAAACTATAGATTTACTCTACACTCTATAGAAACTATACAAAAAGAATTTCTGTTCTGCTAATTCTGTAGCACTCCTTACAGCTCAGCGTATCAACCCCAACCCTGGTTCTCCATGTCAAAAGCACCTACAAAGACAACCCCCAACACATGAGCACATCATAGTTCATATCAATCATAATATGAATGTAAAGCATAAATGCATAAATCATAGGCATAGGATACTTCCTGAATTTCCAATGCATTTAAAACTCCCATTTTGGTTGTCCCTGTACCATAACTCATAATCAAATCAATATATGATAGTATGGCTTCTTTAAATAATGTCATGACATAACTTCACTTCTTAAATTTTTACTTCAACCCTTAGTCAGTTTATCATCAGTGTATTTTAATGCCCCTCGCTTCATAACTTTAGAACAAGCGGAACTCCCCTCCCTCGCTTCTTCATACAAGCGGTATTTCTATCCTCGCTTCGTATGGTAAACCTTGCCTCCATGTGCAAGCTGTCCTCCCCTCCCTCACTTCACATTTTTAGTGGTATAATAGCGGTAAGCATTAAAATCATCAATGTGATAACCGTGACTCGTGGAATACACACCCAATGTTCCACATCATACATATGCAACAACAATGCATAACAACATGTATCGTACTCATAATGCACAAACTTGCATTCATCGCATGTCAAATAATAAACATATAATACATGATACCGTTGGGTGCCCCGTACGTCGCTTACGTACCTTTCCAAAATATCTTCAGTTGCAGGGCTCTATCCCCTGCGTTGTGTGGCTACTTGTGATGGCTCTACACAAGTGTACAACACAATATTAGATGCCAATAATAGCCCAATACCAAAAATCCTACAATAAAAATTTAAAACACCACATTTGGCTTCTCGCGATCGATCGTCAATAAGCCCCAATCGATCGCGAGATGCTACTGCCTCAACATTCAAAATTCTGTCTTCGCCGATCGATCGCTCAAGTTGTGCCGATCGATCGCGGCATCGCCGATCGATCGCGCCAAACTCACGATCGATCGTCAATAGCCACTGCCTCGCACTCTGGCGCTCGCGATCGATCGGGAAAACGCGCCGATCGATCGCCAATACCTGCAAATCGCAGACAGAAGACATTTTCCAGCACCTATTTTCAAGCCATCAAATCTAGCATATAAGACATACAACATGCCCAAACAAACATGCTAGGAACTACAGTATACTACCATGAATGTATTCAAAATGAAGTTCTTCCCAAACTTAAACCCACATGCATCAAAATCGCCCAACTACATCAGTACTCACCCAAGCTTT
Source organism: Haberlea rhodopensis (assembly GCA_907163345.1). Taxonomy (NCBI): domain Eukaryota; kingdom Viridiplantae; phylum Streptophyta; class Magnoliopsida; order Lamiales; family Gesneriaceae; genus Haberlea; species Haberlea rhodopensis. The sequence goes on along the minus strand of CAJQUN010000273.1, from coordinate 381,076 downwards.
CTGAAAACAGGGTATCATAAGCAGATTTTCGAGCACCACTTTTCATACCAACAAATCCACCCAATTAAACATGCATCATGCTCAAGTAAACATGCTAGAAGCTTCATAAAAACACCATGAATGTACTTAAATCGAAGGTTTAACAAAACCTAAGCTACCATGCCATTAAAACATCATAATCAAACCCAAACTTAACCAAAATTTACCCAAAGCAAGATATGGTTCCTCACCCTCTTTTGCTCCAATTTTTGGCAAGGTTCCAAGCAATAAAATGGCAGATCTCCTCCTCCTTCTTGCTTAGCAAATGCTGGACGGTTTTTTTGGGTGAAATTGGGGAGAGTTTGGAGTGATGGAGATTGAGTGATTGGGAGGGCAAGTGGGGGGTATGGGCAGCCAGCAGCTGCTGAAATGGGTATTGGTTGAGGGGGGTGGTTGGGTGGTGGCTGGTGTGATGTGTTATGTTTTGGTCCCGGTATTTAGCACGATGTATTAAAATATCATCACATGATATTTTATAGTATTTACTCAATAAAATACTTCAATTCCAATTAAACATGCTTCACCAAAACAAACAACACCCACCCCAAATAATCATGCCTTAACCCAAATTCCCAACATATATCACATGCACCCTGAAATGCATTTCCCCAATATAAATAAATCAACTCCATAATTTAACACCATAATCCTCATAACATAATTAATGTTTAAAAGCACATAATCATTTCGGGGATATCACAATACTCCCCTACTTATAAGATTTCATCCTCGAAATCAGCATGCACTTACCCAAAACAAAATAAAACATAAATCACTTACCGGAAAACAGTTCTGGATAGTGCTGCACCATGTGTCGCTCCGTCTCCCACGTGGCCTCCTCGACACCCCTACGCTCCCACTGAACTTTGACCATAGGTATAACTTTGTTTCGTAGCCTGCGATCTGCCCGATCCAGAATCCCGATAGGTCGCTCTACATAGGAAACATCAGACTCTATCTAAACCTCAGAAGGTTGCAGCACGTGAGAAGGGTCTGGCTCGTACTTCCGCAACATAGATACATGAAACACGTCGTGTATGCCAGACAGAGAGGGCGGTAAAGCCAACCGGTATGCCAGAGTACCAATACGCTGTAAGATCTCGTACGGCCCAACATATCTCGGGGATAACCTCCCCCGCATCCCAAAACGTACTACACCTCTAAAAGGTGAGATCTTCAAAAAGACCCTGTCGCCCAACTGAAACTCTAACAGCCGACGCCGTTGATTAGCATACGCTGCCTGCCTGTCCTGGGCTGCTTTCATTTTCCTTCTGATCAGCTTTACTGTGATGCTCGGAATATTTGATAATTATTCTTTTGATCTAGTTTTGGTATTTAAATAACATTTAAGGATTTAAATTGTTGGGCATCATATTTTGAACCCTGGTCGGATAAATAATTCTTGGTTAAGTTTATAGTACTAATTAAATTCAAATAGATTCTCAAATTCTCGAGAATGTGATTTTAGTCCGAAATTTGAAATAAATAATTTTGGGTTGAACTTGGGGTGTAAATTAAATTCATTGGGATTCTTACAATTATTGAGATTTAAATTAATGTAGTTATTGTTGGTGGGAGTATTTTAATTGAATGGTGTATATTTAATCTAGGGCTTGACCCTAACACACAGTTTCACCACCACACTCACAAAAAAATCACCCAATCTCACCATTCACGATGTCGCTCTTCGCTTGCTGGGAGGGGGTATTTCACCTTTGTTTCAACCTCGATTTCTGGTGCAAAATCGTGTGTTGAGATGCTTTTCGATGCCTTGGTCAGTTATTTCTCCTTAGCTTCGATTTTTACCGATTGTTGAAGCATCTTGGTTCGATTTTGTTTTAGAAAAAGGGGTTGCTGCTATGTTTTCTTTTGCCCAGCAGGTTGTTCATCTTATTGTTGATTATTATATGGATGATTGTGGCTAAGATAGTGTTTGTGTGTGCTGAACGTGAGGCAGATTGTGTGTGTGTGTGTTGTGAGCTGTGTGTGTGTGTCGAGTTCTGCATTGTGTGCGTGTGTGTGTGTGTGTGTCCGAGTTCTGCATTGTATTAGTGTGTACATATGTGTTGTGTATACGTATATGTATGTGTTCCAGTATGTATAGGGGTGGGAGTGTGCTGTATATACGTATAGGTACGTGTATTTCAGCGCATGAGTGATGAATGACGCGTGTGAAATGTGTTATCTTTGGAAGCATACTAAATGTGGGAATAAATGGTTTAGATACATGGTAGTGTAAGTTATGACATGGAATAAGATTGTGGTGATGTGTATGCTTGAATGGGCATTATGAGTTTAGATTGAAATTCAATGCATGTTTAATTTGTTTAAGTTGAATTCAAACAAATAAATGACTTTATGTTGGGATTAAGAGAATTAGATTTAAAAGGGTAGAATCTCGTATCTGCATGGATCCTTTCTTTCATGTCTTGGTTTGAATCACCTCGGTGTGGGTTTGAATGTTTGGAACATGTTAATTGACTTAATTGGATTGTTTTAGTTAGACACTAGTTGGATGTTATTATGCATACTGTAAGTAATCCAACAAGCATAGCAACGCAGCGGAATAAAAAATTTGGATTACTAATACACCGGATCTATACGAAGGTTATCATATCGGATTAGGGATTACAAAAGTCCCACCCTTGTCGCGTGTTTGAGCAGATTCCACGAAGCACTACGTCCAACGAATTCCGAGTCACGAGCAACACCTCCAAGGTCTTGCCTCTACGGTATCCACACGATTAATCGAACAAGGGACGTTCAAGAACAAGTTGCTAGACTTATTCTTGAACCAAAACCAAACTCCCGGTTCAAAACCGATTAACGGTAACCAATCAACAACCAAACGAATCGACGGCGGCCGTGAAGAAAAGCTACGGCCGTGAAGATCTGTTGGGAAAACGATTTCTAAGTTTTGGTGATTACAAACACCTACCGGATGCTAGAGTCCTACCGGATGTCAAAGACCAACTGGATAAAGACTCCTACCGGATGTCAAAGACCAACTGGATAAAGACTCCTACCGGATGTCAAAGACCAACTGGATAAAGACTCCTACCGGATGATAAACACCTACCGGATGAAAACACCTACCGGATGAAGACATCTACCGGATGAAGACACCTACCGGGTGATAGACATCAACTGGACAAGACATCAAACTGGATGGCTACCAACTGGATAGACATCAACTGGACAAGACAAACTGGATGGCTACCAACTGGATAGACATCAACTGGACAAGACAAACTGGATGGCTACCAACTGGATAGACACCAACTGGACAAGACAAACTGGATGGCTACAACTGGATAGACACCAACTGGACAGACATCTACTGGACAACTATCAACCGGATAGCCCCACTGAACAAAGACATCAACTGGTCATAACAGGATGAACGACCAGTTGAACAAAGAAAACCAGCAGATGTCTAAACTTCCAGTAAGAGCACAAAGCAACGAGACAAAATAAGTACAACATTCTCTGACAAAGGTACAACAGAGCGGCGCACCCTGCTATATCTCCGCCACCATTACCGTCAGAGTGAAAAGAGCCGTTGCTTAACAAAATAGGAAAGAAGACAATATGAATTTGGAAAGCTAATCTCTTCCATATACAGAAAAGCTACCGTTGGACAACCAAACCTATAAATACGTCCAAGCAGAGAATGAAGAAGTGCTGAGCGATTTTCAACAAAGAGATATACTTCAAAGCAAACAACAAAATCATATTACTGATATTCCAAACGTTCAGCAAAGAGCAGACAAACAGCAAAACTGAATCTGTGATAGATTATTTCCAATTGAAGTCTGCTGCTTAAAAACACTCGAAGCTAGAAAGTTTATTCTGTAAAGAGTGTTATAGAATCTCTTGTAATCAAAAGTTAAGAAGATTGTGATTGCTAGGAGTTTAGGCCAAGTGTGTTAGTGCCTAAGAAGGTTGTATACTGTAAAGTGTAAACCAAGTCTTCTAGTGAATTCTTCCTGCAAAGGAAGAAGGGGAGACGTAGAAGCGTTGTGCTTCGAACTTCCAGAAACAACTCTTATGTTATTTGTTTATTGCTTTATTACCTCAGTTTTTATTCCTCACAAGTTCAGTAGACGTCTTCCGCACTATAATAAGTGTCTGCTGACTTGCCTGATATTGAGAAGTAACTGTAATACTTAACAGTTTACAGTTAACCAGAAAAAGAAATCGAGTTTGAATCTAGTGTTTATTCAACCCCCCCCCCCCCCCCCCCCCTTCTAAACACTACCCTGATCCTAACAAGTGTTATCAGAGCTTAGGTCTTCTCAATCTTGAGAAATTACCAATTGCCAAAAACTGATGGCCTCATTCAGCAAGATTACAATGTTCAAGAAAGACGAATATGATGACTGGAGAATCCGTATGCAAAGACATCTAAGTGCTCAAGATGATGATATGTGGTATGTAATCACTGAAGGACCTATGAAGGTCATGAAAATCAATACAGCTGCTTCTCTCACAAGTGGTGATCCACAAATGGTAGAAAAGGAAAGATCTCAATGGTCAAACGAAGAAAAGAAAAAGGCAAATCTGGACAACGTTGCTAAGGACATTCTGTTCAAAACTTTGGACAAAAATATGTTCAACAAAATAAAAATGTGCTCAACAGCCAAAGAAATCTGGGAGAAGATTGCCCAACTCTGTGAAGGAATTGATCAAACCAAAGAAAACAAGCTTACTGTGGCTTTACAGAAGTTTGAGCATATCAAGATGATGAATGGAGAAACTCTCAACGAGTATGATGAAAGAGTAACTGGAATAATTAATGAACTCAGCAGTCTGGGTAAGGAGTTACCCAACAGAGAAGTCACTCTCAAAGTAATGAGAGGTCTCCCAAGAGAATGGGATGTCAAGACCATTGCTATGAGAGAATCGAAGGACATCAACAAGATAGATCTACATGATCTGTTTGCTGATTTAAAAGCCTATGAATTCGAATTAGGCATTTGGGTTGAAGATGAACCAAATACTAGTCAACCAACCAAAGCTCGCACTGCATCAGAGTCTCTGCCTACTTCTACAGAGATGACTCCAGAAAAGATGTGTAATGATGCTATGGCAATGTTTGTAAAGAAATTTGGGAAATTCATGAAGAAGAACCAGAGATCTTATCAATCATATCCTCGAAGGCAGAGTTCCAAAGGAAATTCAGAAGAAGAAGAGCGAGTATGCTTCAACTGCCTCAAACCAGGGCACTTCATTGTGGACTTTCCAAAACCTAAAAAAGATGATCACAAAAGAGGATCCAAGGATCACAGAAAATCCAAGGAAACTAGAAGATCATCCAAAGGGACAGAGATCAAAACGTTTTGATGGCAGAAGAAAGCAAGAGCAAGTGGGCTGATTCTGAATCAGAATCAGAGGAATCAACCAGCTCCTCCAGCGAAAGTGAAGACGAGGAAGTCCACTGCTTAATGGCAAATGATGAAATTGAGGTACACGAGTCTAACCTATCTGAATTCACACATAGTGAACTTACCAATGCTTTGCAGGACATGATAAATGAGTATCGGACGCTATATGAATCTTTTGAAAACTATAAGACTGAGCACTCAATCCAAATTGAAACGCATAAAAACAAACCTGATTGTGAACAATCGAGGGAGTTGAACTGCTTAAGGGAAACAGCCAGTCTCCTAGTGAAAGAAAGAGATGAAGCCAAGTATGCCTACCAGAAACTTAGCAAACTGGTTAGCACTTGGAATGCGTCCACTACCTGAAAAGATGAAATGTTTGAATCTATAAGGCTTGCTGGTGATTTAACCGGCATAGGCTATAATAGTAATGAAAGCAGTTCATCAGGTAATAAACCTCAACTGTGTATAACAAAAAGCAAGGTTCAATCAATGAACTTTGTAAGATCTAGCACACTATATGACCCTTATGAACTGGTTAAAGAACCTGTTAAAGCAACACTCATTAAGGAACAGGCACAGCACAGGGGTATCGGTTATGTAGAACCACTCAAAGAGGCTAAACCGTGGCAAAATTTCAGAAATGAACTTAAACCCACTGGTCGAGCAGCTAGAGAGGTTAAACCCAACTGGTACTACAACTGTAAGCCTGTCCAGAAGAGGTATATGCTCAATAACAGGAACTACAAACCAAAAGCACATGCATACACATATTATCACACTTCACAGTCAAGATCATCACCATCATTTATAAATGCACACACATTTCAGAACACACACCGACCTTGTAAGTAATCCAAGAGCATACAACGCAACGGAATAAAATTTTTAGGATTACTAACACCGGATCTATACATAGGGATTCATATCGGATTAGAGAATACATAAGAGTCTTACCCTTGTAGCGTGTTTGAAGCAGAGTCCACGGAGCAGCACCACGTCCTACGCCTTCTCCGAGTCATTAGCAAAACTCAATGAGTTTTGCCTCAACGGTATCCACACGATCAAATCAGGTGAAGGGATGGTTTAATAACAAGTTGCTAGACAAGTTATTAAACCAATACACGAAGCAAACTCGATTCACAATCGAAAGAATGGCCGGAATCCACCACAACACCCTTCGACTATCAAGCAAGCCGAGAGCAATTGGAGGAGGCGGCCGAATGCTTCTTCTTGTGTAGGTTTTGTGTTATGAAAATTGTCTTGCAATTAAAACCTTGTAATCATCTTTTATATAATTAATTAAAGGCTTTCATAAAGCCTCATGGGCTTAAGCCCATGATTTAATTAATCATCATGATTATTAATTAAGACTCCTCTTAATTATTTAGTTCATCACATGAATTTAATTTCCCTTCTCGATTTAATCTTTTGTGCGACCCGATAGGATCTCGTAATGTTGGCAGTGACATAAAATCTCATTTTATGTCGCAAGCATTGAGCGGTATCTAGCAACACATCGATGCTACCCAAATTACAAGAATGTCAATGACTCGACATAACCTTTAGAACTTGTGATAATATTAATCATGTAGCTTAATCCCTTTGTCCTTTGTGTTTAGATTGAACACGAGTCATGGAATAGTCATACTCGTATATCCAATCTTTATTTCTTGATCCCCAAGTAGAACTAGAATAAACGAATAAGCTCGATATCTCATATCGACTCATTCGAGCATGGCCATGCATTTTAGTTCTCACTTGATCAAGGGCCAAAACACATCTCCTGTTATATAGGAGGGACAAATCCTATCTCGATCAGTCAACATCCCTCTACATAATTCGTAGTGTATCCAATAGTCGCCTTTATAGATTACCCTGTTACGGGTAACGTTTGACGATATCAAGATACATAACTCCTTATGTTGGGATCTCTGATGATCACAAGTCGTAAGGATTACATACATTATTATCACTATGAGAATTGCATATGACGATCATATAACTATCCATGTTGCATTCTCATGGTGGGTCTGTCCAGTACATCGTTCTCTAACATGTACCCATATGTTGATTTGATATCTCATATCAATGAACAATTCATCGATCAACATATACTAGTCTCTACGTATTATCATTATCCCTATTAATGATAATACTTGACTAGGGACATCTTTAAGAATAATACAATATTATTCTAAGGACATTAACATATATATTAATTCACAATGCACAGTTAAAAGAATAATATATAATAATGAATTGCCATTCATAAATCCATAAACATTGTATGTCTTAAACAATCATCTAATGACTTGTCTTAGGGCATATCCCACCAAATCTCCCACTTGCACTAAGACCACTCAGACATATACCTAATGCCTATAGATCTAGTATGACGATCATGCTTCTGCTGTGACAGCGGCTTCGTCAATGGGTCAGATACATTATCATCTGTTGGTACTTTGCATATTTTAACATCTCCCCTTTCAACGATTTCTCGAATGAAATGGAAACGCCTAAGTATGTGCTTGGATCTTTGATGAGATCTTGGTTCCTTAGCCAATGCGATCGCTCCATTGTTGTCACAATAGAGTTCTATCGGATCTTTAATGCTAGGCACCACTCCAAGTTCAGAAATGAACTTCCTCATCCAAACAGCTTCCTTTGCTGCATCCGAGGCAGCAATATACTCAGCTTCCGTTGTAGAATCGGCTACTGTTTCTTGCTTTGAACTCTTCCAGCTCACAGCACCTCCATTCAGGCAATACACATATCCAGATTGCGATCGAAAATCATCTTTGTCGGTTTGGAAGCTTGAATCAGTGTAACCCATTACATTGAGCTCTTCCTCACCTCCATAAATCAAGAATGTATCCTTAGTCCTTCTCAAGTACTTTAGGATATTCTTGACAGCAATCCAGTGACCTTCACCTGGATCAACTTGATATCTGCTCGTCATGCTCAAAGCATACGATACATCGGGACGAGTACATATCATGGCATACATGATAGATCCAATAGCTGACGCGTATGGAATCTTACTCATGCGTTGTCTCTCATCTGGTGTTGAAGGACACTGTTCCTTCGAGAGATAAATACCATGTGTCATAGGCACGAATCCTTTCTTGGATTCTTGCATGCTAAACCTTTTAAGCACCTTGTCTATGTATGTACTTTGACTTAGACCAAGAAGCCTTCTCGATCTATCTCTATAGATCTTGATTCCTAATACATAGGTGGCTTCTCCTAAGTCTTTCATCGAAAAGCAGTTCCCTAGCCAAATCTTTACAGATTGCAAGGCAGGGATATCATTTCCAATAAGAAGTATGTCATCTACATACAACACTAGGAAAATGATTACGCTCCCACTGACCTTCTTGTAGACACAAGGTTCATCTTCATTTTTGATAAAACCAAACTCTTTGATTGCATCATCAAAACGAAGATTCCAACTCCGAGAAGCTTGCTTCAATCCATAAATGGATCGTTGTAGCTTGCATATCTTTCCAGCATCCTTTGGATCGACAAAACCCTCGGGCTGTGTCATGTACACATCCTCGAGCAGATTTCCATTAAGGAAAGCTGTTTTGACATCCATCTGCCAGATTTCATAATCATGAAATGCAGCTATTGCAAGTAAGATCCTTATGGATTTAACCATGGCCACTGGTGAAAAGGTTTCATCATAGTCAATACCATGAATTTGTTTGAATCCTTTTGCAACCAGCCGACCTTTATAGGTTTGTACGTTACCATCCATGTCGGTCTTTTTCTTGAAAATCCATTTGCACCCTATGGGTCGTACCCCTTCAGGTGGATCAACCAAAGTCCATACTTGGTTTGCATACATGGATTCCATCTCAGATTTCATGGCCTCTTGCCATTTCTCAGAATCATTGCCCATTATAGCTTGTTGATAAGATGACGGCTCATCCTCATCAATAAGTAGTAAGTCACCTTGTTGAGTCACAAGAAATCCATATCTCTGTGGCTCCCGGTGTTCTCTTACAGACCTACGCTGGGCTTGTGTCTCTTGAGCAGGTACTTCTTCCACAACAGTTTGTGGTGCCTGCTCTGTTTCCATCTCAATCTCAGGTTCAGTGTTTTCTTGTGGTTGAACTTCACTAAGTTCTATTTTTCTCCCACTGGTTTTTCTAGAGATAAATTCTCTTTCAAGAAATACACCAGTCCGAGCAACAACTAATTTGTTCTCGGTGGGATAGTAGAAATAGTATCCTTTCATTTCCTTAGGATACCCCACAAATAAATACTTATCAGATTTGGGTCCAAGTTTGTTAGTGGCGTGACGTCTAACGAAAGCCTCACAACCCCAAATCTTTATAAAAGACATACTAGGACGCTTCCCAGTCCATATCTCATATGGTGTCTTTTCCACTGATTTAGATGGAACACGGTTCAGTAAGAAAATCGCTGTTTCTAGAGCGTGTCCCCAAAACGATATCGGAAGATCTGCATGACTCATCATTGATCTAACCATGTCTAACAAGGTTCGATTTCTCCTCTCGGATACACCATTCCATTGTGGAGTATACGGAGGAGTGAGTTGTGGGACTATCCCACACTCCTTTAGATAGTCATGAAACTCTTGGCTTAAGTATTCTCCTCCTCGATCTGATCGAAGGATTTTGATAATCTTGCCAAGTTGGTTTTGTACTTCATTCTTGAAATCTTTGAACTTTTCAAAGGTTTCATGTTTATGTTTCATTAGGTACACATACCCATATCTACTGAGGTCATCAGTAAATGTAACGAAGTATTGAAAACCACCTCTAGCTTGTGTACTTATTGGTCCACATACATCACTATGTATTAGTCCCAATAAAACATTTGCCCTTTCAACATGTCCCTTGAAAGGGGCTTTAGTCATCTTGCCCATTAAACAAGATTCGCATGTTTCATATGATTCAAAATCAAATGAATCTAATATTCCATCCTTATGAAGTTTAGATATGCGGTTCTCGTTTATGTGGCCCAAGCGACAATGCCAGAGATAAGTCGGATTACAATCATTATTTTTAATCCTTTTAGTATTTATGTTATAGATAGGCATATCAAGATTCAATACATAAAGACCATTCACCATTTGTGCACTAGCATAAAACATATCATTTAAATAAATAGAACAACAATTGTCCTTTATTATAAATGAAAAACCATACTTGTCTAAACAAGAAATAGAAATAATGTTTTTAGTAATTGAAGGCACAAAATAACAGTCTTTTAAAATCAGTGATAAACCAGAAGGTAAAGCTAAATGATAATCTCCTATAGCTAATGCAGCAACTCTTGCTCCATTTCCAACTCGGAGATCAACTTCACCTTTCGCCAATGTCCTACTCCTTTTGAGATCCTGCACATTTACACAAATGTGAGATCCACATCCAGTATCTAATACCCATGATGAAGAAGTAGATAAATTGACTTCTATAACAAAAATACCTGAAGCGGAAGTCACACTTCCTTTCTTTAGATCCTCCAGATATATTTTGCAGTTTCTTTTCCAATGGCCGGTCTCACCGCAATGGAAACAGTTCCCTTCCTTTGCTATCCCTCCATTTGGCTTTAGTGCAGAAGACTTTGGCTTAGATTTAGCAAAGACCTTCTTTACTTTCTTGTTGCCTTTAGCTTTGGCCCTTCCTTTGCCCTTATTCACAATAAGGACATTTGTGGCCTTAGTCTTCTTAGTATTTGCTTCATATGTTCTCAACATACCAAGCAACTGTGGTAGAGTCTTTTCCATGTCAGTCATATTGTAATTTACTACAAATTGACTGAAGCTCTCAGGCAACGATTGCAAGATCACATCGGTGGCCAACTCTTGGTCCAATGGAAAACCCAGCTTGTCCAGATTCTCAATGTACCCAATCATCTTGAGCACATGAGTTCCAACTAAGTTTCCTTCTACCATCCTGCATTGGAATAACGCTTTAGAGACGTCACACCTCTCTTGTCTAGCTTGCTGTTGGTACAACTTCTTTAAGTGTTCGATCATATCGAACGCCTCCATTTCCTCATGTTGCTTCTGAAGCTCAGAGTTCATGGTGGCAAGCATGAGGCACCCAACATCAAGTGCGTCACTCTGATGCTTCTTGTAAGCATCTTTTTCGGTTCTTGTAGCCGTTAGGGGAGGTTCCTCAGCGGGCAAGGGTTCCTCTAGGACATATTGTTTCTTTTCTTGTTTGAGGACTATCCTCAAGTTCCTATGCCAGTCTAGGAAATTCGTCCCATTTAGTTTGTCCTTCTCAAGGACCGATCGCAGTGATAAAGTGCTAGTAACGTTGTTAGTTGCCATGGATATCTACAATATAAATATGCAAAATAAGTTTATGATTTAAATCATTTAACATGGTCTTATATTAAATGATACTCCCACTATTTTGATTTGAAAAATATCAACCCTCGAAACCTTTAGTGGGCCAAGATCCATATTTCACTTAATCTTGAGTTAGCTTTGGCTAATCGCCCAAGACTCGGTTATTTAGGTAGACAACACTTTGTCAATTATATCACATATAATTCTTGGATAGTTGGACGAACAACGCTTTGTTCAATTCATCAAATGAATTATAATCCAACCCATGCCTCTAGGTTCCCAATCCTATTGAGATAACCTAGTTAAGTCGTACCCAATTAAAGTATAACGGATATCACTTTTATCCTTTCGCGCCTTACTAAGATTGCCACGGTGCTTTGCTTTGGCAAACCCACACATGTACAATCGAAGTTATTGACGAGTACTTTTATTTTGGAAGGCATATAAAACTTAATATTTTAGAGGGATTTATAGATCTCATGATTAAATTGATAATTTAAAATATGTCCACTACATATAGTTGTATACATATCTACATATATGTGTAATACTATTATCAAACTAAAACATAAGATAAATCATGCATCAAAATACATAATTAAACGTGACATGGTTATAGCCCCTACTAACGATTTTCTCAAGCCAATGAGAAAATCCTATGAGTCAACCTAAGGTAAGTTCATAAGCACCTTCCTTTGGCTCCAATTTGTGAATGACCTCCTCATCCCGGCACGATGCTCCATCTTCATTGATCACCATCAATAAAATAAACTACACTATTTACAAGATATAGAATTCCTCGATTCACATTCGAGGGGAACATAGGGGGGGGATTACATTTAGAATGAAATAGAGAAAGGCACGACACGTAGGTCGTATTATAAATTACAAACATCCACAAATCCTATCTAATAGGTCAAAGGGCTATAACCACGCACCATGCTCAAACAACACATAAAGCATGCATTAACATTTAATTAATTAAATTCTAAACATTTTAAATTTAATTCTAATTAAAACTGTAAAATAATTTTTGAAAAATTATCGTACGCTCGGGACATCACATGCCACGAACTAAAGCAACTAAGGCTCGAACCACCATGGTTCGAACCACAACCACTCGGCTGGACCATTGATGGGCTTAGGGTTCGAAACCCTAGCCCATGGCCGAGCCAAGCTCGAGCGGCGGCGGCGCTAGGGTTCCAAACCCTAGCCGCCTCGCACCATCTTTATTTTTTCATCGAGCCAACTTGCTTGAAACAACGAAATTTATGAGCCACAAGCTACGATCCAACCATGGACGGTTCATGACGGTGACGGCTTAACCATCTCGAGCCAAGGGTTCGAAAAACCCTAGCCCTCATGTGGTGTAGCCGTTGACCCTCATAATTCCGTGAACCATGATCGAACCAACTTGCACCTTCTCAATACTTTATCGAGCCAATAGAGTTCAAAACCCTAGATTGAGTGACGGCTTGACCCATGCACGAGCCAGGGTCCGAACCCTAGCCCTTATTCGGCGGCTACATGGCCATGCACGAGCTTATGGGTTCGAAACCCTAGCTCATGCGGCGGCCGTGAGCCAAGGTGACTAGGGCTGGAAACCCTAGCCATCCTTTGGTGGCTGCCGTGAGCCATGCATGGGCTAACCCCTCGATTTTACGCTTTCGTGTATCGTATACAATTATGTGCCAATTATATCAAATACAATTATACGATGATTTTCATAAACTAAAATTAATTTCATATCATATATGAATTTAAACTGTTTTAATAGCATGCAATATTAATTTTAATATGATTAACATAATTTAATCACATAGATCCGATATGAGCCTTGAACCTGGCTCTGATACCACTGTAAGTAATCCAAGAGCATACAACGCAGCGGAATAAAATTTTTAGGATTACTAACACCGGATCTATACATAGGGATTCATATCGGATTAGAGAATACATAAGAGTCTTACCCTTGTAGCGTGTTTGAAGCAGAGTCCACGGAGCAGCACCACGTCCTACGCCTTCTCCGAGTCAATAGCAAAACTCAATGAGTTTTGCCTCAACGGTATCCACACGATCAAATCAGGTGAAGGGATGGTTTAATAACAAGTTGCTAGACAAGTTATTAAACCAATACACGAAGCAAACTCGATTCACAATCGAAAGAATGGCCGGAATCCACCACAACACCCTTCGACTATCAAGCAAGCCGAGAGCAATTGGAGGAGGCGGCCGAATGCTTCTTCTTGTGTAGGTTTTGTGTTATGAAAATTGTCTTGCAATTAAAACCTTGTAATCATCTTTTATATAATTAATTAAAGGCTTTCATAAAGCCTCATGGGCTTAAGCCCATGATTTAATTAATCATCATGATTATTAATTAAGACTCCTCTTAATTATTTAATTCATCCCATGAATTTAATTTCCCTTCTCGATTTAATATTTTGTGCGACCCGATAGGATCTCGTAATGTTGGCAGTGACATAAAATCTCATTTTATGTCGCAAGCATTGAGCGGTATCTAGCAACACATCGATGCTACCCAAATTACAAGAATGTCAATGACTCGACATAACCTTTAGAACTTGTGATAATATTAATCATGTAGCTTAATCCCTTTGTCCTTTGTGTTTAGATTGAACACGAGTCATGGAATAGTCATACTCGTATATCCAATCTTTATTTCTTGATCCCCAAGTAGAACTAGAATAAACGAATAAGCTCGATATCTCATATCGACTCATTCGAGCATGGCCATGCATTTTAGTTCTCACTTGATCAAGGGCCAAAACACATCTCCTGTTATATAGGAGGGACAAATCCTATCTCGATCAGTCAACATCCCTCTACATAATTCGTAGTGTATCCAATAGTCGCCTTTATAGATTAACCTGTTACGGGTAACGTTTGACGATATCAAGATACATAACTCCTTATGTTGGGATCTCTGATGATCACAAGTCGTAAGGATTACATACATTATTATCACTATGAGAATTGCATATGACGATCATATAACTATCCATGTTGCATTCTCATGGTGGGTCTGTCCAGTACATCGTTCTCTAACATGTACCCATATGTTGATTTGATATCTCATATCAATGAACAATTCATCGATCAACATATACTAGTCTCTACGTATTATCATTATCCCTATTAATGATAATACTTGACTAGGGACATCTTTAAGAATAATACAATATTATTCTAAGGACATTAACATATATATTAATTCACAATGCACAGTTAAAAGAATAATATATAATAATGAATTGCCATTCATAAATCCATAAACATTGTATGTCTTAAACAATCATCTAATGACTTGTCTTAGGGCATATCCCAACAGACCTAAGTCACTCAGGGTCATACAAATATGGGTTCCGAAAGAACTAATCCTACCCAGACCCAAATAGGATTGGGTACCAATCATATTATCGCTTTAATTGCAGGAAACTAGAATGCATCAAGTTCGGAGCTCAGAATGGTTCCTGGACAGCGGTTGCTCTAGACATATGACAGGAAATGCGAGCTTATTGTCTGAACAGGTGGACTCCACCGGACCCAGAATAACTTTTGGAGATAATGCGAAAGGTAGAACCGTGGGTAAGGGTAAGATTATCTACGGTAACATCATCATTAAAGATATTCTTTTAGTTGAAAATCTATGCTATAACTTGATTAGCATAAGTCAACTGTGTGAGAATGGTCATTTCGTAGAATTCAATCAACACTCATGCACAATTAAATCTACTGATGGCAGTATATTACTTGTAGGTAGAAGGCATGATAACACATATAAAATTGATTGGAATCTTAATCAGCCTACCTCCTCTACTTGCTTAGCTGCCCTGAATTCTTCCAAAAATTGGCTTTGGCACAAACGGTTGAGTCACTTAAATTTTAAAACTATTGCCAGTCTGCGTAAACTTGATCTAGTTATTGGACTGCCCAAAATTGAGTTCTCAAAAGACAAGATCTGTGCAGCATGCCAACTTGGTAAGCAAATCAGATCCTCCTTTAAGAACAAAGGAAGTAAATCTTCTTCTCGGTGCCTAGAGTTGCTGCATATGGATCTGTTTGGTCCTATACCAGTAACAAGTCTACGGGGAATGAAGTATATTCTAGTGTTGATATACGATTACACTCGTTTTACATGGGTCTTGTTCCTAAGTGGCAAAGATCAGGCTACTCCAAAACTGATCAAATAACTGAAAAAGACTCCAAAATGAGAAATCGTGTGGGATAGATAGAATTCGCAGTGATAAAGGTACTGAGTTCACCAATCAATCACTCGAATCATATCTAGATGACCTTGGTATTAAACACGAATACTCTGCTGCTAGAACTACTCAACAAAACGGAGTTGCTGAGCGTAGGAACCGCACTTTGAAAGAAGCTGCGCGACCTATGCTCGCGGAATCAGAAATATCACAGAAATTTTGGGCAGAAGCTGTCAACACAGCATGTTATACGCAGAACAGATCAATGATTAATAAGCGAGCAAATAAAACCCCTTATGAGATCTGGAATGGCAGTAAGCCAAATATTTCCTATTTCCATGTGTTTGGTTGCAAATGTTTTATTCACAACAATGGAAAGACTCATCTCACCGCTTTTGATGCCAAATCTGATGCTGGAATATTCCTTGGCTATTCTACAGTTAGTAAGGCTTTCAGAGTATTTAACAATAGAACTCTTACTGTAGAAGAATCAGTGCATGTAAAATTTGATGAACCTACTGACTGTACTGTATCTAATCTGCAAATCAACAATTTAAGTAATCGACTTGAAAGCACTTATATTGATGAAAAAGTTGATGATGAGATAGAGTACAGAAGCAGGACTGACTGCTCCTTGGAACCAGAAGTTCCTGAAGCTCAGGCAGAGGAGTCTGCTGGCCAACAAGCACTGCAGCCAGCTACCAAAGAAACAGTTGCACCTACCCCTGCTGCAGTAAAAGGAACAAATGAGAAAGATGAGTCTATCAGAACCTCTGATGTGCCCCCTCATATCAAGCCAAGTGAAGAACTCAATCCTCATGGACCTTCGCTCCGGTGGAAGAAGGATCATCCACCTGAGCAGGTCATCGGTAACCCTCTTGCTCCTCTACACACCAGAGGACAAATGATTAATGAATTTCTTCATGTTGCATTCATATCTCATATAGAACCTAAGAAGATTGATGAAGCTATATTAGACCCAAGTTGGGTAGAAGCAATGCAGGAAGAACTAAATCAGTTTGAGCGAAACAAAGTATGGCATTTAGTTCCACGTCCACCGCATCACACAATTATTGGCACTAAATGGGTATTTAGAAATAAGCTAGATGAAAATGGTACAGCAATTAGGAATAAAGCAAGACTAGTTGCACAGGGATACAGGCAGGAAGAAGGCATTGATTTTGATGAAACCTTTGCCCCTGTAGCCCGATTAGAAGCCATTCGCATATTTCTTGCCTTTGCTGCATTTAAAGACTTTAAGGTCTATCAGATGGATGTTAAGAGTGCATTTCTTAACGGCAATCTCCAGGAAGAAGTATATGTTGAACAACCTCCTGGATTTGAAAACCATCTGCAACCATCTTATGTTTATCATCTGAACAAAGCTTTGTATGGTCTGAAGCAAGCCCCCCGTGCATGGTATGAAACTTTATCAAAGTATTTGATTGATCATGACTTCACCATTGGCACGGTGGACAAAACTTTATTTAAATTTACAAAGGGAGACCATACTCTTCTAGTTCAGATATATGTTGATGACATTATTTTTGGCAGTACTAACCCAAAATTATGTGAAAGATTTTCAAAGATAATGCAGGACCAATTTGAGATGAGCATGATGGGAGAATTATCATTTTTCTTAGGATTGCAAGTCAAGCAATCTAGTGAAGGAATCTTGATAAATCAGTCTAAATACACTAAAGAGCTGCTGAAGAAATATGGAATGAGTACCAGCTCAGCTGCTGCTACACCAATGAGCTCATCTGCCAAACTCGACTTGGATAATTCAGGAATACCAGTCAAAGTTACAATGTATCGCGGCATTATTGGATCTCTATTATATTTGACAGCCAGCCGACCAGATATTATGTTTGCAGTGTGTATGTGCGCCCGGTTTCAAGCAAATCCCAAGCAGTCGCACTTCACTTCTGTCAAAAGGATCCTCAAATATTTGAAAGGCACTGAGAATGTTGGTTTATGGTATCCAAGAGACTCAACTTTTAATCTTATTGAATACTCAGATGCTGACTATGTTGGATGCAAAATTGACAGAAAAAGCACCAGTGCGTATTGTCAATTCCTTGGTGATCGATTGATATCATGGGGATGCAAGAAACAGACATCCATAGCAACTTCCACTGCAGAGGCAGAGTATCTTGCTGCTGGAAGCTGCTGTGCTCAATTGCTCTGGATTCAGCAACAACTAGGAGATTATGGAATTGAATCCACAGAAGCACCCATATTTTGTGACAATACGTCTGCCATTGCTATAACATACAATCCAGTTCTTCATACTCGTACTAAACATATTGACATCCGTCATCATTTTATCAGAGATCATGTTATGAAGAAAGAAATTCGACTTGAGTATATTTCTACCGAACAACAGGCAGCAGACATTTTCATAAAACCCCTACCGGACGCTAAGTTTTCTTACTTTCGAAATATTCTTGGTTTAATTGAAATTACTTCTTGATTATTTTGTTTTGGTAATAAATTTAGGGGGAATTAGTTAGTTTATTTGCATAAATTTAGGGGGAATTTCAGTTATAATCCTATCATGGTTATTTAAGCTCAGCTGGTAATACAATGGTCAGCTGCAGTAGGTGTATCCGTACCAGTAGGACTCTACATCCAGTAGATGCTTTCCTACCAGTCGAACCCTACATACCAGCAGATGTTACCAAATATGCTTTGACAAAAATAACCCTCGATACTTATTAACCTAATGAACGTCGGAATTCAAAATTACTTTTGTGTAAAATAAATTATTTCACTCCCGCCTAAATCCTGTGCTCTTATTTATTGGTTAATTTTTTTTTATCGTTAGATGATCGCCACGTATACATGTGTCCGCTCATCTACAGTACGACGTTACATATACTTTCATTTTAACCACCATTAGTTTCACTACTCTTCTTCTCCAACAATTCACTGCAATTATCTTTTCTTTCAGAAAATTTTACTCTAACAAGATTGCTGCTGTTTCTTCCTCATATACATCCAAAATGTCAAAGAATATACAGCCAAGCTTCATCACCAATGCTGCTCACGTAGATTTTCATTCTATATACACATCATCTGATGAGGAGACAAAGGAGCTGATTCAAAAGCTGGATAGCTCAGGACTCTTGGTAATCCTGAGCCAGGCCCCCTCATTCTACAAGGACGAGCTACACGAGTTCTTTGCTACGGCCAAAGTTGTTGATGACACCGTGGTGGCATCCGTATCTGGACAGTTGGTTACAATCACCCAACCTGAATTTACCACACACCTGTGCCTTCCTTCCACCGGACTTACTGATTTTTCCACTGTTCCAGTAGAACTACGAGAAGAGATGTGCCTCACAGCTTCTGACTCTGCTCATCGCCTTCAACGTCCTCCCTTCAGGAAAGTATTAATGAAGAGTCACTATCGACAACTGGCGGACATCATCTCCAAGGGGCTCCTATGTAAAGCTGGATCATTTGATATGATCACCCCTGAAAAATTTGATGTTATGACTGCAATATGCAAAGGATTGGAGATAAACTGGTCAGCTGTGTTATTTCAAATTCTGACTAGTCTCGTAGTCTCTGGCAAGGGTCAATCAGGCTTTGCTCTCCCGCTAAGCAGCCTTTTTGACAGCAAACACATTAAGACAGGGGCTCTCACCAACCTCCATCCGGGGAGACTTATCACTGCCAAGTATCTTCAGCTTCACAGGCAGAGAAGTGGCAGAGACGTTTGGGTAACTAAGCGCCGATTGACGCAGGTCATCAGCGACTCTGAACAAACCGTCTCAGAATCCGCTGAGTCTTCTCCTCCTCCTCCCCCTCCTAAGAAGCCCAGAACAAGAAAAGCTGCTCCTCCGGCTGTCCGACAGAAAGACATTGCAGCTTCTGATACCATCTCCTCCGCTGGTCCGACAGAAACATCCTGATACAGAACCCAGCCCTGCAAATCCTCCAACTGAGGAACCCACTGCTTCATTAGCCATGGTGCCTGCTCCATCAATGATTCCAGTTGACCCTCCGTCAGCACTGGTGAGCTCTCAACAAGCACCAGGCTCTATCAGCTTTAGGACACCCAAGTCCTTGTTTCCGTACTGTCATCCAAAGACCACCCCTGCTGGCAAAGGAAAAACTCTTACGGCTCCAGTGTCCACTCCTGTTGCCTTCGAGATCCAAATGGTCATCGATACAGTTGAAGCCAAACTGCAACCACAGCTAGACATTTTTGATCGTTGGGTCAAGGCTCGAGTAAAAGTTCGATTTGATGATTTCGATCCTATTCTGGATCAGGCCATGGAAGATGAGAACCAAATCTTGGCCTATCTTCAAATCTCAGACCCCAAGAAAAGCCTTAAGTTGCGGGATGTTTTTCGCCTGATGAACTATGTGGGCGAACTTCAAGCCCTTGTGGAAACCCGCCTTCAACATTTCAATAGTGATTCAGGCACAGCGAATCATGATCGAGCCGTTCTAAATTCTCTTGGACCCAAGCTGGAAATGGCTGAGCTCGCTCTTCATGATATTCACATATCCACTGGAATTCACTCATGCTCCACTGCTGAAAATGTTGCAAGCCCCGACCAGCCGTATTTACAAATGGCTATTGCAAATTTGGAGATTGTCCCCTCTACTGTGGAGATCACTTCTCTTGCCCTGGAGACCACTCCCACTAGAGCGGAGACAGCATCAACTGCCTTGGAGGCAGCCTCTTCTGCTAAAGAACTCTCCTCTCCAACTGCTCACTGTGTCTTTTCTGCTCCCAGCTTTTATCTTGATCAACAAACCCAGCCGATGGTTGTTGATCACATCAATGTGGACACAGTAATTCAGACGGTAGTTCAGCAAGTTACCATATCTTCTGGCAACCATGAACCCAGTGAGTCTTCACATTCCAATGATCACACCCAGTCGTCTACTGCTGCAGTTGATCAAGCCACTGCTGATATGGCTGCCCCACTGATTGAAGAAACTGCTTCTATAACTGCTACTATCTCAGACTCCCCAGCTGCCCCACTTATTGAAGAAACTGGTCTGCCATCTACTGCAGTTGTACTTACTCATCCTAGTGTTCTTGTTCCTGCTGCTGAACATCAAATACTTGCTGTGGATCCGTCCATGGCTCAAGAACCGTCAGAGGACTTCTTTGATTTTCAAACCTCAATCTATCTGGACGAGCCACCGAACATTGCTGCACAGCTAGCTAATCTCTCCACTGCAATATCAGCACTAGCCAGCGATGTCAATAAACTTAAGCAGGAAGAGCGGACTGCAACTCTTATTCTAGGAACCCATCAGCAGCACACGGACTCTCAATTCCAGCAAGTCTACAGGGACTTAAGTAGTTTAACGACTACTGTCACCAGACTTCAAACTTTTGCTGAGAATGCAGTGGCGGATGCTTTTTTCTCGAATTGGCCAGGCTCGTCTTCAGATAACTCAAAATAATGAATCTCTTCATGCTGCCACCTCCCTGGCTCTTGGAGAGAAAATTGAAGACGCCAAGAAAGTCTTAACCGATCAGTTGGCCACCATGCATGCAGCATTTGCTTCTCAGATTCAAGATATATGCAACAGCCTGCCTGCAGCTCCTCAAATAATCCGCAGACTGCCTGAACCCAGCAGAACTGCTCCTTCAGCACAGCGAGCTTCAAGTTCAGCTGGTCGTTCATCCCCTGCAACTGGAGCACTCACTCAGTCCAGATCAACTGCTCAACCCAGATCTTGAAGTCCGCGACAACCGCCTACCAAAAAGCGCGACTATTCCCAACATTGGTTCGGGAGAAAATAGTATCATTTTCTGATCCCTCTTTAATTATTCTTATCTATTTACTATTTTTAGTTGACTTTTTCTTTGTATTTACTGATCAACATAAATGCATTCACATTAATTGAAACCTTTTTTGTTCTATAAATAGCGACTCTTGCTTGCTCACATAACACACATTCAGCGTTTGGATCCTGCTCTGATGCTCATCATCAGTCAGGAACTGCAATCCGGAGTTATATGGGTGCTGATGACAAAAAGGGGGAAGACAGAGATAGAGTATTCTGATAGGTGAATCCATGAACCATGGAAGCTGCCTGAGGAATATACATATGACTCTTCCCGACTTCCTCTCTGAAACAAGGTAGACCTGCAGAGATAGAGTATTTTGATTTGGATGAATATACATATGACTCTTCCCGACATCATCTCTGAAACAAGGTGGATCTGAAATAAGGTGGATCGAGCTCTTCCTCTCTGACATTAGGTGGATCGAAGCTCTCCGGGTTTACAGTGCTTGTTTAAAATTTGTCATGTATCAGCTATATTGTGTAAAACTAGATTTGTCTTAGATTCTATTCAAGTTATTAGAATTCATCTTAAATAAAGATGAATCTCTCTCAATTGTCCAGTTTGATTATAACTTGTAATCTGCTTATATTTATAACAAATGAAAATTTCTTTATGTCTTCAAGTATTTTCAGGATTCTCATCTTATTTACTCGAGTAGGAAATCGATTATTGCTTAGTTTTGTCATCACCAAAAAGGGGGAAATTGTTGGGAAAACGATTTCTAAGTTTTGGTGATTACAAACACCTACCGGATGCTAGAGTCCTACCGGATGTCAAAGACCAACTGGATAAAGACTCCTACCGGATGTCAAAGACCAACTGGATAAAGACTCCTACCGGATGATAAACACCTACCGGATGAAAACACCTACCGGATGAAGACATCTACCGGATGAAGACACCTACCGGGTGATAGACATCAACTGGACAAGACATCAAACTGGATGGCTACCAACTGGATAGACATCAACTGGACAAGACAAACTGGATGGCTACCAACTGGATAGACATCAACTGGACAAGACAAACTGGATGGTTACCAACTGGATAGACACCAACTGGACAAGACAAACTGGATGGCTACAACTGGATAGACACCAACTGGACAGACATCTATTGGACAACTATCAACCGGATAGCCCCACTGAACAAAGACATCAACTGGTCATAACAGGATGCACGACCAGTTGAACAAAGAAAACCAGCAGACGTCTAAACTTCCAGTAAGAGCACAAAGCAACGAGACAAAATAAGTACAACATTCTCTGACAAAGGTACAACAGAGCGGCGCACCCTGCTATATCTCCGCCACCATTACCGTCAGAGTGAAAAGAGCCGTTGCTTAACAAAATAGGAAAGAAGACAATATGAATTTGGAAAGCTAATCTCTTCCATATACAGAAAAGCTACCGTTGGACAACCAAACCTATAAATACGTCCAAGCAGAGAATGAAGAAGTGCTGAGCGATTTTCAACAAAGAGATATACTTCAAAGCAAACAAAAAAATCATATTACTGATATTCCAAACGATCAGCAAAGAGCAGACAAACAGCGAAACTGAATCTGTGATAGATTATTTCCAATTGAAGTCTGCTGCTTAAAAACACTCGAAGCTAGAAAGTTTATTCTGTAAAGAGTGTTATAGAATCTCTTGTAATCAAAAGTTAAGAAGATTGTGATTGCTAGGAGTTTAGGCCAAGTGTGTTAGTGCCTAAGAAGGTTGTATACTGTAAAGTGTAAACCAAGTCTTCTAGTGAATCCTTCCTGCAAAGGAAGAAGGGGAGACGTAGAAGCGTTGTGCTTCGAACTTCCAGAAACAACTCTTGTGTTATTTGTTTATGGCTTTATTACCTCAGTTTTTATTCCTCACAAGTTCAGTAGACGTCTTCCGCACTATAATAAGTGTCTGCTGACTTGCCTGATATTGAGAAGCAACTGTAATACTTAACAGTTTACAGTTAACCAGAAAAAGAAATCGAGTTTGAATCTAGTGTTTATTCAACCCCCCCCCCCCCCCCCCCTTCTAAACACTACCCCGATCCTAACAAGATCTTTGGAGGAGAGGAGGCGGCCGAGAGTTGATGGAGTGGAGGCTTGGTTATATTATGAATTGTAGGATTACCTTAATCATAACCTTGTATATCATTATATAGGATTTAATTAAAGGTTTCATAAAGCCTCATGGGCTCAAACCCATGATTTTAATTAAATCTTTATAATTATTTAATTAAGACTCTTCTAATTAATTAATTCATCCAATGAATTTAATTCCCTTTATCGATTTAATCTTTTGTGCGACCCGATAGGATCTTGTAACGTTGGCAGTGACATAAAATCTCATTTTACGTCACAAGCAAGGAGCGGTGTCTAGCAACACATCAAGGCTACCCAAATTACAAGAATGTCTTTGACTCGACATAACCTAAGAACTTGTGATAATATTAACCATGTAACTTAATCCCTTTGTCCTTTGTGTTTAGATTGAACACGAGTCATGGAATAGTCATACTCGTATATTCAATCTCTATTTCTTGATCCCCAAGTAGAACTAGAATAAACGAATAAGCTCGATATCTCATATCGACTCATTCGAGCATGGCCATGCATTTTAGTCTTACTTGATCAAGGGCCCAAACACTTCTCCTGTTATATAGGAGGGACAAATCCTATCTCGATCAATCAACATCCCTCTACATAATTCGTAGTGTATCCAATAGTCGCCTTTATAGTTTACCCTGTTACGGGTAACGTTTGACAATATCAAGATACATAACTCCTTATGTTGGGATCTCTGATGATCACAAGTCGTAAGGATTACATACATTATTATCACTATGAGAATTGCTTATGACGCTCATATAACTATCCATGTAGCATTCTCATGGTGGGTCTGTCCAGTACATTGTTCTCTAACATGTACCCATGTGTTGATTTGATATCTCATATCAATGAACAATTCATCAATCAACACATACTAGTCTCTATGTATTATCATTATCCCGATTCATGATAATAATTGACTAGGGACAATGTTTAAGAATAATACAATATTATTCTAAGGACATTAACATATATATTAATTCACATTGCATAGTTAAACGAATATATAATAATGAATTGCCATTCATAAAATCATAAACATTGTATGTCAAAACAATCATCCAATGACATGTCTTAGGGCATATCCCAACACATACACCCTTGCACTTCCTTTCCCTCTGTTGAACTGGTGTGTCTAGTGAACTGCTATGTGAGTTGGGCGTGATCTTGCACGTATGCGTGTGTGTATCCTGCATCATGTATGTGATGTAGCGGATGGTGGGAGAAGATGGGGTTTTGCATTACCAATGATATATCATGATTAATGTGAGGATGTGTGCATCCAAAGTATTAATTATGATTTGATTCATAATATTGAGTTATTGATTTATGATATGGATATGAAAGTAAGAAATATATGATGGTTATGAATTGCTTTGATTTCGAGCTAATATTGAATTGATATTCGATATAGACTCTACAGGAGACTTCGGACGTTGATGATAGCTTGTTCATGTTGTCTACTATAAGGTACGTGGTGATGTGCGAGCAGGTTATATCTAGTATCTATACATTCAGGTATATATGTAGTTTTGAATATGATGTTTCAGGTAAGTGTTTGACTTTAATAATTGAGTTTCATACACGAGTTATGGTGGACACGTAGTGGTACATGATCCGATTATACTTGTTGAGTAGTGATGCCGTGGGCATGAGCGATATGAGAAAGTATCGAGAATGAGAAAGTGGGATAACCAGGGTTACATTGATGTTGAACTATTTATGTTTGAGCATACATAATATATTGTTGTTGTATTGAATTCATAAGCGTTGTTGAGTATCATATTTTCAGTGATAATACTAAACTTGACATTATGAAGGTGCGTGAGTTTGAAACAGGAACAGTGTGTGGAAGCTATACAAATTCGGAATTGTACAGGGAGTACATTTTATGAGTTTTGAATAATCTAAATAGTTGCATTATGATTTTGTAGGTTCATTTGTGATTGAATATTGAGTTGGAGTGTGCTCACCCTGTGTGGGGGTTGTTTCTTTAATGCCTCAATTTGTTTTATACACGTGTGATATGATTGTGGTATAATTATATCAATTGACAGTATGATCATGGGGGTTCGGGTGGAACCAAGAATGAATTAATACATGTATGAAATGATATATGGCAAGGGCAAGGAATGAAACATGGTGTACAATGATTTACTAGCATATCAAGTAACATGAATTAGTAGGCAATTGATTATGCATGTGAATTTAATTTGAATTGGAGTTGCATTTGAATTTGAATTTCATTTCATGTACATGTTACTTAACATGTCATTAACTCCAAATGATATGATAACAAATGATTTAGGGAACTAATGCCTTATATCAAGGTGATTTAGGGAGGAGAATCACATAGTTCTCATTTTACACCTACTAAAACACTACACAAGCTCCTCTCCATCTCTTTCAAGTTCTTGTTTGTTTGAGCTTGGGTTTCACTTGTAAATTGAGCTAGGAAGGTGTGTGAAGTGAAATTGTACCATCTTGGTAAGGAATTCATGGTTTTATACTTGATTTATGTCATTGGTGTTGATGTATGTGAAGTAGAATATCAAATGTTCATGTGAAGAATCATATCATGTTTATAAGCTATTAATTGGATTCTATTATGCTAGAAACATGTTACTATGTTCCTAGAGATTGCAAGAAACATGTTGATATGGTTCAATTTGAGTTATAGGAGAAGAACCATGGAGATAAGCTTGAAAATCGCCATGCTCTAAACTTTCTGGGCATCGGCGATCGATCGGTACTTGAATGGCGATCGATCGCCGAAGACAGCCAAAATATAAGGCGGTGAAAATGTGTGGCGATCGATCGGTGAAATTGTAGCGATCGATCGCTATGAACAGAGCATTGTGGCGATCGATCGCCAAGTTGTTGCGATCGATCGCGAGGAGACAGAATGTTTTGGCGATCGATCGGTACTGGAAGCGATCGATCGGCGCTTTAGGAAAGTTGAAAAATGTTATATTTTTGTAGAATTTGATTTTAATGCCTATGATAACATGATATATTGTTGGCATTGTTGTAGCATCATCTCAGGGGACGGGACAACGAGGCAATTAGCCAGTGACGCCTAATTTAAATCGTTTGTGTCGCAGTACAGGTACGTGTTGACGTACGGAGTATAGATATGATGTGATGATGATGTTATGGTTTTCATATCATATGATTTATGTTATTTTTGTGACATATGATTGGTAGTATCATATGCATGTGCATATATGGATTTCATATGAGTGAGATGGATGCCTTGATAGATATGTGTATATGCTTTGGTGAGATCATTGCCTTGATAGATATGCCAGGTGTGGTATATGCTTTGGCTGGGATCGTTGCCACGATAGATATACTACATATGCTTTGGCTTGAGAGATATACGCCTGGTTTGGGTATATGCTCTAGCTATTATCACAGATGAGTATGGTACTATGATATGTGCTGCTAATATGAAGATGTGATGTGGTTCCACTTACATATTGAGCTGAATAGGCATATCATATGGGGCTCGTGATAATAGGGTGATTGTTGAGACATGTCATGACATAATGCATTTGTTGATGCATGATACAAAGCATTCACTATTGATGATTTTATTGTGCTTTATCATTAATGTTTATCGTTCTGATATTGCACTGAGATAGTTGTTATCTATACTCACGTTTTGTGAATGTTTCTGAGGGATCTCATAGACGTGGGGAAACGGGATGTGAGTCATTTTCCGCTGCGAGCTGAACCACTGCCTAGGAGTTATCTTGTAATAGGTTGTTGTTTATACCTATGATGTGTGGTTGGTAGGTTTTTAGAACTCTGTAACAACTTAACTAGTAAGATACTCTTAATCAATGTATGTTATTACTTAATTCAGACTCACAGATGTATGTTAATCGAATACATAATGGATTAAGTAACGAGGACCCCACATTAGTGGTATCAGAGTAGTGGTTCGAGAACGGGGTGAACAGGGGTAGTGGAAGTGTATTAGGGAGTTACCTAAACCCTTGAAAACATGTTGAGAAGGGTAAAAATCATGTTAGGATTTGTAATATGATGTTATTCTCACATGTTATGTAATTGTGAATGTTATTGTTAACCCTTGATCTACAGCTATGACAGACAGAGGGTATCATGAGGATGTTGGGGATGCCATGAGTGGCAATGCTAGTGTAAGAATGGCGCCTGTGCCACCACCACCGATTGAGCAAGGGCCAGTGGAACATGTACTGTTGCCTGGAGAATTGACGTTGACGCAGTTTTTGAGTTATCAGCCACCAAGAGTTGAGGGGACTGAATCAGGGGAACTGGCGGAGGAATGGCTGGAACGTGTGGAACAGATATTTGTATCAGCACCGTGTGCCAAGACTGCTTGGTTACGCTTAGCTGAATTCCAATTAGCTAAGAAAGCTATGATGTGGTGGAAATCCACAGTACTTGAGTTGAGGGCTCAAGGACAGACAGTTAACTGGGATGTGTTTCGAACGAAGTTCCTTGAGCATTATTTCTCTGTTGCTGCAAGGCAGAGGAAAGAGGTTGAATTTACAAACTTGAGACAGGGAGCAATGACAGTATCGGACTATGCGGTACACTATTCTTCTTTGCTTCGATATGTGCCACATATTGCTGTTAACACAAAGGCAAAGATCAGACAATTTGTGAAAGGTTTGAGGCCTGAATTGTTTGATAGGGTCATGTCCAATAACCCTACATCATATGAAGAAGCATTGACTAGAGCCGAAATGGCTGAGATTGCTGTAGGGGTATACAAAGATGTTGGACAAGCCCAACCACCTACATCTGAGAGTATGAAACCTAAAGGAGAATCATTTAAATCACCACGAGGTGGTGCATCTTCATCTAGGTTTAGTGGGAAACGTTTTGGACCACAGAAAGGGGATGACCGAAGAGCGAAGGGACAATTCCAAGGTAGTAGTAGTGGCAGTGGTGTGCAATGCTTTAAATGTGGTGGACCACATTTGAAACGAGAGTGTCCTCAATTAAATCCAGTAGTTTGTTTCCGTTGTGGGAAGCCAGGACATGTGATCCGTGATTGTCCTCAAGTGGGTGGACAACAGAGGAGAGGACCAATGTCAGAAAATACAGTACAACAGAGACCACAGGGTATACCACAGTCTGGTGGAGGACAGAGGACAGGACCACCTCAGGCGCAGGTATATGCACTGAACAGGGAGGAAGCAGAGGCAGTTCCTGATGTTGTGATAGCGGGTAAGTGTACTTTATTAACTTATCCAGCTTTACTTTTGATCGATACTGGTGCATCACATTCTTTTATTGCACAAGCCTTTATGGATCAGTATCATATATGCCCGTCTCCACTGTTGATGCCTCTTTATGGTTCGACACCCATGGGAATGACTGTGATGGCTTGTGAGAGTGTGTCTGATTGTGATATTCAGTTTGAGACTGAGGATAGACTACAAGCTGATTTGATTGTGTTAGATATGATAGATTTTGATTGCATTCTTAGAATCGATGTGTTGAGTAAATATCAGTCTGTTGTGGATTGTTGTCAGAAAATAGTGAGATTTCAGTCTGATACTGGAAATCAATGGTATTTCTATGGCCAGGGATCGAGGGCAAGGATTCCTTTGATATCAGCAATCCGAATGTCGCGTTTGTTAGAGCGTGGACATGCGGGTTATTTAATATATGCCCTTGATGTAACTGAACAGAAAAGAGAAAGGAAAGTGGAGGAGATACCAGTGTTTGCAGAATATGCGGATGTGTTTCCAGATGAAATACCTGGATTCCCACCGAGTCGAGAAGTGGAATTTGGTATTGATTTGATACCTGGTACTTCTGCAATTTCACGAGCTCCTTATCGGATGGCACCAACTGAATTGAAAGAATTGAAAACTCAATTGCAAGACTTATTGGACAAGGGGTACATACGTCCTAGTGTATCGCCTTCGGGTGCTCCAGTATTATTTGTTAAGAAGAAGGATGGGACAATGCGACTGTGTATTGACTATCGCCAATTGAACAAGGTAACAATAAAGAATAAATATACTCTTCCTCGTATTGATGATTTGTTTGATCAGTTGCAGGGATCAAAGATTTATTCTAAGATTGATTTGAGGTCAGGATATCATCAAATACGTGTGAGGGAAGGAGATATACAAAAGACAGCATTCAGAACTCGTTATGGGCATTATGAGTTTCTGGTGATGCCATTTGGAGTGACAAATGCTCCCGCTGTCTTTATGAGTTTAATGAATCGTGTGTTCCAGGAATACCTTGATCGATTTGTCATTGTCTTTATCGATGATATACTGATCTATTCGCAGAGTGATGCAGAACATGTTCAACATTTGCATATGGTATTGCAATTGTTGAGGACACATTAGTTATATGCCAAACTCAGTATGTGTGAGTTTTGGTTGACTAGTGTCGGCTTTTTAGGACATGTTATTTCAGAAGAAGGTATATCAGTTGATCCAAAGAAAATCGAAGCAGTGTTGAATTGGTCAGCACCTACTTCTGTGCCAGAGATTCGTAGTTTCTTAGGTTTGGCTGGATATATAGACGGTTTGTTGAAGGATTTTCAGCGATTGCCAAACCATTGACACAATTGACACAGAAAGGAGTACCGTTTCGATGGTCAGAGACTTGTGAGCGTAGTTTTCAGGAATTGAAACATCGATTGACTACAGCTCCAGTCTTGATCATTCCATCGGAGCATGACAGGTTTGCATTATATACTGATGCATCTTTACTTGGTTTGGGTTGTGTATTGATGCAGGACAAACATGTAGTGGCTTATGCATCACGACAGTTGAAGCCACATGAAATGAAATATCCAGTGCATGATCTGGAATTAGCTGCCATTGTCTTTGCATTGAAGATATGACGACATTATTTATATGGTACGTCTTTTACCATATACACAGATCATAAAAGTTTAAAGTTTTTATTCACTCAAGCAGAGTTGAATATGAGACAAAGAAGATGGATGGATCTGTTGAAAGATTATGATTGTGATATTGAATATCATCCAGGAAAAGCTAATCTACAGCAGATGCCTTGAGTCGAAAAGTACATCATACGGCTGATGAGATGATTCATTTATCCGCATTGATGACTTCTTGTTGTACTTTGGGTTATGATTTTGATGTGGAAATAGTGCCAGTACGGGTATCAACATTGTTGGAGGAACCCGACATTTTTGAGAAAATCAGAACGGCACAACTGACTGATGATGAAGTACAACAGTGGAAGGAAAGGATAAGTCAAGGACAAACATCTCAATTTGTACTTACAAGTGATGGAACTTTGAAGTACAGAAACTGTTGGGTAGTACCTGCTTCATTTGGACTACGCCAAGAACTACTACGACGTGCTCATTGTAGTAAATACAGTATACATCCTGGAGGGAAGAAAATGTATCATGATTTACGTACCCAATTTTGGTGGAAATGTATGAAACAGGATGTGTTGAGTTTTGTGAAACGATGTTTGATCTGTCAACAAGTGAAAGCGGAAAGACAAAGACCAGGAGGTGAATTACATAGTTTGGACATTCCCCAGTGGAAATGGGAACATATCACGATGGATTTTGTGACTCATTTGCCACGTACGTCTTCTGGTTGCGATGCTATTTGGGTGATTGTTGACCGACTCACCAAAGTATCTCATTTTGTGCCATATTGTATGACATTTACATATCTGAGAATGACACAGTTGTATATTCAAAATGTAGTGAGACTACATGGTATTCCGGTTTCCATTGTATCGGATAGGGATCCGAGATTTACTTCTCATTTTTGGGAAGGGTTACAGACAGCGTTGGGAACTGAAGTACGGTTGAGTACAGCATATCATCCTCAGACAGATGGACAAACAGAGCGTACGATACAGACACTTGAGGATATGTTGCGTGCCTGTGTATTAGAGTTTGATATCTCTTGGCAAGAGTCATTGCCATTAGTGGAATTTTCATATAACAACAGTTATCAGTCTAGTATACAGATGGCACCATTTGAGGCTTTGTATGGGCGACGATGTAGATCGACATTGTATTGGGATGAGGTGGATCATTCTTCCTTACATGGACCGGATATGATTCATGAAATGGAAGAGAAAGTAAAGGTAATTCGATTGAAACTTAAAGCTGCTCAGGATAGACAGGCTGTTTATGCCAATAAGCCACGTAGACCACTTGAATTTCAAGTTGGTGACCGTGTATTCTTGAAAATCTCACCTTTTAAAGGTGTAGTGCGATTTGGTAAGCGTGGAAAATTGTCTCCACGGTATGTTGGTCCATATGAGGTGTTGCAACGTATTGGTATGTTGGCATATCGCTTGGCACTGGAAATATGAACCAAATCCGAGTCATGTATTACAAGTACCTGATGTACAGTTGGATACAGATTTGTCGTATGAGGAACGACCGGTTATGATCTTGGATCGAGCTGAACGCAGGTTGCGTAATAAAGTAATTCCTATGGTTAAGGTACAGTGGGACAGACGGGGTGTCGAAGAGGCAACGTGGGAGACGGAGCAGCATATGATGCAACGGTATCCGGATTTGTTTTCTGGTATGTTTATATGTGCTTTTTACATGTTTCTTATGTTCCATATATCATATATGTTCTTATATGACGCATGTATTTTGATGTTTGTATATGCAATTTCGAGGACGAAATTCATTGAGTAGGGGAGAATTGTAATGCCTCGATTTGTTTTATACACGTGTGATATGATTGTGGTATAATTATATCAATTGACAGTATGATAATGGGGGTTCGGGTGGAATCAAGAATGAATTAATACATGTATGAAATGATATATGGCAAGGGCAAGGAATGAAACATGGTGTACAATGATTTACTAACATATCAAGTAACATGAATTAGTAGGCAATTGATTATGCATGTGAATTTAATTTGAATTGGAGTTGCATTTGAATTTGAATTTCATTTCATGTACATGTTACTTAACATGTCATTAACTCCAAATGAAATGATAACAAATGATTTAGGGAACTAATGACCTTATATCAAGGTGATTTAGGGAGGAGAATCACATAGTTCTCATTTTACACCTACTAAAACACTACACAAGCTCCTCTCCATCTCTTTCAAGTTCTTGTTGGTTTGAGCTTGGGTTTCACTTGTAAATTGAGCTAGGAAGGTGTGTGAAGTGAAATTGTACCATCTTGGTAAGGAATTCATGGTTTTATACTTGATTTATGTCATTGGTGTTGATGTATGTGAAGTAGAATATCAAATGTTCATGTGAAGAATCATATCATGTTTATAAGCTATTAATTGGATTCTATTATGCTAGAAACATGTTACTATGTTCCTAGAGATTGCAAGAAACATGATGATATGGTTCAATTTGAGTTATAGGAGAAGAACCATGGAGATAAGCTTGAAAATCGCCATGCTCTAAACTTTCTGGGCATCGGCGATCGATCGGTACTTGTATGGCGATCGATCGCCGAAGACAGCCAAAATATAAGGCGGTGAAAATGTGTGGCGATCGATCGGTGAAATTGTAGCGATCGATCGCTATGAACAGAGCATTGTGGCGATCGATCGCCAAGTTGTTGTGATCGATCGCGAGGAGACAGAATGTTTTGGCGATCGATCGGTACTGGTAGCGATCGATCGGTGCTTTAGGAAAGTTGAAAAATGTTATATTTTTGTAGAATTTGATTTTAATGCCTATGATAACATGATATATTGTTGGCATTGTTGTAGCATCATCTCAGGGGACGGGACAACGAGGCAATTAGCCAGTGACGCCTAATTTAAATCGTTTGTGTCGCAGTACAGGTACATGTTGACGTACGGAGTATAGATATGATGTGATGATGATGTTATGGTTTTGATATCATATGATTTATGTTATTTTTGTGTCATATGATTGGTAGTATCATATGCATGTGCATATATGGATTTCATATGAGTGAGATGGATGCCTTGATAGATATGTTTATATGCTTTGGTGAGATCATTGCCTTGATAGATATGCCAGGTGTTGTATATGCTTTGGCTGGGATCGTTGCCACGATAGATATACTACATATGCTTTGGCTTGAGAGATATACGCCTGATTTGGGTATATGCTCTGGCTATTATCACAGATGAGTATGGTACTATGATATGTGCTGCTAATATGAAGATGTGATGTGGTTCCACTGACATATTGAGCTGAATAGGCATATCATATGGGGCTCGTGATAATAGGGTGATTGTTGAGACATGTCATGACATAATGCATTTGTTGATGCATGATACAGAGCATTCACTATTGATGATTTTATTGTGCTTTATCATTAATGTTTATCGTTTTGATATTGCACTGAGATAGTTGTTATCTATACTCACGTTTTGTGAATGTTTCTGTAGGGATCTCATAGACGTGGGGAGACGGGATGTGAGTCATTTTCCGCTGCGAGCTGAACCACTGCCTAGGAGTTATCTTGTAATAGGTTGTTGTTTATACATATGATGTGTAGTTGGTAGGTTTTTAGAACCCTGTAACAACTTAACTAGTAAGATACTCTTAATCAGTGTATGTTATTACTTAATTCAGACTCACAGATGTATGTTAATCGAATACATAATGGATTAAGTAACGAGCACCCCACAGTTTCTATTGAAACAGGTACAACAGGTACGATGCTGCCTTGGGGTGCTAGGCTCGAACCTTGTGGGATGATGCTTCCAGAAGCGTAGTATGAGATTGAGCTAATATACGAGGTTGAGCTGAAGGTTTATGTTAGTTATGCATCTGGATGAGTATCTGTTATTCGTTGCTCTTCTTTGAGCACTTGTGGTTGTATATGGACTGTATAAGGGTGTTGAAACCCACTTTTGATGTCTTATTAGTGTGGTGTTTTCCCTGGCTGGGAATTTACTTAGTGTTAGTATTATGTTTTAGTATTGTGTTTGTCCCTAGTTGGGAGTTATTACTAGTGATGTGTTTTTATTCCCGGATAGCTCTGTTTATGGGGAGACTCTGCCCAATTTTTTATAAAAACCCACAATATAAAAGTTGTGTAATGGGGATTGAAATGGGCGAAATCTTTGAGTCTGTTTGTTGGTAGAGATGATCATATATTGTTGAACATTATTTATGTCATGGGATTATGGGAAACATGTAATGATTCTTTTTAAAAAATGAAAAGAAAATGAAAAATTTATACTCATACGACGTCATAAATGAACTAATGACGAGTTTAAGTGTTGGGGTCTTACATTAGTGGTATCAGAGCAGTGGTTGCTCATTGGGGCTGTTAAGGGCCTAGGAACTTGTTGATAGGAATTGGTAGCACATATTTATACATGATGGTATTAATGTTGTGTGACACAACTAATTGCTTATGTGCTTTTACGATATAGAAAATGGTATTACTAATCATTGTGGTTGCAGGAATCGTGTAGAGTGCGATGGGATGGCATTAACGGTAATGTCTGACACTCCATATGTTATGTGCCAAGGAATCTGATTTTGTAGGAAAAACAGGAAATGGGAAACGTGATGTGCTTTCTAAGGACAGGGATGGTTGATAGCAGACAATGGAATATTGTGGTATGATTTTAATTATTATTGAATATGCAATGTGTTACATTAGCGTCCTACTACGGGTATATCATCAGCGATGGATCATAATATTTGCCGTTGTCATGTCGAAGCGATGTACATGCCGCTGTCATTGTCGAAGCAAGGCATATTATTGAGCCTCCAATATGACGTAGTAGGATTTGTGAATGGTTGTGTTAACCTTGTTACAGGTATGTGGAGCTAGTGGAAGATTCCGGTGGTTGTTATATTCGAGCGAGGGAGGTACTTGCCGCTGTCATATGAAGCGATGGTAGTATGATATTTGTCGCTGTCATGTCAAAGCGATGTACATGCCGCTGTCATTGTCGAAGCGAGGGATATCATATGATGCTGCTATATGTCGAAGCTAGGGGTCCTAAAATTCCGCTGTTATAACAAGACCGGAACAGCCACATTATCGATATTCGAGCGAGGAATGAAGTACATACCACCGTCATGTCAAAGCGATGATGTCGTTGTCGTGTCGAAGCGATGATACATGCCGCTGTCACGTCGAAGCGATGATGTCACTGTCATGACGTAGCGACGCGATCGGGAACAAAGTGCTGCATGTAATGTGAGCCACCTCTTGGGTCTGAAAGGAACAAAGTGCTACATGCATGTGAGTACCTCTTGAGTCCTTGATCTGTTCCGCTGATTTTATGGCGATGGTTCATGCCGCCAGGTATATCGAGCGATGGTTCATGCCGCTATATTATAGGCGATGGTTATTCCGCCAGGTGTGTGTATAGCGATGCCTCTTTCCGCTATCTTATTGGCGATGATTCATGCCGCCAGGTATATCAAGCGATGGTTCATGCCGCTATATTATAGGTGATGGTTATTCCGCCAGGTACGTGTAGAGAGAAGTCTCTTTCCTCTATGTTATTGGCGATGGCTCATGCCGCCAGACATGTGTTTAGCGATGGTGCATTCCGCTGATTCCATGGCGATGGTTCTTGCCACCGATTATATATATAGCGACGCCTCATTCCGCTATTCTATTGATGATGAGTATATCAATTTGTGTATTGATATGAAATCATATTTGGTGGAATATTTATGTTGAGAGCAGGGACAATTTAAAGGATCAAGTGTGGATCAACTATGTACAGTAAGTGTTATTACATCTTATTATTTTAAGAATGTATATTCAATGTGATTATGAATATTATGTATGCCAGCGTTGGCAATGAGTATTATGTACCGCCGTAGGGCGATGAAGATTGATGTATTGCTATTGTGTTAGCAATGAATATTTTTAGTACCGCTATTGTGATTAGCGATGAATGCTGTTGTACCGCAATTGTGTTAGCAATGAGTATTGATGATGCTTTGGTTGCAGATGGCAATAGAAGTTGTGCTATGTACAGTTATGTTATTGCTCATTGGGTACATGTGATTTAGGCCCAAGAGGATATTGGATCGATCCAGGAGGACGAAGTATCGAGGTAAACCGTTTCAGTTGGTTGAACATATTGATATATGTTGATTCGAGTTATTTTGTTGATTTATATTGATTTGAAATCATGTACATGTAGAAAAGTTGATAATGGAATTGAAGTGGAACCTAGATGTGTCATATTCATATTTTGTTGCGGTAATGAGGCAAGAAGGGGTGTAACCTCTGTGATAACACTCTCATATCCACGGTGTGTAGTGATGAGATATTGAAAATAGATGTTAATCATTTTGTGATGATAATTATTGTTGTGAAAGCATGCTAGTTTTGTATGTGGTTGGATTAATAATTGATTAATCACCTATTATGTTGAATGGAATACAATCAGATAGACATGAGTTTAATGAGTGTGTCACGGGATGACATGAGTATGTCACGGGATGACGCGTGATTACTACGAATGTCGTGTGTGGACATGTGTTCATTGTGAATATTCATGATTAATGAATTATTATGTTTCGAGGATGAGTTAAAGATTGATATAAATTGCGTCCTTGAGGCATGCAATTAATTCTTATGTTAAATTTCAATCACCCTATGAGACACTGTGCTGTAACATGTTGTGTATAGAATGCGTGAAACTTTTGATGCAGGGAATTAATGTTTGATGACAGAAACATTATGAATATCAAAATGCGTAAATGACAAGGTACGTGTTATCTTATGAGTATTTGAGAAATACTAACGAGTTTATTTTGTACTTGCCCTATGACAGATAATAGTTGGGTAATGTAATGTGGAAATGTTGATACTTAAGAGTATGTGAGTGCTGCGATGAACTCGATATTATGATCCCATTGTATAGTGTAGATGATTCCATCTACAAGGTATGACGCGAATTATTCCATATTGATGTTGATGCTTTATGTTAGATGGAGTATAATCGTGACATAGGACTATTGGTGTTAGGTCATTCATCATGATTTGATATTGATGATCTGGGGTTGTTGGTGCGAATGATGTGAATACATGTATGTGAGAATTACTAATGGTTTTTCTAGTAATTACTTTGCACCAGATAATAGCCAGGAGATGATATATGAGAGGTTGATGTATAAGGGCTCAAGAGTTCCACTATTTCATACGGACAATGGTGATGATGTTGGTATAAGTTGCATACATTTGCAACAACACAGGTATGAAGTTATTTATACGATAATGGTTGGTGTATTGTCATACCTTCTTATATACACATGGTATGCATGGATTGCATAATTTAGCGATTTTATGATGTGTACTATGATGAAAGTAAACTGTGACGGATTTAAATCTTGTGCAAGGAAATTGAACCGATGCGACTACACAGGTACCGAAGTATGACAAGAAGTGCTTGATTGCTAAACACTGTAAGTGTTGATTTTTATGAACTGTTAGCAATTTTCTTGATAAGTTAATTATAGGAATGAACTTTTGAAATGTAAACAAAATTGAACAAGGCAAGTATGATGTTAACCTCGTATTGATTTACATGAATAGAGGCATTGATATGTTAGCTTATTAAATGCTAATGTTGGGATAGAGTAAAGTGATGTGATTTGCAGTCTTACCATTGTTTGTGTAATGGGGCACATGTGTGAGCCGTGATGGTTCGGATGACTGTTATCCTACAGATGATCAAGTCACTATCTTGAGCGGTATACCGGTACGTGAATTTTACTGTTGGCTTTTATGGTAAGCATGCATTTTAAATTTCGAGGACGAAATTTTATTAGTTGGGAAGAATTGTGATGCTCGGAATATTTGATAATTATTCTTTTGATCTAGTTTTGGTATTTAAATAACATTTAAGGATTTAAATTGTTGGGCATCATATTTTGAACCCTGGTCGGATAAATAATTCTTGGTTAAGTTTATAGTATTAATTAAATTCAAATAGATTCTCAAATTCTCGAGAATGTGATTTTAGTCCGAAATTTGAAATAAATAATTTTGGGTTGAACTTGGGGTGTAAATTAAATTCATTGGGATTCTTACAATTATTGAGATTTAAATTAATGTAATTATTGTTGGTGGGAGTATTTTAATTGAATGGTGTATATTTAATCTAGGGCTTGACCCTAACACACACTTTCACCACCACACACACAAAAAAAATCACCCAATCTCACCATTCACGCAGTCGCTCTTCACCTGCTTGGAGGGGGGGATTTCACCTTTGTTTCAAGCTCGATTTCTGGTGCAAAATTGTGTGTTGAGATGCTTTTCGATGCCTTGGTCAGTTATTTCTCCTTAGCTTCGATTTTTACCGATTGTTGAAGCATCTTGGTTCGGTTTTGTTTTAGAACAAGGGGTTGCTGCTCCGTTTTCTTTTGCCCAGCAGGTTGTTCATCTTATTGTTGATTATTATATGGATGATTGTGGCTAAGTTAGTGTTTGTGTGTGCTGAACGTGAGGCAGATTGTGCGTGTGTGTGTTGTGAGCTGTGTGTGTGTGTCGAGTTCTGCATTGTGTGCGTGTATGTGTATTTTGAGCTGTGTGGGTGTGTGTGTCCGAGTTCTGCATTGTATTAGTGTGTACATATGTGTTGTGTATACGTATATGTATATGTTCCAGTATGTATAGGGGTGTGAGTGTGTTGTATATACGTATAGGTACGTGTATTTCAGCGTATGAGTGATGAATGACGCGTGTGAAATGTGTTATCTTTGGAAGCATACTAAATGTGGGAATAAATGGGTTAGATACATGGTAGTGTAAGTTATGACATGGAATAAGATTGTGGTGATGTGTATGCTTGAATGGGCATTATGAGTTTAGATTAAAATTCAATGCATGTTTAATTTGTTTAAGTTGAAGTCAAACAAATAAATGACTTTATGTTGGGATTAAGAGAATGAGATTTAAAAGGGTAGAATCCTGTATCTGCATGGATCATTTCTTTCATGTCTTGGTTTGAATCACCTCGGTGTGAGTTTGAATGTTTGGAACATATTAATTGACTTAATTGGATTGTTTTAGTTAGACGCTAGTTGGATGTTATTATGCATACACCCTTGCACTTCCTTTCCCTCTGTTGAACTGGTGTGTCTAATGAACTACTATGTGAGTTGGGCGTGATCTTGCACGTATGGGTGTGTGTATCCTGCATCATGTATGTGATGTAGCGGATGGTGGGAGATGATGGGGTTTTGCATTACCAATGATATATCATGATTAATGTGAGGATGTGTGCATCCAAAGTATTGATTATGAATTGATTCATAATATTAAGTTATTGATTTATGATATGGATATGAAAGTAAGAAATATACGATGATTCATCGTATAAACATCATATAAACATCATCGTGTAAACATCGTATAACACCGTCATTTCATCGTGAATACTCATGCAATAAAAGCATAGTCGTAGTATAGAGATGTGTGTTACCGTCCGATGCCCGTACGCTTCTTACGTACCTTTTCAAAAGGAGGAGGAGTCAACAGACTTTATCTCCTAGATGGTGCAGGTACCTGGGATGGTTCTACAAGACCACATAATACCATATTAGATGCCTCAAAACCATCTCACATCAAAAACTTAACAAAATAAAACATCATTAAATTTTCAACTTTCTGCCTGTCTCGATCGATCGGCCCAAGGTCTCGATCGATCGAGACACTGTGCACTAACAGTGTCTTGGCTTCCTGCCTCGCTCGATCGATCGAACATTTTACCGATCGATCGAGGAGCTTCACCGATCGATCGAGAAATCCTTCGATCGATCGGCACCAATATTTTGAAAACATGCTTAGACCTTCTGTCTCGCTCGATCGATCGGAATTAAATCTCGATCGATCGAGAGCTCTGAAAATCGGGATTTTTCCCCAGATTTTTTAGCACTACATTTCACACCATCTTTTCTACTACATAGCACATCTTTCATGCTGAAACAAATATGTGAAGAACTTCACAAAATATCCGTGTAAGCCCTTAAATCAAAGGTTTAACGAAACTTAAGCTAACATGCATCATAACATCATCATAATCTTCATCCTTAACCCACTTTTACAAAAACAGAGCATGTATCCCTTTGCCCAGATTTTCGAGCATATAGTTTCATAACTAGAAATCTATCACATAAAACATGTAACATGCTCGAATAAACATGCTAATAGTTACATAATACTACCATGTAAGCACCCATACCAAGGTTTCACCCAAACACATACGTAGCATGCATAAAATCACCCCACCCAAACCCAAACTCAACCAAAAAAAACAGAAAACAGGGTACCCACTTACCCCTCTCTTTTTGCTCCTCTTTTTGTAAGGTTTTTCACCTAATAAATCCAGCCTTTCCTTGCCTATAGCTGCTTGCTTTGGACGACCATGGAGGAGAGAAGGAGGGGAATTGATTGGAATGGGAGGAGAGTGGGGGCATGGTGGTGATTGGGCATGGGTTAAGCAAGTGGGGGTATGGACTTGTCAAGTGGGGGGGGGCGAGTGGCAGGGGGGTGGTGTGGGTTGGGTGGTCATGTGGTGTTTAATTGTGTCCCGGTATATAGTACGATGTATTAAAATATCCTCACTCGATATTTTCTAACTTCATTTAATTAATACATCCCTTAAAACACCCAACATGCTCCCCACAACATATCATCATAACATAAATCGTGGCCCCCTAATTAAATACACCACAACCCTTATACACATCATAATTCATCATCGTAAAACATAATCATATCACATTTCGGGGGTATTACATTACTCCCCTACTTATAAGATTTCGTCCTCGAAATCCACATGCATCATCATATTGAAACTAAACATAAAAACATACCAGAGAATAGTTCCGGATAGTGCTGCACCATATGCCGTTCCGTCTCCCACGTAGCCTCCTCGACACCCCGACGATCCCACTGAACTTTGACCATCGGTATAACTTTGCTTCGTAGTCTGCGATCCTCTCGATCCAGAATTCTGATTGGTCGTTCAACGTAGGACACATCCGAGTCTAACTGTACTTCAGTAGGCTGTAAGACATGGGACGGGTCTGGCTCATACTTCCTCAACTTAGAGACATGGAAAACATCGTGTATGCCAGATAAAGATGGCGGTAGAGCCAAACGATAAGCTAAAGTACCGATGCGCTGTAAAACCTCATATGGCCCAACATACCTCGGAGATAACTTTCCCCGCATCCCAAAACGAACCACACCCCTGAAGGGCGAGATCTTTAAGAAGACCCTGTCTCCTAACTGGAATTCTAGCGGTCGTCGCCGCTTATTGGCATAGGCCGCTTGCCTATCTTGGGCCGCTTTCATCTTTTGGCGTATCATCTTAATCTTACCTTCCATATCCTTGATCATATCCAGTCCTCCGACCGCTTTGCTAGTCAAGTCCTCCCAATACAGCGGTGATCTATATCGTCGTCCATACAGAGCTTCAAAAGGGGCCATTTGAATGCTCGCTTGATAACTGTTGTTATAGGAGAACTCCACCAGCGGCACTGAATCCTGCCACGGAGTATCAAACTCCAAAACACATGCCCTCAACATGTCCTCGAGCGTCTGAATGGTACGCTCTGTTTGGCCGTCTGTCTGAGGGTGATAGGCCGTACTCAGTCTCACCTCTGTGCCCAAAGCTGTCTGGAGACCCTCCCAGAAATGTGAAGTGAACCTCGGGTCTCTGTCAGACACTATCGAGACTGGAATACCATGTAATCTCACAACATCCCGTATATACATCTGGGCCATCTTTAAGTATGTATAAGACATACTGTAAGGGATGAAATGAGCCGTCTTCGTCAGCCTATCCACGATCACCCAGATCGCATCAAATCCTGAGGTCGTTCTTGGCAAGTGAGTTACGAAGTCCATAGATATATG
Organism: Haberlea rhodopensis; assembly: GCA_907163345.1. Lineage (NCBI taxonomy): Eukaryota > Viridiplantae > Streptophyta > Magnoliopsida > Lamiales > Gesneriaceae > Haberlea > Haberlea rhodopensis. The sequence continues at coordinate 338,306 of CAJQUN010000273.1, read as the reverse complement.
CTCCCACTTCCATTCAGGCACCTCTAAGCTCTTCAGCTCTCCACCAGGCCTCTGCCTCTCTGCTTTTACCTGTTGGCAGATCAAACATCTTTTAACGAAAACAATTACCTCACGCTTCATGCGTCTCCACCAGAATTGATCGCATAGATCTTTGTACATCTTCTTTCCCCCTGGGTGGATACTGAACCGACTACTGTGAGCTCGCTCCAATATTCCTCTACGCAGTTCTGGTGTATCTGGGACTACCCATCGGTTGCCCAGTCTCAAGGAATCATCCTCAGCCACTCTAAACTTGGACGGTTGGCCTTGAAGTACCAATGATGTCCACCTCTGAACCTCACTATCTGACTTCTGGGCCTTCCTGATTGCCTCAAATATATCTGGCTCTGCCAATAGGGTCGACACTCGCACAGGCGACGTGTCTACATTGAAATCGTAGCCCAGTTGGCAATAAGACGTCATCAAGGCTGACAAACACATAACATCCTCTGCAGTACTCTTCACCTTCCGACTTAAGGCGTCTGCTATCAAGTTTGCTTTACCTGGATGGTACTCAATTTCACAATCATAGTCTTTGAGCAAATCCATCCACCTTCTTTGCCTCATATTCAACTCTGCCTGAGTGAATAAGAACTTCAGGCTCTTATGATCCGTGTATATAGTAAAAGACGTGCCATACAAGTAATGCCTCCAGATCTTTAAGGCGAATATGATGGCCGCCAGTTCTAAATCATGCACTGGTTACTTAGCCTCGTGTGGCTTCAGCTGCCTCGATGCATAAGCCACCACATGCTTATCTTGCATCAACACACAGCCCAAGCCCTGTAATGACGCATCCGTATACAAGGCGAACCTCTTATCCTCAGACGGAATCACCAGCACAGGCGCTGTAGTCAAACGACGCTTCAGCTCTTGGAAGCTTTCCTCACAAGCTTCGGACCAAAAGAAGGGGACTCCTTTCTGAGTCAGCTGCGTCAGGGGTTTGGCAATCTTCAAAAAACCCTCGACGAAACGTCTGTAATATCCTGCCAAACCGAGAAAACTCCTTATCTCAGGTACAGAAGTGGGTGCAGCCCACTCCATCACAGCTTCAATCTTCCTTGGATCCACAGATATCCCGTGGCTAGATATGACATGTCCTAAAAATACCACGCTGTCCAACCCGAACTCGCACTTACTAAGCTTCGCATACAGCCGATGATCCCTAAGGATCTGAAGCACTATCCTCAAGTGTCTTACGTGCTCTTCTTCCGTCCGAGAGTAGATAAGTATGTCGTCAATGAAGACTATGACGAACTGATCCAAATACGGCTGGAACACCCTGTTCATCAAACTCATGAAGACAGCTGGGGCATTCGTCACCCCAAAAGGCATGACCAGGAATTCATAGTGTCCATATCTAGTCCTGAAAGCCGTCTTCTGAACATCATCTTCTCTTACTCGAATCTGATGGTACCCCGACCTCAGATCGATCTTACTATAGAGCCTCGTACCTTGCAACTGATCGAACAAGTCATCGATCCTCGGAAGTGGATACTTGTTCTTTATTGTAGCTTTGTTCAACTGCCTGTAGTCAATGCATAGACGCATCGATCCATCTTTCTTCTTAACAAATAAGACAGGCGCACCCCATGGCGATACGCTAGGGCGTATGTAGTTTTTGTCTAGGAGCTCTTGCAATTGAATCTTTAGCTCTCTTAGCTCCGCTGGTGCCATCCTATACGGGGCACGAGAAATTGCAGACGTCCCTGGTAGCAACTCAATCCCAAACTCGACCTCTATCGTCGGTGGGAATCCGGGAATCTCCTCCGGAAAGACATCAGGAAACTCCGCCACTACGGGCACATCCTCAACCTTTAATTCCTCCCTCTTATCCGTCATGTCAACAGCATAGCTAAGATATCCCGCATGACCTCGTTCCAATAGCTGTGTCATCTTGACAGCAGATATTAACGGAATCTTCGGACGGGAACCATCCCCATAGAATGTCCATTGGACTCCCAATACAGATCTAAATCAGACAGTCCTTCGCCTGCAGTTTACCACTGCCTGATACTTGTTCAGAACATCGATGCCCACAATGCAATCGAAGTCTGTCATTCCCAACACAATCAAATCTGATCTTAACTCATTATCCTCAAAATAAATGAGGCCATCATAAACAATCCGATCCGTAGTCAAACTTCTTCCAGCGGGGGTCGAGACCGTAAGAGGCATGGGGGACGGAGAAGTGCATATGTGGTGCCTTTCAACAAAACTCGTCGACACAAAAGAGTGTGACGCACCTGTGTCTATCAATATAAGAGCAGGGTGCGTAAATAAAAGACACGTACCCGCTATAACTTCCTCCGGAGCCGCTGTAGCCTGCTCCCTCGTCAAAGCATACACCTGCCCCTGAGGTGGCCCCGCGGGCTGACCTCCATACTGTCTTGGCACAAAAGGTGGCCGGTGTTGTGCCGTTCTGTCCGCAGGTCTCCCCGTAGAGTTCTGTTGTCTTCCCCTGTTGGGACACTGCCGAGCAAAGTGGCCTCTGTCGCCACAGACATAGCATCCTACGCAGTCTTTTGCCAAATGTGATTGCCCACAAAGAGTGCACTGAACTCTTCCAGATCTGTCTCCCTGAGACGGTCCTCTCCCAGATGGAGCATCATTCCTACCTTTCCCTTTCCATCGATTCTCGGGCCTCTTGCCACTGAATCTCGATACTGAAGCGTTCCCCCTAGGCTTAAACTGATCACCCCTGGGCTTCAAATTATCAGAAGTGGGTCTCTGAGGGGGTGCTGGAGGTGGCACAGCATCAGGATATGCACCGACTCCCAGTTCAGCTAGCTCAGCTCGTGAGAGTGCATCATCAAAACAAGCAGGGCCATAAGTGATCACCCTGTCATACAGTTCAGGCCTCAAGCCCTTCATGAAATTCCGCATCTTCGCTTGAGTGCTTGCAGCAATGTGTGGCACATATCGTAGTAAGGAACAGTAATGCAGAGCATAGTCAGATACAGGCATGGTACATTGTCTTAAACTGGTAAACTCATCCTCCTTGGCCTGTCTTGCAGCGGCTGAGAAATAGCGGTTCAAAAACCGCGTTCGGAACATCTTCCAATTTACTTCCTGTCCCAGAGCCTCTTGCTCAATCACTGTGGTTTTCCACCACATCAATGCCTTCTTGGACAGCTGAAATTCTGCTAACCGGATCCAGGCCGTCTTTGCACAAGGCGCTGCCACAAATATCTGTTCGATCCTCTCTAACCATTCCTCAGCTTTCTCTCCTGATTCAGTTCCCTCGAACATCGGAGGTCGATACATCATAAACTGAGCCAAGCTCAATTCCCCACGTAGCAACTGCTGTTCAGAGGGTTCCTCTCCCAAAGCTGGTGGTGGCAATGGGTTTGTACGCCCAGCGCTTGCATTTACACTAATGGCGTCACCCACTTCTATATTTGCTGCCATGCTGCAACACAAGGATTAATAACAACACCAAAAGCAGTTCATAAAGTACATCGTTAGATAATTAAACATGTTAGCATAACATAGAAACTTCATATGTAACATACACATAAAACATGTTCAATAGTAAGTACTTAGCTAACTTATTGCTAAGGCTACCCTTCACTTATTCCCGAGTTATCTAACCACTGCTCTGATACAACTAATGTGGGGTCTTCCCACCTTAACAGTGATTAAAAGACATAAGAAGGACTAATCATGCATTAAGGTAACATCTTAAGGTTTTGGTTGATTCACGAGCTACAGGATTACAGGCCAAAATACAAAATTTCAAAATTAATTCATTACATTCTAAAGGAATGTCATTTAGATTTACACTACTCCTAGAGTAGATACTAATCATAACTTGAATTCTATACATTCCTGTGTCCCTCGTAGCTCACTGCCTCAACCCGACCCTTAGTCCTTTCGTCCAAAAGTGTACCTACAGGGACAACACATCATGAGCATATATAATCTTACTTAACATTATAAACATCATAATAAATGCATGAAACATTGTTTAAGTAATATGCTGGTTATACATTCACTTCTTATTGTCGTCCCTGATTTAGAATCATGCATATGGGGCATCTTACCCCCGTGGCATCTTACCACAACATCATCGTATGGCCTCTTACCATATGGGGCATCTTACCCCGTGGCATCTTACCACAATACATCGCATGGCCTCTTACCATGTGGGGCATCTTACCCCGTGGCATCTTACCACAATACGTCGCATGGCCTCTTACCATGTGGGGCATCTTACCCCGTGGCATCTTACCACAATACATCACATAAATGTTATCATGTAAGCATCGTATAAACAATAAACATCATATGAACTTCATCGTATAAACATCATATAAACATCATCGTGTAAACATCGTATAACACCGTCATTTCATCGTGAATACTCATGCAATAAAAGCATAGTCGTAGTATAGAGATGTGTGTTACCGTCCGATGCCCGTACGCTTCTTACGTACCTTTTCAAAAGGAGGAGGAGTCAACAGACTTTATCTCCTAGATGGTGCAGGTACCTGGGATGGTTCTACAAGACCACATAATACCATATTAGATGCCTCAAAACCATCTCACATCAAAAACTTAACAAAATAAAACATCATTAAATTTTCAACTTTCTGCCTGTCTCGATCGATCGGCCCAAGGTCTCGATCGATCGAGACACTGTGCACTAACAGTGTCTTGGCTTCCTGCCTCGCTCGATCGATCGAACATTTTACCGATCGATCGAGGAGCTTCACCGATCGATCGAGAAATCCTTCGATCGATCGGCACCAAAATTTTGAAAACATGCTTAGACCTTCTGTCTCGCTCGATCGATCGGAATTAAATCTCGATCGATCGAGAGCTCTGAAAATCAGGATTTTTCCCCAGATTTTTGAGCACTACATTTCACACCATCTTTTCTAATACATAGCACATCTTTCATGCTGAAACAAATATGTGAAGAACTTCATAAAATATCCGTGTAAGCCCTTAAATCAAAGGTTTAACGAAACTTAAGCTAACATGCATCATAAAATCATCATAATCTTCATCCTAAACCCACTTTTACAAAAACAGAGCATGTATCCCTTTGCCCAGATTTTCGAGCATATAGTTTCATAACTAGAAATCTATCACATAAAACATGTAACATGCTCGAATAAACATGCTAGTAGTTACATAATACTACCATGTAAGCACCCATACCAAGGTTTCACCCAAACACATACGTAGCATGCATAAAATCACCCCACCCAAACCCAAACTCAACCAAAAAAAAGCAGAAAACAGGGTACCCACTTACCCCTCTCTTTTTGCTCCTCTTTTTGTAAGGTTTTTCACCTAATAAATCCAGCCTTTCCTTGCCTATAGCTGCTTGCTTTGGACGACCATGGAGGAGAGAAGGAGGGGAATTGATTGGAATGGGAGGAGAGTGGGGGCATGGTGGTGATTGGGCATGGGTTAAGCAAGTGGGGGTATGGACTTGTCAAGTCGGGGGGGGGGGGGGGGCGAGTGGCAGGGGGGTGGTGTGGGTTGGGTGGTCATGTGGTGTTTAATTGTGTCCCGGTATATTGTACGATGTATTAAAATATCCTCACTCGATATTTTCTAACTTCATTTAATTAATACATCCCTTAAAACACCCAACATGCTCCCCACAACATATCATCATAACATAAATCGTGGCCCCCTAATTAAATACACCACAACCCTTATACACATCATAATTCATCATCGTAAAACATAATCATATCACATTTCGGGGGTATTACAACAGGAGACTTCGGACGTTGATGATAGCTTGTTCATGTTGTCTACTATAAGGTGCGTGGTGACGTACGAGCAGGTATATCTATTATCTATGCATTCATGTATATATGTAGTTTTGAATATGATGTTTCAGGTAAGTGTTTGACTTTAATAATTGAGTTTCATACACGAGTTATGGTGGACACGTAGTGGTACATGATCCGATTATACTTGTTGAGTAGTGATGCCGTGGGCATGAGCGATATGAGGAAGTATCGAGAATGAGATAGTGGGATAACCAGGGTTACATTGATGTTGAACTATTTATGTTTGAGCATAAATAATATATTGTTGTTGTATTGAATTCATAAGCGGTGTTGAGTATCATATTTTCAGTGATAATACTAAACTTGACATTATGAAGGTGCGTGAGTTTGAAACTGGAACAGTGTGTGGAAGCTATACAAATTCAGAATTGTACAGGGAGTACATTTATGAGTTTTGAATAATCTAAATTGTTGCATTATGATTTTGTATGTTGATTTGTGATTGAATATTGAGTTGGAGTGTGCTCACCTTTTGTGGGGGCTGTTTCTGTTGAAACAGGTACAACAGGTACGATGCTGCCTTGGGGTGCTAGGCTCGAACCTTGTGGGATGATGCTTCCAGAAGCGTAGTATGAGATTGAGCTAATATACGAGGTTGAGCTGATGGTATATGTTAATTATGCATCTGGATGAGTATCTGTTATTCGTTGCTCTTCTTTGAGCACTTGTGTCTGTATATGGACTGTATAAAGGTGTTGAAACCCACTTTTGATGTCTTATTAGTGTGGTGTTTTCCCTGGCTGGGAATTTACTTAGTGTTAGTATTATGTTTTAGTATTGTGTTTGTCCCTAGTTGGGAGTTATTACTAGTGATGTGTTTTGATTCCCGGATAACTCAGTTTATGGGGAGACTCTGCCCAAATTTTTATAAAAACCCACAATATAAAAGTTGTGTAATGGGGATTGAAATGGGCGAAATATTTGAGTCTGTTTGTTGGTAGAGATGATCATATAATGTTGAACATTATTTATTTCATGGGATTATGGGAAACATGTAATGATTCTTTTTAAAAAATGAAAAGAAAATGAAAAATTTATACTCATACGACGTCATAAATGAACTAATGACGAATTTAAATGTTGGGGTCTTACATTTACCTTTTCTTCCATTTCTTGGACCAATTCTGGCCCTCCGACCGATTTACGGTCCACATCATCCCAATATAAAGGCGACCTATAACGTCTACCGTAGAGAGCCTCAGAAGGAGCCATCTGTATGCTTGCCTGGTAGCTATTGTTATAAGAAAATTCTACCAAAGGCACTGAAACCTGCCACGAAGTATCAAACTCCAACACACAAGCCCGTAACATATCTTCGAGCGTCTGTATGGTACGCTCGGTCTGTCCGTCCGTTTGGGGATGGTATGCTGTGCTCAACCTCAATTCTGTACCCAGAGCTGACTGAAGACCTTCCCAGAAGTGAGATGTAAACCGCGGATCTCGATCAGACACAATCGAAACAGGGATCCCATGGAGTCTCACTACATCTCTGACATATAACTGAGCCATCCTCAAGTACGTGAAGGTCATACTGTATGGAATGAAGTGAGCCACTTTAGTCAATCTGTCCACGACTACCCAGATGGCATCAAAACCCGAAACAATCCTCGGTAAGTGGGTCACGAAGTCCATGGATGTGATGTCCAGATTTATTATAATCATTTGTTGGACTAAATATGATTTAGATTTTATTGATAATTAATTTTTGAATTAATTAATTAGAAGTGGAATTGACCAAGTGAAGGTCAACTAACAAGTTAATCGGATCATAAAATATTTTGAGATTGTAAAATATACTCCGATAATATTTTAGAGATAAGTTAATTAAAATGAAGAATTTAAGTTTTGGGTTTTTGGAGTGTGTATAAATCCCGATTGGTAGTTGTAAATTTAATTTATCAGTGCACCGGTGACACTCCGATGTACATAACTGGATTGGAAATACATTTATATTAAAATGTTTTCAGCCTATTTTTCATGCACTAAAAGTGTGAAAACGCACACATCAGATCCGAAATCTCTCCCCTCTTTTCTCTCCTCCCGTGCGATGTCTGACCCTCGCCGCTAAAAGCCGCGTGCCCTCCGCCGTCGGACCTCCTTCCGGCGCGTCCGAACCACCATCGTCTTCGTCTCTTCCAGGCGCATCTTTCCATACCAAGAACATGAAGTTTCGTCGCGGATTGCGTCCGGATCTTGCAAGGAAGCGCAGCGATTAAAATTTCCAATTCGTCCGATTTTGGGACGATTTTCTTCCATAATTTTGTGGGTAATTGATGTGACTAGAAATAGACACATCTTTAGTGCTTAATTGTCTACGATTTGGTAGGTTTTGATAGATAATTTGATACGTATGCTACCTAATCGTATATTTGTGTAATTATAGGTACAATCGAAGAAAACGAGCTAAAAATGATGTGTAAAGACCAAGAAGAGACATGGACATGACAAGGACTCAAAGTTGATCAAGAAAAGGGCAAAAATGTAATTTTGAAGGAGGAGATCGATTGCCACGAAGAGGAGATCGATCGCCTATGGACAGAAACATTTGCATCAAAATTTACGGGTCAGCGATCGATCGCGAAGAAGTGGCGATCGATCTCCAAAGTCTACTGGAGCTCGGCGATCGATCGCCACTTTATAGCGATCGATCGCCTCAAGGGTTTTTCTGAAAAAAAATAATGCAGCGATCGATCGCCACATTCAAGGCGATCGATCGCCGAAGAGTCCGGAAATTTGGAAATTGAGTCTTTTACCATGTTTAAAAGATTGTATCCCATATTTATCACTTTCATACCCTAAAACTCGAGACTAAGCCTCATTAACAGCAGTTTTTGATAGTTTTTCATACTCTTAGAATTTTTGGAGATTTTAGATTAATTTGTTTTCAAGTTTTCTTCAAGAACAACGAAGAACGGAACCGGAATCGACAAGCCAGAATCGTGATTTATATTAGTAATTTTTTTCCTTTATATATTTAATGCTTTCCATCGAATTTTTATTGTTTTTAGATTTAATTATGCTAGGCTAAAACACTTCGATTCTTGGTTGAAGGGATACCTGCTTTTGGAATTGAACCTTTTATGAGAATTTGGTTTGATTATTGAATTAGATTTCGATTTCAATTTGTTTCTCAAATTTCGAATTCCATGATTGTTGTGTTTGTGTATTAGACCGATCACCTAATATTCAATTACATAATCGATAGTTTGTTAAAAAACAACTAAGATCAATAATTAACCGGCTGTAGGTGTTATTGAGTTCTTAGGAGAAACGGTTGAGTAATCAATTTTAACGGCTGTAGTTTTCATTGATTAGATTTATCGAACTCATTAGTTTTGAAAACTATCATTGATTTAATCATTAACGGCTGTAGTGGTGATTAGAGATTTGGTAAGGGTTGAATTGAATGTTGTTTTCTCTTTGACTACGAATAAGATGAGTAGGAATTGAATTTCCAATCGATAGATAATTGAAAGAATTCGAATGTTTTGATTTGATGACTAAAAGATAATTTTCCAAAAGTACGGTTACCTGGAAACCAAGAATCGCTTCGCTCTCATAAGTTTAAATCATCTTAGTAATCTCGTTAATTAGTTTAATTTTAGAATTTGCTTAGTAGTAATCATTCATCCTAAAACCCCCTTGTTACTATTCGCTTTTGGCACAAAATAAATTTACCTTCCCTGTGAGATCGATCCCTACTTCCACTACTACATATTTTTGTCATTAACTGAAGAAGGGTTAATTTGGGCGTACACGATAAACGCACACCAAATTTTGACGCCATTGCCGGGGAAGGCAACATTTATTTGTGTCGATTTTTTTTTATCCCGCATTACTACTTTGGTTTGTTAATGAGTACAGGTGGATCGTTCAATCATGAAGATAACTTTCACTACGATCCTGAGATTGAGAGGACGCTACATCAGAGGAGACGAGACGCACGAAGAATTTTAGAACAAGAAGAGGAAGAAAGGAACAACATGGCTGCAAATCAAAGCTTGAGGCAGTTGGCGAATCCTAACTTGGATCAACAACCACTCTGCATCAGTTTCCCTGCTCTGGCCAATAACGTAAACTTCGAACTTAAATCTGGTTTAATTCACTTATTGCCAGCTTTTCATGGTCTTGCAGGAGAAAACCCACATAAGCATCTGATGGAGTTCCACGTGGTGTGCACTACCATGAAGCCGACCGGAATCACTGAGGATCAAATAAAGCTAAGAGCGTTCCCGTTTTCTCTAAAGGACGCTGCAAAAGACTGGCTCTTCTACTTACCATCCGGATCGATCACTACGTGGACTGACTTACAAAGAGTATTCCTAGAAAAGTACTTCCCAGCTTCAAGGGCAACGAACTTGAGGAAAGAGATATATGGTGTGAAGCAGCTCTACGAGGAATCACTACACGAGTACTGGGAGAGACTCAAGAAGTTGTGCGCAAGTTGTCCACAACACCATATAAGTGAACACCTTCTCATCCAATACTTTTATGAAGGTTTACTTTCTTCTGACAGGAACTTAGTGGATGCGGCAAGCGGAGGAGCTTTTATAGATAAAACAACGGAGGAAGCTAGAAGGTTGATAGCTAACATGGCGGCCAACTCCCAACAATTCGGATCTATGCGCCATGGACAACCGCAAAGAAAAGAGGTAAACATATCAAACTTAGAACAACAACGGATAGACCTCACTTTTCTTGTGCGTGGTATGGCAGGTGGAAATGTAGGAAAGACAAAGCCGTGCGGAATCTGTCTGGCTGCGAACCATTCCACAGACGCATGCCCCTCACTACAAGAGACAACCACGGAGAACGTAAATGCTGCAGGAGGATTCCCAGGCCCACCACAAAGGAATTATGACCATCCACCAAACAACTACAATCAAGGGTGGAGGGACCATCCGAACCAAGGCTATGGGAACCCGCAGATGCACCAACCTCAACCCTACAGACCGCCATACCAGAGGCCTCCACCACCGCCAGCGCACCCTCCTTCTGACAGTTTAGAACATAGCATTAAAATTATTGCTGAAAATAGTTTACAATTTCAACAGGAGACGAGGGCAAGCATCCAGAGCCTAACTACGCAGATGGGACAATTGGCAACTTCAATCACGATCGAAGCAAGGATTTCGAATGGACTGCCGTCACAACCAGAGATGAACCCCCGGGAACATGTGAGTGCTATCACAGTGAATGTGAATGAAGATGCAGCTGAAGAAAAGGTTGTACTGACGCCACCCCAGAAAGAAGAGATGACGGAGACAGAGACAGACGTTGACGAGCCAATGCAAGGGGAGGAACCACGAGGTAAGTACCCCAAACTTTCTGAATATAAAGAACCACCCCCTTTCCCCCAAGCATTGAAGGACAATAGGAAAGGTGCCGGACTCAAAGGACTCTACGAGATGAGTCCACGCTGCAAAGAGCAAGTCCCATTGCATGAAACCTTTGAAAGAGGATCGAAGTAAGGAACACAAGGGGCAGCCCAAGGTCGAGCTCAATGGCAATGTTTCGGCGGATAACCAAAGAAGCATCCCCATTAAATGCAAGGATCCAGGTATGTTCTTTATCCCATGTGAGATTAGTGCGATTAGGATTGAGAAGGCTATGCTCGATTTAGGATCATCCATAAATGTCATGCCTTACTCAATGTACTCTCAACTGAAAATGGGACCTTTAAAAAGGAATAGCGCAGTTATTCACTTAGCTGATAAATCCACGGTCATACCTAAGGGGATAATAGAGGACGTAGTTGTGCATGTAAAGAATTTGGTCTTCACAGCCGATTTCTATGTCTTAGACATGAGAAATGGGGATCCTTCTAGTCTAATTATTTTAGGAAGACCATTCTTGAAATCATCAAATTCAGTAATCAATATGAATAGCGGTTTGATAACCATGGAGTCTAATGGTGAAATTGAAAAAATCAATATGTATGAACCCATTAAACCTTCTGAGCATTCTAGTTACGCTATTGATGTACATGACGACTATGATTCTGATTTTGATAATGATGAGTTGTGGGAAATGGGAAAGGCTACTGATGGCCTTGACGACAAGAAAGGTATGGATTCTAACTTAGTGCATACTGTTCATATGATTGCTACTCTGTCTACTAACGATACTGCTGACCCTCTTATTTCTCAATTGCAGGATCGTACCATTGGAAAGAAGCACCCTCCGATCGACCAAAGCAAGCAACAAATGCTGGAGGAGTAGCAAAGACTGGGGACGACCACTCAAAGAGCAACAAGCCAAGATACAGAGGAGTGAAGACGATATTGAGGTGGTTAAGGAAGGATAGAGCAACATTGCATCAACCACCTTGATAGAGGACTGGCGTCGGGCCACCGACGTTAAACAGAGGCGCTGCTTGGGAGGCAACCCAAGGGGAGTTAGTTTCCCTTTTACCCTTTTTTTTTTTATTGCTTCGTTGTTTAAACTTTTCTCTTTTCTTATATTTTTGCCTTACATTGGGGACAATGTAAGATTTAAGTATGGGGGAGGGATTAGTAGTGTGTTATTGTTTTTCTTATTGCAAAAATACAAAAAAATCGAAAAATTTGAAAATTTTGAGCTCATAGTTAGTAATGAACACATGCTTAGAATCACTAGCCCATGATGAAACCTAATTGATATCATGCATGCTTTTGAACATAGGTGAATTGTTAACTTTGGAACACTTTGAACTCTAAAGCAAAGTGTACTTTAACTGTGACATCCCCGAAATGGTTAATTGCTAATTGGCTTTAAATTGTGAGTACATGATTAATTATGTGGTAATTGATTATGTGTTGAGATTTATTTACCTTATGTGGAAATGCATGGCCATGTGGGTAGGGTAACCCGGGATTGCATTTCAGGGTGCATGTGGTGCATGTTGGGTAAATATTATGGGAAGCATGATTTATTTGCCTTAGTTAGCAATCTATGTGAAATCATGTGTTAATTGATATTATGGTGCATTTTGAGTGAATGCTTTGGAAAATATCATGTTGGGGTGTTTTATACACCATGAAATTATTTGGTATGAATTTTAATTAATAAACTCACTCTTATACCCAACCCCACCCCATCCACTCTTATTTTACTTTACCAAATTAGCTCCAACACCCAAACCCTTCTCCCCCTTCACATTTTCGAGTTGGAGCTCAAGGGTGGAGTGAAGTTCTTGCAAAATCTTGTTTTGAGGAGATTGTTGGGTGATTTGAGATCCCCAAGAGGTATGGGTACCTCATGTGTTAATTTTGCAAGGTTTTATTTGAGTTTGGCATGGTTTTAAATGGGTTTTGTTGGGTTGTTGTGGGTTTGGTTGTATGTTGGAATTTATACTTGTTTTGAAGTATATTTTGGTTAGATGTTGTATACTTGGGTATATAATGTTGTTTATTGTTAGTTTTGAGTAGTTGGGTATGGTTGTTGTTGAGTTATGTGGGTTTGTTTGGATTTGGGAAGGAGAAGGGTGAATAGTGCCCGATTCTCGCTTGCCCAGGGCTCGGCGATCGATCGGTGTTTTCTCGCGATCGATCGCGAGCAGCAGTGCTGAGGCAGTGGGCTTCAGCGATCGATCGCGAGATGCGCGCGATCGATCGGCGAGGCCGCGATCGATCGGCGCTAGCTCCGCGATCGATCGCGGATTGTGCAAAATTGTTGGGCGAGGCAGTGTGTTCTCGCGATCGATCGGGGCTTGATGGCGATCGATCGCGAGACACCAAAAATGGTGTTTTTGGGTGTTTTTGTAGGATTTTTGGTATTGGACTATTATTGGGTTCTAATATTGGTATTTGTGAATATGTAGAACCAACCCAGGTGGCAACACAGCCAAGGCATTGAAGTCCTACCATATCCTACATTTTGGAAAGGTACGTAGTGGACGTACGGGCACCCAACGGTAACATGTATTTTATATACTCATTGTTTATGCATTGTGGATGCGGGTATATATGTGGTATTGCATTGTGGATGCATATACATGTTGATTTATGCCATATGAGATATTGCATTGTGGATGCATATACATGGTAATTTATGCATATTGATGTTAGATGCATATTATGATTATTGGATGCACATCCCATGAGTCGTGGTCATCCTTTGATGATTTTAATGCTTGCCGCTTTTTGTATTGGTTCCGCTAAATGTGAAGCGAGGGGTGGGAGCGCCGCATGTCACATTTGAGCGTGGTTGTCATATGGGGCGAGGAAAGGGTATTTGCCGCTCTCTGTGAAGCGAGGGGTGGGAGCGCCGCATGTCCATTGTAGCGAGGTTATCCTATGCCGCCCATATGAATTTAAGCGAGGGGCATTAAAATACACTGTGATGGACAGACTAGGGAATGGTGACCAATATGTGGTACAGTTGAGATGGTATATGATGTCATGACATGTTTTGGCCATTAAAAATAATCTATTGATTATACTCATGAGTTCTGGTACAGGGACAACCAAACGGAAAGCGTTTGAAATGCACGGGAAACAGGAAGTGTTTCATATTGATTATGCATTTACGCTTTATCTTCATATTGTGTTGAATATGAATGATTATTATTGCTCATGTTTGGGGGTTGTCCTTGTAGGTACCTTTTTGGCATGATAGATGGGCTTGAACGGGTTGAGACAGTGAGCTTCACGAGTATCTTTGGTAGATGAAAGGACAGGATTCTTTTGTATAGTGCCTACTCTAGGAGTAGCGTAAAACTATAGTGGACACATTCATTTGTTGGAATGTAATTAATCCTTTTGGTAGTCCTTTATTTTGGCATGTAAATGCTTAAGCTCATGGACTCAACTTGTTTACTCTACTCTGATCATTTATTTAGCTCTATTATGCCTTTATTCCGCACTGAAGGATTAGGGTCCTTACATTAGTGGTATCAGAGCAGTGGTTAGAGAACCCGGGAACGAGTGAATGGTAGCCTTAGCATGGTTGGCTAGGTGCTTACATTTGAAGCATGTTTATGCATGTGGTGCATATTACTGTATATCCTGTTATACTAACATGCTTATATCACTCCTGTTATCTAACGACATGTTATATATTGCTTTGGATTGTTGTTAACATTTGTGTTACAGCATGGCTGCTAATGAGGAAGTCGGAGATGTTGGGAGTGTAAATGCGAGTATTGGACAGGCTAATCCTCTACCTCCACCGGCTGTAGGAATGGAACCAGTGGTCCAGTTATTGCTACCGGGTGAGATTAGCTTGACTCAGTTTCTGTCTTATCATCCGCCCCGGTTTGAGGGGACAGAGTCCGGAGAAGAAGCTGAAGAGTGGCTGGAGAGACTTGAACAGATCTTTGTATCGGCTCCGTGTGCTATTACTGCTTGGCTGAGGCTGGCGGAGTTCCAGTTGGCTAAGAAACCATTGATGTGGTGGAGGAGCACAGTGATGGAGATGAGAGCACTGGGTGCTGTGATTGACTGGACGCTCTTCAGGACCAGGTTCTTGAACCGATACTTCTCCGCGGCAGCAAGACAGACAAAAGAGGATGAATTTGCAAGTCTGAGGCAGGGGAACATGACAGTGGCAGACTATGCCACACAGTACTCATCACTACTTAGGTATGTCCCCCATATTGCCTCTGATGGGCGTGCCAAGATGAGAAATTTCATGAAAGGACTGCGACCGGAACTCTATGACCGGGTTATTATCAATAACCCAACTTCTTTTGATGATGCTCTCACAAGAGCGGAGCTTGCTGAGCTAGGAGTGGGAGCTTATGCCATGCCACCACCGGTACCGCAACAGAGGCAGACTAGTGACAGTTTGAGGCCTCGGGGTGAGCCATTTAAGCCCCGTGGTGCCTCTTCATCTTCGCGGTATGGTGGAAAGAAATACTTTGGCCAGAAACAGGATGGCAAGAAAGGAAATTGGTCGGCCAATCGAGGATCTTCACAAGGGGATAGGCCGGGAGAGCCAAGGTGCAACAACTGTGGCGGACCACATTCTTCAAACAAGTGTCCTGCATGTTATGTTTGTGGCAAGATGGGCCACATTGCTCGGTATTGTCCCACCAGGGGAGGCCAGTCAGAGTATCAGGGCAACAGGCCAAGGTTTGAGGACAGGACAGTGCAGCAGAGGCAGCAGTTTGGGCCTCGTCCATCGGGAGGTCAGACAGTGGGACCACCCCAGGGACAGGTATATGCACTGACCAGGGAGCAGGCTCAGGCAGCTCCAGAGGAGGTGATTGCCGGTACGTGTCATTTATTTACGTACCCTGCTTTTGTTTTGATAGATACAGGTGCCTCCCATTCCTTTGTGTCAGTGGGATTTGTGGAAAGACACCATATGCGCACGTCTTCTTTACCCACGCCTCTCCTTGTCTCGACACCCACTGGAAGAAACGTCGTTGCTGATCAGTTTTTGGCAGATAGCCTCATTTATTTTGAGGGCAACGAGTTGAGATCAGACTTGATTGTGCTGGGTATGTCAGACTTCGACTGCATCTTGGGTATTGATGTTCTGAACAGATATCAGGCAGTGGTAGATTGCCGACAGAGGACAGTGAAGTTCAGACCTGAGTTGGGCAGTCAGTGGACTTTCTTTGGCAACGGATCTCGTGCGAAGATTCCGTTGATTTCAGCGATCAAGATGTCTCAGCTGTTGGAACGTGGGCACACGGGCTATCTTATTTATGCCGTGGACACGTCTGAAAAGAGTAAGGAACTGAGGGTTGAGGATGTACCAGTTGTGGCAGAATTTGCTGATGTATTTCCAAAAGAGATCCCAGGATTTCCACCGGCCAGGGAAGTTGAATTTGGGATCGAGTTGCTGCCAGGGACATCCGCTATCTCTCGTGCACCTTATAGGATGGCACCGGCAGAGTTGAGAGAGTTGAAAGAGCAGTTGCAGGATCTCTTGGACAAGGGGTATATACGCCCGAGCGTGTCGCCATGGGGCGTACCAGTTCTCTTTGTGAAGAAGAAGGACGGTTCGATGCGGTTGTGCATCGATTACCGGCAGCTGAACAAGGCTACAGTGAAGAACAAGTATCCTCTCCCAAGGATAGACGACTTGTTTGATCAGTTGCAAGGTACCAGGGTGTATAGCAAGATTGATTTGAGATCCGGGTATCATCAGATTCGGGTCAGAGAGGAAGATGTGCAGAAGACAGCGTTCCGGACTCGATACGGGCATTATGAGTTCTTAGTAATGCCGTTCGGTGTGACGAACGCCCCGGCCGTCTTTATGAGTCTGATGAACAGAGTGTTTCAGCCGTATCTTGATCAGTTCGTCATCGTGTTTATTGACGACATTCTTATCTATTCCCGGAGTGAGGAAGATCATGTGAAACACTTGAGGACAGTGCTTCAGATTCTCAGAGAGCATCAGTTGTATGCTAAGCTCAGCAAGTGCGAGTTTTGGCTGAGCAGAGTAGTGTTTCTGGGGCATGTCATTTCGAGCAGCGGGATATCAGTGGACCCCAAGAAGATTGAGGCTGTAATGGAGTGGGCTGCCCCCACTTCTGTGCCTGAGATTCGGAGTTTTCTTGGTTTGGCCGGGTATTATCGGCGCTTTGTCGCTGGCTTTTCGAAGATTGCCAAGCCGCTGACTCAGTTGACTCAGAAGGGTGTGCCTTTCTTTTGGTCAGAAGCTTGTGAGGAGAGCTTCCAGGAGTTGAAGCACCGGTTGACGACGGCGCCAGTGTTAGTGATCCCGACGGAGAACTCCAGATTTGTTCTGTATACGGATGCATCACTGCAGGGCCTTGGATGTGTTCTGATGCAAGATAAGCATGTGGTAGCTTATGCATCGAGGCAGTTGAAGCCGCATGAGACCAGATATCCAGTTCATGACTTGGAATTGGCGGCTATCATCTTCGCCCTGAAAATCTGGAGGCATTACTTATATGGCACTTCATTCACCATATACACGGATCACAAGAGCCTCAAGTTTTTATTCACTCAGGCAGAGCTGAACATGAGACAGAGGAGATGGATGGACCTACTCAAGGACTATGATTGCGAGATAGAGTACCATCCGGGGAAAGCCAATTTGACAGCAGACGCTTTGAGCCGGAAAGTGAGGAGTTCTGCTGAGGACGTCATCCATTTGTCGGCTATGATGACCTCCTACTGCCATCTCGGCTATGATTTTGATATAGATGCATCACCAGTGTATGTCTCTACCTTATTAGCTGAGCCGAATATTTATGAGAACATCAGGAGAGCTCAGAGATCAGATGCTGAGGTTCAGAGATGGTTGTCTATAGTGCATCTTGGTCAGCCGACGAAGTTCAGAGTGGCAGACGACGGATCTTTGAGATTGGGTAACCGCTGGGTAGTTCCGAGTACGCCGGAGTTGCGTAAGGGAATCTTGGAGCGAGCTCACAGTAGCAGACTTAGCATCCACCCAGGCGGGAAGAAGATGTACAGAGATCTGCGTGGTCAGTTTTGGTGGAAGCGAATGAAGTCTGATGTCGTCACTTTTGTGAAGAGGTGTCTGATCTGCCAATAGGTTAAGGCAGAGAGGCAGAGACCTGGCGGCGAGTTGAGAAGCTTGGAGATACCGAAGTGGAAGTGGGAGCATATTTCCATGGACTTCGTGACTCATTTGCCGAGGAGTGCTTCAGGCTTCGATGCTATTTGGGTGATTGTGGACAGATTGACCAAGGTAGCCCACTTTATCCCCTATAGCATGACATTTACATTCTTGAGGATGGCGCAGTTGTATATTAGAGATGTGGTGAGATTGCATGGGATCCCCGTTTCTATTGTGTCAGATCGAGATCCGCGTTTCACATCTCATTTTTGGGAAGGCCTTCAGTCAGCTTTGGGAACTGAGGTCAGATTGAGCACTGCTTATCATCCTCAGACGGATGGCCAGACCGAGCGCACTATTCAGACGCTCGAGGACATGTTAAGAGCTTGTGTTTTGGAGTTCGATGCTTCTTGGCAGGATTCAGTGCCTCTGGTAGAGTTTTCTTATAACAATAGCTACCAGGCAAGTATTCAGATGGCTCCGTATGAAGCTCTTTATGGCAGACGATGTAGATCACCCTTGTGTTGGGATGATTTGGACAGTAGATCAGTCGGAGGGCCTGAGTTGATCCGGGAAATGGAAGAGAAGATAAAGATTATAAGGCAGAGAATGAAAGCAGCCCAAGACAGACAGGCAGCTTATGCAAATAAACGGCGGAGACCGTTAGAGTTTCAGTTGGGAGATAAGGTCTTTTTGAAGATCTCGCCTTTCAGAGGCGTTGTGCGGTTTGGGATGCGCGGGAAACTGTCTCCGAGGTTTGTGGGACCGTACGAGATTTTGCAGCGCATTGGCACCTTAGCTTACCGACTGGCTTTGCCGCCTTCTTTATCTGGTATACATGATGTGTTTCATGTATCGATGCTGCGGAAGTATGAGCCGGATCCGTCTCACGTGTTACAGCCTTCCGAAGTTCAGTTAGCGCCGGATGTATCTTATGTGGAACGGCCTGTCAGAATTCTGGATCGAGCAGACCGTAGACTTCGGAATAAAGTGATACCGATGATCAAAGTTCAGTGGGATCGCAGGGGTGTCGAGGAGGCTACGTGGGAGACGGAGCAGCATATGGTGCAGCACTACCCGGAACTATTCTCTGGTATGAGTTTATGTTTAGTTTCTTTTGGGGTAAGTGCATGTGATTTCGAGGACGAAATCTTATAAGTAGGGGAGTATTGTGACATCCCCGAAATGGTTAATTGCTAATTGGCTTTAAATTGTGAGTACATGATTAATTATGTGGTAATTGATTATGTGTTGAGATTTATTTACCTTATTTGGAAATGCATGGCCATGTGGGTAGGGTAACCCGGGATTGCATTTCAGGGTGCATGTGGTGCATGTTGGGTAAATATTATGGGAAGCATGATTTATTTGCCTTAGTTAGCAATCTATGTGAAATCATGTGTTAATTGATATTATGGTGCATTTTGAGTGAATGCTTTGGAAAATATCATGTTGGGGTGTTTTATACACCATGAAATTATTTGGTATGAATTTTAATAATAAACTCACTCTTATACCCAACCCCACCCCATCCACTCTTATTTTACTTTACCAAATTAGCTCCAACACCCAAACCCTTCTCCCCCTTCACATTTTCGAGTTGGAGCTCAAGGGTGGAGTGAAGTTCTTGCAAAATCTTGTTTTGAGGAGATTGTTGGGTGATTTGAGATCCCCAAGAGGTATGGGTACCTCATGTGTTAATTTTGCAAGGTTTTATTTGAGTTTGGCATGGTTTTAAATGGGTTTTGTTGGGTTGTTGTGGGTTTGGTTGTATGTTGGAATTTATACTTGTTTTGAAGTATATTTTGGTTAGATGTTGTATACTTGGGTATATAATGTTGTTTATTGTTAGTTTTGAGTAGTTGGGTATGGTTGTTGTTGAGTTATGTGGGTTTGTTTGGATTTGGGAAGGAGAAGGGTGAATAGTGCCCGATTCTCGCTTGCCCAGGGCTCGGCGATCGATCGGTGTTTTCTCGCGATCGATCGCGAGCAGCAGTGCTGAGGCAGTGGGCTTCAGCGATCGATCGCGAGATGCGCGCGATCGATCGGCGAGGCCGCGATCGATCGGCGCTAGCTCCGCGATCGATCGCGGATTGTGCAAAATTGTTGGGCGAGGCAGTGTGTTCTCGCGATCGATCGGA
Source organism: Haberlea rhodopensis (assembly GCA_907163345.1). Classification (NCBI taxonomy): domain Eukaryota; kingdom Viridiplantae; phylum Streptophyta; class Magnoliopsida; order Lamiales; family Gesneriaceae; genus Haberlea; species Haberlea rhodopensis. The sequence continues at coordinate 317,824 of CAJQUN010000273.1, read as the reverse complement.
GCTTGATGGCGATCGATCGCGAGACACCAAAAATGGTGTTTTTGGGTGTTTTTGTAGGATTTTTGGTATTGGACTATTATTGGGTTCTAATATTGGTATTTGTGAATATGTAGAACCAACCCAGGTGGCAACACAGCCAAGGCATTGAAGTCCTACCATATCCTACATTTTGGAAAGGTACGTAGTGGACGTACGGGCACCCAACGGTAACATGTATTTTATATACTCATTGTTTATGCATTGTGGATGCGGGTATATATGTGGTATTGCATTGTGGATGCATATACATGTTGATTTATGCCATATGAGATATTGCATTGTGGATGCATATACATGTTAATTTATGCATATTGATGTTAGATGCATATTATGATTATTGGATGCACATCCCATGAGTCGTGGTCATCCTTTGATGATTTTAATGCTTGCCGCTTTTTGTATTGGTTCCGCTAAATGTGAAGCGAGGGGTGGGAGCGCCGCATGTCACATTTGAGCGTGGTTGTCATATGGGGCGAGGAAAGGGTATTTGCCGCTCTCTGTGAAGCGAGGGGTGGGAGCGCCGCATGTCCATTGTAGCGAGGTTATCCTATGCCGCCCATATGAATATAAGCGAGGGGCATTAAAATACACTGTGATGGACAGACTAGGGAATGGTGACCAATATGTGGTACAGTTGAGATGGTATATGATGTCATGACATGTTTTGGCCATTAAAAATAATCTATTGATTATACTCATGAGTTCTGGTACAGGGACAACCAAACGGAAAGCGTTTGAAATGCACGGGAAACAGGAAGTGTTTCATATTGATTATGCATTTACGCTTTATCTTCATATTGTGTTGAATATGAATGATTATTATTGCTCATGTTTGGGGGTTGTCCTTGTAGGTACCTTTTTGGCATGATAGATGGTCTTGAACGGGTTGAGACAGTGAGCTTCACGAGTATCTTTGGTAGATGAAAGGACAGGATTCTTTTGTATAGTGCCTACTCTAGGAGTAGCGTAAAACTATAGTGGACACATTCATTTGTTGGAATGTAATTAATCCTTTTGGTAGTCCTTTATTTTGGCATGTAAATGCTTAAGCTCATGGACTCAACTTGTTTACTCTACTCTGATCATTTATTTAGCTCTATTATGCCTTTATTCCGCACTTAAGGATTAGGGTCCTTACATTAACTTAGTAAGTTGAATAATTTGAGCACATTATTGTCATGACTTGTGAAGTGTGTATAACTTAGTGAAGATTGTGTGAACTTTGTGATAGTCTTAAGAAGTCTCTAATGCATGCTAGAACTTAACTACATGCTCTTTGAGGCGTATGTCTAGACTACTTGCAAACATGAAAGTGATATAGGCAATCTTTGATGCGTTTGAGCCTTTCAAGCCTACCATGTAAACAAAATCATTCTCTAGTACCTATTTTGAGCCTTAAATGTAAAAGAATGGTAGTATGCTAAGCATACTAAAGACCCCCATTCAACATTTCTTGACTAGCTTATCATCCTACCCTTTGAGCCTAAATGTGATTTTAATCCATACCTTTTAACGGAGTATGATGTATTTCATTCAAATGCACTTGGGAATCATTGAAGTATATTTGTGAGCTTAATTATCAAAAGAATGGAATGCATGAAAGAAAAAGGGATGCCTTGAAAAAATAGATGAAAATATGACTCCAAGGGGAGCCAAGGCACAAAAGAAGAAAAGTGTTGAAATAAACCTTGTGAAAAAGAACGAAGTTGAAAAATTCATACAAGAAGAGAAGCTTTTAATGTGCATCTCATCATACTCTCTTGTTTGAATGTCCTTACCCTTTCTTTCATAAGCCAATACCTAGGCCAAGCTACAAGCTAATAAAGACCTACTTGATTTGTGTTTGCAAAGTAGCTAAGATAGTGGAGAAGAGTGTGCAAGTGAGCTTATACTTGTGTTAGTGTATGACTTGAACTATTATGGCTTTATATCTATATATATATTTTAAAAAAATAAAAAAATAAAAGAAATAAAAACATTAGTCACCATCTTATATAAATTGGAATTAATATTGTTGCCTCCTTGTCTAGGCTAATCATTCACATACATGCATTCAAACATTTATGTATAAATGCATTCACGTCTATATATATATATATATTCTTTATTTATCTAACATGATAATGATAAAATGAAATCATTGACGTACCTTGAATCTAAAGCATTAGAGTGAGATAAAGAATCAAGTTTATGTGATTTCTATTAGGTTCCTTCTCCTTCCTTATTATTTTGAACCAGCTTGAAGTGTTTTATGGACATCATCATGACAGTAGGGAACACTAGGTAGAAAAACAAATATTTGCTAATAAAGTTTGATGTGAAGTTAAATAATATTTTATTAGTATTGTTATTTTATACCAATTTATTTGTGTATGGTTATTTTGCATATTTTGGATCTATAATTTGTACACAACACTTGTTTATGACCACACACACACGTTCACTACTTCGTTGGGTACGACATGTTTAGGGATTGAACTTGTTCCACTGTTAACTTTTCACCGCCGTTCATTATTATGCATGTTAAAATTGTTGAGGCATTAAAGTGAGGACAAGTTGCTTTGTTATGAACCTATGAGCCAACCAAAAATATTGTAGTTTTATTTGTTTACTCGAGGTCGAGTAAAGAGTAAGTATGGGGGAGTTTGATGTGACTAGAAATAGACACATCTTTAGTGCTTAATTGTCTACGATTTGGTAGGTTTTGATAGATAATTTGATACGTATGCTACCTAATCGTATATTTGTGTAATTATAGGTACAATCGAAGAAAACGAGCTAAAATGATGTGTAAAGACCAAGAAGAGACATGGACATGACAAGGACTCAAAGTTGATCAAGAAAAGGGCAAAAATGTAATTTTGAAGGAGGAGATCGATTGCCACGAAGAGGAGATCGATCGCCTATGGACAGAAACATTTGCATCAAAATTTACGGGTCAGCGGTCGATCGCGAAGAAGTGGCGATCGATCGCCAAAGTCTACTGGAGCTCGGCGATCGATCGCCACTTTATAGCGATCGATCGCCTCAAGGGTTTTTCCGAAAAAAAATAATGCAGCGATCGATCGCCGAAGAGTCCGGAAATTTGGAAATTGAGTCTTTTACCATGTTTAAAAGATTGTATCCCATATTTATCACTTCCATACCCTAAAACTCGAGACTAAGCCTCATTAGCAGCAGTTTTTGATAGTTTTTCATACTCTTAGAATTTTTGGAGATTTTAGATTAATTTGTTTTCAAGTTTTCTTCAAGAACAACGAAGAACGGAACCGGAATCGACAAGTCGGAATCGTGATTTATATTAGTAATTTCTTTTCCTTTATTTATTTAATGTTTTTCATCGAATTTTTATTGTTTTTAGATTTAATTATGCTAGGCTAAAACTCTTCGATTCTTGGTTGAAGGGATACCTGCTTTTGGAATTGAACCTTTTATGAGAATTTGGTTTGATTGTTGAATTAGATTTCGATTTCAATTTGTTTCTCAGATTTTGAATTACATGATTGTTGTGTTTGTGTATTAGACCGATCACCTAATATTCAATTACATAATCGATAGTTTGTTAAGAAACATCTAAGATCAATAATTAACCGGCTGTAGGTGTTATTGAGTTCTTAGGAGAAACGGTTGAGTAATCAATTTTAACGGCTGTAGTTTTCATTGATTAGATTTATCGAACTCATTAGTTTTGAAAACTATCATTGATTTAATCATTAACGGCTGTAGTGGTGATTAGAGATTTGGTAAGGGTTGAATTGAATGTTGTTTTCTCTTTGACTACGAATAAGATGAGTAGGAATTGAATTTCCAATCGATAGATAATTGAAAGAATTCGAATGTTTTGATTTGATGAATAAAAGATAATTTTCCAAAAGTACGGTTACCTGGAAACCAAGAATCGCTTCGCTCTCATAAGTTTCAATCATCTTAGTAATCTCGTTAATTAGTTTAATTTTAGAATTTGCTTAGTAGTAATCATTCATCCTAAAACCCCCTTGTTACTATTCGCTTTTGGCACAAAATAAATTTACCTTCCCTGTGAGATCGATCCCTACTTCCACTACTACATATTTTTGTCCTTAACTGAAGAAGGGTTAATTTGGGCGTACACGATAAACGTACACCAGTAATCCTCCTCACCCTTCAATCGTTTTCCCCTGAAATCCCTCGATTTTTTGATGAAGCTTTGGTTCGATTTTGCTAGCATTTTGGAAGGGCTTGCTAGTGTGTGTTCGTGTGTGTGCAGCAGTGTGTGTGCGTGAGTGTGTTTCTGCGTGTGTGTGTGTGTCCAGCATGTGATTGTGTGTGAAGATGGTGTTTATGTATGTATTCCTTCATGTATTGAAGTATTGTAATGGGGAATGAGATAGCATGAGGAATGTTTTGATTGTTGGAAGTTAATTGGGGCTCACTTTATTGAATGGTTAATTGTTGAAAATAAATTGTGGAATATGTCTTGGCTTAGTATTATTATTGGTTAAAAGATGAAGATTAAAATCATGCATGGAATGTGTTTGTTAATAGGCTTAAATGAGATTCAAGTGTGGGTCTAAGTCTTGTTAGTGGGGTGAAAATGACTAACTTTTATGGCTTGTAGCCATTGTGATATTTGGTAGATGTTGGGCTATGGTATGAGATGTGTTACAATTGGAAGCATGTGTAGTGTGTAAATAAATGGGTTAGATGCAATCTAGTATGTATTATAACATGGAAAAGAGTTATGGTGATATTTATGCTCAAATGGATAGCATAGCATGTATTAATGATTTATGTCACTTTATTGAGTTTCAAATCTTAATAGTACTAAATCAAGAATTTTGGAATCCAGTGACTTTATGTTGGAATTAAGGGAATTAGATTTAAAAGGGTAGAATCTTGTATCTACATGGATCCTTTCTTTCATGTCTTGGTTTGAATCACCTCGGTGTGGGTTTGAATGTTTGGAACATGTCAATTGGCTTAATTGGATTGTTTTAGTTAGACACTAGTTGGATTTATTATGCATACACCCTTGCACTTCCTTTCCCTCTATTAACTGGTGTGTCTAGTGAACTACTATGTGAGTTGGGCGTGATCTTGCACGTATGGGTGTGTGTATCCCGCATCATGTGTGTGATGTAGCGGATGGTGGGAGATGATGGGGTTTTGCATTACCAATGATATATCATGACTAATGTGAGGATGTGTGCATCCAAAGTATTGATTATGATTTGATTCATAATATTGAGTTATTGATTTGTGATATGGAAATGAAAGTAAGAACTATTTGATGGATGTTCATTGCTTGGATTATGAGCTAATATTGAATTGATATTCGATATCGACTCTACAGGAGACTTCAGACGTTGATGATAGCTTTTTCATGTTGTCTACTATAAGGTACGTGGTGACGTACGAGCAGGTATATCTAGTATCTATACATTCATGTATACATGCAATTTTGAATATGATGATTCAGGTAAGTGTTTGACTTTAATAATTGAGTTTCATATACGAGTTATGGGGGGGACACGTAGTGGTACGTGATCCAATTTTACTTGTTGAGTAGTGATGCCGTGGGCATGAGCGATATGAGAAAGTATCGAGGATGAGATATTGGGATAACTAGGTTTACATTGGGATAACCTGGTTTACATTGATGTTGAACTATTTATGTTTGAGCATAAATGATATATTGTCATTGTATTGAATTCATAAGCGTTGTTGAGTATCACATTTTCAGTGATAATACTAAACTTGACATTATGAAGGTGCGTGAGTTTGAAACATGAACAGTGTGTGGAAGCTATACAAATTCGGAATTGTACAGGGAGTATATTTTATGAGTTTTGAATAATCTAAATTATTGCATTATGATTTTGTATGTTGATTTGTGATTGAATATTGAGTGGGAGTGTGCTCACCCTGTGTGGGGGCTGTTTCTGTTGAAACAGGTACAACAGGTACGATGCTGCTTTGGAGTGCTAGGCTCAAACCTTGTTGGATGATGCTTCCAGAAGCATAGTATGAGATTGAGCCGATATACGAGGTTGAGTTGTTAGTATTTATACTAATTATGCATCCGGATGAGTATCCGTTATTCGTTGCTCTTTTGTGAGCACTTGTATCTGTATATGGACTATATAAGGGTGTTGAAACCCACTTTTGTTGTCTTATTAGTGTGGTGTCTTCCCTGGCTGTGAATTTACTTAGTGTTTCTGTATTCTGTTTAGTATTGTATTGTCCCTGGTCGGGAGTTATGTTATGTGATGTGTTTTTATTTCCGGATAGCTCAGTTTATGGGGAGACTCTGCCCAAATTTTTATATAAACCCACAAGGTAAAAGCGGTGTAATGGGGATGGTAATGGGTGAAATCCTTGAGTCTATTTGTTGGTAGAGATGATCATATAATGTTGAACATTATTTATGTCATGGGATTATGGGAAACATGTAATGATTCTTTTTATAGAATGAAAAGAAAAATGAAAAATGTATACACATACGACGTCATAAATGAACTAATGACGAGTTTAAGTATTGGGTTCTTACATTAGTGGTATCAGAGCAGTGGTTGCTCTTTGGGGCTGTTAAGGTCCTAGGAAGTTATTGATAGCACATATTTATGCATGATGGCATTAATGTTGTATGACACAACTAGTTGTTTATGTGCTTTTACGATATGGAAAGTGGTGTTACTAATCATTGTGGTTGCAGGAATCGTGTAGAATGTGTGTAATGCCTCGATTTGCTTTATACACGTGTTATATGATTATGACGTAATTATGATTAATTACAGTATGATGTGGACTCGGGTTCGGGTTGAACCGAGTAAGATTATTGCCATGTATGACAATACAATGTTGAACTAATGAAAGAAAGGACTAATGGTTGTGTGACAATGAAAGAATGTGTCTATGTGATAAATCAATACATATTGATATATGAGAAGTAAACTACAGATGTGAATTGAGAACATAGATCATATGTGTCTATTGACTTGGAATGTTGGTGCATGTGCATAGACAAGAGAATCACAAGCATGAGGTGTATAGTGGGGATGTGCATGTGGCTATACATTAACCATGCATGTGAGAGGAATTACATGTGAATGTGCATTTGAAGTTAAAGGTGATTATATAGATGCATATCTGATTTGAAACACATAATTCACCTAAATTCACCTACAAATCTCTACACATACTCTCTAGTGTCTCTTGGTGTCTTTGTTTGATTCTAGCTTGGAAACATGTTCACCATGAAATATGTGGTAAGGAGAAGTTGCATACTCTACTTTATGTAGTTAGTTGGTGTAATAACTTAGTTATGATGCTTTGTGTGCAATTTGAGAAGCATGTGATTGTTAGAAGGAAGATGGAATTCATATGTGATTGAATTCAATGAACTAAGTTGTATTGTGATGGAAACATGTTTATCTGAGGTTAAAGTATGCATATATCAAGTTTTGATGGTTTAACTTGAGGTGTAGGTTGAGAACCATGAAGATAAGCATTAAAAATCGCCATGGTTTTAAAAATCAGTTGTCGACCGATCAATCGCTAGGATCGTACCGATCAAGTAGAAACAGGGGAAGTAAGGCGGTTCATGTACCGATCGATCGCTGAAAGCGACCGATCGATCGGTGAAATGCCGTAGCATTTTTGAGAAATTCAAACATTTGAGCGATCGATCGCTAGCTTCTGACCGACCGATCGCTAGGGTTGTTTGTTTGGACCAATCGCTCGCTAGAGTGACCGATCGATCGGTAGACTTAAAATGTTATATTTTGTAGCTTTTGATATTGAAGCCTCTTATAACATGGTATATTGTTCATGTGCTTGTAGCATCATCACAGGGGACAGGGCAAAGAGGCAATTAACCATTGACGACTGATTTATCTGGTTTGTGTCACTGTACAGGTACGTGTTGACGTACGGAGTATAGATATTATGCGATGATGATGTTATGGTTTTGTTATAATATGATTTATGTTATCGGTGTGTCATATGATTGGTAGTATCATATGCATGTGCATACATGGATTTCATATGATTGGGATGGATGCCTTGATAGATATGTGTATATGCTTTGGTAAGATCAGTGCCTTGATAGATATGCCTGGTGTGGTATATGCTTTGGCTGGGATCGTTGCCATGATAGATATACTACATATGCTTTGGCTTGAGAGATATACGCCTGGTGTGGGTATATGCTCTGGCTATTATCACATATGAGTATGGTACTATGATATGTGCTGCTAATATGAAGATGTGATGTGGTTCCACTGACATATTGAGCTGAATAGGCATATCATATGGGGCTCGTGATAATAGGGTAATTGTTGAGACATTTCATGACATGGTGCATTTGTGGATGCATGATACAGAACATTCACATTAGATGATTTATTGTGCTTTATCATTGATATAGATATTGTGTTTTGATATCGCACTGAGATAGTTGTTTATCTATACTCACGTTTTGTGAATGTTTCTGTAGGATTTCATAGACGTGGGAATCGTGGGTCTTTTTCAGCTGCGAGGTGAACCACTGCATAGGAGTTGTACTGGATTAGGTTGTTCATTGTACATGTAATGTATATGTGAAAAAGTTATTTGGTGTTTTGTACGAGTGGTTTTGGTACATCTGTAACAACCTATTAGTGAGAAACTCTTAAACAGTGGATGAATTACTTAATTCTGACTCACATATGTATGCTTAATTAAATACATAATGGATTAAGTAAAGAGGACCCCACATTAGTGGTATCAGAGCAGTGGTTCGAGAACGGGATGAACAAGGGTAGAGGAAGTGAGTTAGGGAGTTGCCTAATCACTTAAAGGCATGTGACACTTATGATATAGTGTCTGGGGAACATGCTTTGTATTTGTATCTGTTATTGTTAACCCTTGTTTTGCAGGACTTGGTATGAATCCTTATGCATGGCATAAGTGATGTTGTGGGTGTACCGTGATTAGTATACCGGATTTCTGTACTATCATTTGGCAGGGGAAAACATGATATGTTTCACGGGAGCTAGTCCACTGATTCCGTGGTAATGGTATGTAGTTCGATACCGAATCGGAAGAGTAAGTTGTACAGTGGTTGGAGCGTGAAAAGCAAAGCCTGGTATCAGCTCCGTGTGCAAAATCAGCCTGCATGAGATTGTGTATCAGACCTAATGATGGACTGGCTGCTGACACATGGTGTGTGAATGGAAGTGACGATACAGGTTATTGATCACTGTATCTAGTTCACGGACATTCTTGATATTGCAATCTGTGGTTGCATTGTCAGTTCGACATGTATGGTCTGAATGGCAATGTAATACTTTGCTCTTGATCTGTGGATAGTATGGCTAACGCAGTGTGTTTACATTGGGAGTTTCAGATGGTACATGTAGCGACTGTGAAATTAGTGTACAATAATAGTATTATTTATTGTGGTATTTCACAGCGGTAATTGGTGATTTGTGAGATCATCGTGGTGATGATTATCTTGTCAGGGTATCATCTGTGTATGGTTCTGAGGTATGTATGTGTATGTTGATCTCTATGTTTGTTGTCATGGAGTTGGCAAGGAACATGAAATTGGGAGAGTTCAATGATAGTGGCGCTGAGGCGTATTGATGGAGCGGTACAACCGCAGTATGTTCGACTGTTATCATGATGTCGTTCAAGTCACTCGTGTTTGGTGACTGGTTAACGGACTGTGTGATCCTTTCTGTGTATTAGCTTCTTGTGTTCGTTCTTGTTGTATCATATGGATTTGGGCATGGAAGTCTTTCAGATTGAAAGAAAATGAGTACCGACGGAGATTGCAGTGATGCAATGATCACCGGCAAAGATTGCTGTGACGTCTGCACATGTGATCTTTGTGATGGCTAGACAGAGACATACATGGTGCGATGTGGCCATGTAGGATATCTGGCTAGTGTATAGTGATGGGCATGGATATCATTGTTTTGATGTGAATTCCGTCCGAGTTCTAAGGTTGTCCGTATGATATGTGGTATGTGTGGCAGCCATGGGTGTCTTTGAGTGACACGAGATACCTCACGTGCATACAGTTGTGTATGGGATGTTGCATATGAACATCTAGTTCTATGTTTGTGAACTGTATTTATGAAGTTGAAATTGGTTGGTCTTCTTTGAACAGAGTGTGAGTATCGGTGTTGTTGCTGAGAGCATTGGATGTTTGTATGGCTTCTGGATACAGAAAAGGACGTCATGATAGACATCCGTAAATTGGTTCTTTAGTGGAACTGTGTATGACATCTTGTCATATTTTGGATTATTGCAGGACAGTAGTGACCTGTACACGTGAGACCAACAGAGAGTGGTTGGCAATGTGAGACCAACAGAGATTGGTTGGCAATGTGAGTATCCGGTAAGCATTGAGTGTGAGCTATTGTATGATAGCATAGCTTGGTGGCTATGATGTATGGTTCACAAGTCTGATGTTGCATGTCCAAGTTATCCAGATTGATAAAGAAGTTTGAGTTTCCGTAGATTGATTGTACACTGCGATTGTAGTGCTAATGCAATCAGAGTTTCCGTTATGTTGTGATGGTACTATGCGTTTGACATGAAATTCATATATTCTTGAGTCAGGACGGAAGATGTATGACTGATGGGATCGTGATTGTGATATGCCGATCTCGTCATGTGATTGGTTTGCATAGTTGATTGGTTTGCATTTTGTGCTCGATACATGTTGGATTGATATCTATTGATGGACAGTCTGCGAATATGTTTCATGAATAGCAGATGGTTATGAGAAGGCTGAAGAAGCGCACACGCATGAGATAGTGTGATGGGACTTGATTGTCCATGAAATGAATTAGTTCTTGAGCTTGTTAGTACACATATGTGTATAGCATTGAAGTTTGTGTCATGATATAGTGGTACGACCAATATGAAACTGATTTGACATATACCAGATGGTGGATGGTATTTTTGCTATATGGTTGTACTTGACTTGAGTATGCTGATAAGATATCCTTTGATGATACACGGAAGGTGTACTAGTAGCATAAGACGATTACAGTATTGTGAATGTATCATTGGCACTGCTATATGATATGACAATTCTTTTGGGTCTGATTGTAGTGTCATAGTGCCAGAATGACCATGAGTGGTATGGTAAGTTGATTGTCATTCATGTCAACAATAGTGTGTGGATTGTGTGATTGCAGTTGAGTTGGAATTTGTTACTTTCCATGTATTGTTGGATTGGCTATTCCTTTATGAACCAGAGGTGATAACGATTTGCTGGTAGCAGTCGTGTTTATCAGGAATGCATTCCAATAAAGAAAGATTCAATGAATATGGCGAGCTAAACAACTGTTGGTTTCGCTTATGTACTATATGCGATCATGTAATATATCTGAGTGATATATTCAATCATGTGATATAGTCGGGTGAAATCTTTGATTGTATGATTTATCCGGGTGATATGATAATCCGTATGGATAGGTTCGTGAAGTAGAACGGAATGGATTATCAGGTACATGTGATGTGTGGGACTTGTTGGCGTAATCCATGTAGCAAGTGAATTGCACATGCGTGGAAAAACGTGTCGGTTGGAAAACATGTTTGTTTCCATTGCTACATGATATTTTGTGTTGATCATTACAGGGAACAGTGAATAGAAAGTAAGGAATCGTTGTAAAAGTTTGTCGTACTCAAGATGGTAGTCTTGGGGGAAATAGTTGGTACAAAGAAATGACATTTCCGGTACAGGGGTCAGGACAGGGAATATTGAACCACGCAAATGGTGTGGATAGATACTATGAAACCATAGTCATTGGGTGAGATGACCATATACTCATATGGACATATGTATTGTACATAGCTTTGGTGTACAGTATGCATTGAGGACATCTGAGTGTGATGTAGATTGTTTCTTGTGGTTTGGTCAAGTTCGTGTCCAGTGTTTGTTCTGGACTGGTATCGTGTTCAGTGTTTAATCTAGACTGAGAAGTCTGGCGTGGGAGATTAGTGTGCAAACATACTATAATACAACTTTGTGAAATGTTAGAGCAGAGATGGCTTTGTGCACATTTGGATGTGTAGAATCTGAATGTGACAAGGACCGAGGTACTTGGTTTAGAGTATCTTGCTGATCTCGACATTCTGCGTAGGCTTACACAGGAGTACAGATGAATGGAAACATTCTAGACCGTTATACAATACACAACGCGGTATGTGTGTTGCTGTGTTTATAAAGTGTGGCATGATGTGTATGGAAAAGGTGTAATACCAAGATTTGAACCATATTACTATGTGGTGACTAGTTGTCCAAGGAGGGACGGATGTATTAGACATTAGAAGAACAGATGCTTAATTTGGTATCATTTGTATGCATCCAGCAGGTCTGGGAGTGGGCAATGACTTGGTTAAGGGAAAGCACCGGTACAATGAGTTGTATAAGATCAAGTCAATTTGATGGATATTGTTGTGTATAATAGGATATGTATATGCGTGTTCACTGATACTAGTGAAAGGTTTATCTGTTGATGAGAATACAACGATACATACATACTATCTATGCCCGGCTGGTGTAGAGTGTTGTGAGCATATGACTACGTGGACAAAAGCGAATGGTAACAAGCTGTTATGCGAGAACATGAGTATGCAGTATAATCCAAAGTGCAATGTCTGGTATGTTTCTTATACTGCTGGTTTGGTAAGTATCTGCTAGTTGAACAGGTTGAGTATGTAGCAGATTTATTTTTGATTATTTGTTTTGGCAAATAATGTTGCATTTATAATGCATGTGTGTGCAAAGCTTATGGCTTTCTACATGAGTTTTCGATGATATATGAGATTCAGATGATGAATATGGAATTTCGAGGACGAAATTCAATGAGTGGGGGAGAATTGTAAAGCCTCGATTTGCTTTATACACGTGTTATATGATTATGGCGTAATTATGATTAATTACAGTATGATGTGGACTCGGGTTCGGGTTGAACCGAGTAAGATTATTGCCATGTATGACAATACAATGTTGAACTAATGAAAGAAAGGACTAATGGTTGTGTGACAATGAAAGAATGTGTCTATATGATAAATCAATACATATTGATATATGAGAAGTAAACTAGAGATGTGAATTGAGAACATAGATCATATGTGTCTATTGACTTGGAATGTTGGTGCATGTGCATAGACAAGAGAATCACAAGCATGAGGTGTATAGTGGGGATGTGCATGTGGCTATACATTAACCATGCATGTGAGAGGAATTACATGTGAATGTGCATTTGAAGTTAAAGGTGATTATATAGATGCATATCAGATTTGAAACACATAATTCACCTAAATTCACCTACAAATCTCTACACATACTCTCTAGTGTCTCTTGGTGTCTTTGTTTGATTCTAGCTTGGAAACATGTTCACCATGAAATATGTGGTAAGGAGAAGTTGCATACTCTACTTTATGTAGTTAGTTGGTGTAATAACTTAGTTATGATGCTTTGTGTGCAATTTGAGAAGCATGTGATTGTTAGAAGGAAGATGGAATTCATATGTGATTGAATTCAATGAAATAAGTTGTATTGTGATAGAAACATGTTTATCTGAGGTTAAAGTATGCATATATCAAGTTTTGATGGTTTAACTTGAGGTGTAGGTTGAGAACCATGAAGATAAGCATTAAAAATCGCCATGGTTTTAAAAATCAGTTGTCGACCGATCGATCGCTAGGATCGTACCGATCGATCGGTAGAAACAGGGGAAGTAAGGCGGTTCATGTACCGATCGATCGCTGAAAGCGACCGATCGATTGGTGAAATGCCGTAGCATTTTTGAGAAATTCAAACATTTGAGCGATCGATCGCTAGCTTCTGACCGACAGATCGCTAGGGTTGTTTGTTTGGACCGATCGCTAGAGTGACCGATCGATCGGTAGACTTAAAATGTTATATTTTGTAGCTTTTGATATTGAAGCCTCTTATAACATGGTATATTGTTCATGTCCTTGTAGCATCATCACAGGGGACAGGGCAAAGAGGCAATTAACCATTGACGACTGATTTATCTGGTTTGTGTCACTGTACAGGTACGTGTTGATGTACGGAGTATAGATATTATGCGATGATGATGTTATGGTTTTGTTATAATATGATTTATGTTATCGGTGTGTCATATGATTGGTAGTATCATATGCATGTGCATACATGGATTTCATATGATTGGGATGGATGCCTTGATAGATATGTGTATATGCTTTGGTAAGATCAGTGCCTTGATAGATATGCCTGGTGTGGTATATGCTTTTGCTGGGATCGTTGCCATGATAGATATACTACATATGCTTTGGCTTGAGAGATATACGCCTGGTGTGGGTATATGCTCTGGCTATTATCACAGATGAGTATGGTACTATGATATGTGCTGCTAATATGAAGATGTGATGTGGTTCCACTGACATATTGAGCTGAATAGGCATATCATATGGGGCTCGTGATAATAGGATAATTGTTGAGACAAGTCATGACATGGTGCATTTGTGGATGCATGATACAGAACATTCACATTAGATGATTTATTGTGCTTTATCATTGATATAGATATTGTGTTTTGATATCGCACTGAGATAGTTGTTTATCTATACTCACGTTTTGTGAATGTTTCTGTAGGATTTCATAGACGTGGGAATCGTGAGTCTTTTTCCGCTGCGAGGTGAACCACTGCATAGGAGTTGTACTGGATTAGGTTGTTCATTGTACATGTAATGTATATGTGAAAAAGTTATTTGGTGTTTTGTACGAGTGGTTTTGGTACATCTGTAACAACCTATTAGTGAGAAACTCTTAAACAGTGGATGAATTACTTAATTCTGACTCACATATGTATGCTTAATTAAATACATAATGGATTAAGTAAAGAGGACCCCACAATGTGATGGGATGACATTAATGGTAATGTCTGGCACTTAATGTATTATGTGTTAAGGGATCTGATTTTGTAGAAAAATCAGGAAATGTGAGACGTACGGGCTTCGGACGGTAAAACGTGTTACACCTTTGATTATGTATATCGTGGATAGTGAATCCTTACATGTGATGGTATATGTGAAATGATTGTTGGGATATGCCCTAAGACATATCATTTGATGATTGTTTATGACATACAATGTAATATTACTTTATGAAATGGCAATTTATTATATATTATTCGATTAACTGTGCAAAGTGAATAAATATATATGTTAATGTCCTTAGAATAATATTGTATTATTCTTAAACATTGTCCCTAGTCAAGTATTATCATGAATCAGGATAATGATAATACATTGAGACTAGTATGTATTGATTGATGAATTGTTCATTGATATGAGATATCAAATCAATACATGTGTACATGTTAGAGAACGATGTACTGGACAGACCCACCATGAGAATGCAACATGGATAGTTATATGATTGTCATATGCAATTCTCATAGTGATAATAATGTATGTAATCCTTACGACTTGTGATCATCAGAAATCCCAACATAAGGAGTTATGTATCTTGATATTGTCAAACGTTACCCGTAACAGGGTAAACTATAAAGGCGACTATTGGATACACTACGAATTATGTAGAGGGATGTTGACTGATCGAGATAGGATTTGTCCCTCCTATATAACAGGAGATGTGTTTGGCCCTTGATCAAGTGAGAACTAAAATGCATGGCCATGCTCGAATGAGTCGATATGAGATATCGAGCTTATTCGTTTATTCAAGTTCTACTTGGGGATCAAGAAATAAAGATTGAATATACGAGTATGACTATTCCATGACTCGTGTTCAATCTAAACACAAAGGACAAAGGGATTAAGTTACATGGTTAATATTATCACAAGTTCTAAAGGTTATGTCGAGTCATTGACATTCTTGTAATTTGGGTAGCCTTGATGTGTTGCTAGACACCGCTCTTTGCTTGTAACGTAAAATGAGATTTTATGTCACTGCCAACATTACAAGATCCTATCGGGTCGCACAAAAGATTAAATCGAGAAGGGAAATTAAATTCATGGGATGAATTAAATAATTAAGAGGAGTCTTAATTAATTAATAATTATAAGGATTAAATTATAATCATGGGCTTAAGCCCATGAGGCTTTATGAAACCTTTTAATTAAATTCTATATAATGATATACAAGGTTATGATTAAATGGTTAATCATACAATTCATTCCTTGATATCAAAACCTAGCCACAAAAGAAAAGGCTTTCGATCGCCTCTTGCTCGATCATCACCGTCGCCGCCGCCGCCGTGATCTTCGACAATTCCGGCCATCGTCTAGCGGTTTAGAACCGTGTGACTTTGCTTCGTTTGTAAACAAGTCTAGCAACTTGTTTTAAACATCCCTTTTCGTTTAATCGTGTGGATACCGTTGAGGCAAGACCTTGGAGGTGTTGCTCGAGACTCGGAGATCGTTGGACGAGGTGCTTCGTGGAAACTGCTCAAACACGCTACACCTTCATCCGATATGAATCCCTATGTATAGATCCGCGGTTATAGTAATCCAAAATTTTATTATTCCGCTGCGTTCCATGCTTGTTGGATTACTTACAGTGGTATCAGAGCCGTGTACAAGGCTCATATCGGATTTATGTGGTTAAATAGTTTAATCATATTTAGATTAATATTGCATGCTATTTAAAACTGTATGAACATATATGATATGTTAATATTTAGTTTGTGAAATTATCATGATATTATATTTGATATAATTGATGTTTGATGTATACGATACACGAAGCGAATAATCAAATATATTGATCAATGTTTCGGCCACCCCTAGCATATTGACCCACGGCTTAGCCACATGAGGGCTAGGGTTTTCGAACCCTTGGCTCGAGATGGCCTAGTTGTAAGGACCCTAATCTTTAAGTGCGGAATCAAGGCATAATAGAGCTAATATAAATGATCAGAGTGAGAAATAACGTGTTGAGTTTATGAGCTTAAGCATTACATGCCAAAAATAAGGACTTCCAAACATGGATTAATTACATTTCCCTTCAAATGAATGTTATCAACTAGTTTTACACTACTCCTAGAGTAGACACTAGGCAAAATAATCCTGTCCTTCAATTCACAAAAGCATCCTCAAGCTCACTGTCTCAACCCGTCTAGCCCTCCTATCATGCCAAACGTGTACCTACAAGGACAACCCCCAAACATGAGCAATAATAATCATTCATATTCAACACAATATGAAGATAAAGCGTAAATGCATAATCATAATAAAACACTTCCTGTTTTCCCCATGCATTTCAAACGCTTCCCGTTTGGTTGTCCCTGTACCATAACTCATGAGTATAATCAATAGATTATTTTTAATGGTCTAAACATGTCATGAACATATACCATTTCATCAATACCAAATACTGATCACCAATCCCTAGTCTGTCCATCACAATGTATTTTAATGCCCCTCGCTTATTTACATATAGGCGGCATAGGATAACCTCGCTTCAATGGACTGCGGGACTCCCACCCCTCGCCTCTCATTGAGCGGCAAATACCCTTTCCTTGCCCTATATGATAACCACGCTCAATGTGACATGCGGCGCTCCCACCCCTCGCTTCACATTAGCGGCAAGCATTAAAATCATCAAGGGATGACCACGACTCATGGGATATGCACCAATAATCATATGCATCTATAAACATCATGCATAACATGTATTTGCATCCACAATGCAATACCACATATATACTTGCATCCACAATGCATAACAATAAGTATATAAGATACATGTACCGTTGGGTGCCCGTACGTCCACTACGTACCTTTCCAAAATGTAGGATATGGTAGGACTTCAATGCCTTGGCTGTGTCGCCACCTGGGATGGTTCTACACATTCACACAAATCAATATTAGAACCCAATAATAGTCCAATACCAAAAATCCTACAAAAAAAAATCCAAAAATACCAAATTTTGGCCTTCGCGATCGATCGCCCATCACGGCGATCGATCGCCAAACCTCACTGTCCGAGACCAACATTTTGCACCCTTCGGCGATCGATCGCCACCCCTGGCGCGATCGATCGCCAGTCCCGCCGATCGATCGCCCAAGAGTGGCGATCGATCGCCAAATGCTTGAAAAGCCCACTGCCTGGGCGCGATCGATCGCCTGGAATGGGAGATCGATCGCCAACCCCTGTTACCCGAAAAACCTCCATTTTTGCACCTCAAAACCATTCCAACCCATTCCAACATTTAACCATCAAACCAACAACTCAAATAACAACATAAACCTCCAAAATACACCTTAAAACAACCATAAATCCAACCCCCAAACAAAACCACAATAACCCAACACAAACCCATTTCAAAACCTTTCAAAAATCATTTCAAACCCAATCTAAACACAATAAAAGCAATGGGGAGGTATCCATACCTCTTGGGGACTTCAAAACTCACATCCAAATCCCACAAAGCAAGTTTTTTGAAGGTTTTCTCTTCAACCCTAAGCACCAACTCGAAAATGGGGAAAGAAAGGGTTTGGTGGTGGTTTTTGGGGAAAGTAAGAGTGATGGTTGGAAGGGTGGGATTGGGGTATAAGTGGTTTAATTAAACCAATTTCATTCCATAATTTACCATGGTGTATAAAACACCCCAACATGATATTTTCCAAAGCATTAATTCAAAATGCACCAAAATATCAATTAAACACATGATTTCCACAAATTGCTAACCAAGGCAAATAAATCATGTTCCCAACCATAATTCCCAACATGCACCCTGAAATGCTATCCCGGGTCACCTTAACACATGACTAAGCATTTCCACATAATAATACCAACACATAATTAATTACTACCATAATTAATCATAACAAACACAATTAATGCACCATTTTGCAATTAATCATTTCAGGGATATCACAATACTCCCCTACTTATAGGATTTCGTCCTCGAAATCACATGCACTTACCCCAAAAGAAACTAAACATAAACACATACCAGAGAATAGTTCCGGGTAGTGCTGCACCATATGCCGCTCCGTCTCCCACGTAGCCTCCTCGACACCCCTGCGATCCCACTGAACCTTGATCATAGGTATCACTTTGTTCCGAAGTCTGCGGTCTGCTCGATCTAGAATTATGACAGGCCGTTCCACATAAGACACATCGGATTCCAACTGAACTTCGGAAGGCTGTAAAACATGCGACGGATCCGGCTCATACTTTCGCAGCATCGATACATGAAACACATCATGTATACCAGATAAAGAAGGCGGCAAAGCCAGTCGGTAAGCTAAGGTGCCAATGCGCTGCAAAATCTCGTACGGTCCAACATACCTCGGAGACAGTTTCCCGCGCATCCCAAATCGCACAACGCCTCTGAAAGGCGAGATCTTCAAAAAGACCTTATCTCCCAACTGAAATTCCAACGGTCTCCGCCGTTTATTTGCATAAGCTGCCTGTCTGTCCTGGGCCGCTTTCATTTTCTGCCTTATCGTCTTTATCTTTTCTTCCATCTCCCGAATCAACTCCGGTCCTCCGACCGATCTGCGGTCCAAATCATCCCAACACAAGGGTGATCTACACCGTCTGCCATAAAGAGCTTCAAACGGAGCCATCTGAATACTCGCCTGGTAGCTATTGTTATACGAAAACTCTACCAGAGGCACTGAATCCTGCCAAGAGGCATCGAACTCCAAAACACAAGCTCTCAGCATGTCCTCGAGCGTCTGAATAGTGCGCTCGGTCTGGCCATCCGTCTGAGGATGATAAGCAGTACTCAATCTGACTTCAGTTCCCAAGGCTGACTGAAGGCCTTCCCAAAAATGAGACGTGAATCGCGGATCTCGATCTGACACTATGGAAACAGGGATCCCATGCAATCTCACCACATCTCTAATATACAACTGCGCCATCTTCAAAAATGTGAAAGTCATGCTATAGGGAATAAAGTGGGCTACCTTAGTCAGTCTGTCCACAATCACCCAAATAGCATCAAAGCCTGAAGCACTCCTCGGCAAATGTGTCACGAAGTCCATGGAAATGTGCTCCCACTTCCACTTCGGTATCTCCAAGCTTCTCAACTCGCCGCCAGGTCTCTGCCTCTCTGCCTTAACCTGCTCGCAGATCAAACACCTCTTCACAAAAGCGACGACATCAGACTTCATCCTTTTCCACCAAAACTGACCACGCAGATCTCTGTACATCTTCTTTCCGCCTGGGTGGATGCTAAGTCTGCTACTGTGAGCTCGCTCCAAGATCCCTTTACGCAACTCCGGCGTACTCGGAACCACCCAACGGTCACCAAATCTCAAAGACCCGTCATCGGCCACTCTGAATTTCGTTGGCTGACCAAGATGTACTAAAGATAACCACCTCTGAACCTCATCGTCTGACCTCTGAGCTTTCTTGATGTTCTCATAGATATCTGGCTCAGCTAACAAGGTCGATACATGCACCGGTGATGCATCAATGTCAAAGTCATAGCCCAAATGACAATAGGAGGTCATCATAGCCGACAGATGAATGACGTCCTCAGCAGAACTCCTCACTTTCCGGCTCAAAGCGTCTGCTGTCAAATTGGCTTTCCCCGGATGGTACTCTATCTCGCAATCATAGTCCTTGAGTAGGTCCATCCACCTTCTCTGCCTCATGTTCAGCTCTGCCTGAGTGAATAAAAATTTGAGGCTCTTGTGGTCCGTGTATATGGTAAATGAAGTACCATACAAATAATGCCTCCAAATCTTCAGGGCGAAGATGATAGCCGCCAATTCCAAGTCATGAACTGGATATCTGGTCTCATGCGGCTTCAACTGCCTCGATGCATAAGCTACCACATGCTTATCTTGCATCAGAACACACCCAAGGCCCTGAAGTGATGCGTCAGTATACAGAACAAATCTGGAGTTCTCCGTAGGGATCACTAACACTGGCGCCGTCGTCAACCGGTGCTTTAATTCCTGGAAGCTTTCCTCACAAGCTTCTGACCAAAAGAAAGGTACTCCCTTCTGAGTCAACTGTGTCAACGGCTTGGCAATCTTCGAAAAGCCCTCGACAAAGCGTCGATAATACCCGGCCAAACCAAGAAAACTCCGGATCTCAGGCACAGAAGTGGGGGCAGCCCACTCCATCACAGTCTCAATCTTCTTGGGATCTACAGATATCCCGCTGCTCGATATGACATGCCCCAGAAACACTACACTGCTCAGCCAAAATTCACACTTACTGAGCTTAGCATATAACTGATGCTCTCTGAGAATTTGAAGCACTGTCCTCAAGTGTTTCACATGCTCCTCCTCGCTCCGGGAGTAGATAAGAATATCGTCAATAAACACAATGACGAACTGATCAAGATACTGCTGAAACACTCTGTTCATCAGACTCATAAAGACTGCTGGAGCATTCGTCACGCCGAACGGCATCACTAGGAACTCATAATGTCCATATCGGGTCCGGAATGCTGTCTTCTGCACATCTTCCTCTCTGACTCGAATTTGATGATACCCGGATCTCAAATCAATCTTGCTATACATCCTGGTACCTTGCAACTGATCAAACAGATCGTCTATCCTAGGGAGAGGATACTTGTTCTTCACTGTAGGCCTTATTCAGTTGCCGGTAATCGATGCACAACCGCATCGAGCCATCCTTCTTCTTCACAAAGAGAACTAGTGCGCCCCATGGCGACACACTCGGGCGTATATATCCCTTGTCCAGGAGATCCTGCAACTGTTCTTTCAACTCTCTCAACTCAGCCGGTGCCATCCTATAAGGTGCACGAGAGATAGCGGATGTCCCTGGCAACAGCTCGATCCCAAACTCCACTTCCCTAGCCGGTGGGAAACCTGGGATCTCTTCTGGGAATACATCAGCAAACTCTGCCACTACTGGCACATCCTCAACTCTCAATTCTTTACTCTTCCCAGACGTGTCCACGGCATAGATGAGATAGCCCGTGTGTCCACGTTCCAACAACTGAGTCATCTTGATCGCTGAAATCAACGGAATCTTCGCACAAGAACCGTTGCCATAGAAAGTCCACTGACTGCCCAATTCAGGTCTGAACTTCACTGTCCTCTGCCGGCAATCTACCACTGCCTGATATCTGTTCAGAATATCAATACCCAAGATGCAGTCGAAGTCTGACATGCCCAATACGATCAAGTCTGCCTTCAACTCGTTGCCCTCAAAATAAATGAGGCAGTCTGCCATAAACTGATCAGCAACGACATTTCTTCCAGTGGGTGTCGAGACAAGGAGAGGCGTGGGTAAAGAAGACGTGCGCATATGGTGTCTTTCCACAAAACCCACCGATACAAAAGAATGGGAGGCACCTGTATCGATCAAAATAAAAGCAGGGTACGTAAATAAATGACACGTACCGGCGATCACCTCCTCTGGGGCTGCCTGGGCCTGCTCCCTGGTCAGTGCATACACCTGCCCCTGGGGTGGTCCTACTGTCTGACCTCCCGATGGTCGAGGCCCAAACTGCTGCCTCTGCTGCACTGTCCTATCCTCAAACCTCGGCCTGTTGCCCTGAAACTCAGACTGTCCTCCCCGTGTGGGGCAATACCGAGCGATGTGGCCCATCTTGCCACAGATATAACATGCAGGACACTTGTTTGAAGAATGTGGCCCTCCACAATTGTTGCACCTCGGCTCTCCCGGCCTATCCCCTTGTGAAGACCCTCGGTTGGCCGTCCAATTGCCCTTCTTGCCATCCTGTTTCTGACCAAAGTGTTTCTTTCCACCATATCGCGAAGATGAAGAGGCACCACGGGGTTTAAATGGCTCACCCCGGGGCCTCAAGCTGTCACTAGTCTGCCTTTGTTGTGGTACCGGTGGTGGCATAGTACTAGCATAAGCTCCCACTCCTAGCTCGGCAAGCTCCGCCCTTGTGAGAGCATCATCAAAAGAAGTTGGGTTATTAGTGATAACCCGGTCATAGAGCTCCGGTCGCAATCCCTTCATAAAGTTCCTCATCTTAGCGTGCCCACTGGTGGCAATGTGGGGAACGTACCTCAGCAACGAAGAGTACCATGTGGCATAGTCTGCCACTGTCATGTTCCCCTGTTTCAGACTTGTAAATTCATCCTCCTTCGTCTGTCTCGCCGCAGCGGAGAAATACCGGTTCAGAAACCTAGTCCTGAAGAGTGTCCAATCAATCACAGCACCCAGTGCTCTCATTTCCATTACTGTGCTTCTCCACCACATCAGAGGTTTCTTGGCTAATTGAAACTCCGCCAGCCTCAGCCAAGCTGTCACAGCACAAGGAGCCGATACAAAGATCTGCTCAAGTCTTTCCAACCACTCTTCAGCCTCTTCTCCGGACTCTGTCCCCTCAAACCGGGGCGGATGGTAAGACAGAAATTGCGTCAAGCTAATCTCACCCGGTAGCAATAACTGAACCACTGGTTCCATGCCTACGGCCGGTGGAGGTAGAGGGTTCGCCTGTCCGATACTTGCATTCACACTACCAACATCTCCAACTTCCTCATTAGCAGCCATGCTGTAATACAAATGTTAACAACAATTCCAAAGCAGTATATATGTTATGCCGTTAGATAACAGGAATGAGAATACGCATGTTAGTATAACAGAATATACATCAATATGCACCACATGCATAAACATGCTTCAAATGTAAGCACCTAGCCAAACATGCTAAGGCTACCCTTCACTCGTTCCCGGGTTCTCTAACCACTGCTCTGATACCACTAATGTAAGGACCCTAATCCTTAAGTGCGGAATCAAGGCATAATAGAGCTAATATAAATGATCAGAGTGAGAAATAACGTGTTGAGTTTATGAGCTTAAGCATTACATGCCAAAAATAAGGACTTCCAAACATGGATTAATTACATTTCCCTTCAAATGAATGTTATCAACTAGTTTTACACTACTCCTAGAGTAGACACTAGGCAAAATAATCCTGTCCTTCAATTCACAAAAGCATCCTCAAGCTCACTGTCTCAACCCGTCTAGCCCTCCTATCATGCCAAACGTGTACCTACAAGGACAACCCCCAAACATGAGCAATAATAATCATTCATATTCAACACAATATGAAGATAAAGCTTAAATGCATAATCATAATAAAACACTTCCTGTTTTCCCCATGCATTTCAAACGCTTCCCGTTTGGTTGTCCCTGTACCATAACTCATGAGTATAATCAATAGATTATTTTTAATGGTCTAAACATGTCATGAACATATACCATTTCATCAATACCAAATACTGATCACCAATCCCTAGTCTGTCCATCACAATGTATTTTAATGCCCCTCGCTTATTTACATATAGGCGGCATAGGATAACCTCGCTTCAATGGACTGCGGGACGCCCACCCCTCGCCTCTCATTGAGCGGCAAATACCCTTTCCTCGCCCTATATGATAACCACGCTCAAATGTGACATGCGGCGCTCCCACCCCTCGCTTCACATTTAGCGGAACCAAACCAAATAGCGGCAAGCATTAAAATCATCAAGGGATGACCACGACTCATGGGATATGCACCAATAATCATATGCATCTATAAACATCATGCATAACATGTATTTGCGTCCACAATGCAATACCACATATATACTTGCATCCACAATGCATAACAATAAGTATATAAGATACATGTACCGTTGGGTGCCCGTACGTCCACTACGTACCTTTCCAAAATGTAGGATATGGTAGGACTTCAATGCCTTGGTTGTGTCGCCACCTGGGATGGTTCTACACATTCACACAAATCAATATTAGAACCCAATAATAGTCCAATACCAAAAATCCTACAAAAAAAAATCCAAAAATACCAAAGTTTGGCCTTCGTGATCGATCGCCCATCCCGGCGATCGATCGCCAAACCTCACTGTCCGAGACCAACATTTTGCACCCTTCGGCGATCGATAGCCACCCCTGGCGCGATCGATCGCCAGTCCCGCCGATCGATCGCCCAAGAGTGGCGATCGATCGCCAAATGCTTGAAAAGCCCACTGCCTGGGCGCGATCGATCGCCTGGAATGGGCGATCGATCGCCAACCCCTGTTACCCGAAAAACCTCCATTTTTGCACCTCAAAACCACCCATTCCAACATTTAACCATCAAACCAACAACTCAAATAACAACATAAACCTCCAAAATACACCTTAAAACAACCATAAATCCAACCCCCAAACAAAACCACAATAACCCAACACAAACCCATTTCAAAACCTTTCAAAAATCATTTCAAACCCAATCTAAACACAATAAAAGCAATGGGGAGGTATCCATACCTCTTGGGGACTTCAAAACTCACACCAAATCCCACAAAGCAAGTTTTTTGAAGGTTTTCTCTTCAACCCTAAGCACCAACTCGAAAATGGGGAAAGAAAGGGTTTGGTGGTGGTTTTTGGGGAAAGTAAGAGTTATGGTTGGAAGGGTGGGATTGGGGTATAAGTGGTTTAATTAAACCAATTTCATATAAAACACCCCAACATGATATTTTCCAAAGCATTAATTCAAAATGCACCAAAATATCAATTAAACACATGATTTCCACAAATTGCTAACCAAGGCAAATAAATCATGTTCCCAACCATAATTCCCAACATGCACCCTGAAATGCTATCCCGGGTCACCTTAACACATGACTAAGCATTTCCACATAATAATACGAACATAATTAATTACTACCATAATTAATCATAACAAACACAATTAATGCACCATTTTGCAATTAATCATTTCAGGGATATCACACTAGTCGTTGTGGCTCATGTTCATGCATGTAGGTTTCGAGACGTGGATGAGTTTTGAACTCTTTGGCTCGATAATGGTTCACGCATGCATGGATTAGTGGCTTCACCACATGAGAGCTAGGATTTTCGAACCCTTGGCTCGAGATGGTTGAGCCAACCCCGTGCATGGCCTGACCGTGACTCGTGGCTAACAAATTCCATTGTTTCAATCAAGATGGCTCGATGAAAACTCAAGATGGTGCGAGGCAGCTAGGGTTTGGAACCCTAGCGCCGCCGCCGCTCGAGCATGGTTCGGCCATGGGCCAGGTTTCAAACCCTAGGCCCATAATTGGTCCAGCCGTGTATTTGGTTGGTTCGAACCATGGTGGTTCGTGACTTAGTCGCTTAAGTTCGAGGCATGTGATGTCACGAGCGTACGATAATTTTTCAAAATTCTATTTTACAGTTTTAATTAGAATTAAATTTAAAATGTTTAGAATTTAATTAATTAAATGTTAAAGCATGCTTTATGTGTTGTTTGAGCATGGTGCATGGTTATAGCCCTTTGACCTATTAGATAGGATTTGTGAATGTTTGTAATTTATAATACGACCTGCGAGTCGTGCCTTCTCTATTTTATTCTAAATGTAATCCCTCCCCTATGTTCCCCTCGAATGTGAATCGAGGAATTCTATATCTTGTAAATAGTATAGTTTAATTGTTGATGGTGATCAATGAAGATGGAGCATCGTGTCGAGATGAGGAGGCCATTCACAAATTGGAGCCAAAGGAAGGTGCTTGTGAAGTTACCTTAGGTTGACTCTTAGGATTTTCTCATTGGCTTGAGAAAATCGCTAGTAGGGGCTATAACCATGTCACGTTTAATTATGTATATTGATGCATGGTTTATCTTATGTTTTAGATTGATAATTGTATTACACATATATGTAGATATGTATACAACTGTATGTAGTGGACATATTTTAAATTATCAAATTAATCATGAGATCAATAAATCCCTCTAAAATATTAAGTTTTAGATGCCTTCCAAAATTAAAAGTACTCGTCAAAAAACTTCGATTGTACATATGTGGGTTTGCCAAAGCAAAGCACTGTGGCAATCTTAGTAAGGCGCTAAAGGATAAAAGTGATATCCGTTATACTTTAAATTGGGTACGACTTAACTAGGTTATCTCAATAGGATTGGGAATCTAGAGGCATGGGTTGGATAATAATTCATTTGATGAATTGAACAAAGTGTTGTTCGTCCAACTATCCAAGAATTACATGTGATGTAATTGACAAAGTGTTATCTACCTAAATAACCGAGTCTTTGGCGATTAGCCAAAGATAACTCAAGATTAGGCGAAATATGGATCTTGGCCCACTAAAGGTTTCGAGGGTTGATATTTTTTTAACAAAATAGTGGGAGTATCATTTAATATAAGACCATGTTAAATGATTAAATCATAAACTTATTTTGCATATTTATATTGTAGATATCCATGGCAACTAACAACGTAACAAGCACTTTATCAATGCGATCGGTCCTTGAGAAGGACAAATTAAATGGGACAAATTTCCTAGACTGGCATAAGGAACTTGAGGATTGTGGGGTCTTCCCATCTTAACAGTGATTAATAGACATAGGAAGGACTAATCATGCATTAAATAACATCTTAAGGTTTCGGTTGTTACACGAGCTAACCGGATTACAGGCCAAAATACAAAACTTCAAAAATAATTCTTTACATTCCAAAAGAATGGCATTTAGATTTACACTACTCCTTAGAGTAGATACTAATCATAACTTGAATCCTATACATTCCTATGTCCCTCGTAGCTCACTGCCTCAACCCGACCCTTAGTCCTTTGGTCCAAAAGCGTACCTACAGGGACAACACATCATGAGCATATACAATCTTACTTAACATCATAAAAACATCATAGTAAATGAATGAAACATTGGTTAAGTAAATATGCAAGATTATTCATTAACTTCTTATTGTTGTCCCTGATTTATAATCATGTATGGGGCATCTTACCCCCGTGGCATCTTACCACAAAAACATCGCATGGCCTCTTACCATGTGGGGCATCTTACCCCGTGGCATCTTACCAAAATAATATCGCATGGCCTCTTACCATGTGGGGCATCTTACCCCGTGGCATCTTACCACAATAATATCGCATGGCCTCTTACCATGTGGGGCATCTTACCCCGTGGCATCTTACCACAATAACATCGTGTAAACATCAGCATATAAGCATCGTATAAACATCATCATATAAACATCGTATAAACATCGTATAAACATCATCATTTCATCGTGAATACTCATGCAATAAAAGCATAGTTGTAGTATAAAGATGTGTGTTACCGTCCGATGCCCGTACGCCTCTTACGTACCTTTTCAAAAGGAGGAGGAGTCAACAGACTTTATCTCATTGATGGTGCCGGTACCTGGGATGGTTCTACAAGACCACACAACACCATATTAGATGCCTCAAAGCCATCTCACATCATAAACTTAACAAAAATAAAACATCATTACATTTTTCAACTTTCTGCCTCTCCCGATCGATCGGCCCAAGGTCTCGATCGATCGAGAAACTGTGCACAAACAGTGCCTTAGTATTCTGTCTCGCACGATCGATCGAAACATTTTACCGATCGATCGAGGAGCTTCACCGATCGATCGAGAAATCCTTCGATCGATCGGTACCTAAAAATCAAAACATGCTTTAGAACTTCTGTCTCGCTAGATCGATCGGGACCAAATCTCGATCGATCGAGAGCTCTGAAAAAATCGGGACTTCCCCAGATTTTTTAGCACCTCTTTTCACATCATCATTTCTACTTCATAACACATCTTACTTGCTGAAACAACCATGTGAAGAACTTCATAAAATATCCATGTAAGCACTTAAATCAAAGGTTTAACAAAACCTAAGCTAACATGCATCATAACATCATCATAATCTTCATCCTCAACCAACTTTAACAGAAACAGAGCATGCTTATCTTTTTTTCCAGATTTTCGAGCACATAGTTTCATAATAAGAAATCTATCACATAAATCATGTAACTAGTAGTTACTTAATACTACCATGTAAGCATCCCTACTAAGGTTCCACCCAAACCTACATTTAGCATGTGTTAAAACATCACCACAAAACCCAACTCAAACCAAAAACTCAGAAAAAACAGAGTACCAACTTACCCCTCTCTTTTGCTCCTCTTATGCAAGGTTTTTGGAACACTTTTACCAAGCTTTTTCCCTTGCCTTACAGCTGCTAAGCTGGAACGAAAATGGAGGGGGAGAGAAGGAGAAGGGAATGGAGGAGAGTTGATTGGAAGGCAATGATGCAAGTATGGGCTGCCAAGTGGGAAAAGGATATGGGTTGCCAAGTGGGGAAGGGTGAGGTGGCCGGGTAGGGGGGTGGTGAGGGTTGGGGTGGTCATGTGGTGTTTAATTGTGTCCCGGTATATAGTACGATGTATTGAAATATCCTCACTCGATATTTTATAACTTCATATAATTTAATACATCCTTTAAAACACCCAACATGTTCCCCACACCATATCATCATATCATAAATCGTGGCCCCCAATTTAAATACACCACAACCCTTAAATACATCATAATTCATCATCGTAGAACATAATCATATCACATTTCGGGGGTATTACATTACTCCCCTACTTATAAGATTTCATCCTCGAAATCCACATGCATCATCATATCGAAACTATACATAAAAACATACCAGAGAATAGTTCCGGATAGTGTTGCACCATATGCCGTTCCGTCTCCCATGTAGCCTCCTCGACACCCCGACGATCCCACTGAACTTTGACCATCGGTATAACTTTGCTTCGTAGTCTGCGATCCTCTCGATCCAGAATTCTGATTGGTCGTTCTACGTAGGACACATCTGAGTCTAACTGAACTTCTGAAGGCTGTAAGACATGAGATGGGTCTGGCTCATACTTTCGTAACATGGAGACATGGAAAACATCATGTATGCCGAACAAGGATGGCGGTAAAGCCAAGCGATATGCCAAAGTACCGACACGCTGTAAAACTTCATATGGCCCCACATACCTCGGAGATAACTTTCCCCGCATCCCAAAACGAACCACACCCCTGAAGGGTGAGATCTTTAAGAAGACCCTATCTCCTAACTGGAATTCCAGCGGTCGCCGCCGCTTATTTTCATAGGCTGCCTGCCTATCCTGGGCCGCTTTCATCTTTTGGCGTATCAATTTTATCTTACTTTCCATATCCCTGATCAGATCCGGTCCTCCGACCGCTTTGCTAGTCAAATCCTCCCAATACAGCGGTGATCTACATCGTCGTCCATACAAAGCTTCAAAAGGAGCCATTTGAATGCTCGCCTGATAACTGTTATTATAGGAGAACTCTACCAGTGGCACTGAATCCTGCCATGGAGTATCAAACTCCAGAATACATGCCCTCAACATGTCCTCGAGCGTCTGAATGGTGCGCTCTGTTTGGCCGTCTGTCTGAGGGTGATAGGCCGTACTCAGTCTCACCTCTGTGCCCAAAGCTGTCTGGAGACCCTCCCAGAAATGTGAAGTAAACCTCGGGTCCCTATCAGACACTATCGAGACTGGAATACCATGCAATCTCACCACATCCCGTATATACAACTGGGCCATCTTCAAGTATGTATATGACATACTGTAAGGGATGAAATGAGCCGTCTTCGTCAGCCTATCCACGATCACCCAGATCGCGTCAAATCCTGAGGCCGTCCTCGGTAAGTGGGTCACGAAGTCCATAGATATATGCTCCCACTTCCATTCAGGCACCTCTAAGATCTTCAGCTCTCCACCAGGCCTCTGCCTCTCTGCCTTTACCTGCTGGCAGATCAAACATCTTTTAACGAAAATGATCACCTCACGCTTCATGCGTCTCCACCAGAATTGATCGCATAGATCTTTGTACATCTTCTTTCCCCCCGGGTGGATACTGAAACGACTACTGTGAGCCCGCTCCAATATTCCTCTACGCAGTCCTGGTGCATCTGGGACTACCCATCGGTTGCCCAGTCTCAAAGAATCATCCTCAGCCACTCTGAACTTGGATGGCTGACCCTGAAGTACCAATGATGTCCATCTCTGAACCTCACTATCTGACTTCTGGGCCTTCCTGATCGCCTCAAATATATCTGGCTCCGCCAATAAGGTCGACACTCGCACAGGCGACGTGTCTACATCGAAATCATAGCCCAGATGGCAATAAGAAGTCATTAAGGCCGACAAACACATAACATCCTCTGCAGTACTCTTCACCTTCCGACTTAAGGCGTCTGCTATTAAGTTTGCTTTACCTGGATGGTACTCAATTTCACAATCATAGTCTTTGAGCAAATCCATCCACCTTCTTTATTCAACTCTGCCTGAGTGAATAAGAACTTCAGGCTCTTATGGTCCGTATAAATAGTGAAAGACGTGCCATACAAGTAATGCCTCCAGATCTTCAAGGCAAATATGATGGCCGCCAGTTCCAAATCATGCACTGGATACCTAGCCTCGTGTAGCTTCAGCTGCCTCGATGCATAAGCCACCACGTGCTTATCTTGCATCAACACGCAGCCCAAACCCTGCAGTGACGCATCAGTATACAAGGCAAACCTCTTATTCTCAGACGGAATCATCAATACCGGCGCTGTAGTCAAGCGACGCTTCAGTTCTTGAAAACTTTCCTCACAAGCTTCAGACCAAAAGAAGGGGACTCCTTTCTGAGTCAGCTGTGTCAGGGGTTTGGCAATCTTCGAGAAACCTTCGACGAAACGTCGGTAATAACCTGCCAAACCGAGGAAACTCCGTATCTCCGGTACAGAAGTGGGTGCTGCCCACTCTAACACAGCTTCAATCTTCCTGGGATCTACAGATATCCCATGGCTAGATATGACATGGCCCCAGAATACCACGCTGTCCAACCAGAACTCGCACTTACTAAGCTTTGCATAAAGCTGATGATCCCTAAGGATCTGAAGTACTATCCTCAAGTGCCTTACATGCTCTTCTTCAGTCCGAGAGTAAATAAGTATGTCGTCAATGAAGACTATGACGAACTGATCCAAATATGGTTGGAACACTCTGTTCATCAAACTCATGAAGACGGCTGGGGCATTCGTCACCCCAAAAGGCATGACCATGAATTCATAGTGCCCATATCTAGTCCTGAACGCCGTCTTCTGAACATCATCTTCTCTTACTCGAATCTGATGGTACCCCGACCTCAGATCGATCTTACTATAGAGCCTCGTACCCTGCAACTGATCGAACAAGTCATCGATCCTCGGAAGTGGATACTTGTTCTTTACTGTAGCTTTGTTCAGTTGTCTATAGTCAATGCATAGACGCATCGATCCATCTTTCTTCTTAACAAATAAGACAGGCGCACCCCATGGCGATACGCTAGGGCGTCTGTAGCCCTTGTCAAGGAGTTCTTGCAACTGAATTTTTAACTCCCTTAACTCAGCTGGTGCCATCCTATACGGGGCACGGGAAATTGCAGACGTCCCTGGTAGTAACTCAATCCCAAACTCGACCTCTCTCATCGGTGGGAATCCGGGAATTTCCTCCGGAAAGACATCAGCAAACTCTGCCACTACGGGGCACATCTTCAACCTTTAGCTCTTTCCTCTGTTCCGTCATATCAACAGCATAGATAAGATATCCTGAATGACCTCGTTCCAATAGCTGTGCCATCTTGACAGTAGATATTAACGGAATCTTCGGACGGGAACCATCCCCATAAAATGTCCACTGGACTCCCAATACAGATCTAAATCGGACAGTCCTCTGCCTGCAGTCTACCACTGCCTGATACTTGTTCAGAACATCGATGCCTACAATGCAATCGAAGTCTGTCATTCCCAGCACAATCAAATCTGATCTTAACTCATTATCCTCAAAATAAATGAGGCCATCATAGACAATCTGATCCGTAGTCAAACTTCTTCCAGCGGGGGTCGAGACCGTAAGAGGCATGGGGGACGGAGAAGTGCATATGTGGTGTCTTTCAACAAAATTCGTCGACACAAAAGAGTGTGACGCACCTGTGTCTATCAATATAAGAGCAGGGTGCGTAAATAAAAGACACGTACCCGCTATAACCTCCTCCGGAGCTGCTGTAGCCTGCTCCCTAGTCAAAGCATACACCTGTCCCTGAGGTGGCCCCGTGGGCTGACCTCCATACTGCCTCGGTGCGAAAGGGGGTCGGTGCTGTGCCGCTCTGTCCGCAGGCCTCCCCGTAGAGTTCTGCTGTCTTCCCCTGTTGGGACACTGTCGAGCAAAGTGGCCTCTATCGCCACAGAGATAGCATCATACGCAATCCTTTGCCAAATGTGGTTGTCCACAAAGAGTGCACTGAACTCTTCCAGATCTGTCTCCCTGAGGCTGTCCTCTCCCGGATGGAGCATCATTCCTACGGTTCCCTTTCCATCGATTCTCGGGCCTTTTGCCACTGAATCTCGACGCTGAAGTGTTTCCCCTAGGCTTAAACTGATCACCCCTGGGCTTCAAGTTGTCAGAAATGGATTTCTGAGGGGGTGCTGGAGGTGGCACTGCATCAGGATATGCGCCAACTCCCAGTTCAGCTAGCTCAGCTCGTGAGAGTGCATCATCAAAACAGGCAGGGCCATAGGTAATTACTCTGTCATACAATTCCGGCCTCAAACCCTTCATGAAGTTCCTCATCTTCGCTTGAGTGCTTGCAGCAATGTGTGGCACATATCGCAGTAAGGAACAGTAATGTAAAGCATAGTCAGATACAGGCATGGTACCTTGCCTTAAATTGGTAAACTCATCCTCCTTGGCCTGTCTTGCAGCGGCTGAGAAGTAGCGGTTCAGAAACCGCGTTCGGAACATCTTCCAATTCACTTCCTGTCCCAGAGCCTCTTGCTCAATCACTGTGGTTTTCCACCACATCAGTGCCTTCTTGGACAGCTGAAATTCTGCTAATCTGATCCAGGCCGTCTTTGCACAAGGCGCTGCCACAAATATCTGTTCGATCCTCTCTAACCATTCCTCAGCTTTCTCTCCTGATTCAGTTCCCTCGAACATCGGAGGTCGATACATCATAAACTGAGCCAAGCTCAATTCCCCAGGTAGAAACTGTTGTTCGGAGGGTTCTTTGCCCAAGGCTGGTGGTGGCAATGGATTCGTACGCCCAGCACTTGCATTTACACTAATGGCGTCGCCCACTTCTATGTTTGCTGCCATGCTGCAACACAAGGGTTAATAACAACACCAAAAGCAGTTCATAAAACTCATCGTTAGATAATTGAACATGGTAGCATAACATCTTCTTCTTTACGAATAACATACATATAAACATGTTCAAAAGTAAGTACCTAGCTAACTTATTGCTAAGGCTACCCTTCACTCATTCCCGAGTTATCTAACCACTGCTCTGATACCACTAATGTGGGGTCTTCCCATCTTAACAGTGATTAATAGACATAGGAAGGACTAATCATGCATTAAATAACATCTTAAGGTTTCGGTTATTACACGAGCTAACCGGATTACAGGCCAAAATACAAAACTTCAAAAATAATTCTTTACATTCCAAAAGAATGGCATTTAGATTTACACTACTCCTAGAGTAGATACTAATCATAACTTGAATCCTATACATTCCTGTGTCCCTCGTAGCTCACTGCCTCAACCCGACCCTTAGTCCTTTGGTCCAAAATCGTACCTACATGGACAACACATCATGAGCATATACAATCTTACTTAACATCATAAAAACATCATAGTAAATGAATGAAACATTGGTTAAGTAAATATGCAAGATTATTCATTAACTTCTTATTGTTGTCCCTGATTTATAATCATGTATGGGGCATCTTACCCCCGTGGCATCTTACCACAAAAACATCGCATGGCCTCTTACCATGTGGGGCATCTTACCCCGTGGCATCTTACCACAATAATATCGCATGGCCTCTTACCATGTGGGGCATCTTACCCCGTGGCATCTTACCACAATAATATCGCATGGCCTCTTACCATGTGGGGCATCTTACCCCGTGGCATCTTACCACAATAACATCGTGTAAACATCATCATATAAGCATCGTATAAACATCATCATATAAACATCGTATAAACCTCATCGTATAAACATCGTATAAACATCATTATCTAAACATCGTATAAACATCATCATTTCATCGTGAATACTCATGCAATAAAAGCATAGTTGTAGTATAAAGATGTGTGTTACCGTCCGATGCCCGTACGCCTCTTACGTACCTTTTCAAAAGGAGGAGGAGTCAACAGACTTTATCTCCTTGATGGTGCCGGTACCTGGGATGGTTCTACAAGACCACACCATATTAGATGCCTCAAAGCCATCTCACATCATAAACTTAACAAAAATAAAACATCATTACATTTTTCAACTTTCTGCCTCTCCCGATCGATCGGCCCAAGGTCTCGATCGATCGAGAAACTGTGCACAAACAGTGCCTTAGTATTCTGTCTCGCTCGATCGATCGAAACATTTTACCGATCGATCGAGGAGCTTCACCGATCGATCGAGAAATCCTTCGATCAATCGGTACCTAAAAATCAAAACATGCTTTAGACCTTCTGTCTCGCTCGATCGATCGGGACCAAATCTCGATCGATCGAGAGCTCTGAAAAAATCGGGACTTCCCCAGATTTTTGAGCACCTCTTTTCACATCATCATTTCTACTTCATAACACATCTTACTTGCTGAAACAACCATGTGAAGAACTTCATAAAATATCCATGTAAGCACGTAAATCAAAGGTTTACCAAAACCTAAGCTAACATGCATCATAACGTCATCATAATCTTCATCCTCAACCAACTTTAACAGAAACAGAGCATGCTTATCTTTTTTTCTAGATTTTCGAGCACATAGTTTCATAATAAG
Organism: Haberlea rhodopensis; assembly: GCA_907163345.1. Lineage (NCBI taxonomy): Eukaryota > Viridiplantae > Streptophyta > Magnoliopsida > Lamiales > Gesneriaceae > Haberlea > Haberlea rhodopensis. Next base: position 282,162 of record CAJQUN010000273.1, on the reverse strand, counting down.
AAATCTATCACATAAATCATGTAAAATGCTCAAACAACCATGCTAGTAGTTACTTAATACTACCATGTAAGCATCCCTAATAAGGTTCCACCCAAACCTACACTTAGCATGTGTTAAAACATCACCACAAAACCCAACTCAAACCAAAAACTCAGAAAAAACAGAGTACCAACTTACCCCTCTCTTTTGCTCCTCTTATGCAAGGTTTTTGGAACACTTTTACCAAGCTTTTTCCCTTGCCTTACAGCTGCTAAGCTGGAACGAAAATGGAGGGGGAGAGAAGGAGAAGGGAATGGAGGAGAGTTGATTGGAAGGCAATGATGCAAGTATGGGCTGCCAAGTGGGAAAAGGGTATGGGTTGCCAAGTGGGGAAGGGTGAGGTGGCTGGGTAGGGGGGTGGTGAGGGTTGGGGTGGTCATGTGGTGTTTAATTGTGTCCCGGTATATAGTACGATGTATTGAAATATCCTCACTCGATATTTTATAACTTCATATAATTTAATACATCCTTTAAAACACCCAACATGTTCCCCACACCATATCATCATATCATAAATCGTGGCCCCCAATTTAAATACACCACAACCCTTAAATACATCATAATTCATCATCGTAGAACATAATCATATCACATTTCGGGGGTATTACAAGGATAGTCCTCAAACAAGAAAAGAAAAAAAATGTCATAGAGGAACCCTTACCTGCTAAGGAACCTCCCCTAACGGCTACAAGAGCTGATAAAGATGCTTACAAGAAGCATCAAAGTGACGCACTTGATGTTGGGTGCCTTATGCTTGCCACCATGAACTCTGAGCTTCAGAAGCAACATGAGGAAATGGAGGCGTTTGATATGATCGAGCACCTTAAGCAACTGTACCAACAACAAGCTAGACAAGAGAGGTATAACGTCTCTAAGGCGTTATTCCAGTGTAGAATGGTAGAAGGAAGTCTGGTTGGAACTCATGTACTCAAGATGATTGGGTATATTGAGAATCTGGAAAAACTGGGTTTTCCTTTGGACCAAGAGTTGGCCACTGACGTGATCTTGCAATCGTTGTCTGAAAGCTTCAGTCAATTTGTCTTAAATTACAATATGATTGAAATTGATAAGACACTACCACAGTTACTTGGCATGCTTAGAACTTTTGAAGCAAATAGCAAGAAGTCTAAACCTACAAATGTTCTTATTGTGAATAAGAACAAAGGAAAGACTAAAGCTAAGAACTTCAAGAAGAACAAGAAGGTCTTTGTTAAATCTAAGCCAAAGTCATCTGCACTGAAACCAAAGGGAGGGATAGCGAAGGAAGGGAACTGTTTCCATTGCGGTGAGACTGGCCATTGGAAAAGAAACTGCAAAGTATATCTGGAGGATCTAAAGAAAGGAAGTGTGACTTCCACTTCAGGTATTTTTGTTATAGAAGTCAATTTATCTACTTCTTCATCATGGGTATTAGATACTGGATGTGGATCTCACATTTGTGTAAATGTGCAGGACCTCAAAAAGAGTAGATTGTTGGCGAAAGGCGAAGTTGATCTCCGAGTTGGAAATGGAGCAAGAGTTGCTGCATTAGCTATAGGAGATTATTATTTATCTTTTCCTTCTGGTTTATCATTGGTTTTAAAAGACTGTTATTTTGTGCCATCCATTACCAAAAACATAATTTCTATTTCTTGTTTAGACAAGTGTGGGTTTTCATTTATGATAAAGGACAACTGTTGTTCTATTTATTTAAATGATATGTTTTATGCTAGTACACAAATGGTGAATGGTCTTTATTTATTAAATCTTGATATGCCTATCTATAACATAAATACTAAAAGGATTAAAAATAATGATTGTAATCCGACTTATCTCTGGCACTGTCGCTTGGGCCACGTAAACGAGAACCGCATATCTAAACTTCATAAGGATGGAGTATTAGATTCATTTGATTTTGAATCATATGAAACATGCGAATCTTTTTTAAAAGGCAAGATGACTAAAGCCCCTTTCAAGGGACATGTTGAAAGGGCAAATGTTTTATTGGGACTAATACATAGTGATGTATGTGGACCAATAAGTACACAAGCTAGAGGTGGTTTTCAATACTTCGTTACATTTACTGATGACCTCAGTAGATATGGGTATGTGTACCTAATGAAGCATAAGCATGAAACCTTTGAAAAGTTCAAAGATTTCAAGAATGAAGTACAAAACCAACTTGGCAAAAGTATCAAAATCCTTCGATCAGATCGAGGAGGTGAATACTTAAGCCAAGAGTTTCATGACTATCTAAAGGAGTGTGGGATAGTCCCACAACTCACTCCTCCGTATACTCCACAATGGAATGGTGTATCCGAGAGGAGAAATCGAACCTTGTTAGACATGGTTAGATCAATGATGAGTCATGCAGATCTTCCGATATCGTTTTGGGGACACGCTCTAGAAACAACGATTTTCTTACTGAATCGTGTTCCATCTAAATCAGTGGAAAAGACACCATATGAGATATGGACTGGGAAGCGTCCTAGTATGTCTTTTATGAAGATTTGGGGTTGTGAGGCTTTCGTTAGACGTCACGCCACTAACAAACTTGGACCCAAATCTGATAAGTGTTTATTTGTGGGGTATCCTAAGGAAACGAAAGGATACTATTTCTATTATCCCACCGAGAACAAAGTAGTTGTTGCTCGGACTGGTGTATTTCTTGAAAGAGAATTTATTTCTAGAAAAACCAGTGGGAGAAAAATAGAACTTAGTGAAGTTCAACCACAAGAAAACACTGAACCTGAGATTGAGATGGAAACAGAGCAGGCACCGCAAGCTGTTGTGGAAGAAGTACCTGCTCAAGAGACACAAGCCCAGCGTAGGTCTGTAAGAGAACACCGGGAGCCACAGAGATATGGATTTCTTGTGACTCAACAAGATGACTTACTACTTATTGATGAGGATGAGCCGTCATCTTATCAACAAGCTATAATGGGCACTGATTCTGAGAAATGGCAAGAGGCCATGAAATCTGAGATGGAATCCATGTATGCAAACCAAGTATGGACTTTGGTTGATCCACCTGAAGGGGTACGACCCATAGGGTGCAAATGGATTTTCAAGAAAAAGACCGATATGGATGGTAATGTACAAACCTATAAAGGTCGGCTGGTTGCAAAAGGATTCAAACAAATTCATGGTATTGACTATGTTGAAACCTTTTCACCAGTGGCCATGGTTAAATCCATAAGGATCTTACTTGCAATAGCTGCATTTCATGATTATGAAATCTGGCAGATGGATGTCAAAACAGCTTTCCTTAATGGAAATCTACTCGAGGATGTGTACATGACACAGCCCGAGGGTTTTGTCGATCCAAAGGATGCTGGAAAGATATGCAAGCTACAACGATCCATTTATGGATTGAAGCAAGCTTCTCGGAGTTGGAATCTTCGTTTTGATGATGCAATCAAAGAGTTTGGTTTTATCAAAAACGTAGATGAACCTTGTGTCTACAAGAAGGTCAGTGGGAGCATAATCATTTTCCTAGTGTTGTATGTAGATGACATACTTCTCATTGGGAATGATATCCCTGCCTTACAATATATAAAGATTTGGCTAGGGAACTGCTTTTCGATGAAAGACTTGGGAGAAGCCGCCTATGTATTAGGAATCAAGATCTATAGAGATAGATCGAGAAGGCTTCTTGGCCTAAGTCAAAGTACATACATAGACAAAGTGCTTAAAAGGTTTAGCATGCAAGAATCAAAGAAAGGATTCGTGCCTATTACACATGGTATTTATCTCTCGAAGGAACAGTGTCCTTCAACACCAGATGAGAGACAACGCATGAGTAAGATTCCATATGCGTCAGCTATTGGATCTATCATGTATTCCATGATATGTACTCGTCCCGATGTATCGTATGCTTTGAGCATGACGAGCAGATATCAAGTTGATCCAGGTGAAGGTCACTGGATTGCTGTCAAGAATATCCTGAAGTACTTGAGAAGAACTAAGGATACATTCTTGATTTATGGAGGTGAGGAAGAGCTCAATGTAATGGGTTACACTGATGCAAGCTTCCAAACCGACAAAGATGATTATCGATCGCAATCTGGATATGTGTATTGCCTAAATGGAGGTGCTGTGAGCTGGAAGAGTTAAAAGCAAGAAACAGTAGCCGATTCTACAACGGAAGCTGAGTATATTGCTGCCTCGGATGCAGCAAAGGAAGCTGTTTGGATTAGGAAGTTCATTTCTGAACTTGGAGTGGTGCCTAGCATTAAAGATCCGATAGAACTCTATTGTGACAACAATGGAGCGATCGCATTGGCTAAGGAACCTAGATCTCACCAAAGATCCAAGCACATACTTCGGCGCTTTCATTTCATTCGAGAAATCGTTGAAAGGGGAGATGTAAAAATATGCAAAGTACCAACAGATGATAACGTATCTGACCCATTGACGAAGCCACTGTCACAGCAGAAGCATGATCGTCATACTAGATCTCTAGGCATTAGGTATATGTCTGAGTGGTCTTAGTGCAAGTGGGAGATCTGTGGGATATGTCCTAAGACATTTCATTTGATGATTGTTTATGACATACAATGTAATATTACTTTATGAAATGGTAATTCATTATTATATATTATTCGTTTAACTGTGCAATGTGAATAAATATATATGTTAATGTCCTTAGAATAATATTGTATTATTCTTAAACATTGTCCCTAGTCAAGTATTATCATGAATCAGGATAATGATAATACATTGAGACTAGTATGTATTGATTGATGAATTGTTCATTGATATGAGATATCAAATCAATACATGGGTACATGTTAGAGAACGATGTACTGGACAGACCCACCATGAGCATGCAACATGGATAGTTATATGATTGTCATATGCAATTCTCATAGTGATAATAATGTATGTAATCCTTACGACTTGTGGTCATCAGAGATCCCAACATAAGGAGTTATGTATCTTGATATTGTCAAACGTTACGCGTAACAGGGTAAACTATAAAGGCGACTATTGGATACACTACGAATTATGTAGAGGGATGTTGACTGATCGAGATAGGATTTGTCCCTCCTATATAACAGGAGATGTGTTTGGCCCTTGATCAAGTGAGAACTAAAATGCATGGCCATGCTCGAATGAGTCGATATGAGATATCGAGCTTATTCGTTTATTCTAGTTCTACTTGGTGATCAAGAAATAAAGATTGAATATACGAGTATGACTATTCCATGACTCGTGTTCAATCTAAACACAAAGGACAAAGGGATTAAGTTACATGGTTAATATTATCACAAGTTCTAAAGGTTATGTCGAGTCATTGACATTCTTGTAATTTGGGTAGCCTTGATGTGTTGCTAGACACCGCTCTTTGCTTGTAACGTAAAATGAGATTTTATGTCACTGCCAACATTACAAGATCCTATCGGGTCGCACAAAAGATTAAATCGAGAAGGGAAATTAAATTCATGGGATGAATTAAATAATTAAGAGGAGTCTTAATTAATTAATAATTATAAGGATTAAATTATAATCATGGGCTTAAGCCCATGAGGCTTTATGAAAGATTTTAATTAAATTCTATATAAGGATATACAAGGTTATGATTAAATGGTTAATCATACAATTCATTCCTTGATATCAAAACCTAGCCACAAAAGAAAAGGCTTCCGATCGCCTCTTGCTCGATCATCACCACCGCCGCCGCCGCCGCCGCCGTGATCTTCGACAATTCCGGCCATCGTCTAGTGGTTTAGAACCGTGTGACTTTGCTTCGTTTGTAAACAAGTTTAGCAACTTGTTTAAACATCCCTTTTCGTTTAATCGTGTGGATACCGTTGAGGCAAGTCCTTGGAGGTGTTGCTCGAGACTCGGAGATCGTTGGACGAGGTGCTTCGTGGAAACTGCTCAAACACGCTACAAGGGTGAGACTTTTGTAAAACCTTCATCCGATATGAATCCCTATGTATAGATCCGCGGTTATAGTAATCCAAAATTTTATTATTCCGCTGCGTTCCATGCTTGTTGGATTACTTACAATGATAGTGATATATTGTGATAATGGAATCAACTGTTGTGTTCGATTATGGTGGTAGAATTGATGAATGTTCCGGTAGCCTTTATCTCCGAGCGAGGGAGGTACTTGCCGTTGTCATATGAAGCGATGGTAGTATGATATTTGCCGCTGTCATGTCTAAGCGAGGTAACATGCCGTTGTCATTGTCGAAGCGAGGGATATCATATGATGCCGCTATATGTCGAAGCGAGGGGTCCTAAAATTCCGATGTTGTATTGGGACCGGAACAGTCACAATTCTAGTGATTAATGTGGAATATAGTGGTTATAACTAGAACGTGGTATCGATCATTATATTTGTGAACTGTTGTATTAACCTGGATGCAGAAACATGGAGCTAATGGGAGTTCCGGTAGTTGTTATATTCGAGCGAGGGAGGTACTTGCCGCTGTCATATGAAGCGATGGTAATATGATATTTGCCGCTGTCATGTCGAAGCGATGTACATGCCGCTGTCATTGTCGAAGCGAGGGATATCATATGATGCCACTATATGTCGAAGCGAGGGGTCCTAAAATTCCGCTGCTATAACAAGACCGGAACAACCACATTATCGATATTGATAGCGATGTCTCATTCCGCTATATTGGTTGGCGATGGTTCATGCCGCCACGTATATTGATAGCGATGTCACATTCCGCTATATTAGTTGGCGATGGTTCATGCCGCCAGCTATATTGATAGCAATGTCTCATTCTGTTATATTGTTTGGCGATGGTTTATGCCACCGGGTACATGTATAGCGATGCCTCTTTCCGCTATGTCAATGGCGATGGCTCATGCCGCCAGACATGTGTTTAGCGATGGTGCATTCCGCTGATTCCATGGCGATGGTTCTTGCCGCCGATTATATATATAGCGACGTCTCATTCCGCTATTCTGTTGATGGTGAGTATATCAATTTGTGTATTGATATGAAATCATAATATGTGGAATATTTATGTTGAGAGCAGGGACAATTTAAAAGATCAAGTGTGGATCAACTGTGTACAGTAAGTGTTATTACATCTTGTTGTTTTAAGAATGTATAATCATTGTGATTATGGATATTATATGTATGCCAGTAGTGGCGATGAGTATTATGTACCGCCGTAGGGCGATGAAGATTGATGCATTGCTATAGTGTTAGCAATGAATATTTTTAGTACCGCTATTGTGATTAGCGATGAATGCTGTTGTATCGCAATTGTGTTAGCAATGAGTATTGATGATGCTTTGATTGCAGATGGCAATAGAAGTTGTGCTATGTACAGTTATGTTATTGCTCATTGGGTATATGTGATTTAGGCCCAAGAATATATTGGATCGATCCAGGAGGACGAAGTATCGAGGTAAACCGTTTCAGTTGGTCGAACATATTGATATATGTTGATTCGAGTTATTTTGTTGATTTATATTGATTTTGAAATCATGTACATGTAGAAAAGTTGATAATGGAATTGAAGTGGAACCTAGATGTGTCATTCATATTTTGTTGCGGTGATAAGGCAAGAAGGGGTGTAACCTCTGTGATAACACTCTCATATCTACAGTGTATAGTGATGAGATATTGAAAATAGATGTTAATCATTTTGTGACGTTAATTATTGTTGTGAAAGCATGTTAGTTTTGTAGGTGGTAGGATTAATAATTGATTAATCACCTATTATGTTGAATAGAATACCATCAGATCGACATGAGTTCAATGAGCGTGTCACGGGATGACATGAGTATGTTGCGGGATGACGCGTGATTACTACGAATGTCGTGTGTGGACATGTGATCATTGTGAATATTCAATGATTAATAAATTATTATGTTTCGAGGATGAGTTAAAGATTGATATAAATTGCGTCATTGAGGCATGCAATTAGTTCTTATGTTAAATTTCAATCACCCTATGAGACAGTGTGCTGTAACATGTTGTGTATAGAACTGCGAGAAACTTCTGATGCAGAGAATTAATGTTTGATGACAGAAACATTATGAATATCGAAATGCGTAAATGACAAGGTACGTGTTATGTTACTAGTATTTGAGAAATGCTAACGAGTTTATTTTGTACTTGTCCTATGACAGATAATAGTTGGGTGAAGTAATGTGGAAATGTTGATACTTAAGAGTATGTGAGTCCTGTGATTAACATGATATTATGATGCCATTGTGTATTGTAGATGATTCCGTCTATAAAAGTATGAGAAGAATTATTTGATATTGATGATCTTTGGCTGTTGGTGCGTATAATGTGGAGATATGTATGTGAGAATGACTAATGGGTTTTCTAGTCATTACCTTGCACCAGATAATAGCCAGGAGATGATATATGAAAGATTGGTGCGTAAAGGCTCAAGAGTACCGTTACTTCATACGGATGACGGTGATGATGTGCGGATAAGTTGCATACAATTGCAACGACACAGGTATGAAGTTAATTAAGATAAATGTTGATGTATTGTCATATATTCTTGAATATACATGAAAGCATGGATTGCATGATTTAACGAGATTATATGATGGGTACTGTGATAAAAGTATATGACGGGAAATAAGATTGTGCAATGGAATTGTGTCGATGAAAGTACACAGGTAGTGAGATATGACAAAGAAGCTTGACGGTTAAACACTTCTTGCCATCCTTGGTGCAATGGGGCACATGTGTGAGCCACGATGATTCCGATAACTGTCATCCTATAGATGGTAAAGTCACTATATCGAGCTATATAGGGTACGTAAATTTTACAGTTGGCTTTTATGGTAAGCATGCGTTGAAATTTCGAGGACGTAATTTTATATGTTGGGGAGAATTGTGATGTCCAGATTTATTATAATCATTTGTTGGACTAAATATGATTTAGATTTTATTAATAAATAATTTTTGAATTAATTAATTAGAAGTGGAATTGACCAAGTGAAGGTCAACTAACAAGTTAATCGGATCATAAAATATTTTGAGATTGTAAAATATACTCCAATAATATTTTAGAGATAAGTTTATTAAAATGAAGAATTTAAGTTTTGGGTTTTTGGAGTGTGTATAAATCCCGATTGGTAGTTGTAAATTTAATTTATCAGTGCACCGGTGACACTCCGATGTACATAACTGGATTGGAAATACATTTATATTAAAATGTTTTCAGCCTATTTTTCACGCACTAAAAGTGTGAAAACGCACACATCAGATCCGAAATCTCTCTCCTCCCGCGCGATGTCTGACCCTCGCTGCTAAAAGCCGCGCGCCCGCCGCCGTCGGACCTCCTTCCGGCGCGTCCGAACCACCATCGTCTTCGTCTCTTCCAGGCGCATCTTTCCATACCAAGAACATGAAGTTACGTCGCGGATTGCGTCCGGATCTTGCAAGGAAGCGCAGCGGTTAAAATTTCCAATTCGTCCGATTTTGGGACGATTTTCTTACAATACTTTTGTGGGTAATCCTCCTCATCCTTCAATCGTTTTTCCACTGAAATCCCTCAATTTTTTTATGAAGCTTTGGTTCGATTTTGCTAGCATTTTGGAAGGGCTTGCTAGTGTGTGTTTGTGTGTGTGCAGCAGTGTGTGTGCGTGAGTGTGTTTTGCGTGTGTGTGTGTGTCCAGCATGTGATTGTGTGTGAAGATGGTGTTTATGTATGTATTCCTTCATGCATTGAAGTATTGTAATGGGGAATGAGATAGCATGAGGAATGTTTTGATTGTTGGAAGTTAATTGGGGCTCACTTTATTGAATGGTTAATTGTTGAAAATAAATTGTGGAATATGTCTTGGCTTAGTATTATTATTGGTTAAAAGATGAAGATTAAAATCATGCATGGAATGTGTTTGTTAATAGGCTTAAATGAGATTCAAGTGTGGGTCTAAGTCTTGTTAGTGGAGTGAAAATGACTAACTTTTATGGCTTGTAGCCATTGTGATATTTGGTAGATGTTGGGCTATGGTATGAGATGTATTACAATTGGAAGCATGTGTAGTGTGTAAATAAATGGGTTAGATGCATGCTAGTATGTATTATAACATGGAAAAGAGTTATGGTGATATTTATGCTCAAATGGATAGCATAGTATGTATTAATAATTTATGTCACTTTATTGAGTTTCAAATCTTAATAGTACTAAATCAAGAACTTTGGAATCCAATGCATCTTTAAATTGTTAAATTTGAATTTAATCAATAAATGACTTTATGTTGGGATTAAGGGAATTAGATTTAAAAGGGTAGAATCTTGTATCTACATGGATCCTTTCTTTCATGTCTTGGTTTGAATCACATCGGTGTGGGTTTGAATGTTTGGAACATGTCAATTGGCTTAATTGGATTGTTTTAGTTAGACACTAGTTGGATATTATTATGCATACACCCTTGCACTTCCTTTCCCTCTATTAACTGGTGTGTCTAGTGAACTACTATGTGAGTTGGGCGTGATCTTCCACGTATGGGTGTGTGTATCCCGCATCATGTGTGTGATGTAGCGGATGGTGGGAGATGATGGGGTTTTGCATTACCAATGATATATCATGACTAATGTGAGGATGTGTGCATCCAAAGTATTGATTATGATTTGATTCATAATATTGAGTTATTGATTTGTGATATGGAAATGAAAGTAAGAACTATTTGATGGATGTTTATTGCTTGGATTATGAGCTAATATTGAATTGATATTCGATATAGACTCTACAGGAGACTTTGGACGTTGATGATAGCTTGTTCATGTTGTCTACTATAAGGTACGTGGTGACGTACGAGCAGGTATATCTAGTATCATACATTCATGTATACATGCAATTTTGAATATGATGATTCAGGTAAGTGTTTGACTTTAATAATTGAGTTTCATATACGAGTTATGGGGGAACACGTAGTGGTATGTGATCCAATTTTACTTGTTGAGTAGTGATGCCGTGGACATGAGCGATGTGAGAAAGTATCGAGAATGAGATAGTGGGATAACCAGGTTTACATTGGGATAACCAGGTTTACATTGATGTTGAACTATTTATGTTTGAGCATAAATGATATATTGTCATTGTATTGAATTCATAAGCGTTGTTGAGTATCACATTTTCAGTGATAATACTAAACTTGACATTATGAAGGTGCGTGAGTTTGAAACAAGAACAGTGTGTGGAAGCTATACAAATTCGGAATTGTACAGGGAGTATATTTTATGAATTTTGAATAATCTAAATTATTGCATTATGATTTTGTATGTTGATTTGTGATTGAATATTGAGTGGGAGTGTGCTCACCCTGTGTGGGGGCTGTTTCTGTTGAAACAGGTACAACAGGTATGATGCTGCTTTGGAGTGCTAGACTCGAACCTTGTTGGATGATGCTTGTGACATCCCCGAAATGGTTAATTGCTATTTGGTGCATTAATTGCGTTTACATGATTAATTATGTGGTAATTGATTATGTGTTAGGATTTATTTACCTTATGTGGAAATGCATGGTCATGTGGATAGGGTGACCCGGGATTGCATTTCAGGGTGCATGTGGTGCATGTTGGGTAAATATTATGAGAAGCATGATTTATTTGCCTTTGGTAGCAATTGATTAGAAATCATGTGTTTATATGGTATTTGGTGCATTTGAGTAAATGCTTTGAAAAATATCATGTTGGGGTGTTTTATACACCATGGGATTATTTTGGTATGCATTTGATTTAATAAACTCTTTTTTTATACCCAACCCCACCCCATCCAACACTTTTACTTTACCAAATCATTTCCAACACCCAAACTCTTCTCCTCTTCACATTTTCGTTTTTGAGGCCAAAGGTGAAGAGAAGTGCTTGCAAACTTTGATTTGTGGAAGATTGTTGGGTGATTTAAGGTCCCAAGAGGTATGGATACCTCATGTTTAATTTTGTAAGGATTTGTTTTAGTTTGGGTTGGTTTTGAAGGGTTTAAAATGGGTTTGTGTTGGGTGTTGTGGTTTTGGTAATATTTTGGTTGGATGTTGTATATTTGAGTTTATGTTGATGTTTATAGTTGGTTTTGAGTTGTGGGGTTTGGTTGATATTGGTGTATGTGGGTGTTTTTGAGTGGGGGTTGAAGATGGGTGAATAGTGCCCAAACCCCGCATGCCCACAGCTCGGCGATCGATCGGCGTTTTTCTCGCGATCGATCGCGAGCAGCAAGGCTGAGGCAGTAAGCCTCAGCGATCGATCGCGAGCTTGGCGCGATCGATCGGCGAGGCCGCGATCGATCGGCGCTAGCTCCGCGATCGATCGCGGATTGTGCAATTTTGTTGGGCGAGGCAGTGTGATCTCGCGATCGATCGGGGCTTGATGGTGATCGATCGCGATGCCAAAAATGGTGTTTTTGGGTGTTTTTGTGGGATTTTTGGTATTGGACTATTATTGGGTTCTAATATTGGTATTTGTGAATATGTAGAACCAACCCAGGTGGCAACGCAGCCAAGGAATTGAGGTCCAACCACATTCCACATTTTGGAAAGGTACGTAGTGGACGTACGGGCACCCAACGGTAACATGTATTTTATATACTCATTGTTTATGCATTGTGGATGCGAGTATATATGTGGTATTGCATTGTGGATGCATATACATGTTGATTTATGCCATATGAGGTATTGCATTGTGGATGCATATACATGGTAATTTATGCATATTGATGATAGATGCATATTATGATTATTGGATGCACATCCCATGAGTCGTGGTCATCCTTTGATGATTTTAATGCTTGCCGCTTTTTGTATTGGTTCCGCTAAATGTGAAGCGAGGGGTGGGAGCGCCGCATGTCACATTTGAGCGTGGTTGTCATATGGGGCGAGGAAAGGGTATTTGCCGCTCTCTGTGAAGCGAGGGGTGGGAGCGCCGCATGTCCATTGTAGCGAGGTTATCCTATGCCGCCCATATGAATATAAGCGAGGGGCATTAAAATACACTGTGATGGACAGACTAGGGAATGGTGACCAATATGTGGTACAGTTGAGATGGTATATGATGTCATGACATGTTTTGGCCATTAAAAATAATCTGTTGATTATACTCATGAGTTATGGTACAGGGACAACCAAACGGGAAGCGTTTGAAATGCATGGGAAAACAGGAAGTGTTTTATATTGATTATGCATTTACGCTTTATCTTCATATTGTGTTGAATATGAATGATTATTATTGCTCATGTTTGGGGGTTGTCCTTGTAGGTACCTTTTTGGCATGATAGAAGGGCTTGAACGGGTTGAGACAGTGAGCTTCAAGAGCATCTTTGGTAGATGAAAGGACAGGATTCTTTTGTATAGTGCCTACTCTAGGAGTAGCGTAAAACTATAGTGAATACATTCATTGATTGGAATGTAATTAATCCTTTTGGTAGTCCTTTATTTTGGCATGTAAATGCTTAAGCTCATAGACTCCACTTGTTTATTATACTCTGATCATTGTTATTAGCTCTATTATGCCTTAATTCCGCACTTAAGGATTAGGGTCCTTACATTAGTGGTATCAGAGCAGTGGTTAGAGAACCCGGGAACGAGTGAAGGGTAGCCTTAGCATGTTTGGCTAGGTGCTTACATTTGAAGCATGTTTATGCATGTGGTGCATATTGGTGTATATTTGGTTATACTAACATGCTTATATCACTCCTGTTATCTAACGACATGATATATATATTGCTTTGGATTGTTGTTAACAATTGTGTTACAGCATGGCTGCTAATGAGGAAGTCGGAGATGTTGGGAGTGTAAATGCGAGTATTGGACAGGATAATTCTCTACCTCCACCGGTTGTCGGAATGGAACCAATAGTTCAGTTATTACTACCGGGTGAGATTAGCTTGACGCAGTTTCTGTCTTATCATCCGCCCCGGTTTGAGGGGACAGAGTCCGGAGAAGAGGCTGAAGAGTGGTTAGAAAGACTTGAGCAGATCTTTGTATCGGCTCCTTGTGCTGTGACGGCTTGGCTGAGGCTAGCGGAGTTTCAATTAGCCAAGAAACCTCTGATGTGGTGGAGGAGCACAGTAATGGAAATGAGAGCACTGGGTGCTGTGATTGACTGGACGCTCTTCAGGACCAGGTTCTTGAACCGATACTTCTCCGCGGCAGCAAGACAGACAAAAGAGGATGAATTTGCAAGTCTGAGGCAGGGGAACATGACAGTGGCAGACTATGCCACACAGTACTCATCACTACTTAGGTATGTCCCCCATATTGCCTCTGATGGACGTGCCAAGATGAGAAATTTCATGAAAGGACTGCGACCGGAACTCTATGACCGGGTTATCATCAATAACCCAACTTCTTTTGATGATGCTCTCACAAGAGCGGAGCTTGCTGAGCTAGGAGTGGGAGCTTATGCCATGCCACCACCGGTACCGCAACAGAGGCAGACTAGTGACAGTTTGAGGCCTCGGGGAGCCATTTAAACCCCGTGGTGCCTCTTCATCTTCGCGGTATGGTGGAAAGAAACACTTTGGACAGAAGCAGGATAACAAGAAGGGTAATTGGTCGGCCAATCGAGGATCTTCACAAGGGGAGAGGCCGGGAGAGCCTAGGTGCAACAATTGTGGAGGGCCGCATTCTTCAAATAAGTGTCCTGCATGTTATGTCTGTGGCAAGATGGGCCACATTGCTCGGTATTGTCCCACCTAGGGGAGGCCAGTCAGAGTATCAGGGCAACAGGCCAAGGTTTGAGGACAGGACAGTGCAGCAGAGGCAGCAGTTTGGGCCTCGTCCATCGGGAGGTCAGACAGTGGGACCACCCCAGGGACAAGTATATGCACTGACCAGGGAGCAGGCTCAGGCAGCTCCAGAGGAGGTGATTGCCGGTACGTGTCATTTATTTACGTACCCTGCTTTTGTTTTGATAGATACAGGTGCCTCCCATTCTTTTGTGTCTGTGGGATTCGTGGAGAGACACCATATGCGCACGTCTTCTTTACCCACGCCTCTCCTTGTCTCGACACCCACTGGAAGAAACGTTGTTGCTGATCAGTTCTTGGCAGATAGCCTCATTTATTTTGAGGGCAACGAGTTGAGATCAGACTTGATTGTGCTGGGTATGTCAGACTTCGACTGCATCTTGGGTATTGATGTTCTGAACAGATATCAGGCAGTGGTAGATTGTCGACAGAGGACAGTGAAGTTCAGACCTGAGTTGGGCAGTCAGTGGACTTTCTTTGGCAACGGTTCTCGTGCGAAGATTCCGTTGATTTCAGCGATCAAGATGACTCAGTTGTTGGAACGTGGTCACACGGGCTATCTCATTTATGCCGTGGACACGTCTGGGAAGAGTAAAGAACTGAGAGTTGAGGATGTACCAGTAGTGGCCGAATTTGCTGATGTATTTCCAGAAGAGATCCCAGGATTTCCACCGGCTAGGGAAGTTGAGTTTGGGATCGAGTTGTTGCCAGGGACATCCGCTATCTCTCGTGCACCTTATAGAATGGCACCGGCTGAGTTGAGGGAGTTGAAAGAGCAGTTGCAGGATCTCCTTGACAAGGGTTATATACGCCCGAGCGTGTCGCCATGGGGCGCACCAGTTCTCTTTGTGAAAAAGAAGGACGGTTCGATGCGGTTGTGTATCGATTACCGGCAACTGAATAAGGCTACAGTGAAGAACAAGTATCCTCTCCCAAGGATTGACGACTTGTTTGATCAGTTGCAAGGTACCAGGGTGTATAGCAAGATTGATTTGAGGTCCGGGTATCATCAGATTCGGGTCAGAGAGGAAGATGTGCAGAAGACAGCGTTCCGGACCCGATATGGGCATTATGAGTTCCTAGTGATGCCGTTCGGCGTGACGAATGCTCCAGCAGTCTTTATGAGTCTGATGAACAGAGTGTTTCAGCAGTATCTTGATCAGTTCGTCATCGTGTTTATTGACGACATTCTTATCTACTCCCGGAGCGAGGAAGAGCATGTGAAACACTTGAGGACAGTGCTTAGATTCTCAGAGAGCATCAGTTGTATGCTAAGCTCAGTAAATGCGAGTTTTGGCTGAGCAGTGTAGTGTTTCTGGGGCATGTCATTCCGAGCAGTGGGATATCTGTAGATCCCAAGAAGATTGAGGCCGTGATGGAGTGGGCTGCCCCCACTTCTGTGCCTGAGATTCGGAGTTTTCTTGGTTTGGCCGGGTATTATCGGCGCTTTGTCGAGGGCTTATTCGAAGATTGCCAAGCCGCTGACTCAGTTGACTCAGAAGGGAGTGCCTTTCTTTTGGTCAGAAGCTTGTGAGGAGAGCTTCCAGGAGTTGAAGCACCGGTTGACGACGGCGCCAGTGTTAGTGATTCCGACGGAGAACTCCAGATTTGTGTTGTATACTGATGCATCGCTTCAGGGCCTTGGGTGTGTTCTGATGCAAGATAAGCATGTGGTAGCTTATGCATCGAGGCAGTTGAAGCCGCATGAGACCAGATATCCAGTTCATGACTTGGAATTGGCGGCTATCATCTTCGCCCTGAAGATCTGGAGGCATTATTTGTATGGTACGTCGTTTACCATCTATACGGACCACAAGAGCCTCAAGTTTTTATTCACTCAGGCAGAGCTGAACATGAGGCAGAGGAGATGGATGGACCTACTCAAGGACTATGATTGCGAGATAGAGTACCATCCGAGGAAAGCCAATTTGACAGCAGACGCTTTGAGCCGGAAAGTGAGGAGTTCTGCTGAGGACGTCATTCATTTGTCGGCTATGATGACCTCCTATTGTCATCTCGGCTATGACTTCGACATTGATGCATCGCCAGTGTATGTCTCTACCTTATTAGCTGAGCCAGATATTTATGAGAACATCAGGAGAGCTCAGAGGTCAGATGCTGAGGTTCAGAGATGGTTGTCTATAGTGCATCTTGGTCAGCCGACGAAGTTCAGAGTGGCCGACGACGGATCTTTGAGATTGGGTAACCGCTGGGTAGTTCCAAGTACGCCGGAGTTGCGTAAGGGAATCTTGGAGCGAGCTCACAGTAGCAGACTTAGCATCCACCCAGGCGGGAAGAAGATGTACAGAGATCTGCGTGGTCAGTTTTGGTGGAAGAGAATGAAGTCTGATGTCGTCGCTTTTGTGAAGAGGTGTTTGATCTGCCAGCAGGTTAAGGCAGAGAGACAGAGACCTGGCGGCGAATTGAGGAGCTTGGAGATACCGAAGTGGAAGTGGGAGCACATTTCCATGGACTTCGTGACTCATTTGCCAAGGAATGCTTCAGGCTTCGATGCTATTTGGGTGATTGTGGACAGATTGACCAAGGTAGCCCACTTTATCCCCTATAGCATGACATTTACATTCTTGAGGATGGCGCAGTTGTATATTAGAGATGTGGTGAGATTGCATGGGATCCCCGTTTCCATTGTGTCAGATCGAGATCCGCGATTCACATCTCATTTCTGGGAAGGCCTTCAGTCAGCTTTGGGAACTGAGGTCAGATTGAGCACTGCTTATCATCCTCAGACGGATGGCCAGACCGAGCGCACTATTCAGACACTCGAGGACATGTTGAGAGCTTGTGTATTGGAGTTCGATGCTTCTTGGCAGGATTCAGTGCCTCTGGTAGAGTTTTCTTATAACAATAGCTACCAGGCAAGTATTCAGATGGCTCCGTTTGAAGCTCTTTATGGCAGACGATGTAGATCACCCTTGTGTTGGGATGATTTGGACAGTAGATCAGTCGGAGGGCCTGAGTTGATCCGGGAAATGGAAGAGAAGATAAAGACTATAAGGCAGAAAATGAAAGCGGCCCAAGACTGACAGGCAGCTTATGCGAATAAACGGCGGAGACCGTTAGAGTTTCAGTTGGGAGATAAGGTCTTTTTGAAGATCTCGCCTTTCAGAGGCGTTGTGCGATTTGGGATGCGCGGGAAACTGTCTCCGAGGTATGTTGGACCGTACGAGATTTTGCAGCGCATTGGCACCTTAGCTTACCGACTGGCTTTGCCGCCTTCTTTATCTGGTATACATGATGTGTTTCATGTATCGATGCTTCGAAAGTATGAGCCGGATCCGTCTCACGTGTTACAGCCTTCCGAAGTTCAGTTGGAATCCGATGTATCTTATGTGGAACGGCCTGTTAGAATTCTGGACAGAGCAGACCGAATACTTCGGAATAAAGTGATACCGATGATCAAAGTTCAGTGGGATCGCAGGGGTGTCGAGGAGGCTACGTGGGAGACGGAGCAGCATATGGTGCGGCACTACCCGGAACTATTCTCTGGTATGAGTTTATGTTTAGTTTCTGTTTGGGTAAGTGCATGTGATTTCGAGGACGAAATCTTATAAGTAGGGGAGTATTGTGACATCCCCGAAATGGTTAATTGCTATTTGGTGCATTAATTGCGTTTACATGATTAATTATGTGGTAATTGATTATGTGTTAGGATTTATTTACCTTATGTGGAAATGCATGGTCATGTGGATAGGGTGACCCGGGATTGCATTTCAGGGTGCATGTGGTGCATGTTGGGTAAATATTATGAGAAGCATGATTTATTTGCCTTTGGTAGCAATTGATTAGAAATCATGTGTTTATATGGTATTTGGTGCATTTGAGTAAATGCTTTGAAAAATATCATGTTGGGGTGTTTTATACACCATGGGATTATTTTGGTATGCATTTGATTTAATAAACTCTTTTTTATACCCAACCCCACCCCATCCAACACTTTTACTTTACCAAATCATTTCCAACACCCAAACCCTTCTCCTCTTCACATTTTCGTTTTTGAGGCCAAAGGTGAAGAGAAGTGCTTGCAAACTTTGATTTGTGGAAGATTGTTGGGTGATTTAAGGTCCCCAAGAGGTATGGATACCTCATGTTTAATTTTGTAAAGATTTGTTTTAGTTTGGGTTGGTTTTGAAGGGTTTAAAATGGGTTTGTGTTGGGTGTTGTGGTTTTGGTAATATTTTGGTTGGATGTTGTATATTTGAGTTTATGTTGATGTTTATAGTTGGTTTTGAGTTGTGGGGTTTGGTTGATATTGGTGTATGTGGGTGTTTTTGAGTGGGGGTTGAAGATGGGTGAATAGTGCCCAAACCCCGCATGCCCACAGCTCGGCGATCGATCGGCGTTTTTCTCGCGATCGATCGCGAGCAGCAAGGCTGAGGCAGTAAGCCTCAGCGATCGATCGCGAGCTTGGCGCGATCGATCGGCGAGGCCGCGATCGATCGGCGCTAGCTCCGCGATCGATCGCGGATTGTGCAATTTTGTTGGGCGAGGCAGTGTGATCTCGCGATCGATCGGGGCTTGATGGCGATCGATCGCGAGATGCCAAAAATGGTGTTTTTGGGTGTTTTTGTGGGATTTTTGGTATTGGACTATTATTGGGTTCTAATATTGGTATTTGTGAATATGTAGAACCAACCCAGGTGGCAACGCAGCCAAGGAATTGAGGTCCAACCACATTCCACATTTTGGAAAGGTACGTAGTGGACGTACGGGCACCCAACGGTAACATGTATTTTATATACTCATTGTTTATGCATTGTGGATGCGAGTATATATGTGGTATTGCATTGTGGATGCATATACATGTTGATTTATGCCATATGAGGTATTGCATTGTGGATGCATATACATGGTAATTTATGCATA
The DNA here is from genome assembly GCA_907163345.1 of Haberlea rhodopensis. NCBI lineage: Eukaryota > Viridiplantae > Streptophyta > Magnoliopsida > Lamiales > Gesneriaceae > Haberlea > Haberlea rhodopensis. Next base: position 262,567 of record CAJQUN010000273.1, on the reverse strand, counting down.
TTGATGATAGATGCATATTATGATTATTGGATGCACATCCCATGAGTCGTGGTCATCCTTTGATGATTTTAATGCTTGCCGCTTTTTGTATTGGTTCCGCTAAATGTGAAGCGAGGGGTGGGAGCGCCGCATGTCACATTTGAGCGTGGTTGTCATATGGGGCGAGGAAAGGGTATTTGCCGCTCTCTGTGAAGCGAGGGGTGGGAGCGCCGCATGTCCATTGTAGCGAGGTTATCCTATGCCGCCCATATGAATATAAGCGAGGGGCATTAAAATACACTGTGATGGACAGACTAGGGAATGGTGACCAATATGTGGTATAGTTGAGATGGTATATGATGTCATGACATGTTTTGGCCATTAAAAATAATCTGTTGATTATACTCATGAGTTATGGTACAGGGACAACCAAACGGGAAGCGTTTGAAATGCATGGGAAAACAGGAAGTGTTTTATATTGATTATGCATTTACGCTTTATCTTCATATTGTGTTGAATATGAATGATTATTATTGCTCATGTTTGGGGGTTGTCATTGTAGGTACCTTTTTGGCATGATAGAAGGGCTTGAACGGGTTGAGACAGTGAGCTTCAAGAGCATCTTTGGTAGATGAAAGGACAGGATTCTTTTGTATAGTGCCTACTCTAGGAGTAGCGTAAAACTATAGTGAATACATTCATTGATTGGAATGTAATTAATCCTTTTGGTAGTCCTTTATTTTGGCATGTAAATGCTTAAGCTCATAGACTCCACTTGTTTATTATACTCTGATCATTGTTATTAGCTCTATTATGCCTTAATTCCGCACTTAAGGATTAGGGTCCTTACAATGCTTCCAGAAGCATAGTATGAGATTGAGCCGATATACGAGGTTGAGTTGTTAGTATTTATACTAATTATGCATCCGGGTGAGTATCCGTTATTCGTTGCTCTTTTGTGAGCACTTGTATCTGTATATGGACTGTATAAGGGTGTTGAAACCCACTTTTGTTGTCTTATTAGTGTGGTGTCTTCCCTGGCTGGGAATTTACTTAGTGTTTCTGTATCCTGTTTAGTATTGTGTTGTCCCTGGTCGGGAGTTATGTTATGTGATGTGTTTTTATTTCCGGATAGCTCGGTTTATGGGGAGACTCTGCCCAAATTTTTATAAAAACCCACAAGGTAAAAGCGGTGTATTGGGGATGGTAATGGGTGAAATCCTTGAGTCTATTTGTTGGTAGAGATGATCATATAATGTTGAACATTATTTATGTCATGGGATTATGGGAAACATGTAATGATTCTTTTTATAGAATGAAAAGAAATAAGAAAAATTTATACACATACGACGTCATAAATGAACTAATGACGAGTTTAAGTGTTGGGGTCTTACAATGGATATGTGATCCCACTTTCATTTTGGTATCTCCAAACTTCTAAGCTCACCACCAGGCCTCTGCCTCTCAGCCTTCACTTGCTGACAAATAAGACATCTCTTGACGAATGTGGTGACATCTTGTTTCATTCGTCTCCACCAAAACTTGCTACATAAGTCCTTATACATTTTCTTTCCGCCCGGGTGGATACTCATCCTGCTGCAATGAGCCCGCTGTAATATTCCCTGACGCAACTCAGGCACATTCGGGACCACCTATCTGTCACCCAGTCTCAAGGAACCATCCTCAGTCGTCCTGAACTTCGACGACTGACCAAGACGAACCAATGCCAACCACCTCTGGTCCTCTTCGTCTGCCCCCTGAGCCTTCCGGATGTGTTCATAAAGAACCGGCTCAGCTAATAAGGTCAATACCTGTACCGGTGAAGCAGACACATCATAATCAAATCCCAACTGGCAGTAGGAGCCCATCATAGCTGATACACATGGCATCCTTTGCCATGCTCTTCACCTTCCGACTCAAAGCGTCGGCTGTCAGATTTGCTCTTCCAGGATGGTATTCGATTTCACAGTCATAATCCTTCAGCAGGTCCATCCATCTCCTCTGTCTCATATTCAGCTCAGCCTGCGTAAACAAGAACTTCAGGCTCTTGTGATCAGTGAAGATGGTGAATGAGGTACCGTATAAGTAGTGTCGCCATATCTTCAAGGCAAACACTATAGCTGCTAGCTCCAAATCATGGACTGGATACCTTGTCTCGTGTGGCTTCAATTGTCTCAAGGCGTAAGCCACTACATGCTTATCATGCATCAGTACGCATCCTAAACCCTGAAGCGATGCGTCAATATAGAGAGCGAACCCCTTGTTCTCCATGGGAATCACCAATACTGGTCTAAGGACCCAAAGCCCTTAACCCTTGATTAGTGTATTAATCATTATGTGTGGCACATGCTTTCAATAAAATCAATCGGGAAGCTCAGATGATACTTACAAAATTTTCTTTAATATTCAACGTTATAAGATCATCTCTACCAACAAATAGACTCATAGAGTTCGCCCATTACCATCCCCATTTTGCCACTTTTTATATTGTGGACTTTTATAAAAATTTGGACAGAGTCTCCCCATAAATAGAGCTATCCGAAAACACAAGCACATCACATAATATAATTCCCGGCCAGGGAAACCACAAAACTCAGCAGAATACAGTAACACCAAGTAAATTCCCAGCCAGGGAAGACACCACACATAAGACAACAAAAGTGGGTTTCAACACCCACATAATACACCAATGACTCTCAAATCATTTAGCAATTCTACCCTTAATTGCATGCAACATAGAATGAAAGAGAGAAAGGCTCATGCCTTTATATACAACCCATATACAAGTATAACCGTGCTCACATGCGAGCATCATAAATGTGTATATAATCCTCGGGTGTATATAAGTACTCTACACGATACCGTGCTCCATCAAGCCCTGGTACCACGATCCTGGGAGTACATCCTATCAACAGCTCGAGCTCAACTCCAAAGCAATCGATGTACCTGTTCACCTGTCCCAACAGAGACAGCCCCCACACGGGGTGAGCATACCAATACACAAAATCCCATAATCACAATAATGAAATTCATAATTTACAACAAAAGTAAATACTAATGAATTTAAATGATACTCCCTGGATGGCAACGTCCTCATCCGAGATTCCGTGTACTGTCCCTGTTCTCACAATCATCAAACCCATCAAATCTCAAAAATCAGTAAATCAACACATTGATTAACTCATCGCATGCCTGATTCTCAATATCAATAATTAATGATTCCAAATTCATTATACATGCAAATATAGATATCTCAATATCAAATACTGATTTCTCGACTTCGCTATCAATCACAGATTGCTCAAATGCCTCGCATTTATTTTACCAATTTTCCATTATACTCAGACATCTCAAATGTCTTATAACGATTACATGATTCCACAGTCATTCTCAGGCATCTCGATGCCCTACAATGGTCATATAAAACCAGTAGTCCATATATCATGTAAGGTTATACTACTCTAGTATTACGCACGCTTGTGGCAGCGATGTCAAGATTAGGTCGCTCCATAGTTATACCAACACATATATATATAACCATACCCACAACCATCTAATGCAATTAAAATACATTATGCATTTCACGAATGCTCTTATATAAAGTAATGCTCGTACGTCGCACGTACCTTAAATCTCCGAAGTCCGAGTCAAACCTTGCTCGAGTTCCATGCCCCGAGGAACGATGTGATAACACGATAAATAATTCACAATTATTTACGAACATGCAACCCATGCTCAAGCGCACCCATAACCCTCAGAAAAATTGTCAATACACGACAATTAATCATTTTAAAAGACCCGGGGCAGGGCACATGCAGGGAGGGAAAACGAATGAGACGTTATCGAAAATTTGCTCAAGAACTCCCCACAAATTTTCGAACCCTCACAACACAAATCGAACCCAATTAAGCACCATAATTCATCTAAAATGTGAATTAATCTATCAATAGCAAGAATCACCACCCCCCTGCCAAAACCACCAAAATTCGAAACCCTAACCCCACGCAATCAGCGTTAAATTCGAACCATAATGCATCACCAAAGAGACTCAAAAGCTGAACCATGTGAAGCATAAGAATTTATCCAAAAATCAGCAAGATTTTTCGAAAAAAGAACACCACAAATTCGAATCAATTAGCCACAAATTTTGAACCATTAAAGTATGAAATATTTGACCCAATTAACAGCACAAAACGCCCCAAAAACACCTGAAGAAAAGCCTCAAAATCGTACCAAAAATCGAGCCCCAATCGGACAGATTCCAATTTTCGAACCCATGCGCTTTTCTGGTAAATCCGAACGCGATTCTCGACGAAACTTCAAATTACCGGTGTGGAAAGCTGCGCCTGGACGAGACGAAGCCGTTGGTGGGTCGGACGCGCCGAATGATGGCCGGACGGCGGCGGGCGCGACGCTTTTACGCGCGGGGGTTGGGGCAGACGAGAAATGGGCGCGGGGAGAGAGAGAGTGAGGCGGGCAAGGTGGAAGGAAAATGGCTCCAATAATTAAAATCTCGGGTTCAACTGGTATTTATAGCAAAAATACCCCGAAATACTAATAGCCCCACAAATACATCATGATTCATTAAAACTCATCTGTTTTCAAAAATTCTCTCTCTAACTTTAAAACCCCCTACCGGTGCCCACACAAAGCACCCCAGATCCCGAGTCACACTAAAAACCCAACTCTTAGATTTTACACCGTAATGAGAATTCAATCTCAACCTCGGGATCCAACGATCCCAACTACCCAAATAAACGAGCCCAGAAGGACCAACACCGCGATTAAACTCCAAATCGCCACGTAAAACAACTTTAGGGGTTATTAACACTCCGGGATTACCATCTATAATCCCTGGTCATCACAATATCCCCCACTAAAAGAATTTTGTCCTCGAAATTTGCACCGGTGTAATACGTAACACCCAGGCTATACAACAACATGAAGCCATAACCTCGATTCTTGACCATATCAGAATCGTCTTAATAAACGCGAGGATACTTACCTCACATCAAACTCTGAAACAGAGCGACATACCAAAACCAACATATCACCCAAGAGGCAAAATGTACCTTGATGCGGGTCATCCCAAAAGTCAGTCTCTCATGACTGCAAAACAACCAATACTTACGACTGTAGATCGGACAGTCATCCTTAGTTCTAATACAACTAGTTTGAATGCATCCTGAATGACACCTCGACCGTGAGAACGTTGACCTCGTGTCGAACTCTGGAGTGGAATAGACTTCCAAATCCATCATAACGTCAAAGAGCGTCAGCACAACTCAACGCTAACAATCCAAAAGCAGTTAGTCAACTGAAACTGCAAGGATTCGAATCGCTCCCGATTCCATCGTAGATATCATTCAATGACATCTCTATCATGACTCACGATGTCTAGCATACATCGTTACGAGGGAAACACTAGTATACCACGGTGTATACATACCAAACCTGGTTTCCACTTTCAAACCTCCTCCATCGCAGGAGCAGTCGCATCATTGCAACTCAATTTGGGCAACTCACGGCCACAAATTCATACAAAAGACATCTCACAAGATGTCCACCTCCGGATGTTCCAAGAATCACATCCTAATCATAAATAAATAATCGAGACTCCACAGAGTTTCAAATTCTGAAAGGACATGCAATAAACCCATTGCATCCTCAACGCTTGTGTCGACAGCGACACCCAACCAATCTGAATTCCTGCCATCCCTTGATAATCATAGGATTTAACAATCCAAACTTGGGAAGGCTATCGAATAACTCGGAGGAAAACACCAACAAGGAAATACCTCAACCCACACGAGATAATCCTTCTTCAAAGGGAGTCAACTAACTTCACGATTATTCCTCATAATTTATCGTGCCCTGGAGATTCTCAATCTCGAGGTGTTCCAAATCTCTCTTCAGAGATTTAACCTCCCCAAACATAGCATAACTCTATGCTTGACAAAAGGAAATCAATAACTGGCATCCGTATACTCACCGGTATACTTGCCTAGGCACTGACATCACATGCATACACAATGCACTTGGCTCGGATATCTACAACATACCCTTAAGCCCCAAACACAGCCGTCAGTTCTGAGTCATTCCCTACCCCGTGGAGAATGATAATCGACGATTAACAACACACGGTGTGATTCCCAAAATCAACACCACATGGACCAACTTGTCGAATTTTCAAAGATTCCCAATAGGTATAATACTACCTCCTTCCCCAGAAGGAACGTGTCATCGAACTCGAGATCCACTAGTCTCGAACCACCAGTTTGGAAAACCTGGATACAATATCACCCATTGCATCCCAAATACACGGATTCCCCCAGATCGAGTCAACAACGACTTGATGACTAACTTGTTGGTACTCCAACATCATGAGCTGTCCCCAGACAAGTCTCACCAAGATTTAACATAAACGTAGACACGTTTCAGTGAGGTATGCACAACCTCAACCTTAATGACGTGGTGACTACTAGAGTCCACCACAATCCACATCGTATTACCTTACGATTTGCCAAACTTGGTTCCAACGAGCAGTATAACGGCTCTAGCAAGCCCATCATGGTGCTGCACACACGCGGCAGACAAACTAGTCGCTGCCTCTCTATGTTCACCTCAAACCTACTAATAAGACGGACGTTTCCACATGGCATACCGTACCATGGGAAGAAGATAAATAGAGTAGTGGGTCCTTACCCAACCTTCCTCTAAGGCCGATACACCCTGGACACTCCAATGTCCCTATGTACTTAACATAACCTGATCCTACTCCCTTAGGACCCATCCTACAACCTCAAGGGTGGTGTGACCATGTCTACCACATGTCATATCGATAGTAAGCGAGTAATTTCTCCCATGATTACTCCTGTCGTCAAATTACATGGCCAAAAGCCATTCTAACGAGCATACCTCAAGGGTATCACCACTCGTAATATGTTTACCTCAAACATATGCTGCGGTACAATCACATGTACAGTGCGTCCATCCTTTTCCCGAGCAACCTGCTCGATATAAGGGTCACGTCAACCGGTGACGTAGATATTACCTTGTGCTCGGCACTATGCCCTGAAGCTGATCAAATAAGTCATCAATCCTCGGAAGGGGGTACTTGTTCTTAAACGTCACTTTATTCAATTGACGGTAATCGATGCACAGACGCATCGAACCATCCTTTTTCTTTACGAACAAGACTGGTGCACCCCATGGTGATACACTACGGCGAATGTATCCTTTGTCGAGGAGCTCCTGCAACTACACTTTTAGCTCCCTCAGCTCTGCCGGTGCCATCCTATAAGGGGCACGGGAAACAGCAGATGTCCCTGGCAGTAACTCAATCTCGAACTCCACATCTCTGATCGGTGGAAATCCTGGAATCTCATCCGGAAACACATCGGTGAATTCCGCAACTACTGGTATATCCTCGATCCTCAACTCTTCATTTTCCTCTGATACGTCCACGGCATAACAAGATAGCATGAGTGACCGCATTCTAACAACCGTGACATCTTAACTGCCGAAATCAACGGAATCTTGGGACGAGAGCCGTCCCCATAGAAGGTCCACTGAAACCCCTGATCAGACAGAAAACGCACCATCTTCTGTCGGCTATCAACCACGGCCTGGTATCTGCTCAACACAGCAATACCGACAATACAGTCAAAATCTGCCATATCCAACAAGATCAGATCGGCCCTCAGATCATTGCCCTCAAAATAAATGAGGCAATCAGATAACAGTCGATCCGCAATCACATGCTTTCCCATGGGTGTCGAGACCATAAGAGGCGTGGGCAACGGAGACGAACACAAGTGGTGTCTTTCCACAAAAGCAGAAGATACAAATGAACGAGAAGCACATGTATCTACCAAAATAAATGCAGGGTACGTAAGTAAGTGGCACGTACCAGCAATCACCTCCTCCGGGGCTGCCTCTGCCTGCTCTCGCGTCAATGCATATACTCGACCCTGCGGTGGTCCTGCCGCCTGACCTCCCGGTGGTCGAGGTGCAAACAGTGTTGTCTCTGTGGTGCCGTCCTGGCGTCAAATCTTGGCCTATTCGGCCCAGAGTCTGCCTGACCTACCCGATTGGGGCAAACCCGAGCCAGATGGCCCACCCTGCCACAAACATAACAGCCTCGGCAGTCACGTGTCAAGTGAAATCCTCCACAGTTGTCACACTTGTTCCCTCCTGTTCTATTTCCCTGCGCTGGTCCCCGATTATCCTGCTTTTGATTCTGAAATTTCTTCCCACCAAATCTAGAAGATGAAGAAGCCCCACGAGGCTTAAACTGGTCTCCTCGTGGCCTCAGGCTGTCAACAACCGATCTCTGTGATGGTACAAAAGGGGGTACAGCTTCCTTGTACACACTAACCCCAATCTCTGCCAGCTCTGCTCTAGTCAGGGAATCATCGAATGAGCTGGGGTTGTTAGAGATAACCCGGTCAAATAGCTCTGGCCTCAGTCCCTTCAGAAAATTCATCATCTTGGCATGATCGTTCACAGCGATATGAGGTACATACCTTAGCAATGAAGAATACTGCATGGCATTATCTGATACAGTCATGCTGCCCTGCTTCAGGTTGGTGAACTCATCTTCTTTTACTTGTCTGGCAGCGGCGGAGAAATACCGGTTAAGGAACCGGGTCCTGAACACAGTCCAATCCACTGTCATACCCTATGCCCTCAGCTCCATAACTGTTGTCTTCCACCACATGGAAGACTTCTTCGCAAACTGAAACTCTGCCAACCTCAGCCAGGCAGTCCGTGCACAGGGTGCCGATACAAATATCTGCTCTAGTCTCTCAAGCCATTCCTCGGCTGCTTCCCCAGTCTCAGTCCCTTCAAATAGCGGTGGATGATAGCTCAAGAACTGGGTCAGACTTATCTCCCCTGGTAGCAGTATCTGTGCACTAGGCTCCACGCCTACAGCAGGTGGCGGTATAGGATTTGACTGAGCAATACTGGCATTGATACTGCCCACATCTCCCACCTCTTCATTCGGGTTCTCCGGATTAATAGCCGCCATGCTGTAACACAGGGGTTAACAACAATACCAAAAGCAGTTCATAATATAAGCTGTTAGATAACAAGAGTAATCATATTCAAAAGCATGTTAGTATAACAACTATACAAAAATATGCACCATATGCATAAACATGCCCACCAATGAATACCTAGCCAACTTGTTTCTAAAGGCTACCCTTACTTGTTCCCTGGTTATCTAACCACAGCTCTGATACCACTAAATGTAAGACCCCGTTATTTAAACAAGATTCTAAGGTGCAATTAAGAGAACTAATCATTCATAATCAGAGTATTTGGCTGTGTTGATAATCCTGAGCTTAAGAGATTACAGTACCAAAAGTTCAAAAAGGAATTATACATATTCCTTACAAAAGGGTACTAAACTATAGATTTACTCTACACTCTGTAGAAACTATACAAAAAGAATTTCCGTTTTGCTAATCCTGTAGCACTCCTTACAGCTCAGCGTATCAACCCCAACCCTGGTTCTCCATGTCAAAAGCACCTACAAAGACAACCCCCAACACATGAGCTGTAAGGACCCTAGTTCCTTAAGTGCGGATTAAAGGCATAATTAGAGCTAACATAAATTATCAGAGTAAAATGATCGTGTTGAGACTATGAGCTTTAAGAATTACATGCCAAAAAAATAAGGACTATCAATGGATTAATTACATTCCCAATCTAATGAATGTTATCAACTATAGTTTTACGCTACTCCTAGAGTAGACACTATAGAAAAGCAATCCCGTCCTTCAATTCCCAAAAGTATTCTTCACAAGCTCACCACCTCAACCCGCTTTAGCCCCTTTTTATCATGCCAAAAGTACCTACAAGGACAACCCCCAAACATGAGCAATAATATCATTAATATTCAACACAATATGAATATAAGGCGTAAATGCATAAATCACAATAAAACACTTCCTGTTTTTCCCATGCATTTAAACGCTTCCAGTTTGGTTGTCCCTGTACCATAACTCATGAGTATAATCAATAGATTATTTAATGGTCTACACATGTCATGACATAATACCAGCTCATCAATATCAAATACCAATCACCAATCCCTAGTCTGTCCATCACAATGTATTTTAATGCCCCTCACTTATTTACATATAGGCGGCATAGAATACCCTCGCTTCAATGGACATGCGGCGCTCCCACCCCTCGCTTCACATTGAGCGGTAAATATTCTTTCCTCGCCCTATATGATAACCACGCTCAAATGTGACATGCGGCGCTCCCACCCCTCGCTTCACATTTAGCGGCAACAAATCAAATAGCGGCAAGCATTAAAATCATCAAGGGATGACCACGACTCATGGGATGTGCACCAATAACCATCATATGCATATACAATCATCATGCATAATTCAACATGTATTTGCATCCACAATGCACAATTCCACATATACTCGCATCCACAATGCATAATTCCATATATATTTGCATCCACAATGCATAAACAATGAGTATATTAGATACATGTACCGTTGGGTGCCCGTACGTCTTCTACGTACCTTTCCAAAAGTGGAATTGATATGGCTTCACTTCCTTGGTTGCGTTGCTACCTGGGATGGTTCTACACAATCACACAACCCCATATTAGAAGCCAAATAATAGTCGAATACCAAAAATTCGTCAAAAGAATTCATTTTTCAAAATTCCACAGCTGGCGATCGATCGCTTCGCTGAGGCGATCGATCGCCTCAATTTTTGCTTCGCGGCGATCGATCGCGCCAAACATGGCGATCGATCGCCTACCCCATGAATTAGACACTGCCTCTCGGCGATCGGTCGCCCCATTTCAGGCGATCGATCGCCTGCCCTGCGATTTTGGCACTGTCTGTTGGCGATCGGTCGCCTCATTTCAGGCGATCGATCGCCTCACACAGACTCGTGATTTTTCACCATTTATGCCCACCAAAACCTTCCCAACCCATACCAATACTCCTCCCACCAACCCAACAACATAATAACACAATATATCAACAAAAATACACCCCAAGCAACACAAAAATCCAACATCCAACCAAAAAGATACCAACCCAAAATAACCCATTTCAAAACCATTTCAAATCCAATCCAAACACAACAAAAACAATAGGGAGGTATCAATACCTCTTGGGGACTTCAAATCTCCCAATAAACTCCTCAAATCAAACTTTTGGAAGGATTTCTCTCCACCTTTTTGCTCCAACTCGAAAATGAAGAGGGAAAAGGGTTTGGGTGGTGATTTGGGGAAAGTAAAGTAAGGGTATGGTGGGGGTTGGGGTATAAAGGGGTTGGGTTTAATTAAAATGCATTCCACAATCCCATGGTGTATAAAACACCCCAACATGATATTTTTAAAAGCATTAATCCAAGATGCACCAAAATACCAATTAAACTCATGATTTCCAATTAATTGCTAACCATGGCAAGTAAATCATGCTAGTAACAATTTTCCCAACATGCACAACATTCACCCTGAAATGCATTCCCGGTCACGCCTACCATGTGACTAAGCATTTCAACATGATAAATAAATCCAGCACATAATTAATTACCACCATAATTAATCATATAAACACAATTAATGCCCAAATGGCAATTAATTATTTCGGGGATATCACATGAGCACATCATAGTTCATATCAATCATAATATGAATGTAAAGCATAAATGCATAAATCATAGGCATAGATACTTCCTGAATTTCCAATGCATTTAAAACTCCCATTTTGGTTGTCCCTGTACCATAACTCATAATCAAATCAATATATGATAGTATGGCTTCTTTAAATAAATGTCATGACATAACTTCACTTCTTAAATCTGTACTTCAACCCTTAGTCAGTTTATCATCAGTGTATTTTAATGCCCCACGCTTCATAACTTTAGAACAAGCGGAACTCCCCTCCCTCGCTTCTTCATACAAGCGGTATTTCTATCCTCGCTTCGTATGGTAAACCTCGCCTCCATGTGCAAGCGGTCCTCCCCTCCCTCGCTCCACATTTTTAGCGGTATAATAACGGTAAGCATTAAAATCATCACTGTGATAACCGTGACTCGTGGAATACACACCTAATGTTCCACATCATACATATGCAACAACAATGCATAACAACATGTATCGTACTCATAATGCACAAACTTGCATTCATCGCATGTCAAATAATAAACATTTAATACATGTTACCGTTGGGTGCCCGTACGTCGCTTACGTACCTTTCCAAAATATCTTCAGTTGCAGGGCTCTATCCCATGCGTTGTGTGGCTACCTGTGATGGCTCTACACAAGTGTACAACACAATATTAGATGCCAATAATAGCCCAATACCAAAAATCCTAAAATAAAAATTCAAAACACCACATTTGGCTTCTCGCGATCGATCGCCAATAAGCCCCGATCGATCGCGAGATGCTACTGCCTCAACATTCAAAATTCTGGCTTCGTCGATCGATCGCTCAAGTTGTGCCGATCGATCACGGCATCGCCGATCGATCGCGCCAAACTCGCGATCGATCGCCAATAGCCACTGCCTCGCACTCTGGTGCTCGTGATCGATCGGGAAAACGCGCCGATCGATCGCCAATACCTGCAAATCGCGAAGAGAAGACATTTTCGAGCACCTATTTTCAAGCCATCAAATCTAGCATATAAGACATACAACATGCCCAAACAAACATGCTAGGAACTACAATATACTACCATGAATGTATTCAAAACGAAGTTCTTCCCAAACTTAAACCCACATGCATCAAAATCGCCCAACTACATCAGTACTCACCCAAGCTTTCTGAAAACAGGGTATCATAATTCTTTTCCCAGATTTTCGAGCACCACTTTTCATACCAACAAATCCACCCAATTAAACATGCATCATGCTCAAGTAAACATGCTAGAAGCTTCATAAAAACACCATGAATGTACTTAAATCGAAGGTTTAACAAAACCTAAGCTAGCATGCCATTAAAACATCATAATCAAACCCAAACTTAACCAAAATTTACCCAAAGCAAGATATGGTTCCTCACCCTCTTTTGCTCCAATTTTTGGCAAGGTTCCAAGCAATAAAATGGCAGATCTCCTCCTCCTTCTTGCTTAGCAAACGCTGGACGATTTTTTTGGGTGAAATTGGGGAGAGTTTGGAGTGATGGAGATTGAGTGATTGGGAGGGCAAGTGGGGGTTATGGGCAGCCAGCAGCTGCTGAAATGGGTATGGGTTGAGGGGGGTAGTTGGGTGGTGGGTGGTGTGATGTGTTATGTTTTTGTCCCGGTATTTAGCACGATGTATTAAAGTATCCTCACATGATATTTTATAGTATTTACTCAATAAAATACTTCAATTCCAATTAAACATGCTTCACCAAAACAAACAACACCCACCCCAAATAATCATGCCTTAACCCAAATTCCCAACATATATCACATGCACCCTGAAATGCATTTCCCCAATATAAATAAATCAACTCCATAATTTAACACCATAATCCTCATAGCATAATTAATGTTTAAAATCACATAATCATTTCGGGGATATCACAAAAAATGTGAGGGCCGATCCTAATGTGATGTTTAATTATCACATTGTGATTAATTTATGTAAACATCGGAAGATTAATTTCAAATGTCTTGTTAAATGGCCCTAAAAAATTTTCGCTTTTAAGTGATACATATATATTGATATCAAAATATATATATAATTCCAGTTAGGCCTTTCATTTGCAAATAGTAAAGCAAACATTAACCAGCATTATCGCATAGTCTCGAAAATATCATATTCCAAGTACAACATACACGGAGCATACCCCGGTAAATTTATTTTTGTTTAAATATCATATACTATTACTGGGAATAAGAAACCATACATAACCTGAGCTCGCTCATCATGGAGCTCGGTTATCTCTCGATGCGTCGCTGTAAGCATCGTCACCATGTCCTCCTATAAAGCCTATCAAGTATGAACAACAAAAGAGATGACAGTCCCCCACAAAGGGGGTCAGTACCCCAGTACGAGAAATAAATAAATCATGTCAAATGACAAAGATCATGCAATGCATACCATGTACGAATGCGATGTATGATTGGGTACAAGGAATCGAATATCAAGATACCAAAATCGGAATCCAAAGGAAGGTATCATCAAATAATGTCAGCTCGAGCATGTAAGTAATCCTTATGTCATACAACGCAGCGGAATAATTAGGATTACTAACACCGGATCTATACATAGGTAATCATATCGGATTAAGGAATACATAAGAGTCTCACCCTTGTAGCGTGTTTGAAGCAGAATCCACGGAGCAGCACCACGTCCTACGCCTTCTCCGAGTCAATAGCAAAACTCAATGAGTTTTGCCTCAACGGTATCCACACGATCAAATCGGGTGAAGGGATGGTTCAATAACAAGTTGCCAGACAAGTTATTAAACCGGAACAAGAAAGACACTCGATTCTAAATCGAAAGGCACGCCCAAAACCTCACTTTTCTCTTCGGCTATGATGAGAAGCCGAGAGCACTTTTGTGGTTTTTGGAGGCCGTGTGGTCTTGTTAAGATTTAGGTTGAATGATATGAAGTTGTGTCTTACAATTAAATCATAACCTTGTATTTATATTAAAAGGCTTTTAATTAAGGTTCAAGACTTTCTTAAAGTCTTATGGGCCCAAACCCATGATTTAATTAAAACCTTTTAATCACTTAATTAAGACTCTTCTTAATTAATTAATTCATCCAATGAATTTAATTTCCCTTCTCGATTTAATCTTTTGTGCGACCCGATAGGATCTTGTAATGTTGGCAGTGACATAAAATCTCATTTTATGTCGCAAGCATTGAGCGGTATCTAGCAACACATCAATGCTTCCCAAATTACAAGAATGTCAATGACTCGACATAACCTTTAGAACTTTTGATAATATTAATCATGTAACTTAATCCCTTTGTCCTTTGTGTTTAGATTGAACACGAGTCATGGAATAGTCATACTCGTATATCCAATCTTTATTTCTTGATCCCCAAGTAGAACTAGAATAAACGAATAAGCTCGATAGCTCATATCGACTCATTCGAGCATGGCCATGCATTTTAGTTCTCACTTGATCAAGGGCCAAACACATCTCCTGTTATATAGGAGGGACAAATCCTATCTCGATCAGTCAACATCCCTCTACATAATTCGTAGTGTATCCAATAGTCGCCTTTATAGATTACCCTGTTACGGGTAACGTTTGACGATATCAAAATACATAACTCCTTATGTTGGGATCTCTGATGATCACAAGTCGTAAGGATTACATACATTATTATCACTATGAGAATTGCATATGACGATCATATAACTATCCATGTTGCATTCTCATGGTGGGTCTGTCCAGTACATCGTTCTCAAACATGTACCCATATGTTTATTTGATATCTCATATCAATGAACAATTCATCGATCAACATATACTAGTCTCTACGTATTATCATTATCCCTATTCATGATAATAATTGACTAGGGACATCTTTAAGAATAATACAATATTATTCTAAGGACATTAACATATATATTAATTCACAATGCACAGTTAAAAGAATAATATATAATAATGAATTGCCATTCATAATTCAATAAACATTGTATGTCTTAAACAATCATCTAATGACTTGTCTTAGGGCATATCCCAACAAATCTCCCACTTGCACTAAGACCACTCAGACATATACCTAATGCCTAGAGATCTAGTATGACGATCATGCTTCTGCTGTGACAGCGGCTTCGTCAATGGGTCAGATACATTATCATCTGTTGGTCCTTTGCATATTTTAACATCTCCCCTTTCAACGATTTCTCGAATGAAATGGAAACGCCTTAGTATGTGCTTGGATCTTTGGTGAGATCTTGGTTCCTTAGCCAATGCGATCGCTCCATTGTTGTCACAATAGAGTTCTATCGGATCTTTAATGCTAGGCACCACTCCAAGTTCAGAAATGAACTTCCTCATCCAAACAGCTTCCTTTGCTGCATCCGAGGCAGCAATATACTCAGCTTCCGTTGTAGAATCGGCTACTGTTTCTTGCTTTGAACTCTTCCAGCTCACAGCACCTCCATTTAGGCAATACACATATCCAGATTGCGATCGAAAATCATCTTTGTCGGTTTGGAAGCTTGCATCAGTGTAACCCATTACATTGAGCTCTTCCTCACCTCCATAAATCAAGAATGTATCCTTAGTCCTTCTCAAGTACTTTAGGATATTCTTGACAGCTATCCAGTGACCTTCACCTGGATCAACTTGATATCTGCTCGTCATGCTCAAAGCATACGATACATCGGGACGAGTACATATCATGGCATACATGATAGATCCAATAGCTGACGCGTATGGAATCTTACTTATGCGTTGTCTCTCATCTGGTGTTGAAGGACACTGTTCCTTCGAGAGATAAATACCATGTGTCATAGGCACGAATCCTTTCTTGGATTCTTGCATGCTAAACCTTTTAAGCACCTTGTCTATGTATGTACTTTGACTTAGACCAAGAAGCCTTCTTGATCTATCTCTATAGATCTTGATTCCTAATACATAGGTGGCTTCTCCTAAGTCTTTCATCGAAAAGCAGTTCCCTAGCCAAATCTTTACAGATTGCAAGGCAGGGATATCATTTCCAATAAGAAGTATGTCATCTACATACAACACTAGGAAAATGATTACGCTCCCACTGACCTTCTTGTAGACACAAGGTTCATCTTCATTTTTGATAAAACCAAACTCTTTGATTGCATCATCAAAACGAAGATTCCAACTCCGAGAAGCTTGCTTCAATCCATAAATGGATCGTTGTAGCTTGCATATCTTTCCAGCATCCTTTGGATCGACAAAACCCTCGGGCTGTGTCATGTACACATCCTCGAGCAGATTTCCATTAAGGAAAGCTGTTTTGACATCCATCTGCCAGATTTCATAATCATGAAATGCAGCTATTGCAAGTAAGATCCTTATGGATTTAACCATGGCCACTGGTGAAAAGGTTTCATCATAGTCAATACCATGAATTTGTTTGAATCCTTTTGCAACCAGTCGACCTTTATAGGTTTGTACGTTACCATCCATATCGGTCTTTTTCTTGAAAATCCATTTGCACCCTATGGGTCTTACCCCTTCAGGTGGATCAACCAAAGTCCATACTTGGTTTGCATACATGGATTCCATCTCAGATTTCATGGCCTCTTGCCATTTCTCAGAATCATTGCCCATAATAGCTTGTTGATAAGATGACGGCTCATCCTCATCAATAAGTAGTAAGTCACCTTGTTGAGTCACAAGAAATCCATATCTCTGTGGCTCCCGGTGTACTCTTACAGACCTACGCTGGGCTTGTGTCTCTTGAGCAGGTGCTTCTTCCACAACAGCTTGTGGTGCCTGCTCTGTTTCCATCTCAATCTCAGGTTCAGTGTTTTCTTGTGGTTGAACTTCACTAAGTTCTATTTTTCTCCCACTGGTTTTTCTAGAAATAAATTCTCTTTCAAGAAATACACCAGTCCGAGCAACAACTACTTTGTTCTCGGTGGGATAATAGAAATAGTACCCTTTCGTTTCCTTAGGATACCCCACAAGTAAACACTTATCAGATTTGGGTCCAAGTTTGTTAGTGGCGTGACGTCTAACGAAAGCCTCACAACCCCAAATCTTCATAAAAGACATACTAGAACGCTTCCCAGTCCATATCTCATATGGTGTCTTTTCCACTGATTTAGATGGAACACGGTTCAGTAAGAAGTTCGCTGTTTCTAGAGCGTGTCCCCAAAACGATATCGGAAGATCTGCATGACTCATCATTGATCTAACCATGTCTAACAAGGTTCGATTTCTCCTCTCGGATACACCATTCCATTGTGGAGTATACGGAGGAGTGAGTTGTGGGACTATCCCACACTCCTTTAGATAGTCATGAAACTCTTGGCTTAAGTATTCACCTCCTCGATCTGATCGAAGGATCTTGATACTTTTGCCAAGTTGGTTTTGTACTTCATTCTTGAAATCTTTGAACTTTTCAAAGGTTTCATGCTTATGTTTCATTAGGTACACATACCCATATCTACTGAGGTCACAGTAAATGTAACGAAGTATTGAAAACCACCTCTAGCTTGTGTACTTATTGGTCCACATACATCACTATGTATTGTCCCAATAAAACATTTGCCCTTTCAACATGTCCCTTGAAAGGGGCTTTAGTCATCTTGCCCATTAAACAAGATTCGCATGTTTCATATGATTCAAAATCAAATGAATGTAATACTCCATCCTTATGAAGTTTAGATATGCGGTTCTCGTTTATGTGGCCCAAGCGACAGTGCCAGAGATAAGTCGGATTACTGAAGAGTAACGGCAGCAAGTGATTGAGCTTCGATATTAGGATCAATCAAGAAGGGGCAAGCCTCGGCTCACAAATGGCCGATTTAAGGAAAACTTTCGAACGAATGCGACAACATGCTTTGAAAATGAAAACCGTCTTTCTGAGGAATATGATCCCGAGCCGGAATCTTGTAAAGGACAGGCAAAGCCCGAAGGCTGCAATCCCAATAGGCCAAGGGGTGCCTAATAGAATAGCGTAGATAGATTAAAAAGGTAGACAATCATTATTTTTAATCCTTTTAGTATTTATGTTATAGATAGGCATATCAAGATTTAATACATAAAGACCATTCACCATTTGTGCACTAGCATAAAACATATCATTTAAATAAATAGAACAACAATTGTCCTTTATTATAAATGAAAAACCATACTTGTCCAAACAAGAAATAGATATTATGTTTTAAGTAATAGAAGGCACAAAATAACAATCTTTCAAAATCAGTGATAAACCAGAAGGTAAAGCTAAATGATAATCTCCTATAGCTAATGCAGCAACTCTTGCTCCATTTCCAACTCGGAGATCAACTTCACCTTTCGCCAATGTCCTACTCCTTTTGAGATCCTGCACATTTACACAAATGTGAGATCCACATCCAGTATCTAATACCCATGATGAAGAAGTAGATAAATTGACTTCTGTAACAAAAATACCTGAAGCGGAAGTCACACTTCCTTTCTTTAGATCCTCCAGATATACTTTGCAGTTTCTTTTCCAATGGCCGGTCTCACCGCAATGGAAACAGTTCCCTTCCTTTGCTATCCCTCCCTTTGGCTTCAGTGCATAAGACTTTGGCTTAGATTTAGCAAAGACCTTCTTTGCTTTCTTGTTGCCTTTAGCTTTGGCCCTTCCTTTGCCCTTATTCACAATAAGGACATTTGTGGCCTTAGTCTTCTTAGTATTTGCTTCATATGTTCTCAATATACCAAGCAACTGTGGTAGAGTCTTTTCCATGTCAGTCATATTGTAATTTACTACAAATTGACTGAAGCTTTCAGGCAACGATTGCAAGATCACATCGGTGGCCAACTCTTGGTCCAATGGAAAACCTAGCTTGTCCAGATTCTCAATGTACCCAATCATCTTGAGCACATGAGTTCCAACTAAGCTTCCTTCTACCATCCTGCACTGGAATAACGCTTTAGAGACGTCATACCTCTCTTGTCTAGCTTGCTGTTGGTACAACTGCTTTAAGTGTTCGATCATATCGAACGTGTAAGTAACCCCATGAGCATACAGCGCAGCGGAATAAAGTTTTGGGATTACAAACCAGCGATCTATACATAGGGATTCATATCGGATTAGAGAATTACATAAGAGTCTTACCCTTGTAGCGCGTTTGAAGCAGAATCCACGGAGCTGCACCACGTCCTACGCCTTCTCCGAGTCACTAAGCAAAACTCGATTGGTTTTGCCTCAACGGTATCCACACGATCAGATCGAGTGAAGGGATGGATTAATAACACGTTGCTAGACAAGTTATTAATCCGATACACGAAGCTAACTCGATTCACAATCGAAGATCACCACCAAAACAACAAGATCACTCCTCGGTTATCAAGAAACCGAGAGCTCCTCTTGAAGTCGGCGGCCGTGAGCTATCTAGCTTGTGTAGGGTTTTGTGTTTTTGATATGAAAATTGTCTTACAATAAAACACCATGCAATCATATTAAATATGATTAATTAAAGGCTTTCTTAAAGCTTCATGGGCTTAAGCCCATGATTTAATTAATCCTTATGATTATTAATTAAGACTCCTCTTAATTATTTAATTCATCCCATGAATTTAATTTCCCTTCTCGATTTAATCTTTTGTGCGACCCGATAGGATCTCGTAATGTTGGCAGTGACATAAAATCTCATTTTATGTCGCAAGCATCGAGCGGTATCTAGCAACACATCGATGCTACCCAAATTACGAGAATGTCAATGACTCGACATAACCTTTAGAACTTGTGATAATATTAATCATGTAACTTAATCCCTTTGTCCTTTGTGTTTAGATTGAACACGAGTCATGGAATAGTCATACTCGTATATTCAATCTCTATTTCTTGATCCCCAAGTAGAACTAGAATAAACGAATAAGCTCGATATCTCATATCGACTCATTCGAGCATGGCCATGCATTTTAGTTCTCACTTGATCAAGGGCCAAACACATCTCCTGTTATATAGGAGGGACAAATCCTATCTCGATCAGTCAACATCCCTCTACATAATTCGTAGTGTATCCAATAGTCGCCTTTATAGTATACCCTGTTACGGGTAACGTTTGACGATATCAAGATACATAACTCCTTATGTTGGGATCTCTGATGATCACAAGTCGTAAGGATTACATACATTATTATCACTATGAGAATTGCATATGACGATCATATAACTATCCATGTTGCATTCTCATGGTGGGTCTGTCCAGTACATCGTTCTCTAACATGTACCCATATGTTGATTTGATATCTCATATCAATGAACAATTCATCGATCAACATATACTAGTCTCTACGTATTATCATTATCCCTATTCATGATAATACTTGACTAGGAACTTCTTTAAGAATAATACAATATTATTCTAAGGACATTAACATATATATTAATTCACAATGCACAGTTAAAAGAATAATATATAATAATGAATTGCCATTCATAAATCCATAAACATTGTATGTCTTAAACAATCATCTAATGACTTGTCTTAGGGCATATCCCAACAAATCTCCCACTTGCACTAAGACCACTCAGACATATACCTAATGCCTAGAGATCTAGTATGACGATCATGCTTCTGCTGTGACAGCGGCTTCGTCAATGGGTCAGATACATTATCATCTGTTGGTACTTTGCATATTTTAACATCTCCCCTTTCAACGATTTCTCGAATGAAATGGAAACGCCTAAGTATGTGCTTGGATCTTTGGTGAGATCTTGGTTCCTTAGCCAATGCGATCGCTCAATTGTTGTCACAATAGAGTTCTATCGGATCTTTAATGCTAGGCACCACTCCAAGTTCAGAAATGAACTTCCTCATCCAAACAGCTTCCTTTGCTGCATCCGAGGCAGCAATATACTCAGCTTCCGTTGTAGAATCGGCTACTGTTTCTTGCTTTGAACTCTTCCAGCTCACAGCACCTCCATTTAGGCAATACACATATCCAGATTGCGATCGAAAATCATCTTTGTCGGTTTGGAAGCTTGCATCAGTGTAACCCATTACATTGAGCTCTTCCTCACCTCCATAAATCAAGAATGTATCCTTAGTCCTTCTCAAGTACTTCAGGATATTCTTGACAGCAATCCAGTGACCTTCACCTGGATCAACTTGATATCTGCTCGTCATGCTCAAAGCATACGATACATCGGGACGAGTACATATCATGGCATACATGATAGATCCAATAGCTGACGCGTATGGAATCTTACTCATGCGTTGTCTCTCATCTGGTGTTGAAGGACACTGTTCCTTCGAGAGATAAATACCATGTGTCATAGGCACGAATCCTTTCTTGGATTCTTGCATGCTAAACCTTTTAAGCACCTTGTCTATGTACGTACTTTGACTTAGACCAAGAAGCCTTCTCGATCTATCTCTATAGATCTTGATTCCTAATACATAGGTGGCCTCTCCTAAGTCTTTCATCGAAAAGCAATTCCCTAGCCAAATCTTTACAGATTGCAAGGCAGGGATATCATTTCCAATAAGAAGTATGTCATCTACATACAACACTAGGAAAATGATTACGCTCCCACTGACCTTCTTGTAGACACAAGGTTCATCTTCATTTTTGATAAAACCAAACTCTTTGATTGCATCATCAAAACGAAGATTCCAACTCCGAGAAGCTTGCTTCAATCCATAAATGGATCGTTGTAGCTTGCATATCTTTCCAGCATCCTTTGGATCGACAAAACCCTCGGGCTGTGTCATGTACACATCCTCGAGCAGATTTCCATTAAGGAAAGCTGTTTTGACATCCATCTGCCAGATTTCATAATCATGAAATGCAGCTATTGCAAGTAAGATCCTTATGGATTTAACCATGGCCACTGGTGAAAAGGTTTCATCATAGTCAATACCATGAATTTGTTTGAATCCTTTTGCAACCAGTCGACCTTTATAGGTTTGTACATTACCATCCATATCGGTCTTTTTCTTGAAAATCCATTTGCACCCTATGGGTCGTACCCCTTCAGGTGGATCAACCAAAGTCCATACTTGGTTTGCATACATGGATTCCATCTCAGATTTCATGGCCTCTTGCCATTTCTCAGAATCATTGCCCATAATAGCTTGTTGATAAGATGACGGCTCATCCTCATCAATAAGTAGTAAGTCACCTTGTTGAGTCACAAGAAATCCATATCTCTGTGGCTCCCGGTGTTCTCTTACAGACCTACGCTGGGCTTGTGTCTCCTTCTTCCACAACAGTTTGTGGTGTCTGCTCTGTTTCCATCTCAATTTCAGGTTCAGTGTTTTCTTGTGGTTGAACTTCACTAAGTTCTATTTTTCTCCCACTGGTTTTTCTAGAAATAAATTCTCTTTCAAGAAATACACCAGTCCGAGCAACAACTACTTTGTTCTCGGTGGGATAATAGAAATAGTATCCTTTCGTTTCCTTAGGATACCCCACAAATAAACACTTATCAGATTTGGGTCCAAGTTTGTTAGTGGCATGACGTCTAACGAAAGCCTCACAACCCCAAATCTTCATAAAAGACATACTAGGACGCTTCCCAGTCCATATCTCATATGGTGTCTTTTCCACTGATTTAGATGGAACACGGTTCAGTAAGAAAATCGCTGTTTCTAGAGCGTGTCCCCAAAACGATATCGGAAGATCTGCATGACTCATCATTGATCTAACCATGTCTAACAAGGTTCGATTTCTCCTCTCGGATACACCATTCCATTGTGGAGTATACGGAGGAGTGAGTTGTGGGACTATCCCACACTTCTTTAGATAGTCATGAAACTCTTGGCTTAAGTATTCTCCTCCTCGATCTGATCGAAGGATTTTGATACTCTTGCCAAGTTGGTTTTGTACTTCATTCTTGAAATCTTTGAACTTTTCAAAGGTTTCATGTTTATGTTTCATTAGGTACACATACCCATATCTACTGAGGTCATCAGTAAATGTAACGAAGTATTGAAAACCACCTCTAGCTTGCGTACTTATTGGTCCACATACATCACTATGTATTAGTCCCAATAAAACATTTGCCCTTTCAACATGTCCCTTGAAAGGGGCTTTTGTCATCTTGCCCATTAAACAAGATTCGCATGTTTCATATGATTCAAAATCAAATGAATCTAATACTCCATCCTTATGAAGTTTAGATATGCGGTTCTCGTTTATGTGGCCCAAGCGACAGTGCCAGAGATAAGTCGGATTACAATCATTATTTTTAATCCTTTTAGTATTTATGTTATAGATAGGCATATCAAGATTTAATACATAAAGACCATTCACCATTTGTGCACTAGCATAAAACATATCATTTAAATAAATAGAACAACAATTGTCCTTTATTATAAATGAAAAACCATACTTCTCTAAACAAGAAATAGAAATAATGTTTTTAGTAATTGAAGGCACAAAATAACAGTCTTTTAAAATCAACGATAAACCAGAAGGTAAAGCTAAATGATAATCTCCTATAGCTAATGCAGCAACTCTTGCTCCATTTCCAACTCGGAGATCAACTTCACCTTTTGCCAATGTCCTACTCCTTTTGAGATCCTGCACATTTACACAAATGTGAGATCCACATCCAGTATCTAATACCCATGATGAAGAAGTAGATAAATTGACTTCTATAACAAAAATACCTGAAGCGGAAGTCACACTTCCTTTCTTTAGATCCTCCAGATATACTTTGCAGTTCCTTTTCCAATGGCCGGTCTCACCGCAATGGAAACAGTTCCCTTCCTTTGCTATCCCTCCCTTTGGTTTCAGTGCATAAGACTTTGGCTTAGATTTAGCAAAGACCTTCTTTGCTTTCTTGTTGCCTTTAGCTTTGGCCCTTCCTTTGCCTTTATTCACAATAAGGACATTTGTGGCCTTAGTCTTCTTAGTGTTTGCTTCATATGTTCTCAACATACCAAGCAACTGGGGCAGAGTCTTTTCCATATCAGTCATATTGTAATTTACTACAAATTGACTGAAGCTCTCCGGCAACGATTGCAAGATTACATCGGTGGCCAACTCTTGGTCCAATGGAAAACCTAGCTTGTCCAGATTCTCAATGTACCCAATCATCTTGAGCACATGAGTTCCAACTAAGCTTCCCTCTACCATCCTGCACTGGAATAACGCTTTAGAGACGTCATACCTCTCTTGTCTAGCTTGCTGTTGGTACAACTGCTTTTATTGTTCGATCATATCGAACGCCTCCATTTCCTCATGTTGCTTCTGAAGCTCAGAGTTCATGGTGGCAAGCATGAGGCACCCAACATCAAGTGCGTCACTCTGATGCTTCTTGTAAGCATCTTTTTCAGCTCTTGTAGCTGTTAGGGGAGGTTCCTCAGCGGGTAAGGGTTCCTCTAGGACATATTGTTTCTTTTCTTGTTTGAGGACTATCCTCAAGTTCCTATGCCAGTCTAGGAAATTCGTCCCATTTAATTTGTCCTTCTCAAGGACTGATCGCAGTGATAAAGTGCTAGTAACGTTGTTAGTTGCCATGGATATCTACAATATAAATATGCAAAATAAGTTTATGATTTAAATCATTTAACATGGTCTTATATTAAATGATACTCCCACTATTTTGTTTGAAAAATATCAACCCTCGAAATCTTTAGTGGGCCAAGATCCATATTTCGCCTAATCTTGAGTTAGCTTTGGCTAATCGCCCAAGACTCGGTTATTTAGGTAGACAACACTTTGTCAATTACATCATATATAATTCTTGGATAGTTGGACGAACAACGCTTTGTTCAATTCATCAAATGAATTAAAATCCAACCCATGCCTCTAGGTTCCCAATCCTATTGAGATAACCTAGTTAAGTCGTACCCAATTAAAGTATAACGGATATCACTTTTATCCTTTCGCGCCTTACTAAGATTGCCACGGTGCTTTGCTTTGGCAAACCCACACATGTACAATCGAAGTTATTGACGAGTACTTTTATTTTGGAAGGCATCTAAAACTTAATATTTTAGAGGGATTTATTGATCTCATAATTAATTTGATAATTTAAAATATGTCCACTACATATAGTTGTATACATATCTACATATATGTGTAATACTATTATCAAACTAAAACATAAGATAAATCATGCATCAACATACATAATTAAAACGTGACATGGTTATAGCCCCTACTAATGAGTTTCTCAAGCCAATGTTATGAGTCAACCTAAGGTAACTTCATAAGCTCCTTCCTTTGGCTCCAATTTGTGAATGGCCTCCTCATCCCGGCACGATGCTCCATCTTCATTGATCACCATCAATAAAATAAACTATACTATTTACAAGATATAGAATTCCTCGATTCACATTCGAGGGGAACATAGGGGAGGGATTACATTTAGAATAAAATAGAGAAAGGCACGACTCGCAGGTCGTATTATAAATTACAATCATTCACAAATCCTATCTAATAGGTCAAAGGGCTATAACCACGCACCATGCTCAAACAACACATAAAGCATGCATTAACATAAAATTAATTAAATTCTAAACATTTTAAATTTAATTTTAATTAAAACTGTAAAATAATTTTTGAAAAAATATCGTACGCTCGGGACATCACATGTCACGAACTAAAGCGACTAAGGCTCGAACCACCATGGTTCGAACCACAACCACTCGGCTGGACCATTGATGGGCCTAGGGTTCGTAACCCTAGCCCATGGCCGAGCCAAGCTCGAGCGGCGGCGGCGCTAGGGTTCCAAACCCTAGCCGCCTCGCACCATGTTGGTTTTTCATCGAGCCAACTTGCTCGAAACACCAAAATCCATGAGCCACAAGCCACGGTCCAACCATGGACGGTCCATGACGGTGACGGCTTGACCCATGCACGAGCCAGGGTCTGAAAAACCCTAGCCCAAGCGGTGGCCGAGTAGCTTTTGTGATTAGGGTTCAAAACCCTAGCCTCTTGGAAGTGGCGCGGCCCCATGCATGAGCCAAGGGTCCGAACCCTAGCTCACTTGCGGCGGCCCGAGGGTCAAGTCATGAGGTGGTCGAACCACCTTGAGCCAACACCTCGATTTTACGCTTTTGTGTATCGTATACAATTATTCGCCTATTATATCAAATACAATTTTTACGATGATTTTCAAAAAACTAAATATTTATTTCATATCATATATGAATTAAACAGTTTTAATAAGCATGCAATACAAATTCTAACATGATTAAACTATTTAACCATATAAATCCGATATGAGCCTTGTACACGGCTCTGATACCACTGTAAGTAACCCCATGAGCATACAGCGCAGCGGAATAAAATTTTGGGATTACAAACCAGCGATCTATACATAGGGATTCATATCGGATTAGAGAATTACATAAGAGTCTTACCCTTGTAGCGCGTTTGAAGCAGAATCCACGGAGCTGCACCACGTCCTACGCCTTCTCCGAGTCACTAAGCAAAACTCGATTGGTTTTGCCTCAACGGTATCCACACGATCAGATCGAGTGAAGGGATGGATTAATAACACGTTGCTAGACAAGTTATTAATCCGATACACGAAGCTAACTCGATTCACAATCGAAGATCACCACCAAAACAACAAGATCACTCCTCGGTTATCAAGAAACCGAGAGCTCCTCTTGAAGTCGGCGGCCGTGAGCTATCTAGCTTGTGTAGGGTTTTGTGTTTTTGATATGAAAATTGTCTTACAATAAAACACCATGCAATCATATTAAATATGATTAATTAAAGGCTTTCTTAAAGCTTCATGGGCTTAAGCCCATGATTTAATTAATCCTTATGATTATTAATTAAGACTCCTCTTAATTATTTAATTCATCCCATGAATTTAATTTTCCTTCTCGATTTAATCTTTTGTGCGACCCGATAGGATCTCGTAATGTTGGCAGTGACATAAAATCTCATTTTATGTCGCAAGCATCGAGCGGTATCTAGCAACACATCGATGCTACCCAAATTACGAGAATGTCAATGACTCGACATAACCTTTAGAACTTGTGATAATATTAATCATGTAACTTAATCCCTTTGTCCTTTGTGTTTAGATTGAACACGAGTCATGGAATAGTCATACTCGTATATTCAATCTCTATTTCTTGATCCCCAAGTAGAACTAGAATAAACGAATAAGCTCGATATCTCATATCGACTCATTCGAGCATGGCCATTGTTAGTTCCGGACCTTATCGATGAGATTTTAAAGATGACAAAACAGTTCAGACCGGATCGATAGAAATCAGGTTGACCAGATCGATCGGACTCAACAGAGCAAGATGACAAAGCATTTCAGACCGGATCGATGGAAATTAGGCATACCAGATCGATCGGACATATCAGAGCAAACTGATAAAGAATATTGCATATCAGACCGGATCGATGGATTCCAGAATGAATAGATCGATGTTTCAGATCGATCTCAACCTTTATCAGATCAGAGCAGTCTAGGATACATAAAGGATGGCTTCTCAGTCCGAATCATCAACGGATATTTATTGTAGCATTTAATGCTGCAATTAATGCTACAAAGGACCAAAGACTGAAGATTGTCATAATAGGTAAGAAGACAAAGAAGAGCTTACCTGACAGTCGCCGAAAGCATATACCAGAACGGCAAGTGTCCTGAAGAAGAAGACTGTAGCTTTCTCAGAGTTTAAAAAGAGTCATAGCTGCACATTAAGGGAAACAATGCCGTTGCTACCTTCAACTATAAAAGGATGCAACAAACAGATGCAAAACTTCTGGACTCTATAACTCGCTGATCAATTGAAAAATATACAAGAAAGCAAAACAGCACACGCCTACAAAGTTCAGAAGCCTTCGAGCTGAAGTTATTTATTTAAGCGCAATTACTTTGTAACATTTGATCATTGAAGGATCACTGTGCGCATTGTGTATTGAAAAATAGAAGTAAGCAACATATCGTAACTGTCAGACAGAGTGAGTCTGAGCAGGTTGAGTGACTAGGAGTTTCAGACTGGTAGTGAGGTAAATCCAGCCTGAATCGGGTTTGTACAAAAGGATTGTATAAATCAAAGTCTTCTAGTATAAACCTTCCTTAATTGGAAGAAGGGGAGACGTAGAAGGATTACACCACCTTCGAACTTCCAGAAACATATCCTGTGTCTTGTCATTCTGCACTTAGCCATCGAGCTGCTCTTACTTACACAAGAGCAGACCGTTTCCGCACTTACTTATTAGTGGTCTGTTCTGTTCAAAGAGTTGATTAAGTAACAGATTTCTTTCACTAATCAGAAAGAAATCACAAGGGATAAATTTTGTAAGGAGTGTTCATTCACCCCCCCCCCCCTCTAAACACTCCGGACCGATCCTAACAAGTGGTATCAGAGCAGGTCGTCTTAATCAGCACAAAGAATATTAAGCTGATGGCATCATTCAACAAAATCCCCATGTTCTCAAAAGAAGATTATGATGACTGGAGAATCAGAATGCAAGCTCACCTGGCAGCTCAGGATGACGATATGTGGTTCGTCATCACCGATGGACCAATGAAGATCCTAAAAATAAATACAGCAGTCGCCACTACCAGTGGAGAACCACAAATGGTAGAAAAAGACAGATCCCTCTGGACGAATGAGGATAGAAAGAAAGCAAACCTCGACAATGTGGCCAAAGACATCTTGTTCAAAACTTTGGACAAGAACATGTTCAGCAAAATCAAAATGTGCTCTACTGCCAAAGAAATTTGGGAGAAGATAGCACAACTATGTGAAGGCAACGACCAGACCAAAGAAAACAAGTTAACTGTGGCTCTTCAAAGATTTGAGAGCATAAAGATGAAAAGTGGTGAAACTCTAAATGAGTTTGATGAAAGAGTCACCAGCATCATAAATGAACTAAATGGTCTGGGGAAGGAATATTCTAACAGAGAGATCGCTCTGAAAGTAATGAGAGCTCTGCCAAAGGAATGGGATGTAAAGACAATTGCCATGAGGGAATCAAAAGACCTTAACAAGGTTGAACTTCATGATCTGTTTGCAGATCTCAAGGCCTATGAGTTTGAACTAATAAGCAGAGGTGAAGCAGAGCCATTCATCTCTCAACCCAACAAGGCCCTGGCAGCCATCCCAGACCAGATCGCTTCAACATCAGACCGATCTGCTGAACAGATGAGTAACGATGCTATGTCATTATTTATAAAGAAATTCGGTAAATTTATGTCTAAAAATAAGAGGAACTTCAAACCCTCTCATCATTATAAATCAAGAAAAGATGATAATGTTAACGATCAGGCTTGCTACAATTGTGGTAAGACCGGACACTTTATTGCAGACTGCACCAGACCGAAGAAAGAAGAAAGGAAAGAGAAGCATCGAGATGATAGAAAGAAGAAGCACCACCAAGACCGCAAGAATCATGGAAAATCCCAAAAAGTCTTAGTTGCTGAGGAAGGAAACAGCAAATGGGCTCAGACTGATTCCGATTCAGACAGCTCTGAATACTCTTCCAGCGAAAGCGAAGAAGAGGTTCAATGTCTGATGGCAGATGAAGAAATGAGTCAGACAGATGAGGTATTCGAATTTGAATCAAATGATTTTACACGAGAAGAGCTCATGTCCGCACTGCAAGACATGGCAAATGATTATAGGATCTTAGCTGAATCATTTGAGAAGAATAAAGCCAAAATCAGTACTCAAATGGATGAGCACAACAAACCAAGCTGCTCTGAGCAGGGTGAGTGCAAAAATCTCCAGAACGAGCTGAATAAGCTGAAAATCTCTTATGATCAGCTCCATGAAGAAAATAAGAGAATTAGCACACAAAATGCTAAGCTCTCACATATATTCAAAACATGGACAAAATCCAGAACTTCCTTGGAAGAATTACAAGAAGCTCAAAGAAATGTCGGTGATTTCACCGGCATAGGCTTTGACACCAAAGATGAGTCTGAGCTGTTGCTGGTACAGAATCAAGTCAAACAAATGACATTTGTTAAATCCAGCACAGTATATGAAACTGAAGCACCTAAGATTCAAACAGGAGTCTCTTACGTGAATCAAAATTTGAGAAAAGGGATTGGTTATGTCAACCAAGCCAACGATAAGGCACCAGCAAGATTTGTGTCTGTGAGACCAAATCCAAAAGTGCAAAATCTAAGGCAAGGAAGACAATACAATTACTATAACTCAAAACCGATTACAACGAAGATATAGACTACCTTATGAAAATCAAAGGTTTTCACAGCGCACACATTATCACACACAACATCGAGACAGACCAGCACATAGCACACCCTACACACACAAGCCACTAAAGCTGATACAGGTGTGGGTTCCCAAAGGGCTAATCCGTTCTGGACCCAAATAGGATTGGGTACCAACAATAAATATGTGTGATGACAGGTACAGAAGAATCTCGCATCAGATTGGTACTTGGACAGCGGGTGCTCTCGTCACATGACTGGAAACATCAAGCTGCTGTCTGAAGTCACAGAATGCACTGGACCCAAGATCATCTTCGGAGATAACTCAAAGGGTAAGACCGTGGGCAAGGGTAAGATTGTCCATGGTAACATTATTATCAATGATGTGCTGTTAGTTGAAAATCTGTGCTATAATCTGATTAGTATCAGTCAACTCTGTGATAATGGTTATGCTGTAGAATTTCATAAACACACTTGCACTGTTAAATCATCAGACGGTATAACCTTGCTCGTAGGAATCAGGAATGGAAACACATATAAGATTAACTGGAATCATGCTCAACCTGATAATCCTACCTGCTTCATCGCTAACAATGATAATAAACACTGGTTATGGCATAAGCGCTTGAATCATATCAACTTTAAGACCATTGCTAGCCTGTGTAAACATGATTTAGTTATCGGTCTGCCCAAGATCGACTTTGCCAAGGATAAGATCTGCGAAGCTTGCCAAATGGGCAAACAGATCAGATCATCCTTCAAAAACAAGAATGCCAAATCCTCCTCCCGCTGTCTAGAATTACTGCATATGGACTTGTTTGGTCCTATACCAATAACAAGTTTAGGGGGAATGCGGTATACACTTGTTGTTATTGATGATTACTCACGCTTTACATGGACTATATTTTTGAGCAGTAAAGATCAGACCGGTCCGAAGTTGATCAAGCTGCTGAAACGCACTCAGAACGAGAAATCATCCACAATAGACAGGATTCGAAGTGACAAAGGCACTGAGTTTTCAAATCAGAATCTTGAATCCTTTCTAGAAGATCATGGAATCAAGCATGAGTTTTCAGCCGCCAGAACTCCCCAACAGAATGGAGTTGCAGAACGAAGAAACAGAACGCTCAAGGAAGCAGCAAGAACAATGCTTGCTGATTCTGGAATCTCTCAAAAGTTCTGGGCAGAAGCTGTAAATACTGCTTGCTACACTCAAAACCGATCTATGATTAACAAGAAGCTGAATCTCACTCCATATGAAATATGGACTGGTAACAGACCATCTGTTTCTCACTTTCATGTATTTGGCTGTAAATGCTTCGTTCACAACAATGGTAAGAGTCATCTTACAGCATTTGAAGCTAAGTCAGATAATGGTATATTCTTAGGATATTCATCAATTAGCAAAGCTTATCGAGTGTTTAATAATCGAACTTTAACTGTAGAAGAATCTGTTCATATAGTTTTTGATGAATCATTATGTGTTGAGGGCAACAAGGATTCAATTCAAAATCAGATGGAAAATATCCATCTCGAAGCTAACAGTGATGATGAGATTGTAGCTAACAGGTCAAGAGACAATCCACCAGAACCAGAAGTGCCAGACAGACCGGATCAGGCCATTGAAGCTTCTTCAGATCGAGCTGATCCAGATGCTCCTGACTCAAATATTAAAGTAGATACAGATCATGCTGCTACTATTCATCCGACCGAACCAGACTATCCAGAGTCAAGCTATCGATGGACTAAGAAGCATCCACCTAATCTAGTGATTGGTAGTCCGTCTGCACCAATTAGAACCAGAGGACAGATGATGGATGAATTCACTCATGCTGCTTTCATCTCAACTCTGGAACCCAAGAAGATCGATGAAGCTCTGACTGACTTCAACTGGATTAAAGCAATGCAAGAAGAGCTTAATCAATTCGAACAAAATCAAGTTTGGAGTCTAACTCCCAGACCAAGCGATCTGCCTGTTATTGGAACCAGATGGGTTTTCAGAAATAAGCTAGACGCCGATGGAACTGTGGTTAGAAACAAAGCAAGACTGGTGGCACAGGGATTCAGACAAGAAGAAGGAATCGACTTCGATGAATCATTTGCACCAGTCGCCAGACTTGAAGCAATCCGAATCTTTCTTGCATATGCTGCCTTTAAAGACTTCAAAGTATATCAGATGGACGTCAAGAGCGCCTTTCTTAATGGAAAGCTTCAGGAAGAAGTCTACATTGAGCAACCACCTGGATTTCAGAACCATTCGTATCCTAATCATGTATATCTACTGAATAAAGCAGTGTATGGTCTGAAACAAGCTCCAAGAGCCTGGTATGACACTCTATCTCAATTTCTGCTGAACCACGACTTCCAGATCGGTTCGGTAGATAAAACTCTCTTTAAATTCATTAAGGGGGAACACACCCTCTTAGTTCAGATTTATGTTGATGACATAATCTTTGGGTCAACTAACCCCAAACTATGCGAGAAGTTTTCTAAGTTAATGCAGGGACAGTTCGAAATGAGCATGATGGGAGAATTGTCTTTCTTTCTGGGTCTTCAAGTAAAACAGCTCAACAATGGCATTTTCATCAATCAGACCAAGTATACCAAAGAGCTCCTCAAGAGATTTGGAATGGAAACATGCTCAACTGCATCAACTCCAATGAGTCCAACAATCAAGTTAGACAAGGACGAAGGGGGAACGGCAGTTGAAGTAACCATGTATAGAGGACTCATCCGATCACTATTATATCTTACAGCAAGCCGGCCCGATATAATGTTTTCAGTCTGTATGTGCGCCAGATTTCAGTCAGAACCAAAGCAATCACATTTCATTGCTGCCAAGCGTATTCTGAAATACTTAAAAGGATCTCAGAACGTTGGTCTTTGGTACTCCAAAGATTCAAACTTCAGCTTGATCGGATATTCAGACGCAGACTACGCTGGGTGTAAGATCGATCGTAAAAGCACCAGTGGAACATGTCAATTTCTAGGTGAAAGATTGATCTCTTGGTTCAGTAAGAAGCAGACATCTATTGCCACATCCACAGCTGAGGCAGAATACCTAGCCGCTGGAAGCTGTTGCGCTCAAATGCTCTGGATTCAACACCAGCTCAAAGACTACGGCATTCAAGCTGTTGACTCTCCGATATTTTGCGACAACACAAGTGCAATCGCTATAACGTATAATCCAGTTTTGCACTCTCGAACAAAGCACATTGATATTCGACATCATTTTATTCGAGATCATGTTGGCAAAAAGGAAATTCGGATCGAACACATTTCAACAGAGCAGCAAGCAGCAGACATCTTCACCAAACCACTTCCTGAGGCTAAGTTCAATTATTTCCGTCAAATTCTTGGTTTAATTGACTTATCTTAATTCATTTAGATATTTTTATTCTTTTCGATCTTAACGATTTTTGTCACTACAGATCGATAATACAATGTTCAGAAAGACACAGACCGGTCCGAACTTTCAGACCGATCCTTGTCAGTCTGATTTTATCCTATGATCTGATTGGACAATAATCTGTTTTTAAAATAAAACAAAACAGCCCGGACTGATTAACCTTTTAACTAGTTGTACTTTAACCGCCTTATCTTTCTTTATCCTGACCGTTCATTTTGAATAGTTTATTTCTCAGTCTTGGAGATAAAGACACGTATCTTCTCTCTCCTATTTAGCGGGCTGCACATTTCATAACTTTTTCACTTTTTACAGTTTACCGCTTTCTACTCTCTCACTCTCTTACTCTCTTACTCTTCGCACCTTCCTTAAACTCCTTTCATATGGCTACCATCACTCATAACTCACTCTCCGTTGAGTTTGATGATATCTACAGGGGAGAAGATGCTGCGATGGTGTCAATTTTCAGAGCCCTGGAATCCTCTGGTTTACGGAATTTTTTGGAGTGCGGATCAGTTGTTTATGAACCAGAGATCCGCGAGCTGTTCGCCAACGCCGTCTCCCGGAAGTCATCCATCTCTACCACTGTCAAGGGCAAATCTTTCGAGATCTCGCCAACAACAATGGCCAAGACCTTTGGCCTCCCCAGTTCCGGCCTGACAGAGTTCGGACAGACTCCTCCAGCATCTCTCTTAGATCTTCAGGGGAAGATCTCTATTTCTGGCCACCGGTTGCAACCCTCATTTAAGAAGAAGGAAATGCTCTTCCATTTCCAGGTGCTGTGCGAAGTGGTCGCCAAGCCACTTTTGGGTAAAGCAGGAAGCTTTGATGCTGTAACCGCCGAGAAGTTCAGGGCCATGGCAGCTATTGTATCTGGACAGAAGATAAACTGGTCCATGATTTTGTATGGAGTACTGCTGGAAACGGTGATTGCATCCAAGCACGCCGTATGCTTTGCTGTTCCTCTCAGCAAGCTCTTGGAGTCCTTAGGCCTCGAGCTGAGCAAGCCATCTGCTCTCCGCCCCTTTAAGGTACTCAACTCCAAAGGGCTTGCACTGCTGAAGTCCAAGAGTGTTCCGCCTACTCCTACCACTCTGGTCTCAGTCAAGATTGAGAAGGACGAGGAACCAGCTGATGTGCGCAAACCTCGGGTCAAGCGGAAGCTGACCATTCAGACTGACTCAGAAGAAACCCAGTCTGCTCACTCATCCCCAACCAAGCCACTTCCCAAAAAGCCCCGAACCCAGATTACCAAACCAACCAGACATCTACCTCCACCCATACTGCAACCCACTAAAGCAACCCCTGCACCTCAACCCCCCACTCAGCCTTCACAAGCCTCAACCCCTGCACCCAAAGTCACCCCTAGAATTCCCTCTGCCAATCCCGTAGTCAAAGGGATAGTTATCACTGAGTTGGGTGACTATACCCAATCAGGGATTAAGTCTCCTTCCTCCACCGGTAAGGGAAAAGACATTCTCACTGAACCCATCTCTTCTAAACCCAAATCTGCTGCACAGACTGCCATCGACATCGCTATGGAGGATGTTGATGAGAAGCTAGCTGAACTCCTTGTGGTCTTTGATGAATATGTCCAGTACCGGACTGTCCACCACATTGACATGTTCTATGGAAAGTTGCACAGACTGAAGAAGATGGAAGACGAGGTTCTGAGAGGCACTGAAACTGATGATGTTCGACTTGCGGTGCAGCGCAGAGGGCTATTTACGGCAAAACACAGATTCAGACTGGCCAATCTGCTTCTCACTGCCAAAAAGAAGAACTTCGATCCGCTTGCTCCTACTGCCAGAGATGATGGGGCTGTGATTGCTCAACTTGAGATGGACATTCATGCTCTATCCCTAGCTGTCCGCTTTCAACGACAGGTGCTAGGTATCTCCACTCCAGCCACCAGCCCGGATCATCCTTCTGTCAGCAAGACTCTGGCAGAACCCTTTATCGAGGTTATTCCTTCTGCTGAAGCAAAACAGACAGAAGACCAACCTGCAGCACTCGTACCAGAACCTACAGCGGAGCAGCCATTGCCTAATGCTCCGTCTGCAACAGATGATGAATCAATGCATGTTCTGTTGGACTCTCCGACAACATCTATCCCATTGAAGTCATCAGCCTCCCATGCTCACAACAGTCCAGCTGAGGCATGTGCACCAACTGAAGCACCAGACCTCATCGATCCGGATTTGGTGGTATCTTCAGTGGTTGCAGCTCTCCAAGATGAGGAACCCTCCAGTCCCCACTCTCCTCCAGGGATCATCAGATGAAGATTTGGCATTCATTCATAGTTTTTCTTCGGATCTGGTCGCTCTGATCCGATCCGAAAGTCATCAAGCTGCCATTTCTTCAATCGTGCCGATTGCTGAAGAAGTTGATCATGCTATGTCATCATCAGATCACTCTCCCAGCCAGCTATCTGATGCACCTCCATCCCTGGCACGGACTATCCAGCATTTTTCTGATAACTGTCTGTCATTAACTCAACGAATTCTCGAAGTTCATCAAAGTCAAAGAGTCACAACTTTGGACTTTAATTCTTTCAAAGAGAAAATGACTGCCAGTATCGGAAGCCTCCAGCGCGGCATCAACGATCTGTTTTCTCAACAAGCCTCCTACAAGAACAGTCTGAGGAAGGAGCAGGTCGAGTTAGCCACTGAAGTCAGAGCATCTGTTTCTAACTCCCTCCGCGCTCAAGACGTTCGTCTTGACGCTATCAGCGCGCAGCTAGCCCAAGTTGTTGAATTCCTTCAAGAGATTGCTGCTGACAAAAAGGGGGAAAAGAAGACAGACTTCAAGCCGCCTCCAAGCTCAAGAAGATAGCAGTCTTAGTCTTTTAACTTATCAGACTGTCTGTATTTAGGACTTCTTGATGATCTATAAAATCTTCTTTTGATTAAGTCCTTGTTCATTTATTTTGAACTTTAATAAAGGCTTAATAATAAAAGATTGAATCGATCAAACTTAATAATGTTCATTTATTTTGAACAAAGAAGTAATCGATCCGAAAAGCATTCGCTTCAGAGCTCTTATCAAGACTGGTTAAAAAGACTTAGTAGCTAGGTTTTGTCATCATCAAAAAGGGGGAATTTGTTAGTTCCGGACCTTATCGATGAGATTTTAAAGATGACAAAACAGTTCAGACCGGATCGATAGAAATCAGGTTGACCAGATCGATCGGACGTCAACAGAGCAAGATGACAAAGCATTTCAGACCGGATCGATGGAAATTAGGCATACCAGATCGATCGGACATATCAGAGCAAACTGATAAAGAATATTGCATATCAGACCGGATCGATGGATTCCAGAATGAATAGATCGATGTTTCAGATCGATCTCAACCTTTATCAGATCAGAGCAGTCTAGGATACATAAAGGATGGCTTCTCAGTCCGAATCATCAACGGATATTTATTGTAGCATTTAATGCTGCAATTAATGCTACAAAGGACCAAAGACTGAAGATTGCCATAATAGGTAAGAAGACAAAGAAGAGCTTACCTGACAGTCGCCGAAAGCATATACCAGAACGGCAAGTGTCCTGAAGAAGAAGACTGTAGCTTTCTCAGAGTTTAAAAAGAGTCATAGCTGCACATTAAGGGAAACAATGCCGTTGCTACCTTCAACTATAAAAGGATGCAACAAACAGATGCAAAACTCTGGACTCTATAACTCGCTGATCAATTGAAAAATATACAAGAAAGCAAAACAGCACACGCCTACAAAGTTCAGAAGCCTTCGAGCTGAAGTTATTTATTTAAGCGCAATTACTTTGTAACATTTGATCATTGAAGGATCACTGTGCGCATTGTGTATTGAAAAATAGAAGTAAGCAACATATCGTAACTGTCAGACAGAGTGAGTCTGAGCAGGTTGAGTGACTAGGAGTTTCAGACTGGTAGTGAGGTAAATCCAGCCTGAATCGGGTTTGTACAAAAGGATTGTATAAATCAAAGTCTTCTAGTATAAACCTTCCTTAATTGGAAGAAGGGGAGACGTAGAAGGATTACACCACCTTCGAACTTCCAGAAACATATCCTGTGTCTTGTCATTCTGCACTTAGCCATCGAGCTGCTCTTACTTACACAAGAGCAGACCGTTTCCGCACTTACTTATTAGTGGTCTGTTCTGTTCAAAGAGTTGATTAAGTAACAGATTTCTTTCACTAATCAGAAAGAAATCACAAGGGATAAATTTTGTAAGGAGTGTTCATTCACCCCCCCCCCCCCCTCTAAACACTCCGGACCGATCCTAACAGCCATGCATTTTAGTTCTCACTTGATCAAGGGCCAAACACATCTCCTGTTATATAGGAGGGACAAATCCTATCTCGATCAGTCAACATCCCTCTACATAATTCGTAGTGTATCCAATAGTCGCCTTTATAGTATACCCTGTTACGGGTAACGTTTGACGATATCAAGATACATAACTCCTTATGTTGGGATCTCTGATGATCACAAGTCGTAAGGATTACATACATTATTATCACTATGAGAATTGCATATGACGATCATAAAACTATCCATGTTGCATTCTCATGGTGGGTCTGTCCAGTACATCGTTCTCTAACATGTACCCATATGTTGATTTGATATCTCATATCAATGAACAATTCATCGATCAACATATACTAGTCTCTACGTATTATCATTATCCCTATTCATGATAATACTTGACTAGGAACTTCTTTAAGAATAATACAATATTATTCTAAGGACATTAACATATATATTAATTCACAATGCACAGTTAAAAGAATAATATATAATAATGAATTGCTATTCATAAATCCATAAACATTGTATGTCTTAAACAATCATCTAATGACTTGTCTTAGGGCATATCCCAACAGAACGCCTCCATTTCCTCATGTTGCTTCTGAAGCTCAGAGTTCATGGTGGCAAGCATGAGGCACCCAACATCAAGTGCGTCACTCTGATGCTTCTTGTAAGCATCCTTTTCGGTTCTTGTAGCCGTTAGGGGAGGTTCCTCAGCGGGTAAGGGTTCCTCTAGGACATATTGTTTCTTTTCTTGTTTGAGGACTATCCTCAAGTTCCTATGCCAGTCTAGGAAATTCGTCACATTTAATTTGTCCTTCTCAAGGACCGATCGCAATGATAAAGTGCTAGTAACGTTGTTAGTTGCCATGGATATCTACAATATAAATATGCAAAATAAGTTTATGATTTAAATCATTTAACATGGTCTTATATTAAATGATACTCCCACTATTTTGTTTGAAAAATATCAACCCTTGAAACCTTTAGTGGGCCAAGATCCATATTTCACTTAATCTTGAGTTAGCTTTGGCTAATCGCCCAAGACTCGGTTATTTAGGTAGACAACACTTTGTCAATTACATCACATGTAATTCTTGGATAGTTGGACGAACAACACTTTGTTCAATTCATCAAATGAATTATAATCCAACCCATGCCTCTAGGTTCCCAATCCTATTGAGATAACCTAGTTAAGTCGTACCCAATTAAAGTATAACGGATATCACTTTTATCCTTTCGCGCCTTACTAAGATTGCCACGGTGCTTTGCTTTGGCAAACCCACACATGTACAATCGAAGTTATTGACGAGTACTTTTATTTTGGAAGGCATCTAAAACTTAATATTTTAGAGGGATTTATTGATCTCATGATTAATTTGATAATTTAAAATATGTCCACTACATATAGTTGTATACATATCTACATATATGTGTAATACTATTATCAAACTAAAACATAAGATAAATCATGCATCAACATACATAATTAAACGTGACATGGTTATAGCCCCTACTAATGATTTTCTCAAGCCAATGAGAAAATCCTATGAGTCAACCTAAGGTAACTTCACAAGCACCTTCCTTGGCTCCAATTTGTGAATGGCCTCCTCATCCCGGCACGATGCTCCATCTTCATTGATCACCATCAATAAAATAAACTACACTTTTTACAAGATATAGAATTCCTCGATTCACATTCGAGTGGAACATAGGGGAGGGATTACATATAGAATGAAATAGAGAAAGGCACGACACGCAGGTCGTATTATAAATTACAAACATCCACAAATCCTATCTAATAGGTCAAAGGGCTATAACCACGCACCATGCTCAAACAACACATAAAGCATGCATTAACATTTAATTAATTAAATTCTAAACATTTAAATTTAATTCTAATTAAAACTGTAAAATAATTTTTGAAAAATTATCGTACGCTCGGGACATCACATGCCACGAACTAAAACGACTAAAACACGAACCACCATGGTTCGAACCAAAAAGCCCACGGCTGGACCAATAGTGGGCCTAGGGTTCGAAACCCTAGCCCATGGCCGAGCCATGGCTCATGCGGCGGCGGCACTAGGGTTCCAACCCTAACCGCCTCGCACCCTTTTTGATATTTTATCGAGCCATCTTGTTTTAAACGCCGGAATTTGTTAGCCACGAGTCACGGTCATGCCATGCACGGGGTTCGCTCAACCATCTCGAGCTAAGGGTTCGAAAAACCTTGCTCTCATGTGGTAAAGTTACTAATCCATGCATGCGTGAACCATTATCGAGTCAAGGAGTTCAAAACTCATCCAAGCATCAAAACTATAGAAAATAAGGCGATGATGGTCGAGCCATGCACGGCTATTAGGGTTCGAAACCCTAGCCGTCATGAGCTAGCCGTCACGTCCAATGGGTTCTAAACCCTAATTAATTTTCGACACTTCCATGCACAATTATTAGCCACAACGACTAAGCCATCTCGAGCCAAGGGTTCGAAAACCCTAGCCCTCATGTGGCTAGCCATGGTGACATTTGTGATGGTGGTGGCCGAAAATTTGATGCTCAATAAATAATTTTATTCGCCAATTATATCAAATACAATTACTACGATGATTTTCATAAACTAAAATTAATTTCATATCATATATGAATTTAAACAGTTTCAATTAGCATGCAATAGTAATTCTAATATGATTAACACAATTTAATCACATAAATCCGATATGAGCCTTGTACACGGCTCTGTTACCACTGTAAGTAATCCTTATGTCATACAACGCAGCGGAATAAAATTTTAGGATTACTACACCAGATCTATACATAGGTAATCATATCGGATTAAGGAATACATAAGAGTCTCACCCTTGTAGCGTGTTTGAAGCAGAATCCACGGAGCAGCACCACGTCGTACGCCTTCTCCGAGTCAATAGCAAAACTCAATGAGTTTTGCCTCAACGGTATCCACACGATCAAATCGGGTGAAGGGATGGTTCAATAACAAGTTGCTAGACAAGTTATTAAACCGGAACAAGAAAGACACTCGATTCTAAATCGAAAGGCACGCCCAAAACCTCACTTTTCTCTTCGGCTATGACGAGAAGCCGAGAGCACTTTTGTGGTTTGGAGGCCGTGTGGTCTTGTTAAGATTTAGGTTGAATGATATGAAGTTGTGTCTTACAATTAAATCATAACCTTGTATTTATATTAAAAGGCTTTTAATTAAGGTTCAAGACTTTCTTAAAGTCTTATGGGCCCAAACCCATGATTTAATTAAAACCTTTTAATCACTTAATTAAGACTCTTCTTAATTAATTAATTCATCCAATGAATTTAATTTCCCTTCTCGATTTAATCTTTTGTGCGACCCGATAGGATCTTGTAATGTTGGCAGTGACATAAAATCTCATTTTATGTCGCAAGCATTGAGCGGTATCTAGCAACACATCAATGCTTCCCAAATTACAAGAATGTCAATGACTCGACATAACCTTTAGAACTTGTGATAATATTAATCATGTAACTTAATCCCTTTGTCCTTTGTGTTTAGATTGAACATGAGTCATGGAATAGTCATACTCGTATATCCAATCTTTATTTCTTGATCCCCAAGTAGAACTAGAATAAACGAATAAGCTCGATATCTCATATCGACTCATTCGAGCATGGCCATGCATTTTAGTTCTCACTTGATCAAGGGCCAAACACATCTCCTGTTATATAGGAGGGACAAATCCTATCTCGATCAGTCAACATCCCTCTACATAATTCGTAGTGTATCCAATAGTCGCCTTTATAGATTACCCTGTTACGGGTAACGTTTGACGATATCAAGATACATAACTCCTTATGTTGGGATCTCTGATGATCACAAGTCGTAAGGATTACATACATTATTATCACTATGAGAATTGCATATGACGATCATATAACTATCCATGTTGCATTCTCATGGGTGGGTCTGTCCAGTACATCGTTCTCAAACATGTACCCATATGTTGATTTGATATCTCATATCAATGAACAATTCATCGATCAACATATACTAGTCTCTACGTATTATCATTATCCCTATTCATGATAATACTTGACTAGGGACATCTTTAAGAATAATACAATATTATTCTAAGGACATTAACATATATATTAATTCACAATGCACAGTTAAAAGAATAATATATAATAATGAATTGCCATTCATAAATCCATAAACATTGTATGTCTTAAACAATCATCTAATGACTTGTCTTAGGGCATATCCCAACAGAGCAGAGGGTAACAACACACGCACATTGCGCTAGGAGACTCATCCTATGTGCTGTGCTCGGCAATCCCTCGTGTCTAGGTCCGGTGACACGCGCGTGACTACAGTCGCTACCTATACTGCCTGTCATCACCGTGCTCGTCGTCCCCGACACTCATAGTGAATCAACTCAGTCATAATCATGGATACAAAAGAAATGATAGATCAATATGATATGCCCATGAATCATTTATGCATCAAATGACATAGCAACTCAATATATCATGCAATCTCATGTGAAAGTATATACATATCATGTAATTTCACATATCATGTAATCCAAGACATTCATCATGTCATATAGTCACATAAGAATCATATAGTGACAATTAAATCATATAAATCAAGTAATGGCATAACAAGTCATACAGTAGTATCATTACACGCCTTTGCTAGACGTCATGATACAACTCATTTCAAAGTACCTCGACCCAAGCTAATCTACCGATGTGATATCCCCGAAATGATTATGTGCTTATAAACATTAATTATGTTATGAGGATTATGGTGTTAAATTATGGAGTTGATTTATTTATATTGGGAAATGCTTAGTCATGTGGAGGTTATGGCCTAGTAATGCATTTCAGGGTGCATGTGATATATGTTGGGAATTTGGATTATGGCATGATTGTTTGGGGTGTTGTTCGTTTTGGTGAAGCATGTTTAATTAGAATTTGAAGTATTTTATTGTTTAAATACTATAAAATATCATGTGAGGATATTTTAATACATCATGCTAAATACCGGGACCAAAACATAACACATCACATAACCCACCACCCAACCACCCCCCCCCCCCCACAACCCATACCTGCAGCAGCTGCCACATACCCCTACTTGCCCTCTCCTTTCACTCCACCTCCATCACTCCTTCTCCCCCAATCTGCACCCCCAAAATCGTCCAGCAGCAGCTTAGCATGTAGGAGGAAGAGATTGCAAATTTCAAGGCCTAAAACCTTGCAAAAAGTTGGAGCAAAGAGGGGTGAGGAACCATATCTTGTTTTGGTTAATTTTTGGTTGAATTGAGTTAGAGTTGGGGTGATATAGAGATTGTTGGTTTATGTTTGGTTGAATTTTTGTTTTGAGTACTTGCATGATAGTATAATGCAGCCCCTAGCATGATTGTTTGATGATATTTGTTGATTTATGGCTTGTGTTGACAAGCTCAAAGGTATGTGTTCG
Organism: Haberlea rhodopensis; assembly: GCA_907163345.1. Lineage (NCBI taxonomy): Eukaryota > Viridiplantae > Streptophyta > Magnoliopsida > Lamiales > Gesneriaceae > Haberlea > Haberlea rhodopensis. The sequence goes on along the minus strand of CAJQUN010000273.1, from coordinate 218,656 downwards.
AAATTGGCGATTTCTCGCGATTGCAGATATTGGCGATCGATCGGCGCGTTTTCAGCAATCGATCGCGAGCACTAGGTGCGAGGCAGAACACTTCAGCGATCGATCGTGAGTTTGGCGCGATCGATCGGCGAAGCCGCGATCGATCGGCACAACATCAGCGATCGATCGCGGAAGGCGGAATTTTGAATGTTGAGACAGTAGCATCTCGCGATCGATCGGGGCTTATTGGCGATCGATCGCGAGAAGCCAAATGTGGTGTTTTGAATTATTATTGTAGGATTTTTGGTATTGGGCTATTATTGGCATCTAATATTGTGTTGTACACTTGTGTAGAGCCATCACAGGTAGCCACACAACGCAGGGGATAGAGCCCTACAACTGAAGATATTTTGGAAAGGTACGTAAGCGACGTATGGGCAACCAACGGTAACATGTATTATATGTTCATTATTTGACATACGATAAATGCAAGTTTGTGCATTATGAGTACAATACATGTTTTTATGCATATGTATTATGTGGAACATTTGGTGTGGATTCCACGAGTCACGGTTATCACAGTGATGATGTTAATGCTTACCGCTATTATACCGCTAAAAATGTGGAGCGAGGGAGGGGAGGACCGCTTGCACATGGAGGCGAGGTTTACCATACGAAGCGAGGATAGAAATACCGCTTGTATGAAGAAGCGAGGGAGGGAAGTTCCGCTTGTTTCTAAAGTTATGAAGCGAGGGGCATTAAAATACACCGATGATAAACTGACTAAGGATTGAAGTAAAGATTTAAGAAGTGAAGTTATGTCATGACATTTATTTAAAGAAGCCATAATATCATATATTGATTTGATTATGAGTTATGGTACAGGGACAACCAAAATGGGCGTTTTAAATGCATTGGAATTCAGGAAGTATCCTATGCCTATGATTTATGCATTTATGCTTTACATTCATATTATGATTGATATGAACTATGATGTGCTCATGTGTTGGGGGTTGTCTTTGTAGGTGCTTTTGACATGGAGAACTAGGGTCGGGTTTGATACGCTGAGCTGTAAGGAGTGCTACAGGATTAGTAGAACTGAAATTCCTTTTTTGTATAGTTTCTACAAAGAGTAGAGTAAAGCTATAATTTGGTACCTTTTGTTAGGAATATGTATAATTCCTTTTTGAACTTTTGGTACTGTAATCTCTTAAGCTCAGGTTAATCAACACGGCCTAATACTCTGATTTATGAATGATTAGTTCTCTTATTTGCACCTTAGAATCTTGTTTAGATAACGGGGTCTTACATTTAGTGGTATCAGAGCCAGGTTAGATAACCAGGGAACGAGTAAAGGGTAGCCTTTAGAAACAAGTTGGCTAGGTATTCACTGGTGGGCATGTTATGCATATGGTGCATATTTTTGTATAAGTTGTTATACTAACATGCTTTTGAATATGATTACTCTGGTTTTCTAACGGCTTATATTATGAACTGCTTTTGGTATTGTTGTTAACCCCTGTGTTACAGCATGGCGGCTATTAATCCGGAGAACCCCAATGAAGAGGTGGGAGATGTAGGCAGTATCAATGCCAGTATTGCTCAGTCAAATCCTCTACCGCCACCTGCTGTAGGCGTGGAGCCTAGTGCACAGATACTGCTACCAGGGGAGATAAGTCTGACTCAGTTCTTGAGCTATCATCCACCGCTATTTGAAGGGACTGAGACTGGGGAAGCAGCCGAGGAATGGCTTGAGAGACTAGAGCAGATATTTGTATCGGCACCCTGTGCACGGACTGCCTGGCTGAGGTTGGCAGAGTTTCAGTTGGCGAAGAAGTCTTCCATGTGGTGGAAGACAACAGTTATGGAGCTGAGGGCACAGGGTATGACAGTGGATTGGACAGTGTTCAGGACCTGGTTCCTTAACCGATATTTCTCCGCCTCTGCCAGGCAAGTAAAAGAAGATGAGTTTGTTGGGATATGCCCTAAGACAAATCATTGAATGATTGTTTGGACATACAATGTTTATGATTTTATGAAATGGCAATTCATTATTATATATTATTCGATTAACTGTGCAATGTGAATTAATATATATGTTAATGTCCTTATAATAATAGTGTATTATTCTTAAAGATGTCCCTAGTCAAGTATTATCATGATAGGGATAATGATAATACGTAGAGACTAGTATGTATTGATTGATGATTGTTCATTGATATGAGATATCAAATCAACACATGGGTACATGTGAGAGAACGATGTACTGGACAGACCCACCATGAGAATGCTACATGGATAGTTATATGAGTGTCATAAGCAATTCTCATAGTGATAATAATGTATGTAATCCTTACGACTTGTGATCATCAGAGATCCCAACATAAGGAGTTATGTATCTTGATATTGTCAAACGTTACCCGTAACAGGGTAAACTATAAAGACGACTATTGGATACACTACGAATTATGTAGAGGGATGTTGACTGATCGAGATAGGATTTGTCCCTCCTATATAACAGGAAATGTGTTTGGCCCTTGATCAAGTGAGAACTAAAATGCATGGCCATGCTCGAATGAGTCGATATGAGATATCAAGCTTATTCGTTTATTCTAGTTCTACTTGGGGATCAAGAAATAGAGATTGAATATACGAGTATGACTATTCCATGACTCGTGTTCAATCTAAACACAAAGGACAAAGGGATTAAGTTACATGGTTAATATTATCACAAGTTCTAAAGGTTATGTCGAGTCATTGAGATTCTTGTAATTTGGGTAGCCTTGATGTGTTGCTAGACACCGCTCCTTGCTTGTGACGTAAAATGAGATTTTATGTCACAGCCAACATTACAAGATCCTATCGGGTCGCACAAAATATTAAATCAAAAAGGGAAATTAAATTCATGGGATGAATTAAATAATTAAGAGGAGTCTTAATTAATAATTATAAGGATTAAATTAAAATTATGGGTGACCACTTTATTTTTAAACAAAAGATATTTCAATGAATGAGTTGAAGCGATTCTACCGCAAGTGCACGGTTGTCAAGTTTTAGTATAGTGAAAATTAAGTACAGGTTGTCGAATCCACATGGGACTAACGTATAAGTACCAAATAAGATTAATAAAATTATATTTAGCCTACGATAAAAGAGGTTTGATTAACTAAAGCTAAATTAAACTAAAGAATAAAGATTAAACTAGAAACAAAGAATAGAATGGTTCCGGAAATGCGAAGGTAAGTCACTCGAGAAAATTACCAAGCTCGTCGTTCAATTATATTATCTCTACTGATTCAACGGAATTCTCAAATTATCACTCAATTATTTTAAAGGTGAAAGGTTTTCACTATTATTCGATACACTCTCTCGAGCTGTAACGAAACTAACAATAAATTAGAATAAGTCACTCTCGTGCACCTATTTACTAATTCAAAGTTGCTTAAATTATCAAAACCTTATAACTCTAAATCTTTCGATTTCAAGTTCTCACATATGCGATATCATCTCTCGATCTCAATCGTGACATACATCATAAATTAATGGAGCGTGTTACAACGTTATCTCTCGATCTCGGTTGTAACTCTCAAATTCAATCAAAGCTAGCAGACTTTGATCTACACATGCAATCAATCTACGAACAATAAATATCAATGCGCTCAACTACCAATGAATCAATATATCAAACACAACGAACGAAAACTTCAATAATATAAACCAAATTCAATTCAAATCAAATACAGATGAGTTTAATTGTCTCTCGACCTCGAAAACATCAAATGAAAATGAAAATCAAATAAATTAAGGTTCAGAAATACGATAAACGATGGATGAATCCGTGCGTTGCACCGTAATTTCTTTTCTTGTTCCTTCCTTGCACTCTGGAAGAGATTGGCTCGACTTTGGACGAAGAACGGAGATTGGATCTCCTTGGCGGCGTTGGGCGGCGGCTCCTTGACCTAGAAATCCTCTGAAAAATGGTCTAATATCGTCTATATGTCGATCTGGATCAAGCCTCCCGCTTAAAAGCCCCAAAATCTCGATAAATAAGGAAAATAAAATCTTCAGATTTCGCGTCTCGATCGATCAAGATTTTCACCGATCGATCGGTGCACTGTTCACGTCAGCCTTTTGCACTCACTGCCTCGCTCGATCGATCGAGAATTTCCACCGATCGATCGAGATTTCTCAAAATTTGTTGCTGAGGTTACTGCCTCGCTCGATCGATCGAGATTTCCACCGATCGATCGAGCCTTCAAAAAATCTGATTCTCGCTTCTGGCTGGCTCGATCGATCGAGAATAAATCTCGATCAATCGAGATTTGGGAAATCAATCTTCTTTTATTTTCTCTTCTTTTACGCCTCGATTTCGCCTGTTATCTTCATGTAAGCTCATTTCTTCCACTTCCGGTCTAATTTCCTGAAACAAACGAATAAACACCAAAAAGCATAATATCATCCAGGAAAAAGTACGGAAAATGGGAAGAATTTACAGTTAAAATCACTCAAAATCTAAGCCTATCAACTCCCCCAAACTTAGACTTGATCGTCCTCGAGCAAGCAATAAACTCAAAAAGAAAAGTTAAACTCGATACTAAGCATGAGTCATCTTCACAACATACGTAACAACTCAGAAATCCTACTTACACATCAATAGAAGTCAATCAACATTTAACAAGAAGCAATTTCTCCTAAGTTAAACAATACATCGCAACATCGGAACGTGCGTGTGTGCTATTGTCAAACATGAGTTACATATATATCTTTAACATCAACATGTGCCATATTAACTCCTAGTCAAGATTACTTTGAATTACTCTACAAGTTTACTATCCAGCACTTCTCCACTAATGTAATTGTTCCCTAGACTTGGATCAAAAGGTCTTGAAAGCTTATAACGTTAGGCCTTTTGGTGTCGGCTTCAAAGAAAAGGTAGTATGAATTCAAAGAAGAGAGTATAACAAAATCAGTTCAACTATTTTTGAGCTTCTCTTCAACTTTTTTCTAGCCTTGGCCACTTTGGGTCTTATTTTGAATTTTTCTTTTCAAGGCTTTTCTCTACATCTTTTCTTTTTCTTTGCTCATTCTTTTGTTCCTTTTGAACTCATTTGCATATAACAATTCTGTGCAATGAATGAGATTCATTATACTCTCCTAGGGGTAAGTAAAAATTTTCTTTTAGGCTCAAACCAAGGTGGGTATAATGAGTTGCCAAGAATGTCGAATGGGGGTCTAATCATATGCAATGCATATACCATTCTTTTTTCAATAAGGCTCAAAAGGGGACACTAAGGAATAATATATAACAGGTAGGCTTGAAAGGCTCAAACGATCCAAAGATCGCCTAAATCATCTCCAAGTCTAGTTCCTAATTATAAATTTCGCCTCAAAGTGCTTTCAACTAAACTGTAAAGTTATCTAAGATACTCAAGACTCATCATAGTTAACACAAGTTTTCAATTTAATCAATACATACTTCACTCAATCATGACTCAATAAGTGCTCAAATTATTCCTCAGTTTTGACATATAGTTAACAAAGGATATATACAAACAAGTTAAACATTTTCATGACTCCTATCTAGATGAGGATTAATTTCATCATATATTACCATTGCAAGTCCAACTCAACAATTCTCAAGAATAACTCAATCAATAAATAAAAAATTTTTGTTGGTAATGCTCAAGGACGAATTAGTCTCAACATCATGCAGTCATGCTAGGAAAAGAAACAAGACAAGTAGCAATATGTGCAAAAGCAAGATATATACAAATAATCAAAAACCCCCCCAAACTTAGCATGTGAATTGCCCTCAATGAACAAGAAAAATAAATGCAAAGGCAAAGACACATACCATGACGACGATCGTCACTGATCGTCATCCTCATCATGCTCCGGAGGGGGGACTGGGTAGTGGTGCTCCTCGCCCTGATATGGCGGAAATTGTGGGTACTCGGAAGGTGGAGGTGCATGTGGCTGGTAAGGTGCAAAGTGTGGCTCCGGCGGGAACTGGAAACCTGGAAAGCCCTGGGCCATGGCAGTGTTCCATGCACTCTGATAGTGCATGAACTCCATCTGTCTCTGAGCTACCTGCTCATGGTCCATCTGCAATGCTCTTTGCATGCTATGAATGTCCCGCTGCATGCTGTGAATGCTCTGCTGCTCCAGGCGAATATCTTGGAGATCCCTATGAAGAGAATCCAAAGTAACTCGTGTATGCTCTGCAGCAGAGGATGATGCTCCAGCTTGTGTAGTGTCCGAGGGTCTTCGTCGGTTCGTAGGATCGGCTACAATGATTGGTGTCTTCGGCGGGAGTAGCTCCTCGTCTTCCCCCCATGTCACTCCGTATCGCTGACATAAAGCAGTGATCGTGGATGGAAACGGTAGTGCGGAGGTCGGTGGGCTACTTCCAATCTCTTGAATATGATCACTGATGATCTCACCGAAGTCCACATCCTTCCCTGAGAGGATGGCATAAACCAGGACCGCTCTATCTTTTGTCACCTCAGAAGTGTGGGTCGATGGCATGACCCGCGAGGCGACAAATGAAAACCATGCTTGGGCCTCTGGCTTCAAATTTTTCTTTAGAACCAACTGTGGTTCTGCTTTATCATTCCTTTGCCAATCCACTCCCGGCTTGCCAATGACTGTCAATACCTCATCGTAGTCGATCCTGCTGTTCTTGAAAGATTGGTATTCACAGTTGTGAATGAAAGGCATCCGGTGAATATTATTGATTGTGGCTCGATCCGCCAACACATCTTTCCCTCGAACATAAACACTTACTCGGTGCCCTGGTTGAACAGCTCGAAGATTTGTATAGAACTCCCTCACCAGTGGCACCACGGCATCAATCGGTGCCTGAACGAATTGAAACCATCCTTTTTGGCGTACTGTCCTAATGACAGGACACTCCAATTTATCCAAGCTCATTCCCCTTTCACGGCTCAGGGGTTTCTTATGGTAGATGGGGTATAACTCAGCAATCTTGGCATTGAGAAACTTCTGTTCATCATAAACTGGCTCAGAAACAGTGGCCTCTGCCTGCTTTTGCTTCTGGGAAGCTTCCGCCTGCTTTGACCTCTTTCTGGATGACATTTTCTTGCCAACTGATTCCCAACTAATACAATTCAATTCAACTAACACCCCACAACACTATCAATCCGACACCCTTCAACACCACACAACTTCCTCCAAATTTCAATCTTTCCTAACCCACTTCTACTACAATTCAACACTTAGCACCAAAAGATAAAATCTTTGAGAATTAGAGACCAATTACCGCTTAAAAATCCGATCTTGTGAAAGTTTGGCACTTGGCTTGGAATTCTCCTTTTGATGCACTTCTACCCAATCGGCCTTGCAATTCTTCAAATCTGAAACGAAAATCTCATTAGAATGAATATTACTTCTTAGAGTTGAAGCAAATTTGAAATTCTATGGAAAAATGATGAGATTAGATGAAGGAAATTGAAAGAGACGGCTAGGGTTATGTTTTGGAGAGGAGAAAAATTGAGTTGGAGAGTGATAGATGCTGCGTCTGCGCCTTTATTTTTCAAAGTTTTCTCTCACTCGATCGATCGGAAAAATTCTCGATCGATCGAGCGAGGCAGTAGGCACAATGTCATTTTAAAAATTCGGGCGATCGATCGAGATTTCCACCGATCGATCGCCAGCAGCAGCAAACAAAATTTGAATTTTTTTTTTTTTTTCAACATCTTTCTCTCGGATTGCCTCGCCTATAACCAACTTGCTCTTGCTTTCACATCTGCAATAGAAAATACACGAATTCATTCCCAGACAATCTCAAAAACAAACAAACTAACAAAAACTCAACAAAACAAGAAATCAAAAACAAAACTCAAGGAAGGAAAAACGGAAGTTCTTAATTTATAGTCCCAAGCTGGACTGTCACCTCCTTGTCTTCATCAATTTGATGGCTCCTTCGGATTCTTTACAGAATCACTCGGGAGCGTACCTTGCGTCCTCCCAGATATCAACGTGGCCAACTGCCCTATCTGCACCTCCAAATTTTTGATTGATGCATCTTGATTCTGCATCCTCACCTCTGTTGATGAAATCAGCTTCGCCATCAATTCCTCCATACTCGGCTTTTGTGTGAACCCGGCCTGCGGTTGAGGGTTCAACACATTTTCTTGATTTGACCACCTCAAATTCGGGTGGTTCCTCCATGGTTGGTTGTAATTCGAGTAGGAATTATTGGGTGGCCTGTTACCTACAAAATTAACAGCTTCAACGGATTGGTTAAATTGATTACCTGCCTGGCACTCGATGCTAGGATTACCGCCTCCACACAGCTCACAGAAGATCGCTTGAGCTTGCATTGCTTCTGCTCCCATGCTGTCAATCTTCCGGTTCATGGCTTCTAATTGAGCCGAAAGAGCAGTGATCTCGTCCACTTGATGGACTCCCATTGGTTTCTGTGGCGTGCTTCTCTCAGATTGCCATTGGTAGCTGTTGCACGCCATTTCCTCCAACAAGCTATATGCTTCTTCCGGCGTCTTTCTCATTATGGATCCCCCAGATGCTGCATCAATCATGGAACGGTTAGCAGAAAATAAACCGTTATAGAACGTCTGTACCTGCAGCCATATGGGTAGACCATGGTGTGGGCATCTCCTCAACAACTCCTTGAAACGATCCCACGCTTCATATAAAGTCTCGGGGTCAAACTGACCAAAAGTCGTGATATCGTTCCGCATCTTCGCCGTCTTGGAAGGGGGAAAGTACTTTGACAAAAACGCCTTTGTCATCCCCTCCCATGTTGTTATAGAACCTGCAGGTAAAGAATTCAACCATGCCTTAGCTTTGTCTCGTAATGAAAAGGGAAAGAGTCTTAACCTGATGGCGTCGTCAGAGACGCCATTGTGTTTGAATGTATCACAAATCTCCAAAAAGTTGGAGATGTGATTATTCGGATCATCTGTAGCTGCTCCCCCGAACATCACTGAGTGCTGAATCATTTGTATGATTGCCGGCTTGATCTCAAAATTGTTTGCTTGAATCGTCGGTCTTGTAATACTCGACAGCGATCCATGAAATGCGGGTTGTGCAAAGTCCATCATCGATCTAGGGTGCTGTGCTTCGTTATTGTCAGCCATTGCTCGAGCTTCTCGTAATCTTCTTAGTAACGTTCTCTCTATCTCTGGATCAAACGGCTCGAGAAAGGGTTCCTCTCTTCTATGCATGCACTAAAGAACCGATTCCTGTACAAAATAGACAAAAGGAGACAACAAAATGCACAAAGTTATTCACAAAGATCAACAAAAGAAAACAAAGAAAACAAAAATGCAATAATAAAAGAATTGGCTAAATTACAATTAACTAATCTCGTATGATATTATACAGATTAGTCCCCGGCAACGGCGCCAAAAACTTGACCGCTTTATTTTTAAACAAAAGATATTTCAAAGAATGAGTTGAAGCGATTCTACCGCAAGTGCACAGTTGTCAAGTTTTAGTATAGTGAAAATTAAGTACAGGTTGTCGAATCCACAGGGACTAACGTATAAGTACCAAATAAGATTAATAAAATTATATTTAGCCTACGATAAAAGAGGTTTGATTAACTAAAGCTAAATTAAACTAAAGAATAAAGATTAAACTAGAAACAAAGAATAGAATGGTTCCGGAAATGCGAAGGTAAGTCACTCGAGAAAATTACCAAGCTCGTCGTTCAATTATATTATCTCTACTGATTCAACGGAATTCTCAAATTATCACTCAATTGATTTTAAAGGTGAAAGGTTTTCACTATTATTCGATACACTCTCTCGAGCTGTAACGAAACTAACAATAAATTAGAATAAGTCACTCTCGTGCACCTATTTACTAATTCAAAGTTGCTTAAATTATCAAAACCTTATATCTCTAAATCTTTCGATTTCAAGTTCTCACATATGCGATATCATCTCTCGATCTCAATCGTGACATACATCATAAATTAATGGAGCGTGTTACAACGTTATCTCTCGATCTCGGTTGTAACTCTCAAATTCAATCAAAGCTAGCTAGACTTTGATCTACACATGCAATCAATCTATGAACAATAAATATCAATGAGCTCAACTACCAATGAATCAATATATCAAACACAACGAACGAAAACTTCAATAATATAAACCAAATTCAATTCAAATCAAATACAGATGAGATTAATTGTCTCTCGACCTCAAAAACATCAAATGAAAATGAAAATCAAATAAATTAAGGTTCAGAAATACGATAAACGATGGATGAATCCGTGCGTTGCACCGTAATTTCTTCTCTTGTTCCTTCCTTGCACTCCGGAAAAGATTGGCTCGACTTTGGACGAAGAACGGAGATTGGATCTCCTTGGCGGCGTTGGGCGGCGGCTCCTTGACCTAGAAATCCTCTGAAAAATGGTCTAATATCGTCTATATGTCGATCTGGATCAAGCCTCCCGCTTAAAAGCCCCAAAATCTCGATAAATAAGGAAAATAAAATCTTCAGATTTCGCGTCTCGATCGATAGAGATTTTCACCGATCGATCGGTGCACTGTTCACGTCAGCCTTTTGCACTCACTGCCTCGCTCGATCGATCGAGAATTTCCACCGATCGATCGAGATTTCTCAAAATTTGTTGCTGAGGTTACTGCCTCGCTCGATCGATCGAGATTTCCACCGATCGATCGAGCCTTCAAAAAATCTGATTCTCGCTTCTGGCTGGTTCGATCGATCGAGAATAAATCTCGATCAATCGAGATTTGGGAAATCAATCTTCTTTTATTTTCTCTTCTTTTACGCCTCGATTTCGCCCTTTATCTTCATGTAAGCTCATTTCTTCCACTTCCGGTCTAATTTCATGAAACAAACGAATAAACACCAAAAAACATAATATCATCCAGGAAAAAGTACGGAAAATGGGAAGAATTTACAGTTAAAATCACTCAAAATCTAAGCCTATCAATGGGCTTGAGCCCATGAGGCTTTATGAAAGCTTTAATTAAATCATATATAATTAGTTGGCAAGGTTAATGTTTAATAAGACTTTGAGATCATAACCTAGCCTTCTCTCCACATTGCTCTCGGCCTCCTCTCACTCGACCGAAGGCTCACGGCCGCCACCCTCCTCTCGGCCGCCGTTGATCCCCTTTGGTGTTTGATTGGTAGTCGTTGATCGGTTTAGAACCGTGAGTTCTGTTTTGGTTAAAGAATAAGTCTAGCAACTTGTTCTTGAACGTCCATTGTTCGATTAATCGTGTGGATACCGTTGAGGCAAGACCTTGGAGGTGTTGCTCGTGACTCGGAATCGTTGGACGTGGTGCTCCGTAGAATCTACTCAAATGCGCTACAAGGGTGAGACCTTATTCCTTTATCCGATATGATAACCTATGTATAGATCCGGTGTCATGTAATCCATATTTTTTTTTATTTCGCTGCGTTGCTATGCTTGATGGATTACTTACAGAGTTCACCAACCTGAAGCAGGGCAGCTTGATTGTATCAGATTATGCCATGCAATACTCTTCATTGTTGAGGTATGTGTCCTCACATTGCTGTGAACGGTCATGCCAAGATGAGGCATTTTCTGAAAGGGCTGAGGCCAGAGTTATTTGATTGGGTTGTCTCCAACAACCCCTGCTCATTTGATGATGCCCTGACTAGGGCAGAGCTGGCAGAGATTGGGGTTAGCGTGTGCAAGGAAGCTGTACCCCATTTTCTACCACCACAGAGACCAACTGTTGACAGCCTGAGGCCACGAGGAGACCAGTTTAAGCCTCGTGGGGCTTCTTCATCTTCTAGATTTGGTGGGAAGAAATTTCAGAATCAGAAGCAGGGTAATCGGGGACCAGCGTAGGGAAATAGAACAGGAGGGAACAAGTGTGACAACTGTGGAGGATTTCATTTGACACGTGACTGTCGAGGCTATTATGTTTGTGGCAGGGTGGGCCACTTGGCTCGGGTTTGCCCCAATCGGGTAGGACCAGGAGAATCTGGGCCGAATAGGCCAAGATTTGACGCCAGGACGGCACCACAGAGACAGCAGTTCGCACCTCGACCACAGGGAGGTCAGGCGGCAGGACCGCCGCGTGTTCAAGTATATGCATTGATGCGTGAGCAGGCGGAGGCAGCTCCAGAGGAGGTGATTGCTGGTACGTGCCACTTACTTACGTACCCTGCATTTATTTTGGTAGATACATGTGCTTCTCATTCATTTGTATCTTCTGCTTTTGTGGAAAGACACCACTTGTGTTTGTCTCCGTTGCCCACACCTCTTATGGTCTCGACACCCACGGGAAAGCATGTGATTGCGGATCGACAGTTATCTGATTGCCTCACTTATTTTGAGGGCAATGATCTGAGGACCGTTTGGATATGGCAGATTTTGACTGTATTGTTGGTATTGATGTATTGAGCAGATACCAGGCCGTGGTTGATTGCCGACAGAGGATGGTGTGTTTTCTTTCTGAACAGGGGTTTCAGTGGACCTTCTATGGGGATGGCTCTCGTCCAAGGATTTCATTGATTTCGGCAGTTAAGATGTCGCAGTTGTTAGAACGAGGTCACACATGCTATCTTATTAATGTTGTGGACGTATCAGAGGGAAATGAAGAGTTGAGGATCGAAGATATACCAGTAGTTGCGGAATTCACCGATGTGTTTCCGGATGAGATTCCAGGATTTCCGCCGATCAGAGATGTGGAGTTCGAGATTGAGTTACTGCCAGGAACATCTGATGTTTCCCGTGCCCCTTATAGGATGGCACCGGCAGAGCTGAGGGAGCTGAAAGTGCAGTTGCAGGAGCTCCTCGACAAAGGATACATTCGCCCTAGTGTATCACCATGGGGTGCACCAGTCTTGTTTGTAAAGAAAAAGGATGGTTCGATGCGTCTGTGCATCGATTACCGTCAATTGAATAAAGTGACGTTTAAGAACAAGTACCCCCTTCCGAGGATTGATGACTTATTTGATCAGCTTCAGGGCACATAGCTTTACTCGAAGATTGACTTGAGGTCAGGCTATCACCAGATACGAGTTAGAGCTGATGACATTCAAAAGACTGCCTTTCAAACTCGGTATGGGCACTACGAGTTCTTAGTGATGCCATTTGGGGTGACGAATGCCCCTGCAGTATTTATGAGCTTGATGAAAAGAATATTTCAGAGGTATCTTGATCAGTTCGTCATCGTGTTTATTGACGACATTCTGGTTTATTCAAGAAGTAAGGAGGAGCATGCCAATCATTTGAGGACGGTGCTTCAGATCCTCAGATATCATCAGTTGTACGCCAAGCTCAGTAAGTGTGAGTTCTGGCTGAGCAGTGTTGCATTCTTGGGTCACATTATCTCTCGAGAGGTGATATCAGTAGATCCCAGGAAGATAGAGGCAGTTATGGATTGGTCTGGCCGGGTATTATCGACACTTTGTCGAAGGATTTTCAAAGATTGCCAAGCCATTGACGCAGCTGACTCAGAAGGGAGTTCCATTCTTTTGGTCGGAAGCTTGTGAGCAGAGCTTCCAGGAATTGAAGCACAGATTGAATTCAACGCCAGTATTGGTGATTCCTAGGGAGAACAAGGGGTTCACTCTCTATACTGACGCATCGCTTCAGGGTCTAGGATGTGTGCTGATGCAGGATAAGCACGTTGTGGCTTACGCTACGAGACAATTGAAGCCACACGAGACAAGGTATCAAGTCCATGATTTGGAGCTAGCAGCTATAGTGTTTGCCTTGAAGATATGGCAACACTACTTATACGGTACCTCATTCACCATCTTCACTGATCACAAGAGCCTGAAGTTCTTGTTTACACAGGCTGAGCTGAATATGAGACAGAGGAGATGGATGGACCTACTGAAGGATTATGATTGTGAAATCGAATACCATCCTGGAAGAGCAAATCTGACAGCCGACGCTTTGAGTCGGAAGGTGAAGAGCACGGCAAAGGATGCCATGTGTCTATCAGCTATGATGGGCTCCTACTCCCAGTTGGGATTTGATTATGATGTGTCTGCTTCACCGGTACAGGTATTGACCTTATTAGCTGAGCCGGTTATTTATGAACACATCCGGAAGGCTCAGGGGGTAGACGAAGAGGTACAGAGGTGGTTGTCATTGGTTCGTCTGGGTCAGTCGTCGAAGTTCAAGACGACTTAGGATGGTTCCTTGAGGTTAGGTGATAGATGGGTGGTCCCGAATGCGCCTGAGTTGCGTCAGGGAATATTACAGCGGGCTCATTGCAGCAGGATGAGTATCCACCCGGGCGGAAAGAAAATGTATTAGGACTTATGTAGCCAGTTCTGGTAGAAACGAATGAAACAAGATGTCACCACATTCGTCAAGAGATGTCTGATTTGTCAGCAAGTGAAGGCTGAGAGGCAGAGGCCTGGTGGTGAACTTAGAAGTTTGGAGATACCAAAATGAAAGTGGGAGCACGTATCCATGGACTTCTTGACCCACTTACCGAGGACTGTTTCGGGTTTTGATGCCATATGGGTAGTCGTGGACAGATTGACTAAAGTGGCTCACTTCATTCCCTACAGTATGACCTTCACGTACTTGAGGATGGCTCAGTTATATGTCAGAGATGTAGTGAGACTGCGTGGGATCCCTGTTTCGATTGTGTCTGATCGAGATCCGCGGTTTACATCTCACTTCTGGGAAGGTCTTCAGTCAGCTCTGGGTACAGAGTTGAGGTTGAGCACAACATACCATCCCCAAACAGACGGACAGACCGAGCGCACCATACAGACGCTCGAAGATATGTTACGGGCTTGTGGTTTGAGTTCGATACTTCGTGGCAGGATTCAGTGCCTTTGGTAGAATTTTCTTATAACAATAGCTACCAGGCAAGCATACAGATGGCTCCTTTTGAGGCTCTCTACGGTAGATGTTGTAGGTCGCCTTTATATTGGGATGATGTGGACCGTAAATCGGTCGGAGGGCCAGAATTGGTCCAAGAAATGGAAGAAAAGGTAAAGGTGATCAGAAGGAAAATGAAAGCAGTCCAGGACAGGCAGGCAGCGTATGCTAATCAATTGCGTCGCCGTTAGAGTTTCAGTTGGGCGACAGGGTCTTTTTGAAGATCTCACCTTTCAGAGGTGTAGTACGTTTTGGAATGCGGGGGAAGTTATCCACGAGATACGTTGGACCGTATGAGATCTTACAGCGTGTTGGTACTCTGGCATACCGGTTGGCTTTACCGCCCTCTCTGTCCGGCATACACGATGTGTTTCATGTATCTATGTTGCGGAAGTATGAGCCAGATCCTTCTCATGTGTTGCAACCTTCTGAGGTTCAGATAGAGTCTGATGTTTCCTATGTGGAGCGGCCTGTCAAGATTCTGGATCGGGCAGATTGCAGACTATGAAACAAAGTTATTCCTATGGTCAAAGTTCAGTGGGATCGTAGGGGTGTCGAGGAGGCCACGTGGGAGACGGAGCAACACATGGTGCATCACTATCCGGAACTGTTTTCTGGTATGTAATTTATGTTTTGTTTTGTTTTGGGTAAGTTCATGCTGATTTCGAGGACGAAATCTTATAAGTAAGGCAGTATTGTGATATCCCCGAAATGATTATGTGCTTTTAAACATTAATTATGTTATGAGGATTATGGTGTTAAATTACGGAGTTGATATATTTATATTGGGAAATACTTAGTCATGTGGAGGTTATGGCCTAGTAATGTATTTCAGGGTGCATGTGATATATGTTGGGAATTTGGGTTATGGAATGATTGTTTGGGGTGAGTGTTGTTCGTTTTGGTGAAGCATGTTTAATTAGAATTTGAAGTATTTTATTGTTTAAATACTATAAAATATCATGTGAGGATATTTTAATACATCATGCTAAATACCGGGACCAAAACATAACACATCACATAACCCACCACCCAACCACCCCCCCCCCCAACCCATACCTGCAGCAGCTGCCCCATACCCCCACTTGCCCTCTCCTTTCACTCCACCTCCATCACTCCTTCTCCCCCAATCTGCACCCCCAAAATCGTCCAGCAGCAACTTAGCATGTAGGAGGAAGAGATTGCAAATTTCAAGGCTTAAAACCTTGCAAAAGGTTGGAGCAAAGTGGGGTAAGGAACCATATCTTGTTTTGGTTAATTTTTGGTTGAATTGAGCTAGAGTTGGGGTGATATAAAGCATGTTGGTTTATGCTTGGTTGAATTTTCGTTTTGAGTACTTGCATGATAGTATAATGCAGCCCCTAGCATGATTGTTTGATGATATTTGTTGATTTATGGCTTGTGTTGACAAGCTCAAAGGTATGTGTTCGAAATTGGCGTTCTCGCGATTGCAGGTATTGGCGATCGATCGGCGCGTTTTCAGCGATCGATCGTGAGCACTAGGTGCGAGGCAGAACACTTTAGCGATCGATCGCGAGTTTGGCGCGATCGATAGGCACAACATCAGCGATCGATCGCGGATGGCAGAATTTTGAATGTTGAGGCAGTAGCATCTCGCGATCGATCGGGGCTTATTGGCGATCGATCGCGAGAAGCCAAATGTGGTGTTTTGAATTATTATTGTAGGATTTTTGGTATTGGGCTATTATTGGCATCTAATATTGTGTTGTACACTTGTGTAGAGCCATCACAGGTAGCCACACAACGCAGGGGATAGAGCCCTGCAACTGAAGATATTTTGGAAAGGTACGTAAGCGACGTACGGGCACCCAACGGTAACATGTATTATATGTTCATTATTTGACATACGATAAATGCAAGTTTGTGCATTATGAGTACAATACATGTTGTTATGCATATGTATGATGTGGAACATTTGGTGTGGATTCCACGAGTCACAGTTATCACAGTGATGATTTTAATGCTTATCGCTATTATACCGCTAAAAATGTGGAGCGAGGGAGGGGAGGACCGCTTGCACATGGTGGCGAGGTTTACCATACGAAGCGAGGATAGAAATACCACTTGTATGAAGAAGCGAGGGAGGGGAGTTCCGCTTGTTTCTGAAGTTATGAAGCGAGGGGCATTAAAATACACTGCTGATAAACTGACTAAGGATTGAAGTAAAGATTTAAGAAGTGAAGTTATGTCATGACATTTATTAAAAGAAGCCATAATATCATATATTGATTTGATTATGAGTTATGGTACAGGGACAACCAAAATGGGCGTTTTAAATGCATTGGAATTCAGGAAGTATCCTATGCCTATGATTTATGCATTTATGCTTTACATTCATATTATGATTGATATGAACTATGATGTGCTCATGTGTTGGGGGTTGTCTTTGTAGGTGCTTTTGACATGGAGAACCAGGGTCGGGGTTGATACGCTGAGCTGTAAGGAGTGCTACAGGATTAGTAGAACTGAAATTCCTTTTTTGTATAGTTTCTACAAAGAGTAGAGTAAAGCTATAATTGGTACCTTTTGTTACGAATATGTATAATTCCTTTTTGAACTTTTGGTACTGTAATCTCTTAAGCTCAGGTTAATCAACACGGCCTAATACTCTGATTTATGAATGATTAGTTCTCTTATTTGCACCTTAGAATCTTGTTTAGATAACGGGGTCTTACAACCGAGACCCAAGCTAATCTACCGAGACTTCTCAGATCAACCCCAGAATCTATTAACCATGTCGTATATAATAAAAACTATCACTAAGTGCTTAAGTAGGCACAATAGCTACAACAAGTTTTTAGGATGGTTCCTACTGATTTTCCTTCAAAATTCAGACTGACCAGCTTTCGTTCAAAATTCATAATAAATTCATATGATGTCCAAATGACCCAAATCCAGTTCTCAAAGTTCAAAAACTCAAAGGAATTCATTTTCTTATCTAATGATGTCGAGCTAATTCCTCCATTTAAAAGTAGTAAAAACACTAAAAACGTAGCTTTTGAAATTATGTTTTCCATCTCGAGCAGTTTTAGTAAAATCATCATAGATTTTTCATTTTAACTTCGAATTGGGTGATTTCAGTGACAAATGACAGCCAACTCAAAGTACTAAAATACGTATTTCTGGACATATTCCGTAATTCCTAGACATAAATGCTCAGGAATTCGGATAACACACTGCATGAGATTTTTCGTCCACGTGCAGGACATAGATTGTGCACTTAATGTTTAAAATTCATAACTACTCAATAGAATTCAAAGACCTACAATTTGTATTTGAATACCAACATCAAAATCGAACATTACGTTTGTCAAAAGTTCATAATTCTACACTGCATGTGCATTTTCAGCTGCATTTTCAGCACATGTAGAGTCGAATATGGCGCCTCTTAGTAAAATGAGTATATCTCACACATTTCAAGTCTAAATGGTCTCAAATTTTAACCACATGACTACAACGCATATATCTACAACTGTTGTTTGAGGCTCAAAGTCAGATTCAGATGTTAAGAAAATCGAAAATACAGAACAATCTACTGCATGCAACATCAAATATTTTCAGATTCTGCTTTAATAAAAAGAAACCAACATTTTTGTGGTTCTCCCTATATTTTCGACCCAAAATCCATAAAATCCAACTAAAATAAATAAAAACAAGTCCATACCCTTGTAGACCCAAAAGTTTTCCACCATGGCTCATTCCTAGTTTGAACTCCTCCAAACTTGCTTCAAAATTGAAAATTCTTGTACCTAACTAACACTCTTGCCTTGGGGTTTCTAAATTACCAATTGCATGTAACATGCATTAACAATTGCAAGAGATTTTTGGTGCTAAGTGAGGCTGGAAATTCGAAATTCTTGATGAGAGAGGGAAGAGAATTTTGTTGAGGAGAGAAGAGAGAGAAATGGTGTTTGTATGGTAATTTTTTATCCAAGTCAAATCTGAAATGAGGGTGTAGTTGTGAGTTTTCATGCTAAAATGCATGATTTTTAATGTATTTAATGTGGAATCCATGTGTCAATACATCACTATCTTGCAAGATTAACGGTCCAAAATCATGTATTAAACATGAGTTCAAATAATTTGTGGCATGTGTTCTCCAAGTGCCATGCGACATGCACAAGCTCATGCACCTAAAACATGTTCTACTAGTTGGTTGACTAAATTGCCCACCCCTGATCTTGTCTAAACTTTGGGCATTGTACAAAATACAAATACTGCGTAATTTTATTTTTCATAATTGCAAGATGGACCCCAATTGGAGGAGTGGCCTGAAATTGAAGAGATTTCTCCCCCCTATGTTCTTCAGTTCTTCTACATGCTCCCTTAAAACCTTCATCGTGAAATTATAGATAAGAGTGTAAGCAATTTTTAAGATTTGCACAACAATTTTGTTACTTGGAATTGGAGGAATTTTCAATTTTTCAGGTTAGAAATTGAGGTGGGAGATAAATGGCTTGTATTTACGGCTGCTCAGTTTCTTCTATCTCTGCTAAATTCAACTTCACCCCGCTCTCAAATAAAAAACCCAGATTCATTTGCTCCGTCGCAGGTTATTTATCTTTGTTGTCTGAGTTTTCTCTTGGGGTGATTGGATATCCATTTAGTGACGATGTTCTCTTTGTTTTGTACTGTTACTATATAAATTACTTTTGCTAAGATAAATTACTAGAATGCTTAGTTTTACTTTAAAGTTACTGATTCTATGCTTTGTTGGGGAAATTAGCACAAATTGGATATGGATGAAATTAATGTTAACAGAAACCTTTGCTAAAATTCTTGGCTGTCTATTTGTTTCTGGAATGTTACGCATTGACTTCTCGGTTTACCCTTTGTTTCTTTTCTTTTTCTTGGTTGTGTATCTCCAAAGATTACTGATGTTATCCTAAGTAGGATAAAATTACTTGAACTCTAGTCCAACGATCTTTCTGAATTTAAGCTTTGTTTTTCATTGTACTTCTCTTGCCACTTATTTGACAAAGTTTTTCACTAAGAGGAGGGCGGATTATCAGTTGGAGTTTTATTTGTGTTGTTTAATTCCTCGACTATTTATTTATTCTATCGTGGATGTGAATATTTTTTTGAGTTTTTTGTGATTTATTGAAAGGAATCTTATGTTAGTCAATTTGTATCTTATCTTGCAGGCGCTGTTGCGGAACCAAAAGCAATAAATGCCACGGAACCTTTGTTACTTGATGCTGTACGTGGGAAAGCAGTAGAGAGACCTCCAGTTTGGCTTATGAGACAAGCCGGAAGATACATGAAGGTAGGTTTTATGACTGATTGAACTCATACTTTTTATGCTACATTTCTATATCTTAGCTAAGGTAGCTATTATGTTTTCTCTTCAGTGACATTTCATTTGAATAATAATCTGTAATTTGTAAGTATGTGAACGATAAGAAAAATATTAATCTCGTAAAATAGTGAACTAATAGAAATGCATTCCGACCGCAGAGAATGCTCCATGACTGCTCATTGCCTATGCTATTCATATATGATTGTGCATTAAAATTGAAAACTTGTAAGATAAATGTTCTGCATTTTTTGTTGTTTGCGTGCTCCTATGGGTGTAAGAATGCTATTCAGCTTGAAGAAACTTTGTTCAAAATATTACTCAGGCATGAAGATATGGATTTCTGAATTTTATAGGTTTTTTTCTTTTTTAGTTTATTTAAGGTTGTATGATTGTAAGTTCATAGTTGTCACCTTCACACGAGGAAGACATTTCTTTTTCAAATAAATGAACATTATTTATAGTTTTGTAGTGTATTCAAAGAAATTCACTTTTTATTTTGGCACATAACCTTTTATTGTGCACAAGTTGTAACTGTTGAGTTTCCGTCCCCCGGCGCCAGATCCACAATGCAGCGGAAAAATAAACACAATAAACAGATCTGACCTGTGGACGGACGATCGCGCCTGATTCATATATTAGCATGCAAAATCGAATATAATGCACGAAAAGAGATTACCGTTCACTGACGTGAATCTGATAGTGGTAGTCCCTCGAGTCCAACCAACCTGATCAGATCTTCAAGTCAACACCAGATGTCGGCTTTTTCTATGAAAGAGTGAATTGATTAAGAGTCTTAGACCCTAAAGAATGAATGATGTATTTATAGTTGTAATATGTTAGCTAATCGGGCTATGGTTCATAAAGCTCATCGGGCCAACGTTTGGCTTGCTGAGCATTTATGCTAACAATCTCCCACTTACCCAAAAGCCAACATAAAACTACAAACTCAAAATCCTAGTAGCTCAATCCAATTGGGTAACTTGATGTACTACCAATGCCCATAATTATGTGACATAAATTTATCAAACGTTTTAATTTTAGAACTTTCTATAAATGAAACATTTTAAAATATAGAAATTCCATTAAAGTGAGGAGCTTTTTAAAATTAACTTCATCCATTCTGAATCACTCAATTTGAGCACTTAACATTTAAGTCATAATTCTCATAGATTGGCAGCCGGTTGATTGTGACCCAACGAGGCTCAAGTGTATCATAGCAGTATGATCACAACCTTTGTGATTTTAGAAGTCAAACAACTTCTTTGGGCTTACCCTGAATGCCCCATTGTCAATTAAACTCTTTTAATAGACAAAGATCGAAATATAATTCCAGCAACAACCTACCGATCGTGGGTAGCGCCTAGCATCTGCGCTTCACGAAGGCCTACATACAAATGACTAGCAACGTATGAGAACCTATCAGCCATAGTTAGCGGGCAACACATTCCTTTCACTTATATGTCCCGATTGAATCTAGGGCATTGGTTGGTCGAAGCCCCTTATGATTTCAATAACTATGTATGTGTTCACGTTATATGATCCATTGTGCGCGTATATGAAAAACTCTTTTTTCACAAGCACTACTCACTCTAGCCAGAGATTCCTTGAATCATATACAGAAAAACACATAGGACATCCTGGTTCATCAAGACCAGTGGTGAATCCCCAACGACAATCATAGGCCTATGACAGCATCACTGAATACCCAAAATAACAACTTTATGATCCGCAAGTGATCAGTCATTAAATCAAAGTACACAGCTATCTGTCAAGACCTCAATGACGCCTTGGGTCATGAGAAGTAATGATGCACAACTATGATTAGGAATTCTATACTCGAGAAATGGTAACCACTTATAGAATCTGAGTAGGGTCGTTCAGTGAACTCATTCCTAATGAGCACCTATTCATGCGTGCTGACTTCTCCAAGCCAAACACCGAAGAAACACATAGCACTACACTAGACACATCATGAATACCAGTCTCTAACGAGCATATATCGATATCGCATTCTCGAAGGCTCATCGACCAGGAACATTTAGAAATCGCAGTCGAGAATGTATTTCATGGTCACCATCATATGCGTAACCACATTCTATAGACTATAGCAATGTCAAGGACTTCATCAATGCATCAAGATGCATGGGTAAACAGATAAAAAAGTGACATATATATTAATATTCAAACAAAGATTTGTCATAATAAGATTACAAGTACAATCAATCAGTTATTGATTTACTTAAATCACATATGACAGCAATATCTTTTACTTTCCCCATAGCCAACTACTCATGTGTCTCAAGACCATCTTCCCAAGATGTCTGACAGACACCAATCGTTGTAAAGGTTTTGTCAGTAGATTCACCATATTTTTCTGTTGAAGCAATGCTCTCAATAATAACGTCGCCTCTACCATATCTCTCAATAGATGGTATTTTCTCAATATATGTTTGGATACTGATGAGATCTTGGCTATTCATAATAGCTCAACTGTTGTCACAGTACACAGGAACTGTGTCAACCGCACTAGAAATTACACCCAACTCTTGGATGAAATTTCATATCCAAACTGCCTCTTTGCATCGTATACTGCAATGTATTCAGGTTCAATGGTGGAATCTGATGTGGTGTCTTGCTTGGAACGTTTCCAAGAGATAGCGCCATCATTGAGCTTAAATACCCCCGAACAT
Source organism: Haberlea rhodopensis (assembly GCA_907163345.1). NCBI lineage: Eukaryota > Viridiplantae > Streptophyta > Magnoliopsida > Lamiales > Gesneriaceae > Haberlea > Haberlea rhodopensis. Next base: position 195,819 of record CAJQUN010000273.1, on the reverse strand, counting down.
CGATTTGGAATCATCTACATCCGACTTAAAACTAGCATCATCTTAGCTTTTAACTTTTATTCCTCCACTTACAGATCCAAAACCATGAACATATCCTAAGTTCTTCATAAGTACTTGATGATTATTTTCACAGTTTTCCAGTGACCTTCACCGGGATCTGTCTGATGTTTGCTCATTACACTAAGAACATATATCAGGCCAAGTACATAACATAGCATATATTATGGTATTAAAAATCGAAAAGCATAAGGTACCAATGTCATCTTTTTCTCTCTCCTCATCAATCTTAAGACCCATTGACTCGAGAGATGAATACTATGACATATTGTGAAGTAACTCCTTTTTCGACTATTCCATGCTAAACCCTTTTAACAATCCTTATGACAAGCACGTAGGACGCTTCTCCCAAATCTTTCACGGAGAAATTAGTAGATAACCATGCTTTAAGCAATTATTCCAATATCATTAACAATGAGTAGGATATCATTCACTTAAAGCACTACAAATATAACCGCGCTCCCACTAAACCTTTTGTACGTGCATGATACTTCCGGATTTTCAACAAAACCAAACTATTTGATAATGTTATCAAAACGGAAGTTCTAACTTCGGGACGCCTTCTTAGGCCTATAAATGGACATCTGGAGTTTGCAAACATTTTGTTCACACCCAATAGTTTTGAACACCTTTGTCTGCTACATTTCTACCTCAATGTCACCATTGAGAAATGTTGTCTTCACATCCATTTGTCATATGTCATATTCATGATATGCAGATATAGCTAATAAAATCCGAATAGACTTTAGAATCACAACCGATGAAAAAGTTTCTCACAGACAACTCTTTGCCTATGAGAATAACCTTTTCCTACCAGTCTAATTTTGAAGGTCGCTACCTTCCCATCCACTCCAAGCTTTCGCTTATAGACCCATTTGCAGCCGATGGGAACAATTCCCTCGAGAGGATCTGCTAAGATCCATACCTTATTAGAGTACATGGAGTCTATTTCGAATCTTATGGCATCTTGCCAATGTCTCGAATCGATGTCCAACATCGTCTCCTTGAAAGTCCTAGGATCACATCCATGGTCAAAATCATTTTGACTACTTTCTATGATTAAATTCAATCTATCAAGAGTTTCTGAAACACTTTCAGATCTCATTGGTATGTGTACCTTAAAGGTTGTGATTGACTCAATTAATTTCTTTGTTTCCACATTTCCAGTAGTTTGTGGTTCTTGAACCCTTTCAAGTTATATTATCTTAACATTCCTTTCTAATAGAAGCATTTTCTCTAGAAAGATTACACTCGTGAAAACAACACTTTGTCTCCAATTGATAATATAAAGTACACAAAATAGCATAAGATGGATCAACTATCCAACTCATCTCCCACTGCATTTGTATGAATTATGTTCAACAAATATGGAACTTTAGCGAGCTACTGGGAGAGAATCACATTCTCTTTAAGATAACTCAATTTCCTCTAGCACTAATATTTAGTGCTCCGCATACGCCCATATGAATCAAATTCAAATGACCATCACCACATGCCAAAGATATGTGGGGTTTAAGTTATCATCATTTTATATTCTTTGATCATACTAATCGTTCATAAGTTTATCATATTCAATAAAACATGCATTCTTAAAAATATTGCAAATCGTATTTGCAAATTTAAAAGAACGGTATTCTCTATCAAAATAGGAACAATGTTTTCATTGAATATGAAACAATAAACAATTGTTCACAACTAGTTCCAAACCAGTTTAACATTTTACATTAAATAAATATTTCAAACAACCATTGCATCAACTCTTGCTACAGTGCTTAGCCTCAGGTAGGTCTCACTTTCCTAGGGCTCTCTGCTGTTCTCCACATATGCAACTATTTGCAAAGATGTGAGCACAATTGGTATCATGTACCAAAGAAGTAGAACCAATAGAAACTTTAATTTTAATATAAAACATACCCTTTCTAGAACACTTCTGGTCTAGGTATTCCTTGCAGTTTTGCGACAGTGACCAGCAGTGAAAACATAGATGACTCTCCTTTCTAGTTGCTACTATATTCATTTTCGCCTTTTGAGGTTGGGAACCATTTCCCTTCCTCTTCTTTATCCTTGAACTCTTTAGTAGAAGATTCGACAAGAAGAACACGTTTCTCCTTTTGAATCAAGGACTGATGAGTTTCCAACATTTTGACTATAATATCAAATCTACAGTCAGTTAATGAGGTATTGGCACATTCAGATTTTCCAATTTCTCAACAAGAAATATTTTTCTTACACCATGCTCATAGACCGAAGCCTCATCTTGCATGTGAAATGAAAATAGCTCTTTTGAAGTCACGAGTCTCAGTAATCGCGCCAGTTCACCAGACAACATTTGTAGGTGTTGGAAAATATCAACAATGTGAGCGAGTTTCTCATATCTATGTTGAAACTCATCGGTGATATTGATGCTATCATATAGCACCTACCCGAGAGATCATCGTCCCACCACTTCTCAAGTGTGGCGATCTCTTCATGAGACGAACCGGGAGACACTTCAACAGGAGGCTCCACCAAGGGTATATAGTAACTTTTTAGAAGCAAACATTATTTTAAAATTAATAGCCAATCAGTATAATTTGGTGGTTAATTTGTTTATATCGAGACTTGATGTAATCGGATTCACGGCAATCACAATGCTGAGAATAAACAGAAAATATATGCAAACCGTTTGATTATTAATTAATTCAAAAACTATGGACTTTAGTTATTGAATCCTCCCACTAAATTTTTCGAATTCATCACCCTCATGACAAATGAACGAAAAATCATATTTTCTTAGTGGGCTTGGAGTCCACCTAGCTCATGATTTTCCAGGACGTGGGCCCACCAGCCTCATTATACTAAAGGTAGATCACAATTGCATCATATGCAACCCTCAAGATATTTGTCTCGCGATTGGCGTAACCCTATGTGGGCAGGACAATTATGCCTTCTTACGTCAAACTAACCCATCCCACGGATGGAAATGTCACGCCCAAAAGACCCCACGTGGGTGAGTAATTTAAAAGGTTAACATAACTTCACCCTTAATTAAGTGACAGTTAAACACACAACTTTCCCATGCCAGATACCCCAACTTGGGTGAGTAAGGCAATATGACATAAGTAGCGTCTCATGACTTAACTGTTGATGGAAGACATGAAGCAACAAGCCTTTTTGAGCTCCCCTTATCAGTTCGATAGGAAATTTTTTGAATCATATTCAAAAGAGGGATTTAGTTTATTTAAAATCTCATTGAGTGTTCGTTTGTCTGTTTGCCGGATTCATGCAACTATATTCATGCAATCACATATACTAGTAAAACATGCACACAAACATTTATCATATAATATGCATAATAAAAAATAAATATGGATAACTACGGCCTTTTCCTAATTGATTCACGTGAGCCAAACGTGGATCACAGGTCTGTCTAAGGTGATGCAGGTATGTAATGCAATCCTATTATATTTTTGCTTACATTATACATGTCTTGATCACGTGGATCACAGGTCTGTCTAAGGTGATACAGGTATGTAATGCAATCCTATTATATTTTTGCTTCCATTATACATGTCTTGATTCATGATGCTCCATCTTCAATCTCGATCTCCCACTAATTCTAATGATTTTACATTTAAATAGTGCAAACAAGAGAATAGGGATACAAATCCGGGATAGGGTACATCAGAAAATAAAGAGCAGGCTCGCAGGCCCGATAACCAAAAATCACAATTATAATGAAACAATAAAAACCTAAGCATTCACCTAAACACATTGGTCAAGGCCCGTAATCATCCACCATGCAATAACATCATATGTAATTCAACATTAAATAATCAATTACATCATATGTAATTGTACTTATTACATCACATGTAATTAGATCACAATATTTAATTTATTCTATCGTCTCCCCACTAATCGTATCATTAATTAAAAATAAAATTAATAACTAAATTAAAATTAATTGGTAAAATCTCTATTTTACCGTTGAATCATATTAATCGAAAATAAAATTAACAAACTAAATGAAACTCTCCTTTCGAAGATAAAATTAACAAAATAAAAATCATATTTTTAATAAATTAAGTTTATGATTTATTGTTTCAAAACTTATTTTCCGGATAAAACATCTAAAATGACCCAAAATAATTTATGGATCCAAACATTTTGGATCCAAAATTAACAAAACATTTTAAATAATTTTGAACCAAAATTCAAAATTTAGGCAATAATTTTTTATTTTATTTCGAAAATCAGATTTGTGGTGTACTGTTCATCATCACCCCAAACACGTTTCTAGCCGCACAACTTGCGCCGCCGGGTATGATGTCTCCCACAAGGCTGTCTCGTGTGCCGCTCAACCACGAGACAAGTTCGCCAGAGTTCTGCACGCGATGGCCGATTCAGAAACTCATCTCGCGATGGGAAATCCAGGAAGCTTGGTCGCGCACAGGATGTCTGAGAACAACTTCTCAGCCACTTGCGCTACCCAGCATTCTTTCTCGACATCGCACAGAGCCCACACAGGAGATATTGAAGTCCGGTCGTGAAACCATCGTTTTCATCAAAGTTGCGCAGCCGCATGCTGGACAGCCGAGAACAGTTTCTCCCCCGCCCCCTCGTGCGCTACCGCGCCGGCTGCGCCGCCGCTTCCTGCAGTGCAACATAGCTCTCCTTGCAATCGGTCCAGCGTCTAAATCTTCGGAAACAGTTTCCATGATTTGGGTCATTATACAATATAATCCATTTTCTATATTTTTCCGGACTCCATAATTTTGAAAGTTCGAACACGATTAGAATTGATCGGAAACGATCTAATAAAAATTAATTATCAAATACATGAATCAAAACACAACCTGACTCTGATAACACTGTTGGGTTTCCTTCCCCCGGGGCTAGATCCACAACGCAGCGGAAAAATAAACACAATAAACAGATCTGACCCGTGGACTGATATAATTGTAGGGAATCCGACGATCAAACAATGCAGCAGAAATAATTAAAATTCAGATTCCCACCGAGGACCTATACGAAGTAATCATATCGGGTGATTAGAGTTATACCTTTGTAGCGTGTTTGATGCAGAATCTTCGAAGCGAAACGTCCACGAGTCACGAGAAAAACTTTACAGCTTTGCCTCTACGGTATCCACACGATCGAATCGATAAGTGTGGAAGAACGAAGGTGGCGGCTTGGTAATTCAACCAAGGAAGAACGAAGGTGGCGGCTTCCTACTTTTCGAAAATGTCTGCTAGGTTTTAAGTTAATCTTAATTAACTACTCACCCGCAACCCTAACATGTAGCCCAATTTATATATATATATATATATATATATATATATATATAAATAAATAAATATAAGCTTATGATTAGGACTCTTCCTAATCAGTTTAATTCATCCAATGAATTTAACTCACTTTATCGATTTAATCTTTTGTGCGACCCGTTAGGATCTTGCACAGCGACATAAAATTAGATTTTATGTCGCAAGCATATCTAGCAACACATCAAGGCTACCCAAGTTACAAGAATGTCATTGACTCGACATTACCTATGTCTTGTGATAATATTCACCATGTAACTTAATCCCTTTGTCCCATGTGTTTAGATTAAACACGAGTCATGGAATAAGTAATACTCGTATAGTTCAATCTTTTATTTCTTGATCCCCGAGTAGACTAAAATAAACGAATAAGCTCGATATTACATATCGACTCATTCGAGCATGGCCATGCATTTTAGTCTCACTTGATCAAGGGGCCCAAACACTTCTCCTGTCATATAGTAGGGACAAATCCTATCTTGATCACTCAACATCCTTCTACATAATTCGTAGTGTATCTAATGATTGTCTTTATAGTTTACCCTGTTACAGGTAACGTTTGACAATATCAAGATACACAACTCCTTATGTTGGGATCTCTTGTGATCTCAAGTCGTAAGGATTACATACAATATTATCACTATGAAAATTGCTTATGACATTCATATAACTATCCATGTAGCATTCTCATGATGAGTCTGTCCAATACATAGTTCTCTGACATGTACCATGTGTTGATTTGATATCTCATAACCATGAACAAATTCATCAATCAATACATACTAGTCTCAATGCATTATCATTATCCTAGTTCATGATAATACTTGACCAGGGACTATCTTTAATAATAATACAATTTTATTCTAAGGACATTAATATATATTTATTCATATTACACAGATACTGGAATAATATATAATAATGAATTGCCATTAATAAAATCATATTACATTATATGCCAAAATCAATCATCTAATGAGTTGTCTTAGGGCATATCTAACAAATCTCCCACTTGCACTAAGACCAATCAGACATGTACTTAATGCCTAAAGATCTAGAATGACGATCATGCTTCTGCTGTGACAGCGGTTTTGTCAGCGGGTCAGATACATTATCATCAGCTGGTACTTTTCATATTTTTACATATCTTCTTTCAACGATTTCTCGAATGAAATGAAAACGCCGAAGTATGTGTTTGGATCGCTGGTGAGATCTGGGTTCCTTAGCCAATGCGATGGCTCCATTGTTGTCACAATAGAGTTCCATCGAATCTAGAATGCTAGGCATAACCCAACCTCAGAAATGAACTTATTGCTCCAAACGGCTTCCTTTGCTGCATCTGAGGCAGCAATATACTCAGCTTCAGTTGTAGAATCGGCTACTGTCTCTTGCTTTGAACTCTTGCAGCTCACAGCACCGTCATTTAGGCAAAACACATATCCTGATTGCGATCGGAAATCATCCTTGTCGGATTGGAAGCTTGCATCAGTGTAACCTATTGCATTGGGTTCTTCCTCACCTCCATTAATCAAGAATGCATCCTTAGTTCTTCTCAAGTACTTCAGGATATTCTTGACAGCGATCCAGTGACATTCACCTGGATCAACTTGATATATGCTCGTCATGCTTAAAGCATACGAAACATCGAGACGAGTACATATCATAGTATACATGATAAATCCAATAGCTGACGCATATGGAATCTTACGCATGCGTTGTCTCTCATCTTGTGTTGAAGGATACTGATCCTTCGAGAGATGTATACCATGTGTCATAGGCATGAATCCTTTCTTTGATTCTTGCATGTATCAGTAATAGCTCACGGTGGAAGGCAATTGACAATGAATCATCTTTATATGATCATGCACGAGCCAATTTTAAACAGGTCTTCTTAACTGTGGACCGAAGGAAACATTTACTTGTGTGGCTTCATGATCTAGTGTTCTATTTTTCATAATGAACCTGGAGTTCTTTGCCTTTTCTTTTGTAGAGTTACCAAATCCTCTGTGAGAAGTATCCATCCTTTCGTGAAAGATCAGAAAATGTAGATCTTGTGGTGGAAATTTCCTTACAGCCATGGAAAGTGTTCAGACCAGATGGGGTAAGATGTTTTTCTTGAAGTCAATACTTTTACAGCAAGCATTTTTATTGATGGTATCTTCATTCGCTGATCCATCCATCTGATTGTTTCTTGTAAAAGTTCCATATTTTAAGTGTCACATTAGGTTGAGATAATCTTTAGATTGCATATGGCAATTATAAGTTTTTTCTTACCTTAAGAACCAGTTCAAATATTCGGAGCTCTGACTTATGCGAAATGAATTTTTTGCTATATTTCAGGTCATTTTATTTTCGGACATTCTTACTCCTTTGTCTGGTATGAACATACCTTTTGATATTGTAAAAGGCTAAGGGTCCTATAATATTTGATCCGATTAGATCCGCTGCTGATGTTGAGAAAGTGAGAGAATTCAATCCGGAAGAGTCGGTTCCATATGTTGGGGAAGCTTTAACTCTCTTGGGGGAGGAGGTCTCTGTCCCTTGCCGTAAATTATGATCGCTATTCGATTTTTAATTATTATTTATTATCATATTACACCACATTCTGTTTGATGCACGGTTGAATGATATAATTTATTTCATAATGGAACAAAAGGAGTAGAGTGAACTTCATAATTCACTTAATATTTCTGTAACTCTCCGCTTTTGAGGCCTTCAGAAATATTGACCAAGAAATTCTTGTTCTTGCCAGGTAAATAATGAAGCTGCAGTTCTTGGTTTTGTCGGCGCTCCTTTCACCTTGGCTTCTTATGTAGTCGAAGGAGGTTCTTCGAAGCACTTCTCAAAAATAAAGAAGTTGGCTTTCTCAGAACCCAAGGTAGATTTTTGCAAGCTTCACCATGGTATTTATCTTATTTGAAAAAGGGAATTTTAGTTATTTTTGTAACACTGGATGATTTTCACTAAATATTCAACTGCTTTAAAGGGTATTCCTCGTTCAGAAGGGGGTTCTAGCAAACAATAGATCTCGATCTAACTGGAATCTAGGCTATTCTCTTAATTGTAATTGTTGAGGAACACTGTTTTTTGTTGCGTCTGCACATTTGTTACTGGAACAATTAATAAGTTTGGGTGGTTCTCTAACTTCGTGTTTATGACCTATTGATGCTCTTGTTCGAACTTGATACTGGAACAATTAATAAGTTTGGGTGATTCACCAACTTAATAGGCAGCTTTTTGAGTTTTTAGTTATCTGCTCGTGTTTATGACCTTTTGATGCTCTTGTTCCAACTTGACGCAGTGAAACGAATGATCTAATAAGGGATATGATCGAGTTAGTCAAAATTATTATGTGGCCCGTGTTCATATCATAGATTATATTAAGGTACATACATTGAATAATGATAGGTGAGTGAAATCCTCTAGATTGGGTCGTCCTCGGCTTTTCAATGGTGAACAATAATTCTATCATGCATTGATTCTGTGATAAATTATGAAATTGTTGGCTCTTCTATCTTAAATGCAAATCTTTTGGTCTTGGGATTTTGGCTTGAGCTTATGGCCTACAAGGTCGTCTGTATCTTGGTTCTCTCAAACTATGAATTGTGTGTACGGAATATTTGATCAGATACTCATTTACTTATGCTTTTAACAGGTCCTTCATGCACTACTTCAAAAATTCACGACTTCCATGGCCAAATATATTCAGTACCAAGCAGACAAGGGAGCTCAAGCCGTGCAGATATTTGATTCATGGGCCACAGAACTTAGTCCAGTAGATTTCGAAGAGTTCAGTCTACCTTACCTCAAACAAATTGTAGGCATCGTGAAACTCACCCATCCCGATTTCCCATTAATTCTTTACGCCAGTGGATCAGGTGGCCTAATCGAGAGACTACCACTAACGGGTGTAGATGTCGTTAGCTTGGATTGGACAGTGGATATGGCTGAGGGAAGACGTCGACTTGGCCCCAACGTGGCGGTTCAAGGTAATGTGGACCCCGGTGTTCTTTTTGGCTCGAAAGAATTCATCACTGACCGGATACACGATACAGTGAAAAAAGCTGGTAAAGGGAAACATATATTGAATCTTGGACATGGCATCGTAGTAGGTACACCTGAGGAAAATGTTGCTCATTTCTTCGAAGTTGCTAAAGGCCTTAGGTACTAGACATAGGTACGATGACGAGGATCGAAGCTTTCGACTGGTTTCTTTTTTTCTTTTTTTTTGTAGGTTTTTCGATTCATTTATCTGCACTTTCACTGTTTCAATGCTGCTTGAATATGGCAAGCTTTTGCTGAAAGATTATGGTTGTGGCTATTCTGATTGTGAACCCATGTATTTTATTTTGTGTAAAATTTGACAATGAAATGTAGTTTTTCTAAAGTTATCCAGATTTACGTTTGGCGAATCATTATTGGAATTTGGTAATCCATGAATTATCGAAAATACTTGTGTGTGTATCAAAACTATTTTTCAAAACACAAAATTAGTCAAATTTAATTATTTAAACTACCTCATTGACGGGGTCAAATTTTTTTGGAAAATGCTGGCCGGTACACATTTTAAAAACTTCAATTGCCCCGGTCTAAAACTTTAATCGCCCTAGTCTAGGTAAAAAAACTTCAAATCTACAGCGGCATAATCTATCGCTACGTATACAACGGCTGGTAGCACTTATCGCGTACGCCCAAATTAACCATTCTCAAGTTAATAGCAAAAGTATGTAGTAGCGAGAGTAGGGATCGATCCCACAGGGAAGGTAGTATTTTTTCGTGTCAATTTAAAAACGAATAGTAAAAAGGGGGTTTTGAGTTGAGTGATTACTACTAAGCAAATTTTAAGAATTAAACTAATCAACGAGATTAACTAAAACGGTTAAAACTTATGAGAGTGAAGCGATTCTTGGTTTTCGGTCAACTTTACTTTTTGAAAATTCTCTCTTGATCATCAAATCACTAACATTCGAATTCTTTCAATTATTCATCGATTGGAAATTGAATTCCTACCCGCCTTAATCGTAGTCAAAGAGAAAACAACATTCAATCCGACCTTATCAAATCTCTAATCAAAACTACAGCCGTTAATGCTTAAATCAATGATAGATTTCAAAACTAGTGAGTACGATAAATCTAATCAATAGAAACTACAACCGTTAATGATTGATTACCCAATCGATTCTCCTAAGAATTCAATAACACCTACAGCCGGTAATTATTAATCTTAGTTGCTTCTTAGTTAGCTACCGATTATGCATATGAATACTAGGTGATCAATCTAATAAACAAACACAATAATCATTGAAATCGATACCAAGAAACATAATTGAAATCGAAATTAAATTCAATAAACAAACCAAAATTCTCACAAGAGATTTGAATCCAAAAGCAAGTATCCCTTCAACCAAGAATCTATGAGTTTAGCCTAGCATAATTTAATCTAAAAATAATAAAATATGATTCGAAAACATCAAATAAACAAATGGAAAGAAATTACTAAGACGAATCACGATTCCGCTTTGTCGATTCCGGTTCCGTTCTTCGCGTTGTTCTTGAAAAAAACTTGAAAGAAAAATCTTCTAAAAACCTAACAATATTCTAAATTCTCGAAAAATATGTCTAAGAAGTGATAAAAACGAGTTCAAGGGTCTTGGAGGCTTAAAACTAGGTTACAATCTTTTAAACATGGTAAAAGACTTAATTTCCAAAAATTCGGACTCTTCGGCGATCGATCGCCCCTTTTATAGCGATCGATCGCTACATTTATTTTTTTCAGCAAAACGCTTGAGGCGATCGATCGCCACTTTATAGCGATCGATCGCTTCCCTCCAGTAGCCTCAGGCGATCGATCGCCTAGAATCACCGATCGATCGCTGCTTCGTCAATTTTGTTGCTCAAGTTTCTGTTCATAGGCGATCGATTGCCTCTTCCATGCGGTCGATCGCCTCCTCCAAAATTACGTTTTTGCCCTTTTCTTGATCAATTTTGAGTCCTTGTCATGTTCATGTCTTTTCTTGGTCTTTACACATCATTTTTAGCTCGTTTTTGTCGATTGTACCTACAATTACACAAATATACGATTAGGTGGCATACATATCAAATTATCCATCAAAACCTACCAAATCGTAGACAATTAAACGCAATAGATGTGTCTATTTCTAGTCACATCAAACTCCCCCATACTTTCTCTTTACTCGACCTCGAGTAAACAAATAAAACTACAATATTTTTGGTTAGCTCATAGGTTCATAACAAAGCAACTTGTCCTCAATTTAATGCCTCAACAATTTTAACATGCACAGTAATGAAAGGCGGTGGAAAGTTAACAGTGGAACAAGTTCAATCCCTATACATTTCATACTCAACAAAATAGTGAACGTGTGTGTGTGGTCATAAACAAGTGTTGTGTACAAATTATAGATCCAAAATATGCAAAGTCAGAATAGTTCAAGTCATACACTAACATAAGTATAAACTCACTTGCACACTCTTCTCCACTATATTAGCTACTTTGCAAACACAAATCAAGTAGGTCTTTATTAGCTTATAGCTTGGCCTAGGTATTGGCTTATGAAAGAAAAGATAAAGATATATCAAACAAGAGAGTATGATGAAATGCACACTAAAACTTCTCTTCTTGTAAGAATTTTTCTAACCTTGTTCATTTTTCAAGGTTTATTTCAACATTTTTTTTCTTTTGTGTGCCTTGGCTCCCATTGGAGTCATATTTTTATCAAATTTCTCAAGGCAATCCATTTCTTTCATGTATTTCATTCTTTTGACAATAAATTGCACAAATATAATTCAATGAATTCCCAAGTGCATGCGAATGAAATACATCATACTCCCTTAAAAGGTATGGATAAAAATCATATTTAGGCTAAAAGGATAGGATGATAAGCTAGTGAAGGAATGTTGAATGGGGGTCTTTAGTATGCTTAGTACTACCATTCTTTTACATTAAAGCTCAAAAAGGGTACTAGAGATTGATTTTGTTTACATGGTAGGCTTGAAAGGCACAAACGCATCAAAGATCGCCTATATCACTTTCATGTTTGCAAGTAGTCTAGACATACGCCTCAAAGAGCATGTAGTTAAGTTCTAGCATGTATTAGAGACTTCTTAAGACTATCACAAAATTCACACAATCTTCACTAAGCTATGCACACTTCACAAGCCATGACAATAATGTGATCAAAATATTCAACTACTAAGTTAAAGTAAAATTTGCATTAGAGTTCAAAGTGTTCCAAGGTTAACAATTCACCTATGTTCAAAAGCATGCATGTTATCAACTAGATTTCATCATGGGCTAGTGATTCTAAGCATGTGTTCATTACTAACTATGAGCTCAAAATTTTCAAATTTTCGATTTTTTTGTCTTTTTGTAATATAAAAGCAATAACACACCACTAATCCCTCCCCCATACTTAAATCTTACATTGTCCCCAATGTAAGGCAAAAATACAAGAAAAGAGAAAAGTTTAAACTAAAAAAAGAATTAATAAAACTAAAAAGGTAAAAGGGAAACTAACTCCCCTTGGGTTGCCTCCCAAGCAGCGCCTCTGTTTAACATCGGTGGCCCGACGCCAGTGCTTGTGCTCAGTCGAAGTGAGGTGGATCCTCTAGAGCCACCTTGATGTCTACTTGCCCTCCTTCTTCATTTTGGACACCTTCATAGTAGTGCTTCAATCGGTGACCATTCACCTTGAATGTCTTAGTGGTGTCCAAACTCTGAATTTCCACTGCACCATGGGGATACACATTCATAACTAAATAAGGCCCATGCCACCTAGAACGAAGCTTACCTGGAAACAGGCGAAGACGTGAATGGTAAAGGAGAAATTTTTGACCAACTTCAAAGTTTCTCCTTGATATCATCTTGTCATGAAAGTCCTTCGTCTTTTCTTTGTAAAATATTGCACTCTCGTATGATTCATTTCGTATCTCTTCGAGCTCTTGCAATTGCAGCTTCCTATGCACGCCACTCTCATCATAGTTCATGTTGAAATTCTTCACTGCCCAGTACGCTTTGTGTTCCAACTCTACAGGGAGATGACACGGTTTACCAAAAATCAGTCGATAAGGGGACATACCTATTGGAGTCTTATATGCAGTTCTGTAAGCCCACAGTGCATCGTCTAGTCGCAAGCTCCAATCTTTCCTTGTCGGGTTTACCGTTTTTTCCAATATGGCCTTTATTTCACGGTTGGAGACCTCGACTTCGCCATTTGTTTGCGGGTGATAGGCAGTGGAGACTTTGTGAGTCACGTGGTATTTCTTGAATAGGCTTTCCACTGTCCGATTGCAGAAGTGTGTACCTCTATCACTGATGATGGCTCTCAGGATTCCAAACCTAGAGAAAATGTTATGTTTGATAAAATCTGCAACAACCTTGGAATCGTCAGTACGGGTGGCTATAGCTACCACCCATTTCGACACATAATCAACATCAAGCAGTATATAAATATGACCATAAGAAATAGGAAACGGTCCCATAAAGTCGATGCCCCATACGTCAAAAATTTCAGAAATGAGAATGGGTTGTTGAGGCATCTCCTTTCTTTGGGAGAGATTACCGGTCAATTGGCATTGCGCACAGTTCTTGCAGAAAAGATATGCATCACGAAATAGGTTGGGCCAAAAGAACCCACACTCTAGTACCTTCCTAGAGGTCATCTTGGCTCCAAAATGTCCACCACAAGCATATGAATGGCAGAACATTAGAATGTTATTCACCTCCGTCTCGGGTATGCATCGTCGAATGATTTGGTCTGCGCAGTTCTTCCATAAGTAAGGATCATCCCATACATAATACTTGGCATCACTCTTGATCTTAGCTCGTCGAGACCTAGACAATTCAGGGGGTAGCACATTAGAAGCTAAAAAATTCACAATATGAGCATACCATGGAAGATTGTCGTTTATGGAGAATAGGTGCTCATCCGGGAATTCCTCCTTCAAGCAAAGCTCATCCTCCACATGCGGTAGACGGCTTATGTGATCCGCTACTTTGTTCTCGCTGCCCTTCTTATCCTTGATTTGTATGTCGAATTCACTCAAGAGCAAAATCCATCTTGCCAGCCTTGGTTTAGCCTCCTTCTTCGTCATCAAATAGCGAAGAGCTGCATATCAGAATAAACAATAACTTTAGTACCAAGTAAATAAGATCTAAATTTTTCAAGAGCAAAAACAACTGCTAAAAGCTCTTTCTCAGTAGTAGAATAATTCGTTGGGCATCATTCAAGGTTTTTGATGCGTAGTAGATGGCATGTGAAGCATTGCCCACTTTTTGTTCCAAGACAGCACCAACCGCATAGTCACTTGCATCGCACATGATCTCGAAGGGCTTACTCCAGTCGGGTGGTTGGATGATGGGGGTAGAGGTCAATGACTCTTTCAATGTATCAAATGCTCTCTTGCTTCCGGCATCCATCGCAAAAGGGACATCCTTTTGTAGTAGCTTACACAAAGGTGTAGCTATCTTGGTGAAGTCTTTGATGTACCTCCTGTAAAAACCTGCATGACCAAGAAAAGAGCGCACATCCCGGACACAAGTAGGGTAGGGTAAAGATTGCATAACATCAATTTTTGCCTTATCAACCTCTATACCATTAGCATAAACAACATGACCCAGCACTATACCTTGTTCGACCATAAAATGACATTTTTCATAATTTAAAACAAGGTTAGTATCGATGCACTTTTTCAATACCAGTGTAAGGCTAGATAGGCAATCCTTGAATGAGTTACCGTAAACAGTAAAGTCATCCATGAATACTTCTAAAAATGTTCAATAAACTCAGAAAAAATACTGACCATACACCGTTGAAAAGTGGCTGGGGCATTGCAGAGTCCAAAGGGCATGCGACGGTATGCGAATGTGCCGAAAGGACATGTGAAAGTGGTCTTCTCTTGGTCCTCCGGAGCGATTGAAATCTGAAAATAGCCCGAGTAACCTTCAAGAAAACAATAATAGGAATGACATGCTATCCTCTCAAGCATCTGATCAATAAAAGGTAGAGGAAAGTGGTCCTTTCTAGTCACAGCGTTAAGCTTCCGGTAGTCAATTCACACTCGCCATCCATTTTGAATGCGTGTGGGCACAAGTTCACCGTCTTAATTCTTTATCACAGTGATACCGGTCTTCTTTGGAACCACTTGAACTGGACTAACCCATTGACTATCGGATATAGGATATATCACGCCAACCGATAAAAGTTTCAGAATCTCCTCCTTCACCACATCCATCATGGGTGGGTTTAGCTCCTTTGGGGCTGACGTGTAGGGCTCCCTCCTTCCTCCAGTAGAATTCGGTGCATGCATGTGGAGGGACTGATTCCCTTTATGTCCGCGATTGTCCAGCCTATAGCAGTCTTGTGCTCCTTGAGTACATGAATCAGGTCCTTCTCTTGATCATCCCCCAACTTGCTGGAGATGATCAATGGTAATGTATTACCTTCACCAAGGAATACGTATTTAAGGTGGGTAGGCAGTGGTTTCAGTTCGATGGTGGGTGCCTGCAAAACACATGGGAGAGGTCTAGCGTTCGAAATAGGCAGTGATATAAAAGAAACGTTACATGACTGAAATAGCTCAGGTGTATCATCCAGTGCATCGATGGTGTGCTTCACTTCCTCCATGAGGGGTACGTCCTCTTCTTCCTTCTCCATGTCCATGGTGAGAGTGCTTTCCAATTCTTCTTTGCCTACATTCTCAAAAAACTTCCTGTGACAGGTAATCAATAACATCAATAGAGTACACAATATCATCATTATTGCATGGATATTTCATGGCATCATAGATGTTAAATGTAACAATCTCACCATCAAATTCCATAGTGAGGGTACCACTATGCACATCTATCTTAGTCTTAGAAGTTTTGAGAAATGGTCTTCCTAAAAAGATGGGGCTACTTTTATCACCATTCTCCATGTCAAGGATATAAAAATCAGCTGGGAAAACAAGTTCATTCACTTGCACTAACACATCTTCAATTAAACCCCTAGGGTATGCACTAGATCTATCCGCTAATTGAATCACCACTCCCGTAGGGTTCAAAGGACCAAGTTGTAAAGAAGCATAAATAGAATATGGCATGACATTAATTTATGCTCCTAAATCTAACATGGCCTTTTCAAGGCGAGTGTTTCCAATAGTGCACGGGATAGAGAACATACCTGGATCTTTACACTTGGTAGGGATTTTTCTTTGTATCACTGCGGATACGTTTTCACCTAGTTCAACCTTTTAGGGTCCCTTCAATCTATGACTCCTCTTGGCAGTGCATAATTCCTTTAAAAACTTCGCATAGCGAGGTACTTGTTGGATGTCGTCCAACAATGGGATGTTTATCTCACATCTTCGGAAGGTCTCATATAGGCCTTTGAGTACAGCGTCTTTCCTGCTGTCTTTTAAAGCTTGGGGAAAAGGGGGTGGCACTTTATATTCAGAAAAAGAAGGGGGCTTACCTTTTGGTGCCTCGTGTTCTATCCCGGGCTTTTCTCCAACTTCCGCTTCCTTTTCTTCCTCACTCTTGGGAGGTTCTTTCTCCGTCTTCTCTGGTATCTCCAATTCCTTCCCACTCCTAAGTGTGACTGCACTTGCATTTTCTCTCGGATTCACCACTGTTTGGGATGGTAGAGTGGTTGATCCGTTTTCTTCAACTCGGTTAAGAGCAGTGGCTAGTTGACCCACTTGGGTGTTCAAGGTTTGGATACTAGATCTTGTTTCCTGTTGAAATTTAGTAACATTGTGAGCAAGATCTTGAATGATAACCTCTAACCTGTCAGTAGTAGAAGGAAAATTGGATTGCTGTGCCCTCTGAAAAGGTGGCCTGTATGGCGGAGGATGTTGTGGCGCTTGAGGAGGAACATGATTTATCGATTGTGGTCCATAGCTCAAGTTGGTCTCTCCATCCTGGATTGTATGTGTTGGAGTAAGGGTCATGTCTTCGTTGGGGTTGTCCCGAAAATCCCCCTGCTGCATGTACTTGCTCGGCTGATGTCTCTTGAAGTTCCGTGCATGCATCAGTGGTATGACTCATCTCCAAACATATGCCACATGGTTTCACTGTCTGTCCATTTCCTCCTGCCATTTGACGAACAAGGGAAGTGAGGCTAATGAGCTGTTGTTCTAAGTTGGACACATTTGCCTCTCCTTGTTTCCTTTGAGTTGGTTCCGCTCGAAAGTTGCCAAACTGCTGTGAGTTGGCCGCCATGTTAGCTATCAAGCTTTTTGCATCCTCTGGTGTTTTATCGACAAAGGCTCCTCCACTCGCAGCGTCAACCAAGTTCCTGTCATTGGATAACAAACCTTCATAAAAGTACTGAATGAGTAAATGTGCACTTATCTGGTGTTGTGGGCAGCTTGCACACAACTTCTTGAAGCGTTCCCAGTATTCATGCAATGTTTCTCCCGAGTACTGTCTGATGGAGTAGATCTCCTTTCGTATGTTGGCCGCTCTAGATGCTGGAAAGTACTTCTCCAAAAACGTTCTTTGGAGGTCAGTCCATGTTGTGATTGAGCCTGACGGTAAGTAGAATAGCCAGTCCTTTGCAGCGTCTTTTAGAGAAAAAGGGAAAGCCCTTAATTTGATCTGATCTTCAGTAATCCCGGTTGGTTTCATGGTGGTGCAAACCACATGAAACTTCATCAGGTGCTTATGGGGATCCTCGCCTGCAAGTCCATGAAAGGATGGCAATAAGTGAATTAAACCAGATTTGAGTTCGAAATTTACGTTATTTGCGAAGGCAGGGAAAGTGATGCAGAGAGGTTGTTGATCCAAGTTAGGATTCGCCAACTGCCTCAAGCTTTGATTTGCAGCCATCATGGTCCTCTCTTCTTCTTCTTCAAGCAGCCTTGCTTCTCTTCTTCTCTGATGTAATGTTTTCTCGATCTCAGGATCGTAGTGAAAGTAATCTTCGTGATTAAACGATCCACCTGTACTCGTCAACAAACCAAAGTAGTAATGCGGGAATGACAAATAATAAAAAAAATCGACACAAAATAATACCAATGCCTTCCCCGGCAAAGGCACCAAAATTTGGTAGCGCTTATCGCGTACGCCCAAATTAACCCTTCTCAAGTTAATAGCAAAAGTATGTAGTAGCGAGAGTAGGGATCGATCCCACAGGGAAGGTAGTATTTTTTTCGTGTCAATTTAAAAACGAATAGTAAAAAGGGGGTTTTGAGTTGAGTGATTACTACTAAGCAAATTTAAGAATTAAACTAATCAACGAGATTAACTAAAACAGTTAAAACTTATGAGAGTGAAGCGATTCTTGGTTTTCGGTCAACTTTACTTTTGAAAAATTCTCTCTTGATCATCAAATCACTAACATTCGAATTCTTTCAATTATTCATCGATTGGAAATTGAATTCCTACCCGCCTTAATCGTAGTCAAAGAGAAAACAGCATTCAATCCGACCCTTATCAAATCTCTAATCAAAACTACACCCGTTAATGATTAAATCAATGATAGATTTCAAAACTAGTGAGTACGATAAATCTAATCAATAGAAACTACAGCCGTTAATGATTGATTTCCCAATCGTTTCTCCTAAGAATTCAATAACACCTACAGACGGTAATTATTAATCTTAGTTGCTTCTTAATTAGCTACCGATTATGCATATGAATACTAGGTGATCAATCTAATAAACAAACACAATACTCATTGAAATCGATACCAAGAAACAGAATTGAAATCGAAATTAAATTCAATAAACAAACCAAAATTCTCACAAGAGATTTGGTATTAGATATTGGATGTGGATCTCACATTTGTGTAAATGTGCAGGACCTCAAAAAGAGTAGATTGTTGGCGAAAGGCGAAGTTGATCTCCGAGTTGGAAATGGAGCAAGAGTTGCTGCATTAGCTATAGGAGATTATTATTTATCTTTGCCTTCTAGTTTATCGTTGATTTTAAAAGACTGCTATTTTGTGCCATCCATTACCAACAACATTATTTCTATTTCTTGTTTAGACAAGTGTGGATTTTCATTTATGATAAAGGACAACTGTTGTTCTATTTATTTAAATGATACGTTTTATGCTAGTGCACAAATGGTGAATGGTCTTTATTTATTAAATCTTGATATGCCTATCTATAACATAAATACTAAAAGGATTAAAAATAATGATTGTAATCTTACTTATCTCTGGCATTGTCGCTTGGGCCATATAAACGAGAACCGCATATCTAAACTTCATAAGAATGGAGTATTAGATTCATTTGATTTTGAATCATATGAAACATGCGAATCTTGTTTAATGGGCAAGATGACTAAAGCCCCTTTCAAGGGACATGTTGAAAGGGCAAATGTTTTATTGGAAATAATACATAGTTATGTATGTGGACCAATAAGTACACAAGCTAGAGGTGGTTTTCAATACTTTGTTACATTTACTGATGACCTCAGTAGATATGGGTATGTGTACCTAATGAAGCATAAGCGTGAAACCTTTGAAAAGTTCAAAGATTTCAAGAATGAAGTACAAAACCAACTTGGCAAAAGTATCAAAATCCTTCGATCAGATCGAGGAGGTGAATACTTAAGCCAAGAATTTCATGACTATCTAAACGAGTGTGGGATAGTCCCACAACTCACTCCTCCGTATACTCCACAATGGAATGGTGTATCCGAGAGGAGAAATTGAACCTTGTTAGACATGGTTAGATCAATGATGAGTCATGCAGATCTTCCGATATCGTTTTGGGGACATGCTCTAGAAACAGCGATTTTCTTACTGAACCGTGTTCCATCTAAAGCAGTGGAAAAGACACCATATGAGATATGGACTGGGAAGCGTCCTAGTATGTCTTTTATGAAGATTTGGGGTTGTGAGGCTTTCGTAAGACGTCACGCCACTAACAAACTTGGACCCAAATCTGATAAGTGTTTATTTGTGGGGTATCCTAAGAAAACGAAAGGATACTATTTCTATTATCCCACCGAGAACAAAGTAGTTGTTGCTCGGACTGGTGTATTTCTTGAAAGAGAATTTATTTCTAGAAAAACCAGTGGGAGAAAAATAGAACTTAGTGAAGTTCAACCACAAGAAAACATTGAACCTGAGATTGAGATGGAAACAGAGCAGGCACCGCAAACTGTTGTGGAAGAAGTACCTGCTCAAGAGACACAAGCCCAGCGTAGGTCTGTAAGAGAACACCGGGAGCCACAGAGATATGGATTTCTTGTGACTCAACAAGGTGACTTACTACTTATTGATGAGGATGAGCCGTCATCTTATCAACAAGCTATAATGGGCACTGATTCTGAGAAATGGCAAGAGGCCATGAAATCTGAGATGGAATCCATGTATGCAAACCAAGTATGGACTTTGGTTGATCCACCTGAAGGGGTACGACCCATAGGGTGCAAATGGATTTTCAACAAAAAGACTGATATGGATGGTAATGTACAAACCTATAAAGGTCGGCTGGTTGCAAAAGGATTCAAACAAATTCATGGTATTGACTATGAAGAAACCTTTTCACCAGTGGCCATGGTTAAATCCATAAGGATCTTACTTGCAATAGCTGCATTTCATGATTATGAAATATGGCAGATGGATGTCAAAACAGCTTTCCTTAATGGAAATCTGCTCGAGGATGTGTACATGACACAGCCCGAGGGTTTTGTCGATCCAAAGGATGCTGGAAAGATATGCAAGCTATAACGACCCATTTATGGATTGAAGCAAGCTTCTCGGAGTTGGAATCTTCGTTTTGATGATGCAATCAAAGAGTTTGGTTTTATCAAAAACGTAGATGAACCTTGTGTCTACAAGAAGGTCAGTGGGAGCATAATCATTTTCCTAGTGTTGTGTGTAGATGACATACTTCTCATTGGGAATGATATCCCTGCCTTACAATCTGTAAAGATTTGGCTAGGGAACTGCTTTTCGATGAAAGACTTGGGAGAAGCCACCTATGTATTAGGAATAAAGATCTATAGAGATAGATCGAGAAGGCTTCTCGACCTAAGTCAAAGTACATACATAGACAAAGTGCTTAAAAGGTTTAGCATGCAAGAATCAAAGAAACGATTCGTGCCTATGACACATGGTATATATCTCTCAAAGGAACAGTGTCCTTCAACACCAGATGAGAGACAACGGATGAGTAAGATCCCATATGCATCAGCTATTGGATCTATCATGTATGCCATGATATGTACTCGTCCCGATGTATCATATGCTTTGAGCATGACGAGCAGATATCAAGTAGATCCAGGTGAAGGTCACTGGATTGCTGTCAAGAATATCCTGAAGTACTTGAGAAGAACTAAGGATACATTCTTGATTTATGGAGGTGAGGAAGAGCTCAATGTAATGGGTTACACTGCAAGCTTCCAAACTGACAAAGATGATTTTCGATCGCAATCTGGATATGTGTATTGCCTAAATGGAGGTGCTGTGAGCTGGAAGAGTTCAAAGCAAGAAACAGTAGCCGATTCTACAACGGAAGCTGAGTATATTGCTGCCTCGGATGCAGCAAAGGAAGTTGTTTGGATTAGGAAGTTCATTTCTGAACTTGAAGTGGTGCCTAGCATTAAAGATCCGATAGAACTCTATTGTGACAACAATGGAGCGATCGCATTGGCTAAGGAACCTAGATCTCACCAAAGATCCAAGCACATACTTAGGCGTTTCCATTTCATTCGAGAAATCGTTGAAATGGGAGATGTTAAAATATGCAAAGTACCAACAGATGATAACGTATCTGACCCATTGACGAAGCCACTGTCACAGCAGAAGCATGATCGTCATACTAGATCTCTAGGCATTAGGTATATGTCTGAGTGGTCTTAGTGCAAGTGGAAGATTTGTTGGGATATGCCATAAGACAAGTCATTGGATGATTGTTTGGACGTACAATGTTTATGATTTTATGAATGGCAATTCATTATTATATATTATTCGTTTAACTGTGCAATGTGAATTAATATATATGTTAATGTCCTTAGAATAATATTGTATTATTCTTAAACATTGCCCTAGTCAAGTATTATCATGAATAGGGATAATGATAATACGTAGAGACTAGTATGTGTTGATTGATGAATTGTTCATTGATATGAGATATCAAATCAACACATGGGTACATGTTAGAGAACGATGTACTGGACAGACCCACCATGAGAATGCTACATGGATAGTTATATGAGTGTCATAACAATTCTCATAGTGATAATAATGTATGTAATCCTTACGACTTGTGATCATCAGAGATCCCAACATAAGGAGTTATGTATCTTGATATTGTCAAACGTTACCCGTAATAGGGTAAACTATAAAGGCGACTGTTGGATACACTACGAATTGTGTAGAGGGATGTTGACTGATCGAGATAGGATTTGTCCCTCCTATATAACAGGAGATGTGTTTGGCCCTTGATCAAGTGAGAACTAAAATGCATGGCCATGATCGAATGAGTCGATATGAGATATCGAGCTTATTCGTTTATTCTAGTTCTACTTGGGGATCAAGAAATAAAGATTGAATATAAGAGTATGACTATTCCATGACTCGTGTTCAATCTAAACACAAAGGACAAAGGGATTAAGTTACATGGTTAATATTGTCACAAGTTCTAAAGGTTATGTCGAGTCATTGACATTCTTGTAATTTGGGTAGCCTTGATGTGTTGCTAGACACCGCTCTTTGCTTGTAACATAAAATGAGATTTTATGTCACTGCCAACATTACAAGATCCTATCGGGTCGCACAAAAGATTAAATCGAGAAGGGAAATTACATTCATTGGATGAATTAATTAATTAAAAGAGTCTTAATCCCATAAGACTTTAAGAAAGTCTTGAACTTAATTAAGCACTTTTAATAACTTGGTATAATTAATTATAGGATACAATTTTTAATATTGATTCCAACCTACACAAAAGAAGCAGACGGCCGCCTCCTTCACGCTACAAGGTTGCTCTCGGCTTCTTCATAGTCGTTGGGTATTCTTGTGTGATTTCCGGCAATTATTCGATTGTGAATCGAGTGTGCTTCTTGTTCCGGTCTAAGAACAAGTCTAGCAACTTGTTCTTAGGCTATCCCTTCACCCGATTTGATCGTGTGGATACCGTTGAGGCAAAACTTGATAAGTTTTGCTAGGGACTCGAAGGAGGCGTTGGACGTGGTGCTGCTGTGACGCCCCGAAATGATTAATTGCAATTAAGGCATTAATTATGTTTATATGATGAATTATGTGGTAATTGATTTGTGTGTTGGGTAATAAGATGCTAACATGATTCAATTGTGTTGATTATTAAATATGAGGAAGAGGTGAATTTAGAGGAAGTATATTGCATTTTATTAAATGCTTGTAAAATGCCATGATGAAGTATTTTATGAATCATGTTAAGTTTGGGGTATGATTTTAAATTAATCCACAACCCCTTTTTAACCCTGCACCCATCACTTTAACCCCACTTTACCTTTACTCTTTTAAAACCCCCCAACTCATCCTCAATCCTAAACCATTCCACATTTCGAAATTCTTCAAGGGAGGAAGGAGGAAGCTCCACAAAACTTGAGTTTGTGTGATGTTTATCAAGATTTGGAGTCTTCAAGAGGTATGAAACTCTTCCTAAAGTTTTGATGATGTTTGGATTTGAAATGGGGTGATTTTTGAAGTTATTTATGTGGGTTGTTTTGATGTATGTGTTCTATGTGGTTGGGGTGTGGTTTTATGAGGTTTTTGTGGAGATAAGTTGTTGGGATGTCTTTGGTTTAAGATGTATTGGGTTATTTGGTAGTTTTGTGCCAAAACATGAAGTTTACTCGAAAATGTCGCAGCGACCGATCGATCGGTAGCAGGGCGACGATCGATCGGTGAAAGTACGTAGCGAGGGGTGAAATTTCTTTACTTACCGATCGATCGATGAAAGCGACCGATCGATCGGTGGATGGCTAATGATCGATCGGTATCTTGGACAGATCGATCGGTGAAAGGCCGTAGCTTAAATTTAAATTATGAACAGTTACCGATCGATCGGTAAGGGTGACCGATCGATCGGTAAAGCGATTTTGCTGAAGATTATTTTCTTGGCTTAATTGATGGAATTTTTTGTATTAGGCTATTATTTAGCTTCTAATATTGATTTGCATGGTTGTGTAGAACCATCCCAGGTACCCACAACATCCAGGAGATAAAGCTCTCCAAATTCTCCAGTTTTTGGAATTAAGATACGTAGGACGCGTACGGGCATCGGACGGTAACATATTCTTACACTATGACTACGCAATAATCGTATAAGTATTTACGATGTTTGTGATGATGATGTTATGATGAGTGAAGAGGATATGATGTCTATGATGATGATTATGATGAGTAAGTTTACGATGATGATGTATATGATGATGATTATGATAAGTAAGTTTATGATGATGATGTTTATGATGATGATTATGATAAGTAAGTTTACGATGATGATATTTATGATGTCTATGATGATGATTATGATAAGTAAGTTTATGATGATGATTGTGATAAGTAAGCTTATGATGATGATGTTTATGATGATGATTGTGATAAGTAAGTTTATGATGATGATGTTCATGATGATGATTGTGATAAATAAGTTTAAGATGATGATGTTTATGAAGATGATTTGATAAGTAAGTTTATAATAATGTCATACGATGTTTATAAAAGGGTAAGATGCCCATATGGTAAGAGGCCATACAATATTATTATGTGGTAAGATGCCACGGGGTAAGATGCCCATATGGTAAGAGGCCATACAATATTATTATGTGGTAAGATGCCACGGGGTAAGATGCCCATATGGTAAGAGGCCATACAATGTTATTAAGTGGTAAGATGCCACGGGGTAAGATGCCCATATGGTAAGAGGTCATACGATGTTATTGTGTGGTAAGATGCCACGGGGTAAGATGCCCATATGCATGAAGGTAAATCAGAGTCAACAAAAAGAAGTTAACGAATAACCAGCAAGTTACTTAACCAAGACTTTGTACATTTACTGTTATATTTTGTTATGATGCTTAAATGATGATGATGTTATAAGATGATGAAGTTATAAGATGATGATGTTATAAAATGATGATGCTCTAAGATGATGATGCTATAAGATGATGATGCTATAAGATGATGATGTTTATATGATGATGATGTTGTAAGATGATGACATTTATAAGACGATGATTTTAATCATTCATGTCAAGAATTAATGATTATATGCATGGCTATGAAACAGGGACAACCAAAGAGGGTTAATTCAATTAACCAGGAAGTATATGTTACCAATTATTTTTCATGCATTTATTTATATGTCATTGCCATATGATGTTAAGTAACGATGTACATGCTCATGATGGGTTGTTCCTGTAGGTACACTTTTGGACCGAAGGGCTAAGGGTCGGGTTGAGGCAGTGAGCTAAAAGGAGCATGAAAGAAGATAGGATACATGACTTTTGGATAGTCTCTACTCTAGGAGTAGTATAATTCTATCTCTTTAACATTCATTATTGAGAATGTAATGAGTTAAGTTTTGAAATTTCATTGTTGGCCTGAAATCTTATTAGCTCAAAGCTACAACCGGAACCCTAGACGTTATTAATGCATGTTTAGTCCATAATACGTGTATAATATGATGTTAAGGTAGGAAGACCCTACAGCTGCTCCGTGGAATCTGCTCAAACACGCTACAAGGGTGAGACTTTTGTATTCCTTTATCCGATATGAACCCCTATGCATAGATCCGGTGTCAAGTAATCCATAAAAAATTTATTCCGCTGCGTTGCTATGCATGATGGATTACTAACATGATTTACAGTCGTGGTAGACTGACTTATGGGATGACTAGCATCGAGGTATGTTATTATCCTTTGGATTTTGTGTTGGTTTTGGCGTTTGCTTTATTTTAAAGCATGGTGCGAGGTGGGTGTCCTTGCGGTTGTTAATTCGATTCTGATATGGTCCAGAGTCGGGGTCGAGGTTTTGTTTGGTTGTGTAGTCCTGGTGTTTCATGAAGTACATCGGTGCAAATTTCGAGGACGAAATTTTATTAGTGGGGATAATTGTGATGTCTGGAAATTACTGGTGTTAATCCCGGTGTAGTAATAATCCTTAATGGATTTTAATTGTAGCAATTGTGTATTAATTACGGTTTTGGGTATCCCGAGGTTGTAAAATCGGGCATTTGGGATCGTTGGATCCAAATGTTGAGATTGTATTCTCATTTTGGTGGAAACCTATGAGTTGGGTTTTCGGTGGGACTTGGAGTCCGGGGTGCTTTATGTTGGGGATGGCATGGGGATTTGGTGTTGGAGAGAGAGTTTTTGAAAACAGATGATTTTTAATGAATCATGATGTATTTGTGGGGGTATTGTTATTTTGGGGCATTTTTGCTATATATACCAAATGGACTCGGGATTCCATTATTCGGAATCCATTTCCTCTCCTCTCTCCCCTCTCCTGCGATAACCCATCCCCAAACCCTTTTCCCCTTCCTCCTTCAAGGAAAATCGACGGAGGCTCGATTTAGGAGCCAGATTATTCGAAGAAAAGCTGGTAATCTCATTCTCTTCTCTTGTAGCTTTGTTTTGATTGTATTTTTGTTAGATTTGGTTGAGTTTTGGGTTTAGTTTGGTTAGGGTGATTTTGGAGAAAATCATAAATCTTTTGGGTTTGTTTTATTTTGGGTTGAGCACCTTTGTTGGGGGTCCTTGTGTGTGGATTTGTTGTGGTTTTGAGTTGGGAGGAGTAGGGGTATGATTTGTGGAGGTTTCAAGCTCTTGAAAATTGTGTTTTTCGGGTTGCAGGTCGCGGCGATCGATCGCCCATTTTTGGTGATCGATCGCGCGCAAGCAGTAGGCGTTTCAGCAAGGTGGCTATCGATCGCCACTTTTGAGTGATCGATCGCCACTTTTGAGTGATCGATCGCCTCGCGCCAGTAAGGTCTGGCGATCGATCGCTATATCGAGCAATCGATCGCCAAGGGGCTTGCGATAGATCACCTGGTATAGCGATCGATCGCCGTCATGGATTTTGTGGTTTGCTTGGCTTTTTCGTGAGATTTTGGATTTGCGACCTAAATGGTCGGCTTCCGGGGCAATGTTCACATTCCAATGGGAATGTTAGGATTTTAAAATGGGTTGGTTGGAGCCAAGTTATTTAAACGGAACTCTCGGTTGAGTTTTTGGGCTATCTTTTAAACGTTTTAAAATGGGATATTTCGGGTATTATGCATGCTTAGCCGGAAGGCTTTTGTTTTGGTAATCGCCATGGATTGACGATGGGTTTTGAGGTTTGCTAACGTGCGTGGGCACGTGAATGCATACTTATGCTTGATTGTGAGTTGTTTATGTGTTTTAGCACATCTTTCTCGAGGCATGGAACTCAAGCAAGGTTTGGCTTGGACTGCGGAAACTTAAGGTACGTATGACGTACGAACATAGCCTATTATAGTGTTGCAACTGTAAAATGCATGGTATGTGATAATTGTATAAATGGGCATTGGAACACATGGTGTGTGATAATTGCATTATATGGACATTGAAATATGTGGCAAGTGGTAATTGCATCGAATAGGTATTGAAATGCATGGTGCATGATACTTGCTATAAATGGATAACGATATGCATGGTAAATGGTAGTTGCGTCAAATGGATTATACATTGTGAACCATATGGTGCCGCTATTGAGCGAGCAATGATTTGGTATGCTGTCACCGTTGAGCGACCATCGGTTATGACGCCGCTATTGTTGAGCGTGCGCGGGATTTAGAATGCTGCTATTGTGGAGCGAGCAATGAAATAGGAATATGGAATCATTGGTTAGATATATGTGAGATCTACGGTATTTTATATAATGATTTTACCCTATTGATTATGGAACTGCATAATAGAACGGTAGTAGTTAATCTATGTGGCGATTAACTGGCTTTGGGAATTTGATGAGTTTGGTTATTTTGAGACAGTACAGGGGATCCCGGATGAGGGTGCTACAATCCATGGAGTATCATTTAAATTATGGCATTTACATTCTGTATTTGAATTGCAATGTTATGATTATTGGATTGGTGGTATTGGTATGCTCACCCCGTGTGGGGGCTGTCTCTTTTGGGACAGGTGTTACAGGTGTAGTAGCAGCTTTGTAGTCGAGCTCAGGCTGTTGATTCAGGTACTTCCAGGATCGAGGTACCAGAGCTGGTTGAACAAGTGCATGGATCCAGAGTTGAGATCGAGCTGTGCTTGGGAGGTGCTTCCAGGATTGAATTGCCAGTAACGGTATCCGGTAGAGTGTTTTATACATTAGATACACGCGTATTCATTGGGTGCTCTTATGTGAGTACATCTTACGTGTATATGGAATGTACAAATGGGTTATGGCTCTTCTCTATTCATTCATGGTTTGCATGCAATTAAATATGGAATTGCCAAATGAACTGAGAGCATGTTAGTGTGTTATAAAGGTGCATTTTATATAAATAATCATGGTTGGGGAATTTGAATATTATAAAAATAGAATGCAAGAAATTTTCTGGATAGCATATGGTGTTGCACTTGCACATGGCTTTTCCCCATGATAGTATGATTATATGCACTAATGGTATGGATTAATACACTAATAACTGGTTAATGGCACGGGGGTCCTTACAGATGCCATACGATGTTTATGATATGGTAAGATGCCATACGATAGGGTAAGATGCCCATATGGTAAGATGCCATACGATGTTTATGATATGGTAAGATGCCATACGATAGGGTAAGATACCCATATGCATGAATGTGAATCAGGGACAACAAAAAAGGAAGTTAACGAATAACCAGCAAGTTTACTTAACTAAGATTTCATGCATTTACTGTTATGTTTTTTTTTATGATGTTAAGTAAGGATGTATATGCTCATTGTGATATCCCCGAAATGATTATGTGGGAAATCATGCATTTAAGGGTGGTTAATTATGAACCTATATGTTTAAAGCGTTTGTATGTGGGATTAATTTATTTAATTTGATGATGTGGTTTAGGAAGCATGTTAGGTGTTTTTAATTGTTGTGTTGATATGGTAGAATAATAAAATATCGAGGAGGGATATTTTTATACATCGTATGAAATACCGGGACACAATTAAACACCACAAACCACCCCACATGCAACCACCCAACCCCCACTTGCAGCCAAACCCACGCCCACCCCTGTTTTCTGGGAAAGTAGTTTGACTTGTAGGCATGTTTGGACTTAGATATTTTGGGTCTTGCCTCTTCCAAAAGCTTCCTTCCTTTTTCCCTTCTTTTCTCTGCAACTTGGTCGAGTTCCAGGAGAAAAGTGATCGGGTTTCATGCTTCTTTTCATATAGAAAATCGAAGGGCAAAAGTGGTGAGGAGTCACTTTTTTTCCCAGTTTTCAAGTTTCCTGGCATGCTTGTTCTTTGTAGCAGATTTGGCATGCTAGTTTAGGATTTGATGTTATCTTGTTATGAATACCTTTATGTGATGTTTGTGAAGCCCTTAGCATGTTTAGTTAAGAAACTTGCATGCTTTATGTGCTAGATTTGTGCTAGAGAAAAGGGCTCCTCGAACATCCGAGCAGAGAAGTACTCTGTTTTCCAAGTTAGGAAGGGTTTTACCATGATGTTTCGAAGCATGCTAACTTAGGTTTTGGTTGAACCTTTGATGTGTTTTATGTATGGTAACTTATTGAAGGTACCAGTATATTTCCTTGAGCATGTTGCATGTGTTATGTGAAAGATTTAATCATGTGAAAGGTAGTGTTCGAAAATTCTGGGCAAGGTTCAAGTGCCCTGTTTTCTGGAAATATATGTGCGAAGAGTACTTTTATGAAGGTGTTATCATGCATGATAAACTTAAGTTTTGGAAAACCTTTGATGTAAAAATATGCTTGGTAGTTTTGTGAAACCCATGGCATGTTTAGTTGAGCACGGTTTATGTTATATGTGTTAGTTTTAATAGCATGTAAAGAGGTGCTCAAGAATTCTGGAAATGAAATGTGCCCTGTTTCCAGAAAAAGTTGATCCAGTACTTGTTTAAATGATCGATGTTTATGCATGTAGGTTTATGCTCAGGGTGTATATTTGGTTTGAATACACTCAGGGTAGTGTAGTTCAAATGCTAGCATGATGGTCTTGGTATGTATATTGTCCTACATGTTAGATTTAAGGGTATGAATATCGGTGTTAAGCAATTCTGGAAAATCGCCAAAGGAACAAGGTTGGCGATCGATCGCCAAGGAGGCGCGATCGATCGCGACGTTCCAGTAGGTTTTGGCGATCGATCGCCAATATTGGGGCGATCGATCGCTGAATGTTTTTTTTTTGGTATGCGAGGCAGTAGCATCTCGCGATCGATCGGGGCTCATGGGCGATCGATCGCGAAATGATATTGAAGGATTAATTTGGTTTTTAATTTGGTTTTGCTTCCGGATTATTATGAGGTGCCTAATATTGTGTTGTGTGGCTATGTAGAACCATCCCAGGTGCCAGCACAACCGAAGAGATAAAGTCGATTGACTCCTCTATCTTTTGGAAAGGTACGTAAGCGACGTACGGGCATCCCAACGGTAACATGTACTTTATGTTTGTCTTTATGACACATGATGAATGCAATGTGGTGCATTAAGATTATGATACATGTTTTTATGCATTGTTTTTGCATATGTATGTTGTGAAATATAAGAGGTGTATTTCACGAGTCAAAGTTATCTTAGTAAGGATTTTAATGGCTTACGCTAAAGTCCATTGGAAGCGAGGAAGAATTCCGCTTACATGGAGTAGCAACGCTAAAGTCCATTGGAAGCGAGGAAGAATTCCGCTTACATGGAGTAGCAAGAAGCATTAAAATGTACTAATGATAAGGGCTCAGGATGAAATAAGGATTTAAGGAAAAAGGAATGTCATGACATTGCATATCCATACATTCATATAATGTGTTTCTATTATGAATTATGGTACAGGGACAACCAATGGGCGATATAAATGCTGGAAATACAGGAAGGACTTGTGTTTAAGATTTGCATTTATGCCTTACTTTCATATTATGTTAAATATGAATTGTGTTATGCTCATGTGTTGGGGGTTGTCTTTGTAGGTGCTTTTGTTGACGAGAACCAGGGCCGGGGTTGATATGCTGAGCTGTAAGGAGTGCTACAGGATTAGCATGTTAAGAGTTTTTGTATAGCTTCTACTGAGTAGAGTAAGACTATGATGTAGTACCTTTGTAGGAAGTACGTCTTTCCTTTTGGAACATTTTGGTACTGTAATCTCTAAAGCTCAGGTTAATCAACACGGCACATTACTCTGATATAATCACATGTATGTTTAGTTCTCTAAATTGCACCTTAATATCTTGATGTGATAACGGGGTCTCACATTTAGTGGTATCAGAGCAGTGGTTAGATAACCAGGGAAGAG
This sequence comes from Haberlea rhodopensis, assembly GCA_907163345.1. NCBI lineage: Eukaryota > Viridiplantae > Streptophyta > Magnoliopsida > Lamiales > Gesneriaceae > Haberlea > Haberlea rhodopensis. The sequence continues at coordinate 164,042 of CAJQUN010000273.1, read as the reverse complement.
TGAAGGGTAGCCTTTAGAGACAAGTTGGCTAGGTATTCATTTAGGCATGCTTATGCATGTGATGCATATGGTTGTATACGTGATATACTAACATGCTTTGAATATTTTACTCTTGTTATCTAACGGCTTATATTATGAACTGCTTTTGGTATTGTTGTTAACTATTGTGTTGCAGCATGGCGAACCTCAATGAAGAGGTAGGAGATGTGGACAGTAGAAATGCAAGTATTGCTCAGCCGAACCCTTTACCACCACCTGCTGTGGGCGTGGAGCCCAGTGTACAGATATTACTGCCAGGGGAGCTCAGTTTGAAGCAGTTTCTGAGTTTCCATCCGCCCATGTTTGAGGGGACTGAGTCTGGTGAAGTAGCTGAGGAGTGGTTGGAACGTATAGAGCAGATACTTGTGACTGCACCTTGTGCACTCACGGCATGGCTGAGGTTAGCAGAGTTTCAGCTGGCTAAGAAGCCTGCTATGTGGTGGAAGACCACCGTGATGGAGCTGAGAGCTCTAGGTATGGCAGTTGACTGGACTGTATTCCGGACCCGGTTCCTTAACCGGTATTTCTCTGCAGCTGCCAGACAATTGAAGGAAGATGAGTTCAACAGTTTGAAGCAGGGTAGCATGTCCGTAGCAGACTACGCTATGCAGTATTCCTCACTGCTGAGGTATGTACCTCATATTGCTGTCAGCAGCCATGCCAAGATGAGGAACTTTCTGAAAGGTCTGAGGCCGGAGATATTCGATAGGGTTATCTCTAACAACCCCAGCTCGTTTGACGACGCCCTGACACGGGCAGAGTTGGCAGAGATTGCCGTAGACGCATACAAGGATGTTGTACCCCCTTTGGTACCATCACAGAGGCCTACTACTGATAGTCTGAGGCCACGAGGGGATCAGTTTAAGGCTCGTGGGGCCTCATCATCTTCCAGGTTTAGTGGGAAGAAGTCTCATGGACAGAAGCAGAACACCCGGGGGCACACACAAGGAAACAGGACAGAGGTAACCAGGTGTACCAACTGCGGAGGATGGCATTTGTTACGTGACTGTCGAGGTTGCTATATCTGTGGCAAGATGGGCCACATAGCTCGGGGTTGCCCCAATCGGGCAGTTCAGACAGATTCAGGGCCGAATAGGCCAAGATTTGATGCTGGGAGGGCACCACAGAGGCAGCAGTTTGCACCACGACCCCTGGGAGGTCAGATGACAGGACCGCCGCAGGGACAGGTGTATGCACTGACCAGGGAGCAGGCCGAGGCAGCCCCAGAGGAGGTCATTGCTGGTACGTGTTATTTACTTACGTACCCTGCACTTATATTGATAGATACAGGTGCTTCCCATTCCTTTGTATCTACTGCCTTTGTGGAAGGACACCATTTGTGCTCGTCTCTGTTACCCACGCCTCTCATGGTCTCGACACCCACGGGGAAGCATGTGATTGCGGATCGACAGTTATCTGATTGCCTCATTTATTTTGAGGGCAATGATCTGAGGGCCGATTTGATTCAGTTAGAGATGGCAGACTTTGACTGCATTATCGGCATTGATGTGTTGAGCAGATACCGAGCTATGGTAGATTGCCAAAAGAGGATGTTTCGTTTTCTGTCTGATCAGGGGTTCCAGTGGACTTTTTATGGGGACGGCTCTCGTCCAAGGATACCAGTAATCTCGGCGGTTAAGATGTCGCAGTTATTGGAACGTGGCCATACTGGGTACCTTATATATGCTATGGATGCTTCAGAGGAGAAGGAAGTGAGAGCCGAGGACATTCCAGTTGTGGCGGAGTTCAGTGATGTGTTTCCAGATGAGATTCCGGGATTTCCGCCTGTCAGGGATGTGGAGTTTGCTATTGAGCTGCTGCCAGGGACATCAGCCATTTCTCGTGCCCCATACAGGATGGCACCGGCAGAACTGAGGGAGCTGAAGGTACAGTTACAGGAGCTCCTCGACAAGGGATACATCCGTCCTAGTGTATCGCCTTGGGGTGCGCCAGTTTTGTTCGTGAAAAAGAAGGATGGATCAATGCGTCTGTGCATTGACTACAGGCAACTGAACAAGGCTACAGTGAAGAACAGATATCCGCTTCCGAGGATTGATGATCTGTTCGACCAGCTTCAGGGTACGGAGGTGTACTCCAAGATAGATTTGAGGTCAGGCTATCACCAGGTACGGGTTAGAGCTGGTGATGTCCAAAAGACGGCTTTTAGAACTCGGTATGGGCACTATGAGTTCTTGGTGATGCCGTTCGGTGTGACAAATGCACCTGCAGTCTTTATGAGCCTGATGAACAGAGTATTTCAGGAGTACCTCGATCAGTTTGTGATCGTGTTTATTGATGACATCCTAGTCTATTCGAGGAATGAGGAGGATCATGCCGATCATCTGAGGATAGTACTCCAGATCCTCAGAGATCATCAGTTGTACGCCAACTCAGCAAGTGTGAGTTTTGGCTGAACAGTGTTGCATTTTTGGGCCATATCATATCACGAGAGGGGATATCAGTAGACCCGAGGAAGATAGAGGCAGTTATGGATTGGTCTACCCCTACTTCAGTCAGTGAGATTCGAAGTTTTCTTGGTCTGGCTGGCTATTATCGACGTTTCGTCGAGGGTTTCTCAAAGATCGCCAAGCCACTTACCCAGCTGACTCAGAAGGGAGTCCCATTTTATTGGTCAGAGGCTTGTGAGCAGAGCTTCCGGGAATTAAAGCACAGACTGACTACTGCGCCAGTTCTAGTGATACCCAAGGAGAACAAAGGATTTGTTCTTTATACCGATGCATCTCTACAGGGATTAGGGTGCGTGCTGATGCAGGACAGACATGTAGTGGCTTACGCTTCAAGACAGTTGAAGCCACATGAGATGAGGTATCCAGTCCATGATCTGGAGTTGGCAGCTATAGTGTTCGCCTTGAAGATATGGCGACACTACTTATACGGTACCTCATTTACCATCTTCACTGATCACAAGAGCCTGAAATTCTTGTTTACACAGGCTGAGCTGAACATGAGGCAGAGGAGATGGATGGACCTGCTGAAGGACTACGATTGTGAAATCGAATATCACCCGGGAAAAGCAAATTTGACAGCCGACGCTTTGAGTCGGAAGGTGAGGAGCACAGCAGAGGATGCTATGTCTCGGTCAGCTATGTTTGGCTCCTACTGCCATTTGGGATTCGATTATGATGTATCTTCTTCACCAGTACAGGTTTTGACCTTGCTAGCTGAGCCTGTTATATTTGATCACATCAGGAAGGCTCAGGGGACCGATGTAGAGGTTCATAGATGGATGTTAGTGGTTCATTCAGGACAGCCATCGAGATTCAGAGTGGCTGATGACGGTTCTCTGAGGCTCGGCGACAGATGGGTGGTTCCAGATACACCCGAGTTGCGCCAAGGTATATTACAGCGAGCTCATTGCAGCAGGATGAGTGTCCATCCAGGTGGGAAGAAGATGTATAAGGATCTACGCAGCCAGTTCTGGTGGAGGCGTATGAAACAGGATGTCACCTCTTTTGTCAAGCGTTGTTTGATTTGTCAGCAAGTGAAAGCTGAGAGACAAAGGCCTGGAGGTGAACTAAGAAGTTTAGAGGTACCCGAGTGGAAGTGGCAGCACGTATCTATGGATTTCGTGACCCACTTGCCGAAGACTGTTTCGGGTTTTGATGCCATCTAGGTAGTCGTGGACAGGTTGACTAAGAGTGCTCATTTCATTCCCTACTGTATGACCTTCACGCACTTAAGAATGGCGCAGTTATATGTCAGAGATGTGGTGAGATTGCACGGGATCCCTGTTTCGATTGTGTCAGATCGAGATCCGCGGTTTACATCTCACTTTTGGGAGGGTCTGCAGACAGCTCTAGGTACAGAGTTGAGGTTGAGCACAGCCTATCATCCCCAGACGGACGGACAGACCGAGCGTACGATACAGACGCTCGAAGATATGTTGAGGGCTTGTGTGCTGGAGTTCGACACTTCATGGCAGGACTCGATAGCCTTGGTGGAATTTTCTTACAACAACAGCTACCAGGCAAGTATTCAGATGGCTCCTTTCGAGGCCCTCTATGGTAGGCGTTGTAGGTCACCCTTGTGTTGGGATGACATGGACCGTAAGTCGGTTGGAGGACCTGAGTTGATTCAGGAAATGGAAGAGAAAGTTAAGGTTATCAGAACAAAGATGAAGGCAGCTCAGGATAGACAGGCAGCATATGCCAATCAGCGGCGTAGACCGTTGGAGTTTCAGTTAGGCGACAGAGTGTTTTTAAAGATCTCACCCTTCAGAGGCGTAGTACGGTTTGGGATGCGAGGGAAGTTATCCCCGAGGTACGTAGGGCCGTATGAGATCTTACAGCGTATTGGTACTCTGGCGTACCGGTTGGCTTTACCGCCCTCTCTGTCTGGCATACACGACATTTTTCATGTGTCTATGCTGAGGAAGTATGAGCCAGATCCCTCACATGTGTTGCAGCCTTCAGAGGTGCAGATTGAGTCCGATGTTTCTTATGTGGAGCGGCCTATCAGGATTTTGGATAGAGCAGACCGCAGACTTCGGAACAAGGTTATTCCTATGATCAAGGTTCAGTGGGATCGTAGGGGTGTCGAGGAGGCCACGTGGGAGACAGAGCGACACATGGTGCAGTACTATCCAGAACTGTTTTCTGGTATGCGTTTATGTACTGTTTTATTTCTAGTTAGCAGCATGTTTGATTTCGGGACGAAATCTTATAAGTAGGGGAGTATTGTGATATCCCCGAAATGATTATGTGGGTAATCATGCATTTAAGGGTGGTTAATTATGAACCTATATGTTTAAAGCGTTTGTATGTGGGATTAATTTATTTAATTTGATGATGTGGTTTAGGAAGCATGTTAGGTGTTTTTAATTGTTGTGTTGATATGGTAGAATAATAAAATATCGAGGAGGGATATTTTTATACATCGTATGAAATACCGGGACACAATTAAACACCACAAACCACCCCACATGCAACCACCCAACCCCCACTTGCAGCCAAACCCACGCCCACCCCTGTTTTCTGGGAAAGTAGTTTGACTTGTAGGCATGTTTGGACTTAGATATTTTGGGTCTTGCCTCTTCCAAAAGCTTCCTTCCTTTTTCCCTTCTTTTCTCTGCAACTTGGTCGAGTTCCAGGAGAAAAGTGATCGGGTTTCATGCTTCTTTTCATATAGAAAATCGAAGGGCAAAAGTGGTGAGGAGTCACTTTTTTTCCCAGTTTTCAAGTTTCCTGGCATGCTTGTTCTTTGTAGCAGATTTGGCATGCTAGTTTAGGATTTGATGTTATCTTGTTATGAATACCTTTATGTGATGTTTGTGAAGCCCTTAGCATGTTTAGTTAAGAAACTTGCATGCTTTATGTGCTAGATTTGTGCTAGAGAAAAGGGCTCCTCGAACATCCGAGCAGAGAAGTACTCTGTTTTCCAAGTTAGGAAGGGTTTTACCATGATGTTTCGAAGCATGCTAACTTAGGTTTTGGTTGAACCTTTGATGTGTTTTATGTATGGTAACTTATTGAAGGTACCAGTATATTTCCTTGAGCATGTTGCATGTGTTATGTGAAAGATTTAATCATGTGAAAGGTAGTGTTCGAAAATTCTGGGCAAGGTTCAAGTGCCCTGTTTTCTGGAAATATATGTGCGAAGAGTACTTTTATGAAGGTGTTATCATGCATGATAAACTTAAGTTTTGGAAAACCTTTGATGTAAAAATATGCTTGGTAGTTTTGTGAAACCCATGGCATGTTTAGTTGAGCACGGTTTATGTTATATGTGTTAGTTTTAATAGCATGTAAAGAGGTGCTCAAGAATTCTGGAAATGAAATGTGCCCTGTTTCCAGAAAAAGTTGATCCAGTACTTGTTTAAATGATCGATGTTTATGCATGTAGGTTTATGCTCAGGGTGTATATTTGGTTTGAATACACTCAGGGTAGTGTAGTTCAAATGCTAGCATGATGGTCTTGGTATGTATATTGTCCTACATGTTAGATTTAAGGGTATGAATATCGGTGTTAAGCAATTCTGGAAAATCGCCAAAGGAACAAGGTTGGCGATCGATCGCCAAGGAGGCGCGATCGATCGCGACGTTCCAGTAGGTTTTGGCGATCGATCGCCAATATTGGGGCGATCGATCGCTGAATGTTTTTTTTTGGTATGCGAGGCAGTAGCATCTCGCGATCGATCGGGGCTCATGGGCGATCGAGCGCGAAATGATATTGAAGGATTAATTTGGTTTTTAATTTGGTTTTGCTTCCGGATTATTATGAGGTGCCTAATATTGTGTTGTGTGGCTATGTAGAACCATCCCAGGTGCCAGCACAACCGAAGAGATAAAGTCGATTGACTCCTCTATCTTTTGGAAAGGTACGTAAGCGACGTACGGGCATCCCAACGGTAACATGTACTTTATGTTTGTCTTTATGACACATGATGAATGCAATGTGGTGCATTAAGATTATGATACATGTTTTTATGCATTGTTTTTGCATATGTATGTTGTGAAATATAAGAGGTGTATTTCACGAGTCAAAGTTATCTTAGTAAGGATTTTAATGGCTTACGCTAAAGTCCATTGGAAGCGAGGAAGAATTCCGCTTACATGGAGTAGCAACGCTAAAGTCCATTGGAAGCGAGGAAGAATTCCGCTTACATGGAGTAGCAAGAAGCATTAAAATGTACTAATGATAAGGGCTCAGGATGAAATAAGGATTTAAGGAAAAAGGAATGTCATGACATTGCATATCCATACATTCATATAATGTGTTTCTATTATGAATTATGGTACAGGGACAACCAATGGGCGATATAAATGCTGGAAATACAGGAAGGACTTGTGTTTAAGATTTGCATTTATGCCTTACTTTCATATTATGTTAAATATGAATTGTGTTATGCTCATGTGTTGGGGGTTGTCTTTGTAGGTGCTTTTGTTGACGAGAACCAGGGCCGGGGTTGATATGCTGAGCTGTAAGGAGTGCTACAGGATTAGCATGTTAAGAGTTTTTGTATAGCTTCTACTGAGTAGAGTAAGACTATGATGTAGTACCTTTGTAGGAAGTACGTCTTTCCTTTTGGAACATTTTGGTACTGTAATCTCTAAAGCTCAGGTTAATCAACACGGCACATTACTCTGATATAATCACATATATGTTTAGTTCTCTAAATTGCACCTTAATATCTTGATGTGATAACGGGGTCTCACACTCATGATGTGTTGTCCCTGTAGGTACGCTTTTGGACTGAAGGGCTAAGGGTCGGGTTTAGACAGTGAGCTAAAGGATTACAAGGATGGATATGAAGGATGTTATGATTAGAATCTACTCTAGGAGTAGTATAAATCTAAATATTAGCATTCAGTTAAGGGAATGTAGCTGATAATTTTTTGAAGTTTTATTGTTTTGGCCTGTAATCCTAATAGCTCACGTAACAACCGGAACTCTAAGATGTCCTTAATGCATGTTTAGTACATTTTATGTTATTAAAACACTGTTAAGGTAGGAAGACCCTACATTAGTGGTATCAGAGCAATGGTTAGATAACCCGGGAATGAGTGAAGGGTACCTTAGCAATAAGTTAGCTAGGTGCTTACTTTTAAACATGTTTTATATGTATGTTGCATATGAAGTATATGATGTTATACCAACATGTTTTGTTTCTCTAACGATGTATTATATGAACTGCTTTTGGGTATCGTTGTTAACCCTTGTGTTGCAGTATGGCAGCAAATGTGGAAGTAGGTGATGCTATTAGCGTCAATGCAAGTGCTGGGCGTACAAATCCCCTACCACCGCCAGCCTTAGGCGAGGAACCCTCTGAGCAGCAGTTATTACCCGGGGAGTTGAGCTTGGCTCAGTTTTTGGCATACCGACCCCAGATGTTCGAGGGAACTGAAACAAGGGAATTGGCTGAAGAGTGGCTAGAGAGGATGGAACAGATTTTTGTGGCAGCTCCGTGTGCGAAGTCAGCATGGATCAGATTAGCGGAGTTCCAACTGGCTAAGAAAGCATTGATGTGGTGGAAGACCACAGTGGTAGAGCAAGAGGCTCAGGGTCAGGAAATTAATTGGAAGCTGTTCAGGACTCGGTTTCTGGCCCGCTATTTCTCAGCTGCTGCACGACAGGCTAAGGAAGATGAGTTCACTAACTTGAGGCAGGGTACTATGCCTGTATCAGATTATGCACTCCATTATTGTTCTTTACTTCGATATGTGCCCCATATTACTGCAAATACCCAAGGAAAGATGAGGAATTTCATGAAAGGTTTGAGGCCAGAACTGTATGACAGGGTGATCACTTATGGCCCTGCTAGCTTTGATGATGCCCTTTCACGGGCTGAGCTAGCCGAACTGGGAGTTGGTGCATATCCTGATGCCGTGCCACCTCCAGCACCCCCTCAAAAATATACCTTTGATAATTTGAAGCCGAGGGGTGATCAGTTCAAGCCAAGGGGGAACACTTCAGCGTCGAGATCAGTGGTAAGATGCCCGAGAATCATTGGAAAGGAAGTCGTAGGAATGATGCCCCATCTGGAAGAGGGCAGTCTCAGGGAGACTGATTCGGGAAGGTCCAGTGCACTCTTTGTGGGCAACCACATTTGACGAAAGGCTGTGTAGGATGTTATGTTTGTGGCGACAAAGGCCACTTTGCTCGGCAGAGTCCCAAAAGGGGAAGACAACAGAATTCTGCGGGGAGGCCTGCGGACAGAGCAGCACAACACAAACCACCTTTTGCACCGAGGCAGTATGGAGGTCAGCCCATGAGGCCACCTCAGGGGCAGGTTTATGCTTTGACGAGGGAGCAGGCTACAGCGACTCTGGAGGAGGTTATAGCGGGTACGTGCCTTTTATTTACGCACCCTGCTTTTATATTGATAGACACAGGTGCGTCACACTCTTTTGTGTCGATGAGTTTTGTGGAAAGGCACCACATATGCACTTCTCCGTCGCCCATGCCTCTAGTAGTCTCGACACCCGCTGGAAGAAGTTTGATTGCTGAACAGATTGTCTATGAAGGCCTCATTTATTTTGAGGGCAATGAGCTGAGGTCAGACTTGATTGTCCTGGGAATGTCGGACTTCGATTGCATTATGGGCATTGATGTTTTGAACAGGTATCAGGCAGTTGTGGACTGCAGGCAGATGACTGTCCGGTTCAGGTCTGATATGGGAATCCACTGGACATTCTATGGGGATGGTTCCCGTTCAAAGATTCCTTTGATATCTGCTGTCAAGATGGCACAGTTATTAGAACGAGGCCATATGGGATATCTGATCTATGCTGTTGATGTTACTGGAAAGAAGGAAGACTTGAAAGTCGAGGATGTGCCCGTAGTAGCGGAGTTCCTGATGTTTTTCCGGAGCAGATTCCCGGATTCCCACCGACGAGAGAGGTCGAGTTTGGGATTGAGTTACTACCGGGGACGTCTGTCATTTCTCGTGCCCCGTATAGGATGGCACCAGCAGAGCTAAGGGAGTTAAAGACTCAGTTGCAAGAGCTCCTTGACAAGGGCGCCCTAGCGTATCGCCCTGGGGTGCGCCTGTTTTATTTGTTAAGAAGAAGGATGGATCGATGCGTCTATGCATTGACTACAGGCAACTGAACAAAGCCACAGTAAAGAACAAGTATCCCATTCGAAGGATTGATGATTTGTTTGACCAGCTGCAGGGTACGAGGCTCTACAGTAAGATCGATCTGAGGTCGGGGTATCATCAGATTCGGGTAATGGAAGATGACGTTCAGAAGACGGCTTTCAGGACTAGATATGGGCACTATGAATTCCTAGTCATGCCTTGTGATGTCCCCGAAATGATTAATTGCAATTAAGGCATTAATTATGTTCATATGTTTAATTATGTGGATAATTGACTTATGTGTTGAAATTAATTATCATGATGAAATGCATAGTCACATGATAGGCGTGACCTGGGGGTTACATTTCAGGGTGCATGTTATTCATGTTGGGTAATTGGGTGTTTTAGTCGGCTTAAATGTGATGGTGGTAAATTATTTGGTGAAACATGTGTTTAATTGGGATTTTGGAACATTGTAGGTGAAATGCTTTTAAAATATCGTGTTGGGATGTTTTATACATCATGATAATTGTGGGAGTGCAATTTAATTAAATTTGAACCCATTTAATACCCCCAACCCCCTATACCCATCACTCCTTCTTTTTCCCCCAAATCACCCACCCAAACCCTCATTCTCCTCCAGTTCGTTTTTGGCACAAAAGTGGGAGAGAAACCCTTCCAAAAAACTTGATTTGTGGAATTTGTGGGAGATTTGGAGTCCCCAAGAGGTATGGATACCTCCTTGATGTTTTTATTATGTTTGGTTTGGGTTTGTTATGGTTTTGGAATGGTTTTGAAATGGGTCTTTTGGGTTAGCATGATTTTAGTTGGGTGTTGAATTTTTGGGATGTTTAAGGTGTATTTTGGAGGTTTATGATGTTGTTTATGTTGTGGGTTTGATGGTTTAAGTGTTGATATGTTTTGGGTTGAAAATGGTGTACAAAAATGGTGGTTTTCGAAGCTCAGGACTCGGCGATCGATCGCCCGTTTTTGGCGATCGATCGCGAGCCAACAGTAGGCTCCAGGGGCAATTGGCGATCGATCGCCACACCTTGGCGATCGATCGGTGGGGTTGGCGATCGATCGCCAAAGCCAGAAAAGCTGTGTATCGGGCAGAAAGGTCTCGCGATCGATCGGCCCCTCACGACGATCGATCGCGAGACACAATATGTGGTGTTTTTGAATATTTTGTGGAATTTTTGGTATTTGGCTATTGTTTATGTAAGGACCCCAAATACTTAACCCTTGATTAGTGTATTAATCATTTTGTGTGGCACATACTTTCCATAAAATCATTCGGGAACTCCGATGGTAATATACCATTGAATGGCAATTACAAAGTTTTCTTTAACATACCATGTTAAAAGTTTACCATCCTAACAACAAGAGACTCATAGAGTTCGCCCATTACACCACTTTTTACATTGTGGACTTTTATAAAAATTTGGGCAGAGTCTCCCCATAAATAGAGCTATCCCGAAATAAAAGTACAACACACAACATAATTCCCGGCCAGGGAAACATAATACTCATCAGAATACATCAATATCAAGTAAATTCCCAGCCAGGGATAACACCACACATATGGCAACAAAAGTGGGTTTCAACACCCACATACACTAATGACTCTCATAACCTTTAGCAATTCTACCTCTAATTGCATGTAATATAGAATGAGAGAGAGAAAGGCTCATGCCTTTATATACAACCCATGTACAAGTATAATCGTGCTCACATGCGAGCAGCATGAATATGTGTGTAACCATCATGGGTATATATGTGCATAAAGGTACTCTATACGATACCGTGCTCCATCAAGCCCTGGTACCACGATCCTGGGAGTACATCCAATCAACAGCTCGAGCTCATCTCCAAAGCCATCGATGTACCTGTTCACCTGTCCCAACAGAGACAGCCCCCAACGGGGTGAGCATACCAATTCCACAATTTCATAATCATAATGACATAATACATAATTTACGAAAATGTAAATATTGTGGAACATATGTGACACTTCCTGGATGGTATCATCATCATCCTAGCGTACCCCTGTAATAACCCTGTTCTCAAAACAGATAAATCATCAAATCTTGAATATGCAGTTAATCATCATATTGGTTAACCCTAACCAGTTTCGAATTAACAACATTTCATAACATCTTTCTTTATCTAGCAATTATCGTAATTCTAGATATCATATTGGGACTTCCTTAACTTCCGATACTAGTTAATCACTTCTCTGATTAACTACGTCTCTGTTCCTATTCATTACCAATAGGGAATAAAATACAGATATCCTAGATATCTAATCAGCACCACATTTTCATTTCTTACTTCAAAGTAGCGTCATGCTACTGGTGTTCGCTCCGTAGCGACCACACCCATCGTTTGCTCGCTTCATAGCGGCACCAAGCATTTCACCATGTGATTCAACATAACGTAACCAAGTCACGGTGCCATCATAGTAAAGCATTTCATGTATTTTAAATCATGCATCATACTTGTAAAACATCATTTAAGCTATGCTCGTACGCTAAACGTACCTTAAATCCTCGAAGTCCGAGCCAAACCTTGCTCGAGTTCCATGCCCCGAGGAATGATGTGCTAACACGATAAATAATTCACGATTATTTACGAACATGCAACCCATGCTCAAGCACACCCATAACCCTCAACATATCGTCAACACACGACAATAAATCATTTAAAAGACCCGGGGCAGAGCACATGCAGGGAGGGGAACGAATGAGACAACAACGAAAATTGTTCAAGGATACCCTACAAATTTTCGAACCCTTATCTCACAAATCGAACCCAAATTAAACACCATAATTCATCTAAAAAGTGAATTAAACCTTTAATAGCAAGAATCATCACCCTTGCCAAAAATCCCCAAAATTCGAATTCAAAGCCATAAATTCGAACACAATTAAACATCCTTATACATCTAAAACATGTAATAAACGACCCATAACAAGAATCGCCACACCCCTGCCAAAAATCACAATTTTCGAACCTTAACCCACGAAAAATGCATAAATTCGAACCAAACAAGCCTTTAAAATTCGAACCCTTAAAGTTCTTTAAATTCGAACATAAATCCACCAAATAAAGCATGGAATTACATGAGAGGGACGAAAAAGAGGTAAAGAACGTTACCAATCGAAAATCGGAAGGAAAATCGACCAAAATCGACAAACCCTAGAATTTGGGGATCGCCGCTCTTCTGTAAAATCCGAACTCAAACTGCGATGAAACTTCGAATTGACGGAGGGGAAAGGTGCGTCTCGTCGAGACGAAGCCGGTGATAGGTTGCACGCGCCGAACGGCGGCCGGACGGCGGCGAGCGCGGCGTTTTCGTGCGCGGGGGAACTGTAGCAGGCGGGTTTCGGCGGGGAGAGAGAGAAGGAGGGAAGGTGGGGCTGAAATGAAATTTTAATAAAAATCTCGGGTTCAACTTGTATTTATAGCAAAATACCCCGAAATACTAATAGCCCCACAAATACATCATGATTCATTAAAAATCATCTGTTTTCAAAAATTCTCTCTCTAACTCAAAAACCCCCTACCGGTGCCCACACCAAGCACCCGAGATCCCGAGACGCATTAAAAACCCAACTTACAGGTTTTCACCGAAATGAGAATACAATCTCAACCTCGAGATCCAACGATCCCAATTACTCAAATAGACGAGCCCAGAAGGCCCAACACCGCGATTAAACTCCAAATCGCTACGTAAAACATCTTTAGGGGTTATTAACACTCTGGGATTAACATCTCCAATCCCAGGTCATCACAATATCCCCCACTAAAAGAATTTCGTCCTCGAAATTAGTACCGGTGTATCACATAACACCCAGGCTACACAACAACATGAAGCCATAACCTCGATTCTTGACCATATCAGAATCGTCTTAATAAACGCGAGGATACTTACCTCACATCAACTCTGACACAGGGCGACTTACCCAAAACCAATATATCACCCAAGAGGCAAACGTACCTCGATGCGGGTCATCCCAAAAGTCAGTCCCTCATGACTGCAAAACAACCGATACTTACGACTGTAGATCGGACAATCATCCTTCGTTCTAATACAACCAGCAAGAACGCATCCTGAATGACACCTCAACCGTGGGGACGTTGACCTCGTGTCAACCCTGAAGTGGAATAGACTTCCAAATCCATCATAACGTCAAAAAGCGTCAGCGCAACCCACGCTAACAATCCAAAAGCAGTTAGTCAACTGAAACTGCGAGGATCCGAATCGCTCCCGATTCCATCGTAGATATCATTCAATGACATCTCTTATCATGACTCACGATGTCTAACATACATCGTTATGAGGGAAACACTAGTATCCCACGGTGTACACACACCAAACCTGGTTTCCACTTTCAAACCTCCTCTGTCGAAGGAGCAGTCGCATCATTGCAACTCAAATTGGGCAACTCACGGCCACAGATTAACACAAAAGATATCTCATAAGATGTCCACCTCTGGATATCCCAAGAACCACATCCTGGTCATAAACAAACAATCGAGACTCCTCAGAGTTTCAAACTTGAAAGGACATGCAATAAACCCATTGCATCCCAAATACATGGATTCCCAGATCGAATCAACGACGACTTGATGACTCTCTTGTTGGTACTCCAACATCATGAGCTGTCACAGACAAGTCTCACCAAGATTAAACATAACGTATACACGTTTCAGTGAGGCATGCACAACCTCAACCTCGATGACATGGTGACTACTAGAGTCCACCACAATCCACATCGTATCACCTTACGATTTGCCACACTTGGTTCCTACGAGCAGTACAACGGCTCTAACAAGCCCCTCTTGGTGCTGCACACACACGGCAGACAAACTAGTCGCTGCCTCTCTAGGTTCACCTCAAACCTACCAATAAGATGGACGTTTCCGCACGGCATACCATAATGTGGGAAGAAAATCAATAGAGTAGTGGGTCTTTACCCAACATTCCTCTAATGCCTATACACCCTGGACACTCCAATGTCCCTGTTTCATAGCCATGCATATAGTCATTAATTCTTGACATGAATGATTAAAATCATCATCTTATAATTATCACCATCTTATAACATCTTCATCATACGAGTATCATCATTTCATAAATATCATCATCTTATAACATCATCATCACATAAACATCGTCATCTTATAGCATCATCATCTTATACATCATCATCTTATAAGCATCGTCATCTTATAGCATCATCATCTTATAGCATCATCATCTTATACATCATCATCATATAAGCATCATCTTATACATCATCTTATACATCATCATCTTATACATCATCATCATATAAGCATCATCATCTTATACATCATCATCTTATACATCATCATCATATAACATCATCATCTTATACATCATCATCTTATAAGCATCGTCATCTTATAGCATCATCATCTTATAGCATCATCATCTTATACATCATCATCATATAAGCATCATCATCTTATAAGCATCGTCATCTTATACATCATCATCATATAAGCATCATCATCTTATAAGCATCGTCATCTTATACATCATCATCATATAAGCATCATCATCTTATACATCATCATCATATAACATCATCATCTTATAACTATAACAGTAAATGTACGAAATCATAGCTGAGTAAGCTTGCTGGTTATTCATTAACTTCTTTTCATTTTCCCTGGTTCATATTCATGCACATGGGCATCTTACCCTGTGGCATCTTACCACATAACAACATCGTATGGCCTCTTACCATATGGGCATCTTACCCCGTGGCGTCTTACCACGCATAATAACATTGTATGGCCTCTTACCATATGGGCATCTTACCCCGTGGCGTCTTACCACATAATAATATCGTATGGTCTCTTACCATATGGGCATCTTACCCTGTGGCGTCTTACCACATAATAACATCGTATGGTCTCTTACTATATGGGCATCTTACCCCGTGGCGTCTTACCACGCATAATAACATTGTATGGCCTCTTACCATATGGGCATCTTACCCCGTGGCGTCTTACCACATAATAATATCGTATGGTCTCTTACCATATGGGCATCTTACCCTGTGGCGTCTTACCACATAGTAACATCGTATGGTCTCTTACTATATGGGCATCTTACCCTGTGGCGTCTTACCACATAATAACATCGTATGGTCTCTTACCATATGGGCATCTTACCCTGTGGCGTCTTACCACATAATAACATCGTATGGTCTCTTACCATATGGGCATCTTACCCTGTGGCGTCTTACCACATAATAACATAGTATGGTCTCTTACCATATGGGCATCTTACCCTGTGGCGTCTTACCACATAATAACATCGTATGGTCTCTTACCATATGGGCATCTTACCCTGTGGCGTCTTACCACATAATAACATCGTATGGTCTCTTACCATATGGGCATCTTACCCTGTGGCGTCTTACCACATAATAACATCGTATGGTCTCTTACCATATGGGCATCTTACCCTGTCATATGGCGTCTTACCATATCATAAACACTGTGTGGCATCTTACCACAGGGGCATCTTACCCAATCATATGGCGTCTTGCCATATCAGAAACATTGTGTGGCATCTTACCACAGGGGCACCTTACCCAATCATATGGCGTCTTGCCATATCATAAACATTGTGTGGCATCTTACCACAGGGGTATCTTACCCACTCATATGGCGTCTTGCCATATCATAAACACTGTGTGGCATCTTACCACAGGGGCATCTTACCCAATCATATGGCGTCTTGCCATATCATAAACATTGTGTGGCATCTTACCACAGGGGTATCTTACCCACTCATATGGCGTCTTGCCATATCATAAACATTGTGTGGCATCTTACCACAGGGGTATCTTACCCACTCATATGGCGTCTTGCCATATCATAAACATTGTGTGGCATCTTACCACGGGGGTATCTTACCCACTCATATGGCGTCTTGCCATATCATAAACATTGTGTGGCATCTTACCACAGGGGTATCTTACCCACTCATATGGCGTCTTGCCATATCATAAACATTGTGTGGCATCTTACCACAGGGGTATCTTACCCACTCATATGGCGTCTTGCCATATCATAAACATTGTGTGGCATCTTACCACAGGGGCATCTTACCCACTCTCATATACGTCATCATAAACATCATCATGATCATCATCATCGTAAACATCATCGTAAACATCACAATAAACATCATCATAATCATCATCATATATACTCATGCAATCAATGCAAGGTCATAGTTTAGGAATATGTTACCGTTTGGTGCTCGTACGTTTCTTACGTACCTTCCTTGCTTGAGCATTACATGAACAAACGCATTAGTATATTCAATTAATAATTGAGACCATACCGAAGTATTCCACTGTCGGTTGTCTACCCAGTCTGTCCTCAGACAATACATCATATCTTTCTTTTCCCTGATTTTCTTCCAAAATCAGGTTCCTTGGCACGTAGCATATAGAGTGTTAGACATCGCTATTAATGCCATCCTATCGTGTTCCACACGATTTCTGCAACCACAATGGTTAGCAATACCACTTCTCATATCATAAAAGCACATAAACAATTAGTCATGTCGTATAACATTAATGCCATCATGCATAAATATGTGCTATCAATAGCTTCCTAGGCCCTCAACAGCCCCAATGAGCAACCACTGCTCTGATACCACTAATGTAAGGACCCCAAATACTTAACCCTTGATTAGTGTATTAATCATTTTGTGTGGCACATACTTTCCATAAAATCATTCGGGAACTCCGATGGTAATATACCATTGAATGGCAATTACAAAGTTTTCTTTAACATACCATGTTAAAAGTTTACCATCCTAACAACAAGAGACTCATAGAGTTCGCCCATTACACCACTTTTTACATTGTGGACTTTTATAAAAATTTGGGCAGAGTCTCCCCATAAATAGAGCTATCCCGAAATAAAAGTACAACACACAACATAATTCCCGGCCAGGGAAACATAATACTCATCAGAATACATCAATATCAAGTAAATTCCCAGCCAGGGATAACACCACACATATGGCAACAAAAGTGGGTTTCAACACCCACATACACTAATGACTCTCATAACCTTTAGCAATTCTACCTCTAATTGCATGTAATATAGAATGAGAGAGAGAAAGGCTCATGCCTTTATATACAACCCATGTACAAGTATAATCGTGCTCACATGCGAGCAGCATGAATATGTGTGTAACCATCATGGGTATATATGTGCATAAAGGTACTCTATACGATACCGTGCTCATCAAGCCCTGGTACCACGATCCTGGGAGTACATCCAATCAACAGCTCGAGCTCATCTCCAAAGCCATCGATGTACCTGTTCACCTGTCCCAACAGAGACAGCCCCCAACGGGGTGAGCATACCAATTCCACAATTTCATAATCATAATGACATAATACATAATTTCCGAAAATGTAAATATTGTGGAACATATGTGACACTTCCTGGATGGTATCATCATCATCCTAGCGTACCCCTGTAATAACCCTGTTCTCAAAACAGATAAATCATCAAATCTTGAATATGCAGTTAATCATCATATTGGTTAACCCTAACCAGTTTCGAATTAACAACATTTCATAACATCTTTCTTTATCTAGCAATTATCGTAATTCTAGATATCATATTGGGACTTCCTTAACTTCCGATACTAGTTAATCACTTCTCTGATTAACTACGTCTCTGTTCCTATTCATTACCAATAGGGAATAAAATACAGATATCCTAGATATCTAATCAGCACCACATTTTCATTTCTTACTTCAAAGTAGCGTCATGCTACTGGTGTTCGCTCCGTAGCGACCACACCCATCGTTTGCTCGCTTCATAGCGGCACCAAGCATTTCACCATGTGATTCAACATAACGTAACCAAGTCACGGTGCCATCATAGTAAAGCATTTCATGTATTTTAAATCATGCATCATACTTGTAAAACATCATTTAAGTTATGCTCGTACGCTAAACGTACCTTAAATCCTCGAAGTCCGAGCCAAACCTTGCTCGAGTTCCATGCCCCGAGGAATGATGTGCTAACACGATAAATAATTCACGATTATTTACGAACATGCAACCCATGCTCAAGCACACCCATAACCCTCAACATATCGTCAACACACGACAATAAATCATTTAAAAGACCCGGGGCAGAGCACATGCAGGGAGGGGAACGAATGAGACAACAACGAAAATTGTTCAAGGATACCCTACAAATTTTCGAACCCTTATCTCACAAATCGAACCCAAATTAAACACCATAATTCATCTAAAAAGTGAATTAAACCTTTAATAGCAAGAATCATCACCCTTGCCAAAAATCCCCAAAATTCGAATTCAAAGCCATAAATTCGAACACAATTAAACATCCTTATACATCTAAAACATGTAATAAACGACCCATAACAAGAATCGCCACACCCCTGCCAAAAATCACAATTTTCGAACCTTAACCCACGAAAAATGCATAAATTCGAACCAAACAAGCCTTTAAAATTCGAACCCTTAAAGTTCTTTAAATTCGAACATAAATCCACCAAATAAAGCAAGGAATTACATGAGAGGGACGAAAAAGAGGTAAAGAACGTTACCCAATCGAAAATCGGAAGGAAAATCGACCAAAATCGACAAACCCTAGAATTTGGGGATCGCCGCTCTTCTGTAAAATCCGAACTCAAACTGCGATGAAACTTCGAATTGACGGAGGGGAAAGGTGCGTCTCGTCGAGACGAAGCCGGTGATAGGTTGCACGCGCCGAACGGCGGCCGGACGGCGGCGAGCGCGGCGTTTTCGTGCGCGGGGGAACTGTAGCAGGCGGGTTTCGGCGGGGAGAGAGAGAAGGAGGGAAGGTGTGATATCCCCGAAATGATTATGTGATTTTAATCATTTAAGTTATATTGTGATGTTAATGTGTTAATTCATGGGATTGGATGAATTATATTGGGGAGAATTACTTCAGGGTGCATGTAACATGTATTGGGTTTTTGGGGTGTGTATTGTTGTTTTGGTAAAGCATGCAAAAAGGGTAATTGAAGTATTTTGTTGAGAAAATACTATAAATATCATGTGGGGATATTTTAAGTACATCGTGCCAAATCGGGACCAAAACATAACACATCAAACCACCCAACACTTAACCACCCCCCCCAACCCATACTTTGACTCAGCATGAGCTGGCCATGCTTCCACTTGGCTCAATAATTTAACACCTTTCCAGCACTCCAAATTTCGAACCTCCTCTTCCAAAATACCATCCAGCAGCTGCTAAGCAATTTTAGGAGGAGCCCTTCCATTTCCATCGCCTGGAAATCCTTCAAAAATCGGGGCAAAGTAGGAACCATCCCAGGTGCCAGCACAACCGAGGAGATAAAGTCGATTGACTCCTCTATCTTTCGAAAGGTACGTAAGCGACGTACGGGCATCCCAACGGTAACATGTACTTTATGTTTGTCTTTATGACACATGATGAATGCAATGTGGTGCATTAAGATTATGATACATGTTTTTATGCATTGTTTTTGCATATGTATGTTGTGAAATATAAGAGGTGTATTTCACGAGTCAAAGTTATCTTAGTAAGGATTTTAATGGCTTACGCTAAAGTCCATTGGAAGCGATGAAGAATTCCGCTTACATGGAGTAGCAACGCTAAAGTCCATTGGAAGCGATGAAGAATTCCGCTTACATGGAGTAGCAACGCTAAAGTCCATTGGAAGCGATGAAGAATTCCGCTTACATGGAGTAGCAAGAAGCATTAAAATGTACTAATGATAAGGGCTCAGGATGAAATAAGGATTTAAGGGAAAAGGAATGTCATGACATTGCATATCCATACATTCATATAATGTGTTTCTATTATGAATTATGGTACAGGGGCAACCAATGGGCGATATAAATGCTGGAGATACAGGAAGGACTTGTGTTTAAGATTTGCATTTATGCCTTACTTTCATATTATGTTAAATATGAATTGTGTTATGCTCATGTGTTGGGGGTTGTCTTTGTAGGTGCTTTTGTTGACGAGAACCAGGGCCGGGGTTGATATGCTGAGCTGTAAGGAGTGCTACAGGATTAGCATGTTAGAGTTTTTGTATAGCTTCTTCTGAGTAGAGTAAGACTATGATGTAGTACCTTTGTAGGATGTACGTCTTTCCTTTTGGAACATTTTGGTACTGTAATCTCTAAAGCTCAGGTTAATCAACACGGCACATTACTCTGATATAATCGCATGTATGTTTAGTTCTCTAAATTGCACCTTAATATCTTGATGTGATAACGGGGTCTCACATTTAGTGGTATCAGAGCAGTGGTTAGATAACCAGGGAAGAGTGAAGGGTAGCCTTTAGAGACAAGTTGGCTAGGTATTCATTTAGGCATGCTTATGCATGTGATGCATATGGTTGTATACGTGTTATACTAACATGCTTTGAATATTTTACTCTTGTTATCTAACGGCTTATATTATGAACTGCTTTTGGTATTGTTGTTAACTATTGTGTTGCAGCATGGCGGACCTCAATGAAGAGGTAGGAGATATGGATAGTAGACATGCCAGTATTGCTCAGCCGAACCCCTTACCACCACCTGCTGTGGGCGTGGAGCCCAGTGTACAGATATTACTGCCAGGGGAGCTCAGTTTGAAGCAGTTTCTGAGTTTCCATCCGCCCATGTTTGAGGGGACTGAGTCTGGTGAAGTAGCTGAGGAATGGTTGGAACGTATAGAGCAGATACTTGTGACTGCACCTTGTGCACTCACGGCATGGCTGAGGTTAGCAGAGTTTCAGCTGGCTAAGAAGCCTGCTATGTGGTGGAAGACCACCGTGATGGAGCTGAGAGCTCTAGGTATGGCAGTTGACTGGACTGTATTCCGGACCCGGTTCCTTAACCGGTATTTCTCTGCGGCTGCCAGACAATTGAAGGAAGATGAGTTCAACAGTTTGAAGCAGGGTAGCATGTCCGTAGCAGACTACGCTATGCAGTATTCCTCACTGCTGAGGTATGTACCTCATATTGCTGTCAGCAGCCATGCCAAGATGAGGAACTTTCTGAAAGGTCTGAGGCCGGAGCTATTCGATAGGGTTATCTCTAACAACCCCAGCTCGTTTGACGACGCCCTGACACGGGCAGAGTTGGCAGAGATTGCCGTAGACGCATACAAGGATGCTGTACCCCCTTTTGTACCATCACAGAGGCCTACTACTGATAGTCTGAAGCCACGAGGGGATCAGTTTAAGGCTCGTGGGGCCTCATCATCTTCCAGGTTTAGTGGGAAGAAGTCTCATGGACAGAAACAGAACACCCGGGGGCATCCACAGGGAAACAGGACAGAGGTAACCAGGTGTACCAACTGCGGAGGATGGCATTTGTTACGTGACTGTCGAGGTTGCTATATCTGTGGCAAGATGGGCCACATAGCTCGGGGTTGCCCCAATCGGGCAGTTCAGACGGATTCAGGGCCGAATAGGCCAAGGTTTGATGCTGGGAGGGCACCACAGAGGCAGCAGTTTGCACCACGACCCCTGGGAGGTCAGACGACAGGACCGCCGCAGGGACAGGTGTATGCACTGACCAGGGAGCAGGCCGAGGCAGCCCCAGAGGAGGTCATTGCTGGTACGTGTCATTTACTTACGTACCCTGCACTTATATTGATAGATACAGGTGCTTCCCATTCCTTTGTATCTACTGCCTTTGTGGAAGGACACCATTTGTGCTCGTCTCTGTTACCCACGCCTCTCATGGTCTCGACACCCACGGGGAAGCATGTGATTGCGGATCGACAGTTATCAGATTGCCTCATTTATTTTGAGGGCAATGATCTGAGGGCCGATTTGATTCAGTTAGAGATGGCAGACTTTGACTGCATTATCGGCATTGATGTGTTGAGCAGATACCGAGCTATGGTAGATTGCCAAAAGAGGATGGTTCGTTTTCTGTCTGATCAGGGGTTCCAGTGGACTTTTTATGGGGACGGCTCTCGTCCAAGGATACCAGTAATCTCGGCGGTTAAGATGTCGCGGTTATTGGAACGTGGTCATACTGGGTACCTTATTTATGCTATGAATGCTTCAGAGGAGAAGGAAGTGAGAGCCGAGGACATTCCAGTTGTGGCGGAGTTCAGTGATGTGTTTCCAGATGAGATTCCGGGATTTCCGCCAGTCAGGGATGTGGAGTTTGCTATTGAGCTGCTGCCAGGGACATCAGCCATTTCTCGTGCCCCATACAGGATGGCACCGGCAGAGCTGAGGGAGCTGAAGGTACAGTTACAGGAGCTCCTCGACAAGGGATACATCCGCCCTAGTGTATCGCCTTGGGGTGCGCCAGTCTTGTTTGTGAAAAAGAAGGATGGATCAATGCGTCTGTGCATTGACTACAGGCAACTGAACAAGGCTACAGTGAAGAACAGATATCCGCTTCCGAGGATTGATGATCTGTTCGACCAACTTCAGGGTACGGAGGTGTACTCCAAGATAGATTTGAGGTCAGGCTATCACCAGGTACGGGTTAGAGCTGGTGATGTTCAAAAGACGGCTTTTAGAACTCGGTATGGGCACTATGAGTTCTTGGTGATGCCGTTCGGTGTGACAAATGCACCTGCAGTCTTTATGAGCCTGATGAACAGAGTATTTCAGGAGTACCTCGATCAGTTTGTGATCGTGTTTATTGATGACATCCTAGTCTATTCGAGGAATGAGGAGGATCATGCCGATCATCTGAGGATAGTACTCCAGATCCTCAGAGATCATCAGTTATACGCCAAACTCAGCAAGTGTGAGTTTTGGCTGAACAGTGTTGCATTTTTGGGCCATATCATATCCCGAGAGGGGATATCAGTAGACCCGAGGAAGATAGAGGCAGTTATGGATTGGTCTACCCCTACTTCAGTCAGTGAGATTCGAAGTTTTCTTGGTCTGGCTGGCTATTATCGACGTTTCGTCGAGGGTTTCTCAAAGATCGCCAAGCCACTTACCCAGCTGACTCAGAAGGGAGTCCCATTTTGTTGGTCAGAGGCTTGTGAGCAGAGTTTCCGGGAATTAAAGCACAGACTGACTACTGCGCCAGTTCTAGTGATACCCAAGGAGAACAAAGGATTTGTTCTTTATACCGATGCATCTCTACAGGGATTAGGGTGCGTGCTGATGCAGGACAAACATGTAGTGGCTTACGCTTCGAGACAGTTGAAGCCACATGAGACGAGGTATCCAGTCCATGATCTGGAGTTGGCAGCTATAGTGTTCGCCTTGAAGATATGGCGACACTACTTATACGGTACCTCATTTACCATCTTCACTGATCACAAGAGCCTGAAATTCTTGTTTACACAGGCTGAACTGAACATGAGGCAGAGGAGATGGATGGACCTGCTGAAGGACTACGATTGTGAAATCGAATATCACCCGGGAAAAGCAAATTTGACAGCCGACGCTTTGAGTCGGAAGGTGAGGAGCACAGCAGAGGATGCTATGTCTCTGTCAGCTATGTTTGGCTCCTACTGCCAATTGGGATTCGATTATGATGTATCTTCTTCACCAGTACAGGTTTTGACCTTGCTAGCTGAGCCTGTTATATTTGATCACATCAGGAAGGCTCAGGGGACCGATGTAGAGGTTCAGAGATGGATGTTAGTGGTTCATTCAGGACAGCCATCGAGATTCAGAGTGGCTGATGACGGTTCTCTGAGGCTCGGCGACAGATGGGTGGTTCCAGATACACCCGAGTTACGCCAAGGTATATTACAGCGAGCTCATTGCAGCAGGATGAGTATCCATCCAGGTGGGAAAAAGATGTATAAGGATCTACGCAGCCAGTTCTGGTGGAGGCGTATGAAACAGGATGTCACCTCTTTTGTCAAGCGTTGTTTGATTTGTCAGCAAGTAAAAGCTGAGAGACAAAGGCCTGGAGGTGAACTAAGAAGTTTAGAAGTACCCGAGTGGAAGTGGCAGCACGTATCTATGGATTTCGTGACCCACTTGCCGAGGACTGTTTCGGGTTTTGATGCCATCTGGGTAGTCGTGGACAGGTTGACTAAGAGTGCTCATTTCATTCCCTACTGTATGACCTTCACGCATTTAAGAATGGCGCAGTTATATGTCAAAGATGTGGTGAGACTGCACGGGATCCCTGTTTCGATTGTGTCAGATCGAGATCCGCGGTTTACATCTCACTTTTGGGAGGGTCTGCAGACAGCTCTAGGTACAGAGTTGAGGTTGAGCACAGCCTATCATCCCCAGACGGACGGACAGACCGAGCGTACGATACAGACGCTCGAAGATATGTTGAGGGCTTGTGTGCTGGAGTTCGACACTTCGTGGCAGGACTCGATAGCCTTGGTGGAATTTTCTTACAACAACAGCTACCAGGCAAGTATTCAGATGGCTCCTTTCGAGGCCCTCTATGGTAGGCGTTGTAGGTCACCCTTGTGTTGGGATGACATGGACCGTAAGTCGGTTGGAGGACCTGAGTTGATTCAGGAAATGGAAGAGAAAGTTAAGGTTATCAGAACAAAGATGAAGGCAGCTCAGGATAGACAGGCAGCATATGCCAATCAGCGGCGTAGACCGTTGGAGTTTCAGTTAGGCGACAGAGTGTTTTTAAAGATCTCACCCTTCAGAGGCGTAGTACGGTTTGGGATGCGAGGGAAGTTATCCCCGAGGTATGTAGGGCCGTATGAGATCTTACAGCGTATTGGTACTCTGGCGTACCGGTTGGCTTTACCGCCCTCTCTGTCTGGCATACACGACGTTTTTCATGTGTCTATGCTGAGGAAGTATGAGCCAGATCCCTCACATGTGTTGCAGCCTTCAGAGGTTCAGATTGAGTCCGATGTTTCTTATGTGGAGCGGCCTATCAGGATTTTGGATAGAGCAGACCGCAGACTTCGGAACAAGGTTATTCCTATGATCAAGGTACAGTGGGATCGTAGGGGTGTCGAGGAGGCCACGTGGGAGACAGAGCGACACATGGTGCAGTACTATCCAGAACTGTTTTCTGGTATGCGTTTATTTACTGTTTTATTTCTGGATAGTAGCATGTTTGATTTCGGGACGAAATCCTATAAGTAGGGGAGTATTGTGATATCCCCGAAATGATTATGTGATTTTAATCATTTAAGTTATATTGTGATGTTAATGTGTTAATTCATGGGATTGGATGAATTATATTGGGGAGAATTACTTCAGGGTGCATGTAACATGTATTGGGTTTTTGGGGTGTGTATTGTTGTTTTGGTAAAGCATGCAAAAAGGGTAATTGAAGTATTTTGTTGAGAAAATACTATAAATATCATGTGGGGATATTTTAAGTACATCGTGCCAAATCGGGACCAAAACATAACACATCAAACCACCCAACACTTAACCACCCCCCCCAACCCATACTTTGACTCAGCATGAGCTGGCCATGCTTCCACTTGGCTCAATAATTTAACACCTTTCCAGCACTCCAAATTTCGAACCTCCTCTTCCAAAATACCATCCAGCAGCTGCTAAGCAATTTTAGGAGGAGCCCTTCCATTTCCATCGCCTGGAAATCCTTCAAAAATCGGGGCAAAGTAGGAACCATCCCAGGTGCCAGCACAACCGAGGAGATAAAGTCGATTGACTCCTCTATCTTTCGAAAGGTACGTAAGCGACGTACGGGCATCCCAACGGTAACATGTACTTTATGTTTGTCTTTATGACACATGATGAATGCAATGTGGTGCATTAAGATTATGATACATGTTTTTATGCATTGTTTTTGCATATGTATGTTGTGAAATATAAGAGGTGTATTTCACGAGTCAAAGTTATCTTAGTAAGGATTTTAATGGCTTACGCTAAAGTCCATTGGAAGCGATGAAGAATTCCGCTTACATGGAGTAGCAACGCTAAAGTCCATTGGAAGCGATGAAGAATTCCGCTTACATGGAGTAGCAACGCTAAAGTCCATTGGAAGCGATGAAGAATTCCGCTTACATGGAGTAGCAAGAAGCATTAAAATGTACTAATGATAAGGGCTCAGGATGAAATAAGGATTTAAGGGAAAAGGAATGTCATGACATTGCATATCCATACATTCATATAATGTGTTTCTATTATGAATTATGGTACAGGGGCAACCAATGGGCGATATAAATGCTGGAGATACAGGAAGGACTTGTGTTTAAGATTTGCATTTATGCCTTACTTTCATATTATGTTAAATATGAATTGTGTTATGCTCATGTGTTGGGGGTTGTCTTTGTAGGTGCTTTTGTTGACGAGAACCAGGGCCGGGGTTGATATGCTGAGCTGTAAGGAGTGCTACAGGATTAGCATGTTAGAGTTTTTGTATAGCTTCTTCTGAGTAGAGTAAGACTATGATGTAGTACCTTTGTAGGATGTACGTCTTTCCTTTTGGAACATTTTGGTACTGTAATCTCTAAAGCTCAGGTTAATCAACACGGCACATTACTCTGATATAATCGCATGTATGTTTAGTTCTCTAAATTGCACCTTAATATCTTGATGTGATAACGGGGTCTCACAGAAGGTGGGGCTGAAATGAAATTTTAATAAAAATCTCGGGTTCAACTTGTATTTATAGCAAAATACCCCGAAATACTAATAGCCCCACAAATACATCATGATTCATTAAAAATCATCTATTTTCAAAAATTCTCTCTCTAACTCAAAAACCCCCTACCGGTGCCCACACCAAGCACCCGAGATCCCGAGACGCATTAAAAACCCAACTTACAGGTTTTCACCGAAATGAGAATACAATCTCAACCTCGAGATCCAACGATCCCAATTACTCAAATAGACGAGCCCAGAAGGCCCAACACCGCGATTAAACTCCAAATCGCTACGTAAAACATCTTTAGGGGTTATTAACACTCTGGGATTAACATCTCCAATCCCAGGTCATCACAGTTTAGCTTCTAATATTGATTTGTGTGGTTGTGTAGAACCACTACAGGTGCCAACAACATCGAGGAGATAAAGTTCTCCAACCTCTCCACTATTGGGAATTAAGGTACGTAGTGAGACGTACGGGCATCGGACGGTAAAATGTGTTACGCTTTCGATTATGTATTGTGTATACCGTGGATAGTGAATCCTTATATGTGGTGATTTATGTGAAATGATAGTGATATATCGTGATAATGGAATCAACTGTTGTGTTTGATTATTGTGGTAGAATTGATGAATGTTCCGGTAGCCTTTATCTCCGAGCGAGGGAGGTACTTGCCACTGTCATATGAAGCGATGGTAGTATGATATTTGCCGCTGTCATGTCTAAGCGAGGTAACATACCGCTGTCATTGTCGAAGCGAGGGATATCATATGATGCCGCTATATGTCGAAGCGAGTGGTCCTAAAATTCCGCTGTTGTATTGGGACCGGAACAGTCACAATTCTAGTGATTATTGTGGAATATTGTGATTAATGTGGAATATTGTGAATAATGTGGAATATTTTGATTATAACTGGAACGTGATATCGATCATTACCTTGTGAGCTAATGATTTTGTGCATGAGTTTATGAAACAGGAACAACAATGGAAGTGTGCTAATGTGGTGAATCAGGGAGCATATATACATATATATCTCATGCAACTATTTACGTTATTATGTTTGATTGTGTTGAATAGTGATGTGTATGCTCATGGTGAGTTGTTCCTGTAGGTACCCTTTGGCATTGGAGGGCTATGGGCTGGGTCGAGGCAGTGAGCTTCGAGGAGCCTTGTGAATTAGGATACAAGATATGGTATAGTCTCTGCTCTAGGAGTAGTGTAAATCTATAGTGTTAACATTCATTTGGGAATGTCATGAATTAGCTTCGAAGTTTATTTTGGCCTGTAATCCTATTAGCTCACGTAATAACCGGAACCATAAACTGTCTGTGATGTATGTTTAGCCCTAATTATGTCTTGATTACACTTTAGGGTAGGAAGGCCCTACATTAGTGGTATCAGAGCAGTGGTTAGAGAACCTGGGAATGAGTGAAGGGTAGCCTTAGCAATAAGTTGGCTAGGCGTTTACTTTGAAACATGTTTTGTGCACATGTTTTGTGCATATGAAGTATATAAATGTTATACTAACAAGTTATGGCTTTCTAACGATGTATTATATGAACTGCTTTTGGGTATTGTTGTTAACCCTTGTGTTGCAGTATGACAACAAATGTGGAAGTAGGAGACGCCGTGAGTATTAATGCAAGTGTTGGGCGTGCAAATCCCCTACTCCCGCCAGCTTTCGGTGAAGAACTGTCTGAGCAACAGTTAATATCTGGGTAGCTACGTTTAGCTAATTTTCTGACATATCGTGTAGGGTCTTCCTACCTTAACATCATCGTAATGACATATTAGGGACTAAACATGAATTTATAACTTCTTAGGGCGCCGATTGTAGCTTTGAGCTAATAAGATTACAGGCCAAGTTAGAATTTCCAAAAGCTAATTAATTACATTCTCAATAATGAATGTTTAAGCTATAGATTTACACTACTCCTAGAGTAGAGACTATCAAAATCCTGTATCCTATGTCCATCTTGCTCCTCTTAGCTCACTGCCTCAACTCGACCCTAGGCCCTTCAGTCCAAAAGTGTACCTACAGAAACAAGCCATCATGAGCATGTACATCGTTATTTAACATCATAAGGCAATGTCATATAAATAAATGCATGAAAGTATTCGGTAACATATACTTCCTGGTTAATCGCATTAACCCTCTTTGGTTGTCCCTGTTTCATAGTCATGCATATAATCATTAGTTCTTGACATAATGAGTAAAATCTTACTTCATTCATAAGCTCATAATCAACAATGTTAATTAGAAATGGGACTGTCCTCGTTCTATTATGACAGCGGCACAATTGGCCCCCTCGCTCGACATAAAGCGGAATTGTGATACCCCTCGCTACACCTTGATAGCGGATGTATCTCCTCGCTTAGCGGAATTAGATACCCCTCGCTACGCCTTGATAGCGGATGTATCCCCTCGCTAGTTATGTGAGCGGCAAGTACCTTCCTCGCTTGCCCATAACAACCACCGGACATTCAACCATTCTTAATAACAATGTTAAACATACATCATCATCATCATATCATAAACATCATCATCTTATAAACATCATCATCTTATAAACATCATTATCTTGTAAACATTATCATCTTGTAAACATCATCATCTTATAAGCATCATCATCTCATAAACATCATCATCTTATAAGCATCATCATCTTATAAACATCACCATCTTATAAGCATCATCATCTTGTAAACATCATCATCTTATAAACATCATCATCTTTTATCATAACATCATCATCATAATTTACTTATCATAATCATCATCATAAACATCATAAATACTTATGCATCAATGCATAGTCATAGTTTAGGAATGTGTTACCGTCCGATGACCGTACGTCTCTTACGTACCTTAATTCCAAAATGGAGAAGTTGTAGAACTTTATCTCCTTGAAGTTGTGGGTACCTGGGATGGTTCTACATAACCATACAAATCGATATTAGAAGCTAAATATAGTCCAATATCCAAAAATCCCACAAAAATAACAAAAACACATAATTGTGTGACTCGCGATCGATCGCTGAGATGCCCCGATCGATCGCGAGATCGCACTGCCCGTTGCTGACTTTTTGTGCCTTCGGCGATCGATCGCCAACCTCGCCGATCGATCGCCCAAAAGTGGCGATCGATCGCCAAATGGTTCTGGAGCCTACTGCTGGCTCGCGATCGATCGCCAAAAACGGGCGATCGATCGCTAATCCCTGTACATCAAAAATTCGCCATTTTTGAGCATTTTTCAAGCTCCACTTCAAACCCTTCAAACCCAAACTTTTCTACAACATCAACATCATCATAACACACTAAAACCCATATAAAACACTTCAAAAATCATACCCAAACATATAAAACATATACCCAAAACAAGCCCACATAAAACACCAAATGCTAACCCATTTCAACACCAAACATCATAAAAACTTTAGGAAGGGTTCCATACCTCTTAAGGACTCCAAATCCTACAATAAATCTCACAAACAAAGGTTTTGTGAAGATTTCTCCTTCCACTTTTGCTCAAAAACGAAAATAGTGAAATGGGTAGGGTTTGAGAGTGAATTGGGGATTTTTAAAAGAGTAAGGATAAAGTGGGGTTAAAGTGATGGGTAAAGGGTTAAAAAGGGGTTGTGGATTAATTTAAAAATTGCACCCCAAATGTAGGGTCTTCCTACCTTAACATCATCTTATTACACCATATATGGACTAAACATGCATTAATAACGTCTTAGGGTTCCGGTTGTAGCTTTGAGCTAATAAGATTTCAGGCCAACAATGAAATTTCAAAACTTAACTCATTACATTCTCAATAATGAATGTTAAAGCGATAGAATTATACTACTCGTAGAGTAGAGACTATCCAAAAGTCCTGTATCCTATCTTCTTTCATGCTCCTTTTAGCTCACTGCCTCAACCCGACCCTTAGCCCTTCGGTCCAAAAGTGTACCTACAGGAACAACCCATCATGAGCATGTACATCGTTACTTAACATCATAAGGCAATGGCATATAAATAAATGCATGAAAAATAATTGGTAACATATACTTCCTGGTTAATTGCATTAACCCTCTTTGGTTGTCCCTGTTTCATAGCCATGCATATAATCATTAATTCTTGACATGAATGATTAAAATCATCGTCTTATAAATATCATCATATTACAACATCATCATCATATAAGCATTATCATCTTATAAATATCATCATCTTATAACATCATCATCATATAAGCATCATCATCTTATAGCATCATCATCTTATAGCATCATCATCTTATAATATCATCATCTTATAGTATCATCATCTTATAACTTCATCATCTTATAACATCATCATCTTATAACATCATCATCATTTAAGCATCATAACAAAATATAACAGTAAATGTACGAAGTCTTGGTTAAGTAACTTGCTGGTTATTCGTTAACTTCTTTTTGTTGACCCTGATTTACCTTCATGCATATGGGCATCTTACCCCGTGGCATCTTACCACACAATAACATCGTATGGCCTCTTACCATATGGGCATCTTACCCCGTGGCATCTTACCACATAATAACATTGTATGGCCTCTTACCATATGGGCATCTTACCCCGTGGCATCTTACCACATAATAACATTGTATGGCATCTTACCATATGGGCATCTTACCCTTTTATAAACATCGTATAACATTATTATAAACTTACTTACCATATCATCTTCATAAACATCATCATCTTAAACTTATTTATCACAATCATCATCATAAACATCATCATCATAAACTTATTTATCACAATCATCATCATAAACATCATCATCATAAACTTACTTATCACAATCATCATCATAAACATCATCATCATAAACTTACTTATCACAATCATCATCATAAACATCATCATCATAAATACTTATACAATCAATGCATAGTCATAGTTAGGAGTGTGTCACCGTCCGATGCCCGTAGCTTCTTACGTACCTTAATTCCAAAAGTGGAGAAATTGAAGAACTCTATCTTCTCGATGTTGTTGGCACCTGGGATGGTTCCACACAACCATACAAATCGATATTAGAAGCTAAACAATAGCCAAATACCAAAAATTCAACAAAAATCATCATTTTCCATGTTTTACACAGTGGCGATCGATCGCTACTTGAGGCGATCGATCGCCTCGCTCTTTTGCCTTGCGGCGATCGATCGATTAATTTTAGGCGATCGATCGCCTGCTACGCGAAATGGCTACTGGCCTTCGGCGATCGATCGCCTCATTTCAGGCGATCAATCGCCACCTGCTGGTGCGCGATTTTTCGCCATTTTGAGCATTTTCCAAGCTCAATCCCATACCATACAAACCCAAACTTTCCAACAACACTAACATCATCATAACTCACGAAAACCCACATAAAACACTTCAAAAATCATACCCCAACCATAAATAACATACACCCAAACAAACCCATTTCAAAACCCTCCAAAACCATAACAAACTCAAATAAAACTTTACAAAAACATCAAGGAGGTATCCATACCTCTTGGGGACTCCAAAAGTCCCAACAAAATCCACAAATCAAGATTTTTGGAAGGATTCCTCTTCCTCTTTTAAGCCATGGACGAAAATGGAGGGGGTAAGGGTTTTGGGTTGTTGATTTGGGGATTTAGAGTATAAAGGGGAAAGTGAGTTAAAAGGTGGGGTAGTGTGGATTATAAGGGTTTAATTAAATTTGCACCCCAACACTTAACTGATGTATAAAATACCCTAACATGGTATTTTAAAAGCATTTACAAAAATGCAACCAACTTCATTAAATCCATACTTTCCTCATAATTAAAATCAACACAATTAAATCATGTTAGCACTTTATTTTCCACGCATAATTTAATCATCATATAAACATAATTAATGTCCAGATTGCCATTAATTAATTTTCGGGCATCACACCAAACTTAACATGATTCATAAAATACTCCAACATGGTATTTTAAAAGCATTTTACAACATGCTACAAACTTCCCTTAAATTCATGCTTTCCTCATAATTAACAATCAACATAATTAAATCATGTTAACACCTCATTTTCTAACATGCATAACATGCACCCTGAAATGCAACCCCGTGTCACGCCTATCATGTGACTAAGCATTTCAACACGATAATTAATTTCAACACATAAATCAATTATCAACATAATTCATCATATAAACATAATTAATGCCCAAATTGCATATAATTAATTTCGGGGCATCACATTACTCCCCTACTTATAAGATTCCGTCCTCGAAATCGCATGCACTTACCGAAATGAAACTAAACATAAATCATACTAGAAATAGTTCCGGGTAATGCTGTATCATATGCCGTTCCGTCTCCCACGTAGCCTCCTCGACACCCCGACGATCCCACTGAACTTTAATCATCTGTATAACTTTACTTCGTAAATCTGTGATCCTCACGATTCAGAATTCTGACCGGTCGTTCAACGCAGGATACATCTGAGTCCAACTGCACTTCAGTAGGCTGCAATACATGAGACGGATCTGGCTCATATTTCTCAGGGATAACTTCCCCCGCATACCAAAACGAACTACACCCTTGAAGGGTGAGATTTTCAAGAAGACCTTGTCTTCTACTTGGAATTCTAGCGGTCGCCGCCGCTTATTGGCATAGGCTGCTTGCCTATCCTGAGCCGCTTTCATCTTTTGGCGTATCATCTTGATCTTTTCTTCCATATCCTCAATCAATTCCGGCCCTCCGACCGTCTTACTAGTAAAGTCCTCCCAGCACAACGGTGACCTACAACGTCGACCGCCAAGGGCCTCGAATGGAGCCATCTGAATGCTCACCTGATAGCTGTTATCATAAGAGAACTCTACTAGTTGCACTGAATCTTGGCATGTAGTATTAAACTCCAAAACACATGCCCTCAACACGTCCTCAAGGGTCCGTATGGTACGCTTTGTCTGCGGGTGATAAGCTATACTCAGTCTCACCTCTGTACTCAAAGCTGTCTGAAGACCCTCCCAGAAATGTGGAGTAACCCTTGGGTCTCTGTCAGACACAATCAAGACTGGAATGCCATGCATCCTCACCACATCCCGCACATATGATTGGGCCATCTTTAGGTTCGTGAAAGACACACGATAAGGGATGAAGTGAGCCACCTTTGTCAGCCTATCTACGATCACCAAAAACGCATCAAATCCTGAGGCCATCCTTGGCAAGTGTCACGAAGTCCATAGATATGTGCTCCCACTCCCACTTAGGTACTCCCAAGCTCTTCAGCTCGCCACCAGGCCTCTGCATTTCTGCCTTAACCTGCTGGTAGATTAAACATCTTGACAGAGGTCATAACATTACGCTTCATGCGTCTCCCCCAGATCTGACCACTTAAGTCCTTATACATTTTTCTCCCTCCTGGGTGGATACTAATTCGGCTACTATGAGCTCGCTCCAAGATCCCTCTACGCAACTCCGGCGTGCATGGAACTACCCATCGGTCACCGAGTCTCAGAGAACCATCCTCAACCACTTTAAACTTGATGGTTGTCCTTGAAGTACTATCAATGACCATCTATGAACCTCATCATCCGATCTCTGGGCTTTCCTGATAGTCTCAAACATGTCCGGCTCAGCCAGCAATAGTACTCTTCACCTTCCGATTTAAGGCGTCTGCTATCAAATTTACTTTACCAGGATGGTACTCAATTTCACAATCATAATCTTTGAGTGAATCCATCCATCTTCCTTGCCTCATATTCAGTTCAGCCTGAGTGAATAGAAACTTCATGTAAGGACCCTAGTTCCTTAAGTGCGGATCAAAGGCATAATTAGAGCTAATATAAATGATCAGAGTAAAATAATCGTGTTGAGTCTATGAGCCTTAAGAATTACATGCCAAAATGTGGACTATCAATGGATTAGTTACATTCCCAAATCAAATGAATGTTATCAATTATAGCTTTACACTACTCCTAGAGTAGATACTATACAAAATTAATCCTGTCCTTCCTTTCTCAAAAGAATTCTTCACAAGCTCACCACCTCAACCCGCTTAGCCCTTCTTATCATGCCAAAGGTGTACCTACAAAGACAACCCCCAAACATGAGCAATAATATCATTCATATTCAACACAATATGAACATAAAGCGTAAATGCATAAATCACAATAAAACACTTCATGTTTTCCCATGCATTTCAAAACGCTTCCAATTTGGTTGTTCCTGTACCATAACTCATGAGTATAATCAATAGATTATTTCATGGTCTACACATGTCATGACACCATACCATTTCATCAATACCAAATACCAGTCACCAATCCCTAGTCTGTCCATCACAATGTATTTTAATGCCCCTCGCTTATTTACATATAGGCGGCATAGAATAACCTCGCTTCAATGGACATGCGGTACTCCCACCCCTCGCCTCACATTGAGCGGCAAATATTCTTTCCTCGCCCTATATGATAACCACGCTCAAATGTGACATGCGGCGCTCCCACCCCTCGCTCCACATTTAGCGGAAACAAACCAAATAGCGGCAAGCATTAAAATCATCAAGGGATGACCACGACTCATAGGATGTGCACCAATAATCATCATATGCATATACAATCATCATGCATAATTCAACATGTATTTGCATCCACAATGCATAATCACATATATACTCGCATCCACAATGCATAAACAATGAGTATACTAGATACATGTACCGTTGGGTGCCCGTACGTCCTCTACGTACCTTTCCAAAAGTGGAACTGATATGGCTTCAGTTCCTTGGTTGCGTTGCTACCTGGGATGGTTCTACACAATCACACAACCCCATATTAGAAGCCAAATAATAGTCGAATACCAAAAATTCGTCAAAAGAAATCATTTCTCAAAATTCCACAGTTGGCGATCGATCGCTTCGCTGAGGCGATCGATCGCCTCAAATTTTCTTCGCGGCGATCGATCGCGCCAAACATGGCATTCGATCGCCTAACCCTTGGATTGGCTACTGCCTCTCGGTGATCGGTCGCCTCATTTCAGGCGATTGATCGCGTGCCCTGCGATTTGCCTACTGCCCTTAGGCGATCGGTCGCCTCGCACAGACTCGCGATTTTTCACCATTTTTGTACCAAAATCTTTCCAATCCATACCAACACTTAAACTATCAAACCAACAACAAAAATAACAACATAAACCTTCAAAATACACCTCAAAACAAACATAAATCCAACCCTCAACCAAAACCACAACAACCCAACACAAACCCATTTTAAAACCCTTCAAAACCATACCAAACTTAAATAAAACCTTACAAAATCAACAATGAGGTATCCATACCTCTTGGGGACCTCAAATCTCCCAATAAACTCCACAAATCAAGATTTTTGGAATGATTTCCTTTACCCTTAAGCACAAACTCGAAATGAGGGAAAGGAGGGTTTGGGTGGTGTAATTTGGTAAAGGTAAAATGATTTGATAAAGGTGGGGGTTGGGGTATAAAGGGTTTAAGTTAAATTAAAATGTATCCACAAACCCATGGTGTATAAAACACCCCAACATGATATTTTAAAAGCATTAATCCAAAATGCACCAAAATATCAATTAAACTCATGCTTTCCAAATAATTGCTAACCATGGCAAATAAATCATGCTAATAGCAATTTTCCCCAACATGCACAACATGCACCCTGAAATGCACTCCCGGGTCCCCCTTTCCATGTGACCATGCATTTCCACACATTAAATAAATCCATCACATAATCAATTAATTACCACCATGATTAACCATATAAACACAATTAGTGCCCAAATTGCACTTAATCATTTCGGGGATATCACAATACTCCCCTACTTATAAGATCTCGTCCTCGAAATCGCATGCACTTACCCCAAAAAGAAACTAAACATAATCACATACCAGAGAATAGTTCCGGGTAGTGCTGCACCATATGCCGCTCCGTCTCCCACGTAGCCTCCTCGACACCCCTGCGATCCCACTGAAGCTTGATCATTGGTATCACTTTGTTCCGAAGTCTACGTTCTGCTCGATCCAAAATTCTAACAGGCCGTTCCACATAAGACACATCGGATTCTAACTGAACATCAGAAGGCTGCAACACATGAGATGGATCCGGCTCATACTTCCACAGCATCGATACATGAAACACATCATGTATTCCAGATAAAGAAGGCGGCAGAGCTAGTCGGTAAGCTAAGTGCCAATGCGCTGCAAAATCTCGTACGGTCCAACATACCTCGGAGACAGTTTCCCGCGCATCCCAAATCGCACAACGCCTCTGAAAGGCGAGATCTTCAAAAAGACCTTATCTCCCAACTGAAATTCCAACGG
This sequence comes from Haberlea rhodopensis, assembly GCA_907163345.1. Lineage (NCBI taxonomy): Eukaryota > Viridiplantae > Streptophyta > Magnoliopsida > Lamiales > Gesneriaceae > Haberlea > Haberlea rhodopensis. Next base: position 126,521 of record CAJQUN010000273.1, on the reverse strand, counting down.
TCTCCGCCGTTTATTCGCATAAGCTGCCTGTCTGTCCTGGGCTGCTTTCATTTTCTGCCTTATCATCTTTCTCTTCTCTTCCATTTCCCGAACCAACTCCGGTCCTCCGACCGATTTGCGGTCCAAATCATCCCAACACAAGGGTGATCTACACCGTCTGCCATAAAGAGCTTCAAAAGGAACCATCTGAATACTAGCCTGGTAGCTATTATTATAAGAGAACTCTACCAAAGGCACGGAATCTTGCCAAGAAACATCGAACTCCAAAACACAAGCTCTCAACATGTCCTCGAGCGTCTGGATAGTACGCTCGGTCTGGCCATCCGTCTGAGGATGATATGCAGTGCTCAATCTAACTTCAGTCCCAAGGCTGAATGAAGACCTTCCCAAAAATGAGATGTGAATCGTGGATCTCGATCCAACACTATAGAAATGGGGATTGTGATGACCAGGGATTATAGGTGTTAATCCCGTAGTGTTAATAATCCCTAAAGATGTTTTACGTAGCGATTTGGAGTTTAATCGCGGTGTTGGGCCTTCTGGGCTCGTCTATTTGAGTAGTTGAGATCGTTGGATCTCGAGGTTGAGATTGTATTCTCATTTCGGTGAAAACCTGTGAGTTGGGTTTTTAGTTTGACTCGGAATCTCGGGTGCTTGGTGTGGGCACCGGTAGGGGGTTTTTGAGTTAGAGAGAGAGTTTTTGAAAACAGATGATTTTTAATGAATCATGATGTATTTGTGGGGCTATTAGTATTTCGGTGTATTTTGCTATAAATACAAGTTGAACCCGAGATTTTTATTAAAATCCCATTTTCAGCCCCAACCCGCGTCTCTCTCTCTCTCCCGCCGATTCCCGAAATTTCTGCCCAGCCCGCGCACGAAAACGCCGCGCTCGCCGCCGTCCGGCCGCCGTTCGGCGCGTGCAACCTATCACCGGCTTCGTCTCGACGAGACGCACCTTTCCCCTCCGTCAATTCGAAGTTTCATCGCAGTTTGAGTTCGGATTTTACAGAAGAGCGGCGATCCCCAAATTCTAGGGTTTGTCGATTTTGGTCGATTTTCCTTCCGATTTTCGATTGGGTAACGTTCTTTACCTCTTTTTCGTCCCTCTCATGTAATTCCCTGCTTTATTTGGTGGATTTATGTTCGAATTTAAAGAACTTTAAGGGTTCGAATTTTGAAGGCTTGTTTGGTTCGAATTTATGCATTTTTCGTGGGTTAAGATTCGAAAATTGTGATTTATTGGCTCGAATGATTTCGATTTTCGTTGGCTTGGGTTCGATTTTTTTTGGATAGGGTGCATGAAGTGGGTTCGACTTTGGGGGTTTTTGGCAAGGGTGATGATTCTTGCTATTAATTGATTAATTCATATTTTATATGAATTATGGTGTTTAATTTGGGTTCGATTTGTGAGATAAGGGTTCGAAAATTTGTAGGGTATCCTTGAACAATTTTCGTTGTTGTCTCATTCGTTCCCCTCCCTGCATGTACCCTGCCCCGGGTCTTTTAAATGATTTATTGTCGTGTGTTGACGATATGTTGAGGGTTATGGGTGTGCTTGAGCATTGGTTGCATGTTCGTAAATAATCGTGAATTATTTATCGTGTTAGCACATCATTCCTCGGGGCATGGAACTCGAGCAAGGTTTGGCTCGGACTTCGAGGATTTAAGGTACGTTTAGCGTACGAGCATAGCTTAAATGATGTTTTACAAGTATGATGCATGATTTAAAAATACATGAAATGCTTGGTGCCGCTATGAAGCGAGCAAATGATGGGTGTGGTCGCTACGGAGCGAACACCAGTAGTATGACGCTACTTTGAAGTAAGAAATGAAAACGTGGTGTTGATTAGATATCTAGGATATCTGTATTTTTATTCCCTATTGGTAATGAATAGGAACAGAGACGTAGTTAATCAAAGAAGTGATTAACTAGTATCGGAAGTTAAGGAAGTCTCAATATGATATCTAGAATTATGATAATTGCTAGATAAAGAAAGATGTTATGAAATGTTGTTAATTCGAAACTGGTTAGGGTTAACCAATATGATGATTAACTGCATATTCAGGATTTGATGATCTATCTGTTTTGAGAACAGGGTTATTACAGGGGTACGCTAGGATGATGATGATACCATCCAGGAAGTGTCACATATGTTCCACAATATTTACATTTTCGTAAATTATGTATTATGTCATTATGATTATGAAATTGTGGAATTGGTATGCTCACCCCGTTGGGGGCTGTCTCTGTTGGGACAGGTGGACAGGTACATCGATGGCTTTGGAGATGAGCTCGAGCTGTTGATTGGATGTACTTCCAGGATCGTGGTACCAGGGCTTGAAGGAGCACGGTATCGTATAGAGTACCTATATATATATATACACCCATGATAGTTATGCACATGATTATGATGCTCGCATGTGAGCACGATGATACTTGTATATGGGTTGTATATAAAGGCATGAGCCTTTCTCCCTCTCATTCTATGTTGCATGCAATTAGATGTAGAATTGCTAAAGGAGTATGAGAGTTATTAGTGTATGTGGGTGTTGAAACCCACTTTTGTTGCCATATGTGTGGTGTCTTCCCTGGCTGGGAATTTACTTGATATTACTGCTTTCTGATGAGTTTTATGTGTTCCCTGGCCGGGAATTATGTTGTGTGCTGTACTTTTATTTCGGGATAGCTCTATTTATGGGGAGACTCTGCCCAAATTTTTATAAAAGTCCACAATGTAAAAAGTGGTGTAATGGGCGAACTCTATGAGTCTCTTGTTGTTAGGATGATAAACTTTTAACATTGTATGTTAAAGAAAACTTTGTAATTGCCATTCAATGGTAAAGTACCATCGGAGTTCCCGAATGATTTTATGGAAAGCATGTGCCACACATAATGATTAATACACTAATCAAGGGTTAAGTATTTGGGGTCCTTACAGGGATCCCATGCAGTCTCACCACATCTCGAATATACAGTTGAGCCATCCTCAAAAAGGTGAAAGTCATGCTATAGGGGATGAAATGAGCTACCTTAGTCAATCGATCCACAATCACCCAAATAGCATCAAAACCTGAAGCACTCCTCGGCAGGTGGGTCACTATATCCATGGAAATGTGTTCCCACTTCCACTTCGGTATCTCTAAGCTTCTCAACTCGCCGCCAGGTCTCTGTCTCTCTGCCTTAACCTGCTGGCAGATCAAACACCTCTTAACAAAAGCGACAACATCACTCTTCATCCTTTTCTACCAAAACTGACCACGCAGATCTTTATACATCTTCTTTCCGCCTGGGTGGATGCTAAGTCTGCTACTATGAGCTCGCTCCAAGATCCCTTTACGCAACTCCGGCGTACTCGGAACCACCCAACGGTTACCCAACCTCAAAGATCCGTCATCGGCCACACTGAATTTCGTTGGCTGACCAAGATGTACTAAAGATAACCACCTCTGAACCTCATCATCTGACCTCTGAGCTCTCCTGATGTTCTCATAGATATCTGGCTCAGCTAACAAGGTCGATACATACACAGGTGATGCATCTATGTCAAAATCATAGCCTATATGGCAATAGGAGGTCATCATAGCTGACAAATGGATGACGTCCTCAGCAGAACTCCTCACTTTCCGGCTCAAAGCGTCTGCTGTCAAATTAGCTTTCCCGGGATGGTACTCAATCTCACAATCATAGTCTTTGAGTAAGTCCATCCACCTCCTCTGCCTCATGTTCAGCTCCGCCTGGGTGAATAAAAACTTGAGGCTCTTGTGATCCGTGTAAATGGTAAACGACGTACCATACAAATAATGCCTCCAAATCTTCAGGGCGAAGATAATGGCCGCTAATTCCAAGTCATGGACTGGGTATCTCGTCTCATGCGGCTTCAACTGCCTCGATGCATAAGCTACCACATGCTTATCTTGCCAGTACACACCCAAGGCCCTGGAGTGATGCATCAGTATACAAAACAAATCTGGAGTTTTCCGTAGGGATCACTAACACTGGCGCCGTGGTCAAACGGTGCTTCAACTCCTGGAAGCTCTCCTCACAAGCTTCTGACCAAAAGAATGGTACTCCCTTCTGGGTCAACTGTGTCAATGGCTTGACAATCTTCGAAAAGCCCTCGACGAAGCGTCGATAATAACCGGCCAAACCAAGGAAGCTCCGTATCTCAGGCACAGAAGTGGGGGCAGCCCACTCCATCACAGCTTCGATCTTCCTGGGATCCACTGATATTCCGCTGCTCGATATGACATGCCCCAGAAATACTACACTGCTCAACCAAAACTCACACTTACTGAGCTTGGCATACAACTGGTGATCTCTGAGAATCTGGAGCACTGTCCTCAAGTGTTTTACGTGCTCTTCCTCGCTCCGGGAATAGATGAGAATGTCGTCAATAAATGCAATGACGAACTGATCAAGATACGGCTGAAACACTCTATTCATCAGACTCATAAAGACCGCTGGAGCATTCGTCACGCCGAACGGCATCACTAGGAACTCATAATGTCCATATCGAGTCCGAAATGCTGTCTTCTGTACATCTTCCTCTCTGACTCGAATCTGATGGTACCCGGACCTCAAATCAATCTTGCTATAAAGTCTGGTACCTTGCAACTGGTCAAACAGATCATCAATCCTTGGGAGAGGATACTTGTTCTTTACTGTGGCTTTATTCAGTTGCCGGTAATCGATGCACAACCGCATCGAACCGTCCTTCTTTTTCACAAAGAGAACCGGTGCGCCCCATGGCGATACGCTCGGGCGTATATATCCCTTGTCAAGGAGGTCCTGCAATTGCTTCTTCAATTCTCTCAACTCCGCCGGTGCCATCCTATAAGGTGCACGAGAGATAGCGGATGTCCCTGGTAACAACTCGATCCCAAACTCAACTTCTCTAGCCGGTGGAAATCCTGGAATCTCCTCTGGGAATACATCAGCAAATTCTGCTACCACTGGCACATCCTCAACTCTCAGTTCTTATTCTTCCCAGACGTGTCCACGGCATAGATGAGATAGCCCGTGTGGCCACGTTCCAACAGCTGAGTCATCTTGATCGCTGAAATCAACGGAATCTTCGCACGAGAACCGTTGCCATAAAAAGTCCACTGAACTCCCAAATCAGATCTGAACCTCACAGTTTTCTGCCGGCAATCTACCACTGCCTGATATCTGTTCAGAATATCAATACCCACAATGCAGTCGAAGTCTGACATGCCCAACACGATCAAGTCTGCCTTCAACTCGTTGCCCTCAAAATAAATGAGGCAATCTGCCATAAACTGGTCAGCAACGACATTTCTTCCAGTGGGTGTCGAGACCAAGAGAGGCGTCGGTAAAGAAGACGTGCGCATATGGTGTCTCTCCACAAAGCCAACAGATACAAAAGAGTGGGAGGCACCTGTATCTATCAAAATAAAAGCAGGGTACGTAAATAAATGACATGTACCGGCGATCACCTCCTCCGGAGCTGCCTGGGCCTGCTCTCTAGTCAGCGCATACACCTGTCCCTGGGACGGTCCCACTGTCTGACCTCCCGATGGTCGAGGCACGAACTGCTGCCTCTGGTGTACTGTCATGTCATCAAATCTCGGCCTGCTGCCCTGGAACTCTGACTGTCCTCCCCGGGTGGGACAATACCGAGAGATGTGGCCCATCTTGCCACAACTATAACAGGCAGGGCACTTATTCGAATAATGTGGCCCTCCACAATTGTCGCACCTTGGCTCCCCCGATCTATTTCCCTGCGTAGACCCTCGGTTGGCGGACCAATTGCTCTTCTTGTTCTCCTGCTTCTGACCAAAGAATTTCTTCCCACCGAACCGTGAAGATGAAGAGGCACAACGAGGTTTAAATGGCTCTCCCCGGGGCCTCAAGCTGTCATTAGTTTGCCTCTGTTGTGGTACTTGTGGTGGCACAGCACTAGGATAAGCTCCTACTCCAATCTCGGCAAGCTCCGCTCTTGTGAGAGCATCATCAAAAGAAGTTGGGTTATTGGTGATAACCCGGTCAAAGAGCTCCGGTCGCAACCCCTTCATAAAATTCCTCATCTTTGCGTGCCCATTGGTGGCAATGTGGGGAACATACCTCAGCAATGAAGAGTACCGCATGGCATAGTCTGACACTGTCATGTTCCCCTGTTTCAAACTTGCAAACTCATCCTCCTTCGTCTGTCTCGCCGCTGCGGAGAAGTACCGGTTCAGAAACCGGGTCCTGAAGAGTGTCCAATCAATCACTGCACCCAGTGCTCTCAGCTCCATTACCGTGCTTCTCCACCACATCAAAGGTTTCTTTGCTAACTGGAACTCCGCCAGCCTCAGCCAAGCTGTAACAGCACAAGGAGCCGATACAAATATCTGCTCAAGTCTTTCCAGCCACTCCTCAGCTTCCTCTCCTGATTCTGTTCCCTCAAACCGGGGCGGGTGGTAAGACAGAAACTGAGTCAAGCTAATCTCACCGGGTAGCAATAACTGAGCCACTGGCTCCATGCCTACTGCTGGTGGAGGTAGAGGATTTGCCTGTCCAATGCTAGCGTTCACGCTCCCAACATCGCCAACCTCTTCGTTAAGGTTCCCCGCATTCATAGCAGCCATGCTGTAACACAAAGGTTAACAACAATTCCAAAACAAATATACATGTTATGCCGTTAGATAACAGTAATGATAATAAGCATGTTAGTATAACAGAATATACATCAATATGCACCACATGCATAAACATGCTTCAAATGTAAGCACCTAGCCAATCATGCTAAGGCTACCCTTCACTCGTTCCCGGGTTCTCTAACCACTGCTCTGATACCACTAATGTAAGGACCCTAGTTCCTTAAGTGTGGATCAAAGGCATAATTAGAGCTAATATAAATGATCAGAGTAAAATAATCGTGTTGAGTCTATGAGCCTTAAGAATTACATGCCAAAATGTGGACTATCAATGGATTAGTTACATTCCCAAATCAAATGAATGTTATCAATTATAGCTTTACACTACTCCTAGAGTAGATACTATACAAAATTAATCATGTCCTTCCTTTCTCAAAAGAATTCTTCACAAGCTCACAACCTCAACCCGCTTAGCCCTTATTATCATGCCAAAAGTGTACCTACAAGGACAACCCCCAAACATGAGCAATAATATCATTCATATTCAACACAATATGAACATAAAGCGTAAATGCATAAATCACAATAAAACACTTCCTATTTGCCCATGCATTTCAAAACGCTTCCAATTTGGTTGTCCCTGTACCATAACTCATGAGTATAATCAATAGATTATTTAATGGTCTACACATGTCATGACACCATACCATTTCATCAATACCAAATACCAGTCACCAATCCCTAGTCTGTCCATCACAATGTATTTTAATGCCCCTCGCTTATTTACATATAGGCGGCATAGAATAACCTCGCTTCAATGGACATGCGGTACTCCCACCCCTCGCCTCACATTGAGCGGCAAATATTCTTTCCTCGCCCTATATGATAACCACGCTCAAATGTGACATGCGACGCTCCCACCCCTAGCTCCACATTTAGCGGAAACAAACCAAATAGCGGCAATCATTAAAATCATCAAGGGATGACCACGACTCATAGGATGTGCACCAATAATCATCATATGCATATACAATCATAATGCATAATTCAACATGTATTTGCATCCACAATGCATAATCACATATATACTCGCATCCACAATGCATAAACAATGAGTATACTAGATACATGTACCGTTGGGTGCCCGTACGTCCTCTACGTACCTTTCCAAAAGTGGAATTGATATGGCTTCAATTCCTTGGTTGCGTTGCTACCTGGGATGGTTCTACACAATCACACAACCCCATATTAGAAGACAAATAATAGTCGAATACCAAAAATTCGTCAAAAGAAATCATTTCTCAAAATTCCACAGTTGGCGATCGATCGCTTTGCTGAGGCGATCGATCGCCTCAAATTTTTCTTCGGGGCGATCGATCGCGCCAAACATGGCGATCGATCGCCTAACCCTTGGATTGGCTACTGCCTCTCGGCGATCGGTCGCCTCATTTCAGGCGATCGATCGCCTGCCCTGTGATTTGCCTACTGCCCTTAGGCGATCGGTCGCCTCGCACAGACTCACGATTTTTCACCATTTTTGTACCAAAATCTTTCCAATCCATACCAACACTTAAACTATCAAACCAACAACAAAAATAACAACATAAACCTTCAAAATACACCTCAAAACAAACATAAATCCAACCCTCAACCAAAACCACAACAACCCAACACAAACCCATTTTAAAACCCTTCAAAACCATACCAAACTTAAATAAAACCTTACAAAATCAACAATGAGGTATCCATACCTCTTGGGGACCTCAAATCTCCCAATAAACTCCACAAATCAAGATTTTTGGAAGGATTTCCTTTACCCTTAAGCACAAACTCGAAATTGAGGGAAAGGAGGGTTTGGGTGGTGTAATTTGGTAAAGGTAAAATGATTTGGTAAAGGTGGGGGTTGGGGTATAAAGGGTTTAAGTTAAATTAAAATGTATCCACAAACCCATGGTGTACAAAACACCCCAACATGATATTTTAAAAGCATTAATCCAAAATGCACCAAAATATCAATTAAACTCATGCTTTCCAAATAATTGCTAACCATGGCAAATAAATCATGCTAATAGCAATTTTCCCCAACATGCACAACATGCACCCTGAAATGCACTCCCGGGTCCCCCTTTTCCATGTGACCATGCATTTCCACACATTAAATAAATCCAGCACATAATCAATTAATTACCACCATGATTAACCATATAAACACAATTAGTGCCCAAATTGCACTTAATCATTTCGGGGATATCACACTTCAGGCTCTTATGGTCCAAAAAAAATGGTAATGAAGTACCATATAGATAATGCCGCCAAATCTTTAAGGCGAAAATGATGGCCGCCAGTTCCAGATCATGAACTGGGTATCTCGTCTTATGAGGCTTCAACTGCCTCGAAGCATAAGTCACCACGTGCTTATCTTGCATCAACACACAGCCTCAGCCTTCTTGGGATCTACAGACATCCCTCAGCTAGACATAACATGACTCAAGAACACCATACTGCTCAACCAAAACTCGCACTTACTGAGCTTTGCATATAATTGATGATCCCTAAGGATCTGGAGTACTGCCCTCAAGCGCTTTACATGTCCCTCTTCAGTTCGGGAGTAAAAAGTACATCGTCAATGAAAACAATGACGAACCGATCCAAATACGGCTGGAACCCCCTTGTTCATCAGACTCATAAACACAGTTGCGGCATTCGTCACCCCAAAGGTCATGACTAAGAATTCATAGTGCCCAAATCTAGTCTTGAAAGCTGTCTTCCGAACATCAACACTCACAAAGCAGTCAAAATTTGACATTCCCCGATCAATCAAATCTGACCTTAGCTTGCTATCCTCAAAATAAATGAGACCATCATAGACAATTCGATCAGCAATCAAACTTCTTCCAGCGGGTGTCGAGACTACTAGAGGCGTGGGCGATGGAGAAGTGCATATGTGGTACCTTTCCACAAAACTTGTCGACACAAAAGAGTGTGACGCACCTGTATCTATCCATATAAAAGCAGGGTGCATAAATGAAAGATACGTACCCACTATCACTTCTTCCGGAGCCGCTGTAGCCTGCTCCCTCGCCAATGCATAAACCTGCCCTTGAGGTGGCCCCATAGGCTGACCTCCATGCTGCCTTGGTACAAACGGTGGCCTGTGCTGCACTGCTCTGTCCGCAGGCCTCCCCGCAGAATTCTGTTGTCCCTCCCGATTGGGACACTGCCGAGCAAAGTGGCCCTTATTGCCACAAACATAGCAACCTACGCGGTCTTTGGTCATATGTGATTGCCCACAAAGAGAGCACTGAACCTCCCCAAACCTGCCTCCCTGAGACTGGCCTCTTCCTGATGGGGCGTTATTCTTACGGTTTCCTATCCAACGATTCTCGGGCCTCTTACCACTGAATCTCGAAGTCGAAGTATTCCCCTTTGGCTTGAATTGATCACCCCTTGGTTTCAAATTGTCAGAAGTGGACCTCTGAGGGGGTGCTATAGGTGGCACGGCATCAGGATATGAACCAACTCCCAGTTCGGCTAACTCAGCCCTTGTAAGTGCATCATCAAAACAAGAAGGGCCATAAGTGACCACCCTGTCATACAGTTCAGGCCTCAAGCCTTTCATGAAGTTCCTCATCTTTGCTTGAGTACTTGCGGCGATGTGAGGCACATATCTGAGCAAGGAACAGTATTGGAGAGCATAATCTGACACCGGCATGTTACCTTGCTTGAGGTTAGTGAATTCATCTTCCTTGGCCTGCCGTGCAGCAGCTGAGAAATAGCGGGTCAGAAACCGAGTTCTGAACAGCTTCCAATTAACTTCATGACCTTGAGCCTCTTGCTCTACTACTGTGGTCTTCCACCACATCAACGCCTTCTTGGCCAACTGGAACTCCGCTAGCCTGATCCAGGCTGTCTTAGCACAAGGAGCTGCCACAAATATTTGCTCTATTCTTTCCAACCACTCTTCTGCCTGTTCCCCTGTCTCCGTTCCTTCAAATGTCGGAGGTCGGTATGCAAGAAATTGATTCAAGCTCAGTTCCCCAGGCAGTAATTGCTGCTCAGACGGTTCTTCGCCAAAGGCTGGCGGGGGTAGGGGATTCGTACGTCCGGCACTTGCGTTGACACTCACAGCGTCACCCACTTCCACATTTGCTGCCATACTGCAACACAAGGGTTAACAACAATACCCAAAAGCAGTTCATATAATACATCGTTAGAGAAACAAAACATGTTAGTGTAACATCATATACTTCATATGCAACATATGCACAAAACATGTTTAAAAGTAAGCACCTAGCCAACTTATTGCTAAGGCTACCCTTCACTCATTCCCGGGTTATCTAACCACTGCTCTGATACCACTAATGTAGGGTCTTCCTACCTTAACATCATCGTAATGACATATTAGGGACTAAACATGCATTTATAATGTAAGGACCCCAAGCCCTTAAACCTTGATTAGTGTATTAACCACTATGTGTGGTACATGCTTTCTATAAAATGTCAATCGGGAAGCTCTGATGATACTTAATCATTGCCTGTCAATGAAAGACTCATATGTTTGCCCTTTACCAACCCCTTGGTGCCACTTTTCACATTGTAAACTTTTATAAAAATTTGGGCAGAGTCTCCCCATAAATAGAGCTATCCCAAAAAAAAAGAGTACAACACATAACAAAATTCCCGGCCAGGGAACACATAATACTCAACAGAAAGCAGTAATACTAGTAGATTCCCAGCCAGGGAAGACACCACACATATGTCAACAAAAGTGGGTTCCAACACCCACAATACACCAATGACTCTCATATCATTCTAGCAATTCAACCTAATTGCATGCAACCTTAAATGAAAGAGAGAAAGGCTCATGCCTTTATATACAATCCATATACAAGTATAATCGTGCTCACATGCGAGCATCATGAATATGTATAAATCCTCAGGTGTACATATAGGTACTCTATACGATACCGTGCTCCATCAAGCCCTGGTACCACGATCCTGGGAGTACCTCAAATCAACAGCTCGAGCTCAGCTCCATAGCCATCGATGTACCTGTCCACCTGTCCCAACAGAGACAGCCCCCAACGGGGTGAGCATACCAATACACAAAATCCCATAATCATAATAATGAAATTCATAATTTACAACACAAGTAAATACTAATGAATTTAAATGATACTCCCTGGATGGCAACATCCTCATCCGGGATTCCGTGTACTGTCCCTGTTCTCACAACATCAAACTCATCAAATCTCATAAATCAGTAAATCAACACATTGATTTTACACATCGCATGCCTGATTTACAATATCAATAATGAATGATTCCAAGTTCATATACATGCAAAAATAGATATATCAATATCTAATATGGATTTCATAACCTTGCTTTCCATTATACTTAGACATCTCATATGTCTTATAATGAAAACATGAGTCTATGAACCTAGACATCTCAAATGTCTCATAATGAATACATGATTCTACGAACCTAGACATCTCAAATGTCTTACGAAGAATGCATGATTCTACAAACCTAGACATCTCAAATGTCTCATAATATAGTCATATAAACCCAGTACCCCTTATATCATGTAAGAGTCATCCTACTCTAATGTCACGCACGCTACAAGCGGCGATATCAAGATTTGGGTCATTCCTTGGCTATATCAACATATATGTATAACCATACGCAAAACATTCAATGCAATCAAAAATACCTTATGCATTTCACATATATATAGTAATGCTCGTACGTCGCACGTACCTTAAATCTCCGAAGTCCGAGCCAAGCCTTGCTCGAGTTCCATGCCCCGAGGAATGATGTGCTAACACGATAAATAATTCACAATTATTTACGAACATGTAACCTATGCTCAAGCACACCCATATCCCTCACAACATTGTCAATACACGACAATTATCCTCTTAAAAGACCCGGGGCAGGGTACATGCAGGGAAGGAAATAAATGAGACAATCGAAATTTGTTCAAGAATGCCCTACAAAAATCGAACCTTAATCTCACAATTTCGAACCCAATAAAATACCATAATTCATCTAAAATGTCAATTAAGCTATCCAAGCAAGAATCAACATCCCTTGACAAAAACTCCCCATTTTTCGAATTCAACCCCCTTAAAATCGAACCCAAACAAGCCTTTAAATCCCAACTCTTAAAATTCTTCAAATTTGAACCAAAGCTTCTCAATTCGATCCCACTTAAGCATCATAATACACCTAAGATGTGAATTAAACCATCAATGGCAAGAATCATCACCTTTCCCAAAAACCCCCAATAATTCGAAAATTAAACCCTACGAAATTGGGGAAATTCGAAACAATAAAGGCATGGAAATACATGAAAAAGACGAACAAGGGGTTAGGGAGGTTACCCAACGAAAATCGGAAGCAAAATCGGACGAAATCCGATGAACCCTAACTTTTGGGGATCGACGCATTCCAGCCAAATTCGACTCCAAGACGCGACGAAATCTTCAATTGCCGGAGGGGAAAGAAGCGCCTCGCCGAGACGACGCCGTGGGTAGGTCGGACGCGCCGATCGGCGGCCGGACGGCGGCGGGCGCACCGCTTGAAGCGGCGGGAGCGCTGTAGCAGCGGGAATCGCGCGCAGGGGAGGAGAGGGAAAAGATTTGGGGCTGAAATTGAATTTCTCTTAAAATCTTGGGTTCAAATGGTATTTATAGCAAAAATACCCCGAAAAATTAATAGCCCCACAAATACATCATGATTCCTTAAAAATCATCTGTTTTCAAAAACTCTCTCTCTAACTCCAAAACCCCCTACCGGTGCTCACACAACACCCGAGATCCCGAGACACACCAAAAACCCAACTCTTAGGTTTTACACCGTAATGTGAATACAATCTCAACCTCTGGATCCAACGATCCCAACTGCCCAAATAAACGAGCCCAGAAGGCCCAACACCTCGATTAAATTCCAAATCGTCACGTAAAACCACTTTAGGGATTATTAATACTCCGGGATTAACACATATAATCCCTGGTCATCACATATAACTTCTTAGGGCGCCGATTGTAACTTTGAGCTAATAAGATTACAGGCCAAGTTAGAATTTCCAAAAGCTAATTAATTACATTCTCAATAATGAATGTTTAAGCTATAGATTTACACTACTTCTAGAGTAGAGACTATCAAAATCCTGTATCCTATGTCCATCTTGCTCCTCTTAGCTCACTGCCTCAACCCGACCCTAGGCCCTTCAGTCCAAAAGTGTACCTACAGGAACAAGCCATCATGAGCATGTACATCGTTACTTAACATCCTAAGGCAATGGCATATAAATAAATGCATGAAAGTATTCGGTAACATATACTTCCTGGTTAATCGCATTAACCCTCTTTGGTTGTCCCTGTTTCATAGTCATGCATATAATCATTAGTTCTTGACATAATGAGTAAAATCGTACTTCATTCATAAGCTCATAATCAACAATGTTAATTAGAAATGGGACTGTCCTGGTTCTATTATGACAGCGGCACAATTGGCCCCCTCGCTCGACATAAAGCGGAATTGTGATACCCCTCGCTACACCTTGGTAGCGGATGTATCTCCTCGCTTAGCGGAATTATGATACCCCTCGCTACGCCTTGATAGCGGATGTATCCCCTCGCTAGTTATGTGAGCGGCAAGTACCTTCCTCGCTTGCCCATAACAACCACCGGACATTCAACCATTCTTAATAACAATGTTAAACATACATCATCATCATCATATCATAAACATTGTCATCTTATAAACATCATCATCTTATAAACATCATTATCTTGTAAACATTATCATCTTGTAAACATCATCATCTTATAAGCATCATCATCTCATAAACATCATCATCTTATAAGCATCATCATCTTATAAACATCACCATCTTATAAGCATCATCATCTTGTAAACATCATCATCTTATAAACATCATCATCTTTTATCATAACATCATCATCATAATTTACTTATCATAATCATCATCATAAAAATCATAAATACTTATGCATCAATGCATAGTCATAGTTTAGGAATGTGTTACCGTCCGATGCCCGTACGTCTCTTACGTACCTTAATTCCAAAATGGAGAAGTTGTAGAACTTTATCTCCTTGAAGTTGTGGGTACCTGTGATGGTTCTACATAACCATACAAATCGATATTAGAAGCTAAATATAGTCCAATATCCAAAAATCCCACAAAAATAACAAAAAACACATAATTGTGTGACTCGCGATCGATCGCTGAGATGCCCCGATCGATCGCGAGATCGCACTGCCCGTTGCTGACTTTTTGTGCCTTCGGCGATCGATCGCCACTTTTGGCGCGATCGATCGCCAACCTCGCCGATCGATCACCAAAAAGTGGCGATCGATCGCCAAATGGTTCTGGAGCCTACTGCTGGCTCGCGATCTATCGCCAAAAACGGGCGATCGATCGCCAATCCCTGTACATCGAAAATTCGCCATTTTTGAGCATTTTTCAAGCTCCACTTCAAACCCTTCAAACCTAAACTTTTCTACAACATCAACATCATCATAACACACTAAAACCCACATAAAACACTTCAAAAATCATACCCCAAACATATAAAACATATACCCAAAACAAGCCCACATAAAACACCAAATGCTAACCCATTTCAACACCAAACATCATAAAACTTTAGGAAGGGTTCCATACCTCTTAAGGACTCCAAATCCTACAATAAATCTCACAAACAAAGGTTTTGTGAAGATTTCTCCTTCCACTTTTGCTCAAAAACGAAAATAGTGAAATGGGTAGGGTTTGAGAGTGAATTGGGGATTTTTAAAAGAGTAAGGATAAAGTGGGGTTAAAGTGATGGGTAAAGGGTTAAAAAGGGGTTGCGGATTAATTTAAAAATTGCACCCCAAACTTAACATGATTCATAAAATACTCCAACATGGTATTTTAAAAGCATTTTACAACATGCTACAAACTTCCCTTAAATTCATGCTTTCCTCATAATTAACAATCAACATAATTAAATCATGTTAACACCTCATTTTCTAACATGATAACATGCACCCTGAAATGCAACCCCAGGTCACGCCTATCATGTGACTAAGCATTTCAACACGATAATTAATTTCAACACATAAATCAATTATCAACATAATTCATCATATAAACATAATTAATGCCCAAATTGCATATAATAAATTTCGGGGCATCACATATCGACCCCCGATGTTCGAGGGAACTGTGACAAGGGAAATGGCTGAGGAATGGTTAGAGAGGATAGAACAGATGTTTGTGACAGCTCATTATGCTCAGACAGCCTGGATAAGACTAGCAGAGTTCAAATTGGCCAAGAAGGCACTGATGTGGTGGAAGACCACGGTAATAGAGCAAGAGGCTCAGGGTCAGGAGATGAATTGGAAGCTGTTCAGAACTCGGTTTCTGACCCGCTATTTTTTGGCTGCTGCACGGCAGGCTGAGGAAGATGGGTTTACTAACCTCAAGAAAGGTAGCGTACCAGTATCAGATTGTGCTCTTCATTACTGTCCTTCGCTCAGATATGTGCCTCATACTGCCACAAGTGCTCAGGCAAAGATGAGGAACCTCATGAAGGGCTTGAGGCCGGACTATATGACAGGGTGGTCACGTATGGCCCTGCTTATTTTGATGACGCCCTTTCAAGGGCTGAGTTAGCAGAGCTGGGAATTGGTGCATATCCTGATGCCATGCCACCTCCAGCCCCCTCAGAAATATACTTCTGATAATTTGAGGTCGAGGGATGATCAGTTCAAGCCAAGGGGGAATACATCGGCTTCACGATTCAGTGGTAAGAGGCCCGAGGATCATAGGAAAGGGAAGCCGTATGAATGATGCCCATCAGGAAGAAGACAGTCTCAGGGAGACAGTTTTAGGGAGGTCCAGTGCTCTCTTTGTGGGCAACCATATGTGACTGTTTGTGGCAATAAGGGCCCCTTACTCGGCAATGTCCCAATCGGGAGGGACAATAGAACTCTACGGGGAGGCCTGTAGACAGAACAGTACAGCACATGCCATCGTTTGTACCGAGACAGTATGGAGGTCAGCCTATGGGCCACCTCAGGGGTAGGTTTATGCGTTGGAGAGGGAGCAGGCTACAACGGCTCCGGAGGAAGTGATAACGGGTCTCATTTATTTTGAGGGCAATGAGCTAAGATCAGACTCGATTGTTTTGGGAATGTTGGACTTCGATTGCATTGTGGGCATCGATGTGCTGAACAGATATCAGGTAGTGGTGGACTGCAGACAGAGAACAGTGCGGTTCAGATCTGATCTGGGAGTCCAGTGGACATCCTATGGGGATGGTTCTCGTCCAAAGATCCCGTTGTTATCTGTTGTCAAGATGGCACAGTTGTTGGAACGGGGCCATTCGGGATATCTCATCTATGCTGTTGATATTACTGAAAGGAAAGATGAATTAAAGGTCAAGGATATGCCCGTAGTGGCGGAGTTTCCTGATGTTTTTCCCGGAAGGGATTCCCGGATTCCCACCGACAAGAGAGGTCGAGTTTGGGATTGAGTTACAACCGAGGACGTCTGCCATTTCTCGTGCCCCGTATAGGATGGCACCAGCGGAGCAAAGAGAATTAAAGGTCCAGTTACGAAAGCTCCTTGATAAGGGTCACATACGTTCTAGCGTATCGCCCAGGGGTACGAGGCTCTACATTAAGATCGATCTGAGGTCGGGGTATCATCAGATCCGGGTAAGAGAAGATGATGTACAGAAGACAGCTTTCGGGACTAGATTTGGGTGCTATGAATTCTTAGTCATGCCTTTTGGGGTGACGAATGCCCCAACTGTTTTTATGAGCCTGATGAACAGGGTGTTTCAACCGTATTTGGATCAGTTCGCCATTTTTTTATTGACAATATACTCATCTATTTCCGGACTGGAGAGGAACACAAGAAGCACTTTGAGAACGGTGTTCCAAGTCCTTAGGGACGACCAGTTGTACGCCAAGCTCAGCAATTGTGAATTTTGGTTGAGCGGCGTGGTGTCTTTGGGGCATGTGATCTCTAGTAATGGGATATCTGTGGATTCTAGGAAGGTAGAGGTAGTAATGGTTTGGTCTACGCCTACATCTGTGCCCGAGATCCGGAGCTTCCTTGGTTTAGCGGGTTATTACCGACGTTTCGTCGAGGAATTCTCTAGATGGCTAAGCCATTGACGCAGTTGACGCAGAAAGGAGTTCCGTTTTTGTGGTCTGAGACATGTGAGAAGAGCTTCCAAGAGTTGAGGCACCGGTTGACTACAGCACCTGTATTGGTGATTCCTTCAGGGAACGAGGGGTTTGCTTTGTACACAGATGCATCACTGCAGGGTTTGGGCTGTGTGTTGATGCAAGGTAAGCATGTGGTGGCTTATGCATCAAGGCAATTGAAGCCACGTGAGGCTAAGTACCCAGTCCATGATTTGGAGCTGGCAGCTATTATATTTGCCTTGAAGATTTGGATGAATTAATTGTATGGTACGTTGTTTACCATCTACACGGACCATAAGAGCCTGAAGTTTTGTTCACACAGGCTGAGTTGATTGTGCGACAAAGAAGATGGATGGACTTACTCAAAGATTTTGATTGTGAAATTGAGTACCATCCAGGTGAAGCGAACTTGATAGCAGACGCCTTAAGTCGGAAGGTGAAGAGTACTGCTAAGGATAGCATGAGTTTAACAACTATGATGACTTCTTATTGCCATATGGGCTATGATTTCGTTGTGGACACGTCGCCAGTGCGAGTGTCAACCTTATTGGCTGAGCCAGACATATTTGGGGGCTATCGGGAGAGCCCAGAGGTCGGATGATGAGGTTCATAGATGGTCATCGATAGTACTTCGAGGTCAGCCATCAAAGTTTAGAGTGGCTGAGGATGATTCCTTGAGGTTGGACAACCGTTGGGTAGTTCTAGATACGCCGGGGTTGAGTAAAGGAATCTAGGAGCGAGCTCTCAGTAGCCGGTTCAGTATCCACCCAGGAGGAAGAAAAATGTATAAGGACCTAAGTGGTCAGATCTGGTGGAGACGCATGAAGTGTGGTGTCATGACCTTTGTCAAAGGATGTTTGATCTGCCAGCAGGTAAAGGCAGAAAGGCAGAGGCCTGATGGCGATCTGAAGAACTTGGAGATACCTAAGTGGAAGTGGGAGCATGTATCTATGGGATTAGTGACCCACTTGCCAAGGACGGCCTCATTAATTGATGCGATTTAGGTGATCGTAGATGGGTGGACGAAGGTGGCATTGAGTACATCTTATCACCCTCAGACTGATGGTCAGACAGAGCGTACCATACAGACGCTTGAGGACATGTTGAGGACATGTGTTTTGGAGTTTGATACTCCTTGGCAAGATTCAGTGCCACTAGTAGAGTTCTCTTATGATAACAGTTATCAGGCGAGCATGCAGATGGCTCCATTCGATGTTGCAGATCACCGTTGTATTGGGAGGACTTGACTAGTAAGACGGTCGGAGGACCGGAATTGATTGAGGATATGGAAGAAAAGATTAAGTTGATACGCCTAAAGATGAAAGCGGCCCAGGATAGACAAGCAGCCTATGCCAATTAGCGGCGATGACCGCTAGAATTCCAGTCAGGAGACAAGGTCTTCTTGAAGATCTCACCATTTTGGGGTGTGGTTCGGTTTGGTATGCGGGAGAAGTTATCTCCGAGCCTTCAGAGGTTCAGTTGAGTTCAGATGTATCCTATGTTGAACGACCAGTCAGAATTCTGGATCGAGAGGATCGCAGACTTCAAATCAAGGTTCACTGTTGGTCAAGGTTCAGTGGGATGGTCGGGATGTCGAAGAGGCCACGTGGGAGACGGAGCGGCATATGGTACAACACTACCCGGAACTATTCTCTGGTATGTGATTTATGTTTAGTTTCTTTTGGGGTAAGTGCATGCGATTTCGTGGACGAAATCTTATAAGTAGGGGAGTAATGTGATGTCCCCGAAATGATTAATTGCAATTAAGGAATTAATTATGTTCATATGTTTAATTATGTGGATAATTGACTTATGTGTTGAAATTAATTATCATGATGAAATGCATAGTCACATGATAGGCGTGACCTGGGGGTTACATTTCAGGGTGCATGTTATGCATGTTGGGTAATTGGGTGTTTTAGTGGCTTAAATGTGATGGTGGTAAATTATTTGGTGAAACATGTGTTTAATTGGGATTTTGGTGCATTGTGGTGAAATGCTTTTAAAATATCGTGTTGGGATGTTTTATACTTCATGATAATTATGGGAGTGCAATTTAATTAAATTTGAACCCATTTAATACCCCCAACCCCCTATACCCATCACTCCTTCTTTTTCCCCCAAATCACCCACCCAAACCCTCATTCTCCTCCATTTCGTTTTTGGCACAAAAGTGGGAGAGAAACCCTTCCAAAAAACTTGATTTGTGGAATTTGTGGGAGATTTGGAGTCCCCAAGAGGTATGGATACCTCCTTGATGTTTTTATTATGTTTGGTTTGGGTATGTTATGGTTTGGAATGGTTTTGAAATGGGTCTTTTGGGTTAGCATGATTTTAGTTGGGTGTTGAATTTTTGGGATGTTTAAGGTGTATTTTGGAGGTTTATGATGTTGTTTATGTTGTGGGTTTGATGGTTTAAGTGTTGATATGTTTTGGGTTGAAAATGGTGTACAAAAATGGTGGTTTTCGAAGCTCAGGACCAGTAGGCTCCAGTGGCAATTGGCGATCGATCGCCACACCTTGACGATCGATCGGTGGGGCTGGCGATCGATCGCGCCAAATGTGGCGATCGATCGCCAAAGCCAGAAAAGCTGTGTATCGGGCAGAAAGGTCTCGCGATCGATCGGCCCCTCACGGCGATCGATCGCGAGACACAATATGTGGTGTTTTTGAATATTTTGTGGAATTTTTGGTATTTGGCTATTGTTTAGCTTCTAATATTGATTTGTGTGGTTGTGTAGAACCACCCCAGGTGCCAACAACATCGAGGAGATAAAGTTCTCCAACCTCTCCACTTTTGGGAATTAAGGTACATAGTGAGACGTACGGGCATCAGACGGTAAAATGTGTTACGCTTTCGATTATGTATTGTGTATACCGTGGATAGTGAATCCTTATATGTGGTGATTTATGTGAAATGATAGTGATATATCGTGATAATGGAATCAACTGTTGTGTTTGATTATTGTGGTAGAATTGATGAATGTTCGGGTAGCCTTTATCTCCGAGCGAGGGAGGTACTTGCCGCTGTCATATGAAGCGATGGTAGTATGATATTTGCCGCTGTCATGTCTAAGCGAGGTAACATGCCGCTGTCATTGTCGAAGCGAGGGATATCATATGATGCCGCTATATGTCGAAGCGAGGGGTCCTAAAATTCCGCTGTTGTATTGGGACCGGAACAATCACAATTCTAGTGATTATTGTGGAATATTGTGATTAATGTGGAATATTGTGAATAATGTGGAATATTGTGATTATAACTGGAACGTGATATCGATCATTACCTTGTGAGCTAATGATTTTGTGCATGAGTTTATGAAACAGGAACAACAAAGGAAGTGTGCTAATGTGGTGAATCAGGGAGCATATATACATATATATCTCATGCAACTATTTACGTTATTATGTTTGATTGTGTTGAATAGTGATGTGTATGCTCATGGTGAGTTGTTCCTGTACCTTTGGCATTGGAGGGCTATGGGCCGGGTCGAGGCAGTGAGCTTTGTAATACCCCCGAAATGTGATATGATTATGTTTTACGATGATGAATTATGATGTGTATAAGGGTTGTGGTGTATTTAATTAGGGGGCCACGATTTATGTTATGATGATATGTTGTGGGGAGCATGTTGGGTGTTTTAAGGGATGTATTAATTAAATGAAGTTAGAAAATATCGAGTGAGGATATTTTAATACATCGTACTATATACCGGGACACAATTAAACACCACATGACCACCCAACCCACACCACCCCCCTGCCACTCGCCCCCCCCCCCCCCCCCCCCCACTTGACAAGTCCATACCCCCACTTGCTTAACCCATGCCCAATCACCACCATGCCCCCACTCTCCTCCCATTCCAATCAATTCCCCTCCTTCTCTCCTCCATGGTCGTCCAAAGCAAGCAGCTATAGGCAAGGAAAGGCTGGATTTATTAGGTGAAAAACCTTACAAAAAGAGGAGCAAAAAGAGAGGGGTAAGTGGGTACCCTGTTTTCTGTTTTTTTTTGGTTGAGTTTGGGTTTGGGTGGGGTGATTTTATGCATGCTACGTATGTGTTTGGGTGAAACCTTGGTATGGGTGCTTACATGGTAGTATTATGTAACTACTAGCATGTTTATTCGAGCATGTTACATGTTTTATGTGATAGATTTCTAGTTATGAAACTATATGCTCGAAAATCTGGGCAAAGGGATACATGCTCTGTTTTTGTAAAAGTGGGTTAAGGATGAAGATTATGATGATGTTATGATGCATGTTAGCTTAAGTTTCGTTAAACCTTTGATTTAAGGGCTTACACGGATATTTTATGAAGTTCTTCACATATTTGTTTCAGCATGAAAGATGTGCTATGTAGTAGAAAAGATGGTGTGAAATGTAGTGCTAAAAAATCTGGGGAAAAATCCCGATTTTCAGAGCTCTCGATCGATCGAGATATAATTCCGATCGATCGAGCGAGACAGAAGGTCTAAGCATGTTTTCAAAATTTTGGTGCCGATCGATCGAAGGATTTCTCGATCGATCGGTGAAGCTCCTCGATCGATCGGTAAAATGTTCGATCGATCGAGCGAGGCAGGAAGCCAAGACACTGTTAGTGCACAGTGTCTCGATCGATCGAGACCTTGGGCCGATCGATCGAGACAGGCAGAAAGTTGAAAATTTAATGATGTTTTATTTTGTTAAGTTTTTGATGTGAGATGGTTTTGAGGCATCTAATATGGTATTATGTGGTCTTGTAGAACCATTCCAGGTACCTGCACCATCTAGGAGATAAAGTCTGTTGACTCCTCCTCCTTTTGAAAAGGTACGTAAGAAGCGTACGGGCATCGGACGGTAACACACATCTCTATACTACGACTATGCTTTTATTGCATGAGTATTCACGATGAAATGACGGTGTTATACGATGTTTACACGATGATGTTTATATGATGTTTATACGATGAAGTTCATATGATGTTTATTGTTTATACGATGCTTACATGATAACATTTATGTGATGTATTGTGGTAAGATGCCACGGGGTAAGATGCCCCACATGGTAAGAGGCCATGCGACGTATTGTGGTAAGATGCCACGGGGTAAGATGCCCCACATGGTAAGAGGCCATGCGATTTATTGTGGTAAGATGCCACGGGGTAAGATGCCCCATATGGTAAGAGGCCATACGATGATGTTGTGGTAAGATGCCACGGGGGTAAGATGCCCCATATGCATGATTCTAAATCAGGGACGACAATAAGAAGTGAATGTATAAGCAGCATATTACTTAACCAATGTTTCATGCATTTATTATGATGTTTATAATGTTAAGTAAGATTATATATGCTCATGATGTGTTGTCCCTGTAGGTACACTTTTGGACGAAAGGACTAAGGGTCGGGTTGAGGCAGTGAGCTACGAGGGACACAGGAATGTATAGAATTCAAGTTATGATTAGTATCTACTCTAGGAGTAGTGTAAATCTAAATGACATTCCTTTAGAATGTAATGAATTAATTTTGAAATTTTGTATTTTGGCCTGTAATCCTGTAGCTCGTGAATCAACCAAAACCTTAAGATGTTACCTTAATGCATGATTAGTCCTTCTTATGTCTTTTAATCACTGTTAAGGTGGGAAGACCCCACATTAGTGGTATCAGAGCAGTGGTTAGATAACTCGGGAATAAGTGAAGGGTAGCCTTAGCAATAAGTTAGCTAAGTACTTACTATTGAACATGTTTTATGTGTATGTTACATATGAAGTTTCTATGTTATGCTAACATGTTTAATTATCTAACGATGTACTTTATGAACTGCTTTTGGTGTTGTTATTAACCCTTGTGTTGCAGCATGGCAGCAAATATAGAAGTGGGTGACGCCATTAGTGTAAATGCAAGCGCTGGGCGTACAAACCCATTGCCACCACCAGCTTTGGGAGAGGAACCCTCTGAACAGCAGTTGCTACCTGGGGAATTGAGCTTGGCTCAGTTTATGATGTATCGACCTCCGATGTTCGAGGGAACTGAATCAGGAGAGAATGCTGAGGAATGGTTAGAGAGGATCGAACAGATATTTGTGGCAGCGCCTTGTGCAAAGACGGCCTGGATCCGGTTAGCAGAATTTCAGCTGTCCAAGAAGGCATTGATATGGTGGAAAACCACAGTGATTGAGCAAGAGGCTCTGGGACAGGAAGTAAATTGGAAGATGTTCCGAACGCGGTTTTTGAACCGCTATTTCTCAGCCACTGCAAGACAGGCCAAGGAGGATGAGTTTACCAGTTTAAGACAAGGTACCATGCCTGTATCTGACTATGCTCTGCATTACTGTTCCTTACTACGATATGTGCCACACATTGCTGCAAGCACTCAAGCGAAGATGCGGAATTTCATGAAGGGCTTGAGGCCTGAACTGTATGACAGGGGGATCACTTATGGCCCTGCTTGTTTTGATGATGCACTCTCACGAGCTGAGCTAGCTGAACTGGGAGTCGGTGCATATCCTGATGCTGTGCCACCTCCAGCACCCCCTCAGAGACCCACTTCTGATAATTTGAAGCCCAGGGGTGATCAGTTTAAGCCTAGGGGGAACGCTTCAGCATCGAGATTCAGTGGCTAGAGGCCCGAGAATCGATGGAAAGGGAAAGGTAGGAATGATGCTCCATCTGGGAGAGGACCGTCTCAGGGAGACAGATCTGGAAGAGTTCAGTGCACTCTTTGTGGGCAACCACATTTGGCAAAAGACTGCGTAGGATGCTATGTCTGTGGCGACAGAGGCCACTTTGCTCGGCAGTGTCCCAACAGGGGAAGACAGCAGAACTCTACGGGGAGACCTGCGGACAGAACGGCACAACACCGGCCACCTTTTGTGCCAAGACAGTATGGAGGTCAGCCCGCGGGGCCACCTCAGGGGCAGGTGTATGCTTTGACGAGGGAGCAGGCTACAGCGGCTCCGGAGGAAGTTATAGCGGGTACGTGTCTTTTATTTACGCACCCTGCTCTTATATTGATAGACACAGGTGCGTCACACTCTTTTGTGTCGACGAGTTTTGTTGAAAGGCACCACATATGCACTTCTCCGTCCCCCATGCCTCTTACGGTCTCGACCCCCGCTGGAAGAAGTTTGACTACGGATCGGATTGTTTATGATGGCCTCATTTATTTTGAGGATAATGAGTTAAGATCAGATTTGATTGTGTTGGGAATGACAGACTTCGATTGCATTGTGGGCATCGATGTTCTGAACAAGTATCAGGCAGTGGTAAACTGCAGGCGAAGGACTGTCCGATTTAGATCTGTATTGGGAGTCCAATGGACATTCTATGGGGATGGTTCCCGTCCGAAGATTCCGTTAATATCTGCTGTCAAGATGACACAGCTATTGGAACGAGGTCATGCGGGATATCTTATCTATGCTGTTGACATGACGGATAAGAGGGAGGAATTAAAGGTTGAGGATGTGCCCGTAGTGGCGGAGTTTCATGATGTCTTTCCGGAGGAGATTCCCGGATTCCCACCGACGAGAGAGGTCGAGTTTGGGATTGAGTTGCTACCAGGGACGTCTGCAATTTCTCGTGCCCCGTATAGGATGGCACCAGCGGAGCTAAGAGAGCTAAAGATTCAATTGCAAGAGCTCCTAGACAAAAACTACATACGCCCTAGCGTATCGCCATGGGGTGCGCCTGTCTTATTTGTTAAGAAGAAAGATGGATCGATGCGTCTATGCATTGACTACAGGCAGTTGAACAAAGCTACAGTAAAGAACAAGTATCCACTTCCGAGGATCGATGACTTGTTCGATCAGTTGCAAGGTACGAGGCTCTATAGTAAGATCGATCTGAGGTCGGGGTACCATCAGATTCGAGTAAGAGAAGATGATGTTCAGAAGACGGCTTTCAGGACTAGATATGGGCACTATGAATTCCTGGTCATGCCTTTTGGGGTGACGAATGCCCCAGCTGTCTTCATGAGTTTGATGAACAGGGTGTTCCAGCCGTATTTGGATCAGTTCGTCATAGTCTTCATTGACGACATACTTATCTACTCTCGGACGGAAGAAGAGCACGTAAGACACTTGAGGATAGTGCTTCAGATCCTTAGGGATCATCGGCTGTATGCGAAGCTTAGTAAGTGCGAGTTCTGGTTGGACAGCGTGGTATTTTTAGGACATGTCATATCTAGCCACGGGATATCTGTGGATCCAAGGAAGATTGAAGCTGTGATGGAGTGGGCTGCACCCACTTCTGTACCTGAGATAAGGAGTTTTCTCGGTTTGGCAGGATATTACCGACGTTTCATCGAGGGTTTTTCGAAGATTGCCAAACCCCTGACGCAGCTGACTCAGAAAGGAGTCCCCTACTTTTGGTCCGAAGCTTGTGAGGAAAGCTTCCAAGAGCTGAAGCGTCGTTTGACTACAGCGCCTGTGCTGGTGATTCCGTCTGAGGATAAGAGGTTCGCCTTGTATACGGATGCGTCATTACAGGGCTTGGGCTGTGTGTTGATGCAAGATAAGCATGTGGTGGCTTATGCATCGAGGCAGCTGAAGCCACACGAGGCTAAGTATCCAGTGCAAGATTTAGAACTGGCGGCCATCATATTCGCCTTAAAGATCTGGAGGCATTACTTGTATGGCACGTCTTTTACTATATACACGGATCATAAGAGCCTGAAGTTCTTATTCACTCAGGCAGAGTTGAATATGAGGCAAAGAAGGTGGATGGATTTGCTCAAAGACTATGATTGTGAAATTGAGTACCATCCAGGTAAAGCAAACTTGATAGCAGACGCCTTAAGTCGGAAGGTGAAGAGTACTGCAGAGGATGTTATGTGTTTGTCAGCCTTGATGACGTCTTATTGCCAACTGGGCTACGATTTCAATGTAGACACGTCGCCTGTGCGAGTGTCGACCCTATTGGCAGAGCCAGATATATTTGAGGCAATCAGGAAGGCCCAGAAGTCAGATAGTGAGGTTCAGAGGTGGACATCATTGGTACTTCAAGGCCAACCGTCCAAGTTTAGAGTGGCTGAGGATGATTCCTTGAGACTGGGCAACCGATGGGTAGTCCCAGATACACCTGAACTGCGTAGAGGAATATTGGAGCGAGCTCACAGTAGTCGATTCAGTATCCACCCAGGGGGAAAGAAGATGTACAAAGATCTATGCGATCAATTCTGGTGGAGACGCATGAAGCGTGAGGTAATTGTTTTCGTTAAAAGATGTTTGATCTGCCAACAGGTAAAAGCAGAGAGGCAGAGGCCTGGTGGAGAGCTGAAGAGCTTAGAGGTGCCTGAATGGAAGTGGGAGCATATATCTATGGACTTCGTAACTCACTTGCCAAGAACGACCTCAGGATTTGATGCGATCTGGGTGATCGTGGATAGGCTGACGAAGACGGCTCATTTCATCCCTTACAGTATGTCTTATACATACTTTAAGATGGCCCAGATGTATATACGGGATGTTGTGAGATTACATGGTATTCCAGTCTCGATAGTGTCTGATAGAGACCCGAGGTTCACTTCACATTTCTGGGAGGGTCTCCAGACAGCTTTGGGCACAGAGGTGAGACTGAGTACGGCCTATCACCCTCAGACAGACGGCCAAACAGAGCGTACCATTCAGACGCTCGAGGATATGTTGAGGGCATGTGTTTTGGAGTTTGATACTCCGTGGCAGGATTCAGTGCCGCTGGTGGAGTTCTCCTATAACAACAGTTATCAAGCGAGCATTCAAATGGCCCCTTTTGAAGCTCTGTATGGACGACGATGTAGATCACCGCTGTATTGGGAGGACTTGACTAGCAAAGCGGTCGGAGGACCGGATATGATCAAGGATATGGAAGGTAAGATTAAGATGATACGCCAAAAGATGAAAGCGGCCCAAGATAGGCAAGCGGCCTATGCCAATAAGCGGCGACGACCGCTAGAATTCCAGTTAGGAGACAGGGTCTTCTTAAAGATCTCGCCCTTCAGGGGTGTGGTTCGTTTTGGGATGCGGGGAAAGTTATCTCCGAGGTATGTTGGGCCATATGAGGTTTTACAGCGCATCGGTACTTTAGCTTATCGTTTGGCTCTACCGCCATCTTTATCTGGCATACACGATATTTTCCATGTCTCTATGTTGAGGAAGTATGAGCCAGACCCGTCCCATGTCTTACAGCCTACTGAAGTACAGTTAGACTCGGATGTGTCCTACGTTGAACGACCAATCAGAATTCGGGATCGAGAGGATCGCAGACTACGAAGCAAAGTTATACCGATGGTCAAAGTTCAGTGGGATCGTCGGGGTGTCGAGGAGGCTACGTGGGAGACGGAACGGCATATGGTGCAGCACTATCCGGAACTATTCTCTGGTATGTTTTTATGTTTAGTTTCAATATGATGATGCATGTGGATTTCGAGGACGAAATCTTATAAGTAGGGGAGTAATGTAATACCCCCGAAATGTGATATGATTATGTTTTACGATGATGAATTACGATGTGTATAAGGGTTGTGGTGTATTTAATTAGGGGGCCACGATTTATGTTATGATGATATGTTGTGGGGAGCATGTTGGGTGTTTTAAGGGATGTATTAATTAAATGAAGTTAGAAAATATCGAGTGAGGATATTTTAATACATCGTACTATATACCGCGACACAATTAAACACCACATGACCACCCAACCCACACCACCCCCCTGCCACTCGCCCCCCCCCCCCCCCCCCCCCCCACTTGACAAGTCCATACCCCCACTTGCTTAACCCATGCCCAATCACCACCATGCCCCCACTCTCCTCCCATTCCAATCAATTCCCCTCCTTCTCTCCTCCATGGTCGTCCAAAGCAAGCAGCTATAGGCAAGGAAAGGCTGGATTTATTAGGTGAAAAACCTTACAAAAAGAGGAGCAAAAAGAGAGGGGTAAGTGGGTACCCTGTTTTCTGTTTTTTTTTGGTTGAGTTTGGGTTTGGGTGGGGTGATTTTATGCATGCTACGTATGTGTTTGGGTGAAACCTTGGTATGGGTGCTTACATGGTAGTATTATGTAACTACTAGCATGTTTATTCGAGCATGTTACATGTTTTATGTGATAGATTTCTAGTTATGAAACTATATGCTCGAAAATCTGGGCAAAGGGATACATGCTCTGTTTTTGTAAAAGTGGGTTAAGGATGAAGATTATGATGATGTTATGATGCATGTTAGCTTAAGTTTCGTTAAACCTTTGATTTAAGGGCTTACACGGATATTTTATGAAGTTCTTCACATATTTGTTTCAGCATGAAAGATGTGCTATGTAGTAGAAAAGATGGTGTGAAATGTAGTGCTAAAAAATCTGGGGAAAAATCCCGATTTTCAGAGCTCTCGATCGATCGAGATTTAATTCCGATCGATCGAGCGAGACAGAAGGTCTAAGCATGTTTTCAAAATTTTGGTGCCGATCGATCGAAGGATTTCTCGATCGATCGGTGAAGCTCCTCGATCGATCGGTAAAATGTTCGATCGATCGAGCGAGGCAGGAAGCCAAGACACTGTTAGTGCACAGTGTCTCGATCGATCGAGACCTTGGGCCGATCGATCGAGACAGGCAGAAAGTTGAAAATTTAATGATGTTTTATTTTGTTAAGTTTTTGATGTGAGATGGTTTTGAGGCATCTAATATGGTATTATGTGGTCTTGTAGAACCATCCCAGGTACCTGCACCATCTAGGAGATAAAGTCTGTTGACTCCTCCTCCTTTTGAAAAGGTACGTAAGAAGCGTACGGGCATCGGACGGTAACACACATCTCTATACTACGACTATGCTTTTATTGCATGAGTATTCACGATGAAATGACGGTGTTATACGATGTTTACACGATGATGTTTATATGATGTTTATACGATGAAGTTCATATGATGTTTATTGTTTATACGATGCTTACATGATAACATTTATGTGATGTATTGTGGTAAGATGCCACGGGGTAAGATGCCCCACATGGTAAGAGGCCATGCGACGTATTGTGGTAAGATGCCACGGGGTAAGATGCCCCACATGGTAAGAGGCCATGCGATGTATTGTGGTAAGATGCCACGGGGTAAGATGCCCCATATGGTAAGAGGCCATACGATGATGTTGTGGTAAGATGCCACGGGGGTAAGATGCCCCATATGCATGATTCTAAATCAGGGACGACAATAAGAAGTGAATGTATAACCAGCATATTACTTAACCAATGTTTCATGCATTTATTATGATGTTTATAATGTTAAGTAAGATTATATATGCTCATGATGTGTTGTCCCTGTAGGTACACTTTTGGACGAAAGGACTAAGGGTCGGGTTGAGGCAGTGAGCTACGAGGGACACAGGAATGTATAGAATTCAAGTTATGATTAGTATCTACTCTAGGAGTAGTGTAAATCTAAATGACATTCCTTAAGAATGTAATGAATTAATTTTGAAATTTTGTATTTTGGCCTGTAATCCTGTAGCTCGTGAATCAACCAAAACCTTAAGATGTTACCTTAATGCATGATTAGTCCTTCTTATGTCTTTTAATCACTGTTAAGGTGGGAAGACCCCACAAGCTTCGAGGAGCCTTGTGAATTAGGATACAGGATTTGGTATAGTCTCTGCTCTAGGAGTAGTGTAAATCTATAGTGTTAACATTCATTTGGGAATGTAATTAATTAGCTTCGAAGTTTTATTTTGGCCTGTAATCCTATTAGCTCACGTAATAACCGGAACCATAAACTGTCTGTGATGTATGTTTAGCCCTAATTATGTCTTGATTACACTGTTAGGGTAGGAAGGCCCTACATGCCTTTTGGGGTGACGAATGCCCCAGCTGTTTTTATGAGCCTGATGAACAGGGTGTTCCAACCGTATTTGGATCAGTTCGTCATTGTTGTCATTGACGATATACTCATTTACTCTCGGACTGAAGAAGAGCATGTAAGGCACTTGAGGACAGTACTCCAGATCCTTAGGGATCATCAGTTATATGCGAAGCTTAGCAAGTGTGAGTTCTGGTTGAGCAGTGTGGTATTCTTGGGCCATGTTATATCTAGCAGTTGGATATCTGTGGATCCCAGGAAGATTGAAGCTGTGATGGAGTGGGCTGCACCCACTTCTGTACCTGAGATACGGAGCTTTCTCGGTTTGGCAGGATATTACCGACGTTTCGTCGAGGGCTTCTCAAAGATTGCCAGACCCCTGACACAGCTGAGTCAGAAAGGAGTCCCCTTCTATTGGTCTGAGGCTTGTGAGGAAAGCTTCCAAGAGCTTAAGCGTCGTTTGACTACAGCGCCTGTGTTGGTGATTCGGTCTGAGAATAAGAGGTTCGCCTTGTATACGGATGCGTCACTGCATGGTTTGGGCTGCGTATTGATGCAAGATAAGTGATAGGCTTAGATTTTGAGTGTTTTTAGCTGTAATTTCTTCCCATTTTTCGTACTTTTTCCTGGATGATATTATGCTTTTTGGTGTTTTTTGTCTATTTCAGGAAAAGTAGTTGGAAATGGAAGAAATGAGCCAAACTGAAGAAAAATGGCGAAATCGAGGCGAAAAATAGACGAAATTGAGGAAGTGGGATTTTTGGAATCTCGATCGATCGAGATTATTTCTCGATCGATCGAGCCAGACAGTGTGCTGAGAAGAAAATGAATTGAAGTCTCGATCGATCAAGATTATGTCTCGTCGATCGACCAAGGCAGAAACTTCAGACCAATTTTATTGAAGTCTTGATCGATCGGAAGGAAATCTCGATCGATCGAGCGAGGCAGTGAGTTTCAAAGCTAACGTGAACAGTGCACCGATCGATCGGACGCAATTCTCGATCGATCGAGACGCAAATCCGGGAAAATCTTATCTTCCATTTTTGAATGGATTTTGGGGGGGATAAAAGGAATTTTTCATTTCCATACGTGGGGATATCATATCAGACGCCCATTTCTCACAAAAGATGAACCCTAGCCACCGCCTAGCCGCCACCAAGAAGGAGATTCAATCTCCGTTCTTCGTCCAAAGTCGAGCCAATCCATCCCAGAGTGCAAGGAAGGAGCAAGAGAAGAGATTTCGGTGCTACGCACGGATTTATTCCGCCGTTTATCGTATTTCTAGACTCTAATCTATTTCATTTTGATTTTCAATTGTTGTTTTTGAGGTCGAGAGACGAATAAACTCTTTTGTATTTGATTTGAAATATTTTGAGTTTATTCTATCGAGTTTTAGTTTCGTTGTGTTTGATTATTGATTCAATTGTGTTAGAGTGCATTGATTACTATTATTCATAAATTAATTGCTTGTGTAGATCAAAGCCTAGCTAACTTTGATTGAATCTGAGAGTTATAACCGAGATCGAGAGATAACGTTGTAACACGCTCTATTAATTTATGATGTATGTTACGATTGAGATCGAGAGATGATATCGCATACGTGAAAACTTGGAATCGAGAGATTTAGAGTAATAAGGTTTTGACAATTTATGCAATATTGAATTAGTAAATAGGTGCACGAGAGTGACTTATTCTAATTTAATGTTAGTTTCTTTACAGCTCGAGAGAGTGTATCGAATAATAGCGAAAACCTTTCACCTTTAGAATCAATTGGTTGATAATATGAGAATTCAGTTGAATCATTAAAGATAACATAGTTGAACGACGAGCTTGATAGATTTCTCGAGTGACTTACCTTTGCATATCCAGAACCATTCATTTTATTGTTTCTTGTTTATTTTTCGGTCTTTAGTTTAATTTGACTTTAGTTAATCAACTTCTTAAATCGTAGGCTAAATATAATTTTATTAATCTTATTTGGTACTTATACGTTAGTCCCTGTGGATTCGACAACCCCTACTTAAATTTCACTATACTAAAACATGACAACCGTGCACTTGCGGTAGAATCGCTTCACACTATTCTTTGAAATATCTTTTGTTTAAAATAAAGCTGTAAGGACCCTAATCCTTATGTGCGGAATCAAGGCATAATAGAGCTAATATAAATAATCAGAGTGAGAAATAACGTGTTGAGTTTATGAGCTTAAGCATTACATGCCAAAAATAAGGACTACCAAAAATTGATTAATTACATTCCCCATCAAATGAATGTTATCAACTAGTTTTACACTACTCCTAGAGTAGACACTAGGCAAAACAATCCTGTCCTTCAATACACAAAAGCATCCTCAAGCTCACTGTCTCAACCCGTCTAGCCCTTCTATCATGCCAAACGTGTACCTACAAGGACAACCCCCAAACATGAGCAATAATAATCATTCATATTCAACACAATATGAAGATAAAGCGTAAATGCATAATCATAATAAAACACTTCCTGTTTTCCCCATGCATTTCAAACGCTTCCCGTTTGGTTGTCCCTGTACCATAACTCATGAGTATAATCAATAGATTATTTTTAATGGTCTAAACATGTCATGAACATATACCATTTCATCAATACCAAATACTGATCACCAATCCCTAGTCTGTCCATCACAATGTATTTTAATGCCCCTCGCTTATTTACATATAGGCGGCATAGGATAACCTCGCTTCAATGGACTGCGGGACTCCCACCCCTCGCCTCTCATTGAGCGGCAAATACCCTTTTCTCGCCCTATATGATAACCACGCTCAAATGTGACATGCGGCGCTCCCACCCCTCGCTTCACATTTAGCGGAACCAAACCAAATAGCGGCAAGCATTAAAATCATCAAGGGATGACCACGACTCATGGGATATGCACCAATAATCATATGCATCTAATGAACATCATGCATAACATGTATTTGCATCCACAATGCAATACCACATATATACTTGCATCCACAATGCATAACAATAAGTATATAAGATACATGTACCGTTGGGGTGCCCGTACGTCCACTACGTACCTTTCCAAAATGTAGGATATGGTAGGACTTCAATGCCTTGGCTGTGTCGCCACCTGGGTTGGTTCTACACATTCACAAATATCAATATTAGAACCCAATAATAGTCCAATACCAAAAATCCTACAAAAAATAACCAAAAACACCATTTTTTGGTGTCTCGCGATCGATCGTCATAAGGCCTCGATCGATCGCGAGACCTCACTGTCTCGGGCAACAAAATTAAACAATCCGCGATCGATCGCGGAGCTTGCGCCGATCGATCGCGGCCTCGCCGATCGATCGCGCCAAACTCGCGATCGATCGCTGAAGCTCACTGGCTCAGCTCTGTTGCTCGCGATCGATCGCGAGAAGGCGCCGATCGATCGCCGAGCTCTGGGCATGCGGGGTTTGGGCACTATTCACCCATCTTCAACCCCAACTCACAATAAACATCTACATAAACCCAAATATTTAACATCCAACCAAATAATACCAAAACCACAACAACCCAACACAAGCCCATTTTAAAATCCCTCAAACCATATCAAACTTAAACAAAACCTTACAAAAATAACCATGAGGTATCCATACCTCTTGGGGACCTCAAATCACCCAATAAACTCCACAAAACAAGATTTTGCAAGGACTTCTCTTTACCCCAAAGCTCAAGAACGAAAATGGGGGAAAAGGGTTTGTGGGAAGTTGATTTTGGTAAAGTTAAAAAGTGAGAGTGGATGGTGGGGTTGGGGTAATAAAAGGTGTTGGTTTAATTAAAAAAAAGCATACCAAAAGAATTCCATGGTGTATAAAACACCCCAACATGATATTTTCCAAAGCATTAAACCAAATGCACCAAAATATCAATTAAACACATGATTTCTAATTAATTGCTACCAATGGCAAATAAATCATGCTTCCAATAATATTTACCCAACATGCACCACATGCACCCTGAAATACAACCCCGGGTCACCCTATCCACATGACCATGCATTTCCATAAGGTAAATAAATTCCAACACATAATTAATTACCACATAATTAATCATATAAGCACAATTATTGCCCAAATGCAATTAACCATTTCGGGGATATCACAATACTCCCCTACTTATAAGATTTCGTCCTCGAAATCACATGCACTTACCCCAAAAAGGAAACTAAACATAAACACATACCAGAGAATAGTTCGGGTAGTGCTGCACCATATGCCGCTCCGTCTCCCACGTAGCCTCCTCGACACCCCTGCGATCCCACTGAACCTTGATCATAGGTATCACTTTGTTCCGAAGTCTGCGGTCTGCTCGATCTAGAATTCTGACAGGCCGTTCCACATAAGATACATCTGATTTTAACTGAACTTCGGAAGGCTGTAACACATGCGACGGATCCGGCTCATACTTCCGCAGCATCGATACATGAAACACATCATGTATACCAGACAAAAGAAGGCGGCAAGGCCAGTCGGTAAGCTAAGGTGCCAATGCGCTGCAAGATCTCGTACGGTCCAACATACCTCGGAGACAGTTTCCCGCGCATCCCAAATCGCACAACGCCTCTGAAAGGCGAGATCTTCAAAAAGACCTTATCTCCCAACTGAAATTCCAACGGTCTCCGCCGTTTATTTGCATAAGCTGCCTGTCTGTCCTGGGCCGCTTTCATTTTCTGCCTTATTGTCTTTATCTTTTCTTCCATCTCTCGAATCAACTCTGGTCCTCCGACCGATCTGCGGTCCAAATCATCCAACACAAGGGTGATCTACACCGTCTGCCATAAAGAGCTTCAAACGGAGCCATCTGAATACTCGCCTGGTAGCTATTGTTATAAGAAAACTCTACCATCGAACTCCAAAACACAAGCTCTCAGCATGTCCTCGAGCGTCTGGATAGTGCGCTCGGTCTGGCCATCCGTCTGAGGATGATAAGCAGTGCTCAATCTGACTTCAGTTCCCAAAGCTGACTGAAGGCCTTCCCAGAAATGAGATGTGAATCGCGGATCTCGATCTGACACTATGGAAACGGGGATCCCATGCAATCTCACCACATCTCTAATATACAACTGCGCCATCCTCAAAAATGTGAAAGTCATGCTATAGGGGATAAAGTGGGCTACCTTAATTAATCTGTCCACAATCACCCAAATAGCATCAAAGCCTGAAGCACTCCTCGGCAAATGAGTCACGAAGTCCATGGAAATGTGCTCCCACTTCCATTTCGGTATCTCCAAGCTTCTCAACTCGCCGCCATGTCTCTGTCTCTCTACCTTAACCTGCTGGCAGATCAAACACCTCTTTACAAAAGCGACGACATCAGACTTCATCCTTTTCCACCAAAACTGACCACGCAGATCTCTGTACATCTTCTTCCCGCCTGGGTGGATGCTAAGTCTGCTACTGTGAGCTCGCTCCAAGATCCCTTTACGCAATTCCGGCGTACTCGGAACCACCCAACGGTCACCCAATCTCAAAGACCCGTCATTGGCCACTCTGAACTTCGTTGGCTGACCAAGATGTACTAAAGATAACCACCTCTGAACCTCATCATCTGATCTCTGAGCTCTCCTGATGTTCTCATAGATGTCTGGCTCAGCTAACAAGGTCGATACATACACAGGCGATGCATCAATGTCAAAGTCATAGCCCAAATGACAATAGGAGGTCATCATAGCTGACAAATGAATGACGTCCTCTGCAGAACTCCTCACTTTCCGGCTCAAAGCGTCTGCTGTCAAATTGGCTTTCCCCGGATGGTACTCTATCTCGCAGTCATAGTCTTTGAGTAGGTCCATCCATCTCCTCTGCCTCATGTTCAGCTCTGCCTGAGTGAATAAAAATTTGAGGCTCTTGTGGTCCGTGTATATGGTAAATGAAGTACCATACAAATAATGCCTCCAAATCTTCAGGGCGAAGATGATAGCCGCCAATTCCAAGTCATGAACTGGATATCTGGTCTCATGCGGCTTCAACTACCTCGATGCATAAGCTACCACATGCTTATCTTGCATCAGAACACATCCAAGGCCCTGCAGCGATGCATCAGTATATAGAACAAATCTGGAGTTCTCCATAGGGATCACTAATACTGGCGCCGTCGTCAACCGGTGCTTCAACTCCTGGAAGCTCTCCTCACAAGCTTCTGACCAACAGAAAGACACTCCTTTCTGAGTCAACTGTGTCAACGGCTTGGCAATCTTCAAAAAGCCCTCGACAAATCGTCGATAATAACCGGCCAAACCAAGGAAGCTCCGAATCTCAGGCACAGAAGTGGGGGCAGCCCACTCCATCACAGCCTCAATCTTCTTGGGATCTACAGATATCCCGCTGCTCGATATGACATGCCCCAGAAACACTACACTGCTCAGCCAAAATTCACACTTACTGAGCTTAGCATATAACTGATGCTCTCTGAGAATCTGAAGCACTGTCCTCAAGTGTTTCACATGCTCCTCCTCGCTCCGGGAGTAGAAAAGAATATCGTCAATAAACACAATGACGAACTGATCAAGATACTGCTGAAACACTCTGTTCATCAGACTCATAAAGACTGCTGGAGCATTCGTTGCCGAACGACATCACTATGAACTCATAATGTCCATATCGGGTCCGGAACGCTGTCTTCTGCACATCTTCATCTCTGACCCGAATCTGATGATACCCGGATCTCAAATCAATCTTCCTATACACCCTGGTACCTTGCAACTGATCAAACAAGTCATCTATCCTTGGGAGAGGATACTTGTTCTTCACTGTAGCCTTATTCAGTTGCCGGTAATCGATACACAACCGCATCGAACCGTCCTTCTTCTTCACAAAGAGAACTTGTGCGCCCCATGGCGACACGCTCGGGCGTATATATCCCTTGTCCAGGAGATCCTGCAACTGTTCTTTCAACTCTCTCAACTCAGCCGGTGCCATCCTATAAGGTGCACGAGAGATAGCGGATTTCCCTGGCAACAGCTCGATCCCAAACTCAACTTCCCTAGCCGGTGGGAATCTTGGGATCTCTTCTGGGAATACATCAGCAAACTCTGCCACTACTGGCACATCCTCAACTCTCAATTCTTTACTCTTCCCAGACGTGTCCACGGCATAGATGAGATAACCCGTGTGTCCACGCTCCAACAACTGAGTCATATTGATCGCTGAAATCAACGGAATCTTCGCACGAGAACCGTTGCCATAGAAGGTCCACTGACTGCCCAACTCAGGTCTGAACTTCACTGTCCTCTGCCGGCAATCTACCACTGCCTGGTATCTGTTCAGAATATCAATACCCAAGATGCAGTCGAAGTCTGACATGCCCAATACAATCAAATCTGCCTTCAACTCGTTGCCCTCAAAATAAATGAGGCAGTCTGCCATAAACTGATCGGCAACGACATTTCTTCCAGTGGGTGTCGAGACAAGGAGAGGCGTGGGTAAAGAAGACGTGCGCATATGGTGTCTTTCCACAAAACCCACCGATACAAAAGAATGGGAGGCACCTGTATCGATCAAAATAAAAGCAGGGTACGTAAATAAATGACACGTACCGGCGATCACCTCCTCTGGGGCTGCCTGGGCCTGCTCCCTGGTCAGTGCATACACCTGCCCCTGGGGTGGTCCTACTGTCTGACCTCCCGATGGTCGAGGCCCAAATTGCTGCCTCTGCTGCACTGTTCTATCCTCAAACCTTGGCATGCTGCCCTGATACTCTGACTGTCCTCCCCGGGTGGGGCAATACCGAGCGATGTGGCCCATCTTGCCACAGATATAACATACAGGACACTTGTTTGAAGAATGTGGCCCTCCACAATTGTTGGACCTCGGCTCTCCCGGCCTATCCCCTTGTGAAGATCCTCTATTGGCCGTCCAATTGCCCTTCTTGCCATCCTGTTTCTGACCAAAATGTTTCTTTCCACCATACCGCGAAGATGAAGAGGCACCACGGGGTTTAAATGGCTCACCCCGAGGCCTCAAGCTGTCACTAGTCTGCCTCTGTTGCGGTACTGGTGGTGGCATAGCGTAAGCCCCCACTCCTAGCTCAGCAAGCTCCGCTCTTGTGAGAGCATCATCAAAAGAAGTTGGGTTATTGGTAATAACCCGGTCATAGAGCTCCGGTCTCAATCCCTTCATAAAGTTCCTCATCTAAGCGTGCCCATTGGTGGCAATGTGGGGAACGTGCCTCAGCAATGAAGAGTACCGTGTGGCATAGTCTGCCACTGTCATGTTCCCCTGCTTCAGACTTGTAAACTCGTCCTCCTTTGTCTGTCTTGCTGCTGCGGAGAAGTACCGGTTCAGAAACCTAGTCCTGAAGAGTGTCCAGTCGATCACAGCACCCAGTGCTCTCATTTCCATTACTGTGCTCCTCCACCACATCAGAGGTTTCTTGGCTAATTGAAACTCCGCCAGCCT
The DNA here is from genome assembly GCA_907163345.1 of Haberlea rhodopensis. NCBI lineage: Eukaryota > Viridiplantae > Streptophyta > Magnoliopsida > Lamiales > Gesneriaceae > Haberlea > Haberlea rhodopensis. The sequence goes on along the minus strand of CAJQUN010000273.1, from coordinate 87,463 downwards.
CAGCCAAGCTGTCACAGCACAAGGAGCCGATACAAAGATCTGCTCAAGTCTTTCCAACCACTCTTCAGCCTCTTCTCCGGACTCTGTCCCCTCAAACCGGGGCGGATGATAAGATAGAAATTATGTCAGACTGATCTCACCCGGTAGCAATAACTGAACCACTGGTTCAATGCCTACGGCAGGTAGAGGGTTCGCCTGTCCGATACTTGCATTCACACTACCAACATCTCCAACTTCCTCATTAGCAGCCATGCTGTAATACAAATGTTAACAACAATTCCAAAGCAGTATATATGTTATGCCGTTAGATAACAGGAATGAGAATACGCATGTTAGTATAACAGAATATACATTAATATGCACCACATGCATAAACATGCTTCAAATGTAAGCACCTAGCCAAACATGCTAAGGCTACCCTTCACTCGTTCCCGGGTTCTCTAACCACTGCTCTGATACCACTAATGTAAGGACCCTAATCCTTAAGTGCGGAATCAAGGCATAATAGAGCTAATATAAATGATCAGAGTGAGAAATAACGTGTTGAGTTTATGAGCTTAAGCATTACATGCCAAAAATAAGGACTACCAAAAATTGATTAATTACATTCCCCATCAAATGAATGTTATCAACTAGTTTTACACTACTCCTAGAGTAGACACTAGGCAAAACAATCCTGTCCTTCAATACACAAAAGCATCCTCAAGCTCACTGTCTCAACCCGTCTAGCCCTTCTATCATGCCAAACGTGTACCTACAAGGACAACCCCCAAACATGAGCAATAATAATCATTCATATTCAACACAATATGAAGATAAAGGGTAAATGCATAATCATAATAAAACACTTCCTGTTTTCCCCATGCATTTCAAACGCTTCCCGTTTGGTTGTCCCTGTACCATAACTCATGAGTATAATCAATAGATTATTTTTAATGGTCTAAACATGTCATGAACATATACCATTTCATCAATACCAAATACTGATCACCAATCCCTAGTTTGTCCATCACAATGTATTTTAATGCCCCTCGCTTATTTACATATAGGCGGCATAGGATAACCTCGCTTCAATGGACTGCGGGACTCCCACCCCTCGCCTCTCATTGAGCGGCAAATACCCTTTCCTCGCCCTATATGATAACCACGCTCAAATGTGACATGCGGCGCTCCCACCCCTCGCTTCACATTTAACGGAACCAAACCAAATAGCGGTAAGCATTAAAATCATCAAGGGATGACCACGACTCATGGGATATGCACCAATAATCATATGCATCTAATGAACATCATGCATAACATGTATTTGCATCCACAATGCAATACCACATATATACTTGCATCCACAATGCATAACAATAAGTATATAAGATACATGTACCGTTGGGGTGCCCGTACGTCCACTACGTACCTTTCCAAAATGTAGGATATGGTAGGACTTCAATGCCTTGGCTGTGTCGCCACCTGGGTTGGTTCTACACATTCACAAATATCAATATTAGAACCCAATAATAGTCCAATACCAAAAATCCTACAAAAAATAACCAAAAACACCATTTTTTGGTGTCTCGCGATCGATCGCCATAAGGCCTCGATCGATCGCGAGACCTCACTGTCTCGGGCAACAAAATTAAACAATCCGCGATCGATCGCGGAGCTTGCGCCGATCGATCGCGGCCTCGCCGATCGATCGCGCCAAACTCGCGATCGATCGCTGAAGCTCACTGCCTCAGCTGTTGCTCGCGATCGATCGCGAGAAGGCGCCGATCGATCGCCGAGCTCTGGGCATGCGGGGTTTGGGCACTATTCACCCATCTTCAACCCCAACTCATACATACCCACATACACCAACATCAACCACACCCAACAACTCAAAACCAACAATAAACATCTACATAAACCCAAATATTTAACATCCAACCAAATAATACCAAAACCACAACAACCCAACACAAGCCCATTTTAAAATCCCTCAAACCATATCAAACTTAAATAAAACCTTACAAAAATAACCATGAGGTATCCATACCTCTTGGGGACCTCAAATCACCCAATAAACTCCACAAAACAAGATTTTGCAAGGACTTCTCTTTACCCCAAAGCTCAAGAACGAAAATGGGGGAAAAGGGTTTGTGGGAAGTTGATTTTGGTAAAGTTAAAAAGTGAGAGTGGATGGTGGGGTTGGGGTAATAAAAGGTGTTGGTTTAATTAAAAAAAAGCATACCAAAAGAATTCCATGGTGTATAAAACACCCCAACATGATATTTTCCAAAGCATTAAACCAAATGCACCAAAATATCAATTAAACACATGATTTCTAATTAATTGCTACCAATGGCAAATAAATCATGCTTCCAATAATATTTACCCAACATGCACCACATGCACCCTGAAATGCAACCCCGGGTCACCCTATCCACATGACCATGCATTTCCATAAGGTAAATAAATTCCAACACATAATTAATTACCACATAATTAATCATATAAGCACAATTATTGCCCAAATGCAATTAACCATTTCGGGGATATCACAAAAGCGGTCAATAAGCATGTGGTAGCTTATGCATCGAGGCAGTTGAAGCCACATGAGGCTAGGTACCCAGTGCATGATTTGGAACTGGCGGCCATCATTTTTGCCTTGAAGATTTGGAGGCATTACTTGTATGGTACGTCTTTCACTATATATACGGACCATAAGAGCCTGAAGTACTTATTCACTCAGGCAGAGTTGAATATGCGGCAAAGAAGGTGGATGGATTTACTCAAGGACTATGACTGTGAGATTGAGTACCATCCTGGTAAAGCGAACTTGATAGCAGACGCCTTAAGTCGGAAGGTGAAGAGTACTGCTGAGGATGCTATGTGTTTGTCGGCTTTGATGACTTCTTACTGCCATCTGGGCTATGATTTCGATGTGGACACGTCGCCTGTGCGAGTGTCGACCTTATTGGCAGAGCCAGACATATTTGAGGCGATCAGGAAGGCCTAGAGGTCGGATGATGAGGTTCAGAGGTGGACATCATTGGTACTTCAGGGTCAGCCAACAAAGTTCAGAGTGGCTGAGGATGATTCCTTGAGACTGGGCAACCGATGGGTAGTCCCAGATACACCAGAGTTGCGTAGAGGAATATTGGAGCGAGCTCACAGTAGTCGGTTCAGTATCCACCCAGGAGGAAGGAAGATGTACAAGGACCTCTGCGGTCAATTCTGGTGGAGACGCATGAAGCGTGATGTGATCACTTTTGTTAAAAGATGTTTGATCTGCCAACAGGTAAAGGCAGAGAGACAGAGGCCTGGTGGCGAGTGAAGAGCTTAGAGGTACCCGAATGGAAGTGGGAGCATATCTCTATGGACTTTGTGACCCACTTGCCAAGGACGGCCTCAGGATTGATGATTTGGGTGATCGTAGATAGGCTGACGAAGGTGGCTCATTTCATCCCTTATTGTATGTCCTTTACATACTTGAAGATGGCTCAGATGTATATACGGGATGTGGTGAAGTTACATGGTATACCAGTCTCGATTGTGTCTGATAGAGGCCCAAGGTTTACTTCACATTTTTGGGAGGGTCTCCAGGAAGCTTTGGCACAGATGTGAGACTGAGTACAACCTATCACCCTCAGACAGAAGGCCAGACGGAGCGTACCATTCAGACGCTCGAGGACATGTTGAGGGCATGTGTGTTGTAGTTTGATACTCCGTGGCAGGATTCACTGGCACTGGTGGAGTTCTCCTATAATAACAGTTATCAGGTGAGCATTCAAATGACTCCTTTTGAAGCTCTGTACGGACGACAATATAGGTCCCCACTGTATTGGGAGGACTTGACTAGCAAAGCGGTCGAAGGACCGGATATGATCAAGGATATGGAAGGTAAGATAAAGTTGATACGCCAAAAGATGAAAGCGGCCCAGGATTGGCAAGCAGCCTATGCCAATAAGCGGCGACGACCGCTGGAATTCCAGTTAGGAGACAATGTCTTCTTAAAGATCTCGCCCTTCAGGGGTGTAGTTCGTTTTGGTATGCGGGGGAGGTTATCCCCGAGGTATGTTGGGCCATATGAAGTTTTGCAGCGTATCGGTACATTGGCCTACCGTTTGGCAATACCGCCATCCCTGTCTGGCTTACACGATGTTTTTCACGTTTCTATGTTACGGAAGTATGAGCCAGACCGGTCTCATGTCTTACAGCTTACTGAAGTACAGTTAGACTCAGATGTGTCCTACGTAGAACGACCAATCAGAATTCTGGATCGAGAGGATCGTAGACTACGAAGCAAAGTTATACCGATGGTCAAAGTTCAGTGGGATCGTCGGGGTGTCGAGGAGGCTACGTGGGAGACGGAAAGGCATATGGTGCAGCACTATCCGGAACTATTCTCTGGTATGTTTTTATGTTTAGTTTCGATATAGTGATGCATGTGGATTTTGAGGACAAAATCTTATAAGTACGGGAGTAATGTAATACCCCCGAAATGTTATGTGATTATGTGTTATCTTCATTGATTATGATTATATGAAGGGTTGTGGTGCATTTAATTGGGGGTTATAATTATGTTATGATGATATGATTTGGGGGGCATGTTGGGTGTTTTAAGGGATGTATTAATTAAGTAAAGTTATAAAATATCGAGTGAGGATATTTTAATACATCGTGCTAAATACCGGGACACAATTAAACACCACATGACACCCCAACCAACACCACCCCACCCCCCAATTCGGCCACCTCCGCCCCCCCCCCCCCCCCCCCCCCCCCCACTTGGCAACCCATTCCCCCCACTTGCTCAACCCATGCCCATCACCACCAACCCCTTCTCCTCTCATTCTCAATGATTCTTACTCCTTCTCCTTCCCTTCCCTCCCTCTCATTTTTGTCCCTGTAAGCTGCTGAAAAGAGGAGAAAAAGCTTGGGATTTGTGTGTAAAATCCTTGCAAAAAAAGAGGCAAAGAGGGGTAAGGATTATGGTACTCTGTTTTTCTGGGTTTTTGTTTGAGTTTGGGTTTGTGGTGATGTTTTCATGCATGCTAAGTATAGGTTTGGTCGAAACCTTGGTATGAGTACTTACATGGAAGTATTTTGTAGCCCCTAGCATGTTTATTGGAGCATATTATATGTTTTATGTGTTAGATTTCTTGTTAGGAAAAGATGTGCCCGAAAATCTGGGCAACACTTGCATACTGTGGTTTTCCTTGAAGTTGGATGAGTATTGAAGTTTATGAAGATGTTATGATGCATGCTAGCTTAGATTTTATTAAACCTTCGATTTGAGTACATGCATGGAAGTTTTATGAAGCTCTTGGCATGTTTGTTCATGCATTTTATATGTGTTATGAAGTGGTTTGAATGGTATAAATGAGGTGTTCGAGATTTCTGGAAAATTTTTGCATGAACAGGAACGACCGATCGATCGGTGATGAACACCGATCGATCGGCGCAAATGCCGTATCATTTTAAATTAATTCAAGTCTAGTACCGATCGATCGGTTAAAGTAACGATCGATTGGTGGAGGCTATCGATCGATCGGTGGTTTTGTACCGATCGATCGAGCAAGGCCGTAGCTTAATTTAAATCCAAAGTTTTACCGATCGATCGGTGGGGGCTACCGATCGATCGGTAGTCATTATTCATGTGTTATTAAATTTTTTTGTGTTTTACTTTGAAGAATTGATTATGATTCTTGTATTGGTGCCTAATATTGTATTATGTGGTTGTGTAGAACCATCCCAGGTACCAGCACAGTCAAGGAGATAAAGTCTGTTGACTCCTCCTCCTTTTGAAAAGGTACGTAAGAGACGTACAGGCATCGGACGGTAAAACACACCTCTATACTATGACTATGCATTTATCGCATGAGTAGTTACAATGAAATGATGATGTTTATATGGTGTTTATATAATTATACAATGTTTATGATATGGTAAGATGCCATACGATAGGGTAAGATGCACATATGGTAAGATGCCATACGATGTTTATGATATGGTAAGATGCCATACGATAGGGTAAGATGCCCATATGGTAAGATGACATACGATGTTTATGATATGGTAAGATGTCATACGATAGGGTAAGATGTCCATATGCATGAATGTGAATCAGGGACAACAAAAAAGGAAGTTAACGAATAACCAGCAAGTTTACTTAACTAAGATTTCATGCATTTACTGTTATGTTTTTTTTTTATGATGTTAAGTAAGGATGTATATGCTCATGATGTGTTGTCCCTGTAGGTACGCTTTTGGACTGAAGGGCTAAGGGTCGAGTTGAGACAGTGAGCTAAAGGAGCACAAGGATGGATATGAAGGATGTTATGATTAGAATCTACTCTAGGAGTAGTATAAATCTAAATATTAGCATTCAGTTAAGGGAATGTAGCTGATAAGTTTTTGAAGTTTTATTGTTTTGGCCTGTAATCATAATAGCTCACGTAACAGCCGGAACTCTAAGATGTCCTTAATGCATGTTTAGTACATTTTATGTTATTAAAACACTGTTAAGGTAGGAAGACCCTACATTTCCAAAAGTGGGATTTGGTATGACTTTACTTCCTAGGTTGTGTCGCCACCTGGGATGGTTCTACACCATCACACAACCCAATATTAGAAGCCAAATACCAAAAATTCAACAGAAACATCATTTCCCACAATTCTGCAGTTGGCGATCGATCGCGAGCCTTACCGATCAATCGCTTCGATATAGCGATCGATCGCCAGACCTTTCTGCCTCACGGCAATCGATCGCGACATTTCCAGCGATCGATCGCCCGCAATGATTTTCGCTACGGCCTTTCGGCGATCGATTGCTGTGTTTGTAGCGGTCGATCGCCACCTGCTGTGTGCGCGATTCTTCACAATTTTTTAGCACAAACCAAGTTCCACTACACACACTTCAAACCCAAACATTCCAACAACTCAAATACCATAATAAATCCATAAAACCCACATGAAACACCTCAAAAATCATAACCCAACCACATACAACACATACCCAAAAACAAACCCATATAAAAATTCAAATACCAACCCATTTCAAAACCAATCTTCAAGAAATTAACAAGGAGGGGTTTATACCTCTATTGGACTTCAAATCCTATCAAGATTCCAACAAATGGAAAGTTTGCAAGGATTTCTCCTCCTCCTCCTTGGGTTGGACGAAAATGGGATGAGAGCTTAGGGTTGGGAGTGAAATTGAGAATTTGGTAAAGTGAAATGTAAAGTGGGGGTGTAGTGGGGTATAAGGGTGGGTTTTTAATTAAAAACATGTACCCCAATTATTGCATGATGTATAAAATACCCCAACATGGTATTTTAAAAGCATTTTACCAAAATGCACCCAAAACCTCAATTAAATCCATGCTTTCCAAATAATTAACAACCAACATGAATAAACCATGTTAATACCCAATTTTCCCTACATGCACAACATGATCCCGAAATGCACTACTGGGTCACGCCTACCATGTGACTAAGCATTTCAACAAGGTAATTAATTCCAACACATAATTCAATTATCACCATAATTAATCATTTAAACATAATTAGTACCCAAATTGCAATTAATCATTTCGGGGATATCACAGGTGATCTACAGTGTCTGCCATAAAGGGCCTCAAAAGGAGCCATCTGAATGCTTGCCTGGTAGCTATTGTTATAAGAGAACTCTACCAAGGCCACTGAATCCTGCCACGAAGTATCGAACTCCAATACACATGCCCTCAACATGTCCTCGAGCGTTTGGATAGTACGCTCGGTCTGGCTGATATGTGTGATTTTTACATCTAATTTAATATAAGATTAGAGGCGTTTTTGTAGTGATTCCTGGAAAATAATACGGTTTTTGGTATATATTTGTATATTTCAGGAATCCAGGTCCAATTGCATAAAAGTGGAGGAATTACACTTAAAATGATGAAAAATGACCAAACCGAGCAACACACGTGATATGACGTGGAGGAATTTTCAAGCACACATTAAATTGGATAGAAATTCATTCCTTTAAGAGACCAACATGGATGAAATATTATATTATAATATATTATATAAGATATTAGGAGGATAAAAGCCAACAAAAGTAAGAAGATAAAGATAAAGAGACGTGATCAGCATTCAAGGAGAGGTGGCCAGCAATTTCAGAAGAGAAGGAGACGTGAATTCAGGAGGATAAACGTGAGCAAGATATTAGAAAAGTGAGGAGCGCTGAGTTCTGGGAGAGAGGAACGTACGTGATTGGGAGCAGCAGGAGAGTTTAAAAGAGGAAAGAAGAGATATCAGATAAAGGGGGGTAAAAGAAGATAGGAGGAGAGGAGTTGGAACGGGAAGAGAGAATTTACGGGAGCAGCATCAGATTAGGGAAGAAGCGAACGTGCTCCAGAACATGGAGGAAGAGACAGGAGAACAAAGACGTAAAGGGGAGAAGAGAGGAGAGTTACGTGCGCACGAGATTGAGAAGAAGCAGGAGTTCACGTAAATACAGAGAGGAGTTTCGAGGAGAGGAAGGAGATCAGAAGATAAGAAAGGAGAGATTGAGGGGGATTGACGTGAACAGTGAGCAGCATTCAAGCGAGACTCACGTAAATATCTGAAGAACTCACGTAGGTGAGCAGCAACGTAGGAAAGATTGAAGAGTGCAAAGAGTGAGAAGAAGAGAGGCAGGAGTTTCACGAACAGAAGGAAAGGAGAAGGCACGGCAGCAAGGAATTAGTGGTGAAGAACAACTCACGTACGAAGCAAAGGAAGAGACGGAGATACGGGGTCGACAACACGATTCAACATCGCTAGTTTATGCGTATTTCTAAACTTTGTTTGATTCTATTTAATTTCTTTATGCTTTTGATGTTGAAATACATGATATTGCATTTGATTTTGAATATGTTGTTAGGCTAAGTTTATTGTCAAGACTTAGGAGATCCTATGTTATGAACCCATTATTAATTTGAATGTTTTGATTGATTCTTATATATCTATGTGTTTAGATCATTGTTCTTCATGCTTTAAGGGTTGGTCATCCTTGAATGATATTAAATTGCAATTGAATTGACCGTAGGATATTGTGATTCGATAAAGTGATCTTTGCCGTGGGTTTTAGGTTGAGACGGACCAAGTAAAATCTAGCACACGTGTGATAGCAATAGATTTACCAAAATCGAAGGCTAGAAGTTTTCATAGATCGATTTACAATATTAATTGTTCAATAAGGGTACGAGAGTGGCTTATTGTTACGTTAGTATTAGATTTGTTATAGCCGGACCAAGGTATAACAAGTGAATTAGGAAAACTCGTCACCTTAGATTGTTTGAATTAATTCTTAACTAATAGGCGAATTGTGGGGGATTATATAGGTGAACCGAAAGTCTTGATAATTGTCTCTATTGATTTTATTCTCATTCTTTATTGATTGTTTGGGTTTATTATTGATTTATTAGTTACTTTAGGTTATAAATTACAACCAATTTTCGTAGGCTAAATCTGGCGATCCGTTTGAGGATGATATGAAGTACTCAACCTTACCTCGGTTCCCAAGGCTGATTGAAGACCCTCCCAAAAATGATATGTGAATCGCGGATCTCGATCCGACACTATGGAAATAGGGATCCCGTGCAATCTCACCACATCTCTAACATATAACTGAGCCATCCTCAAATAGGTGAAAGTCATACCATAGGGAATGAAATGAGCTACTTTGGTCAATCTGTCCACAATCACCCAAATGGCATCAAAACTCGAGGCACTCCTCGGCAAGTGGGTCACAAAGTCCATGGAAATGTGTTCCCACTTCCATTTTGGTATCTCTAAACTCTTCAACTCTCCACCAGGTCTCTGCCTCTCTGCCTTAACCTGCTGGCAGATCAAGCACCTCTTAACGAAAGCGACGACATCACACTTCATTCTTTTCCACCAAAAATGATCACGTAGGTCCTTATACATCTTCTTCCCGCCCGGGTGGATAGTAAGTCTGCTACTATGAGCTCGCTCCAAGATCCCTCTACGCAACTCCGGCGTACTCGGAACCACCCAACAGTTACCCAATCTCAAGGATCCATCCTCAGCCACTCTGAACTTCGATGGCTGTCCAAGATGTACTAGTGATGACCAACTCTGAATCTCATTATCTGCCTTCTGAGCTCTCCGGATATTCTCATAAATATCTAGCTCCGCTAATAAGGTCGATACACGTACCGACGATGTATCCACATCAAAATCATAGCCCAGATGGCAATAAGAAGTCATCATAGCCGATAAGTATATGGTGTCCTCAGCAGTACTCTTCACTTTCCGACTCAAAGCATCTGCTGTTAAGTTTGCTTTTCCCGGATGGTACTCTATCTCACAGTCATAGTCCTTGAGTAAATCCATCCATCTCCTCTTACGCATATTCAACTCCGCCTGAGTAAATAAGAACTTCAGGCTCTTGTAATCCGTATAAATGGTAAACGACGTACCATATAAGTAATGCCTCCAGATCTTCAGGGCAAAAATAATAGCCGCCAACTCCAAGTCATGGACTGGATATCTAGTCTCATGCTGCTTCAACTGTCTCGATGCATAAGCTACCACATGCTTATCTTGCATCAAAACACATCCAAGGCCCTGAAGTGATGCATCGGTATAAAGAACAAACCTCGTGTTCTCCGTAGGAATCACCAACACTGGCGCCGTCGTCAATCGATGTTTCAACTCTTGGAAGCTTTCCTCACAAGCCTCAGACCAAAAGAATGGTACTCCCTTTTGGGTCAACTGTGTCAACGGCTTGGCAATCTTCAAAAATCCCTCAACGAAGCGCTGATAATAACCGGCCAAACCAAGAAAGCTTCGTATCTCGGGTACAGAAGTGGGTTCAGCCCACTCCATCACAACCTATATCTTCCTGGGATCCACCGATATCCCACTGCTAGATATAACATGCCCCAAGAACACCACACTGCTCAACCAAAACTCACACTTGCTGAGCTTGACAAACAACTGATTATCCCTAAGGATTTGGAGCACTGTCCTCAAGTGTTTCACATGCTCTTCCTCACTCTGAGAGTAGATGAGTATGTCGTCAATAAACACTATGACGAACTGGTCAAGATATGGTTGAAACACTCTGTTCATCAAGATCATAAAGACAGTTGGGGCGTTCGTCACACCGAACGGCATAACTAGGAACTCATAGTGTCCATACCGAGTCCGAAATGCTGTCTTCTGCACAACCTCCTCTCTGACCCGAATCTGGTGGTACCATGACCTCAAATCAATCTTGCTATACAGCTTGGTACCTTGCAACTGATCAAACAAATCATCAATCCTTGGGAGAGGATACTTGTTCTTCACCTTGGCCTTATTCAGTTGCCGGTAATCGATGCACAACCGCATCGAACCATCCTTCTTTTTCACAAAGAGAACCGGTGCGCCCCATGGAGACACGCTAGGCGTATATATCCTTTGTCAAGGAGTTCCTGCAACTGCTCCTTCATTTTCCTTAACTCTGCCGGTGCCATCCTCTAAGGGGCACGAGAGATAGCAGATGTCCCCGGTAATAACTCAATCCCAACTCAACTTCTCTAGCCGGTGGGAATCTGGGAATCTCCTCCGGAAATACATCAACAAATTCTGCTACCACTGTTACATCCTCTACCCTTTATTCTTTATTCATTCCCGTCGTGTCCACGGCATAGATAAGATAGCCCGTGTGACCACGTTCCACTAACTGGGACATTTTGATCGCTGAGATTAACGGAATCTTCGCACGACAACCGTTCCCATAGAAAGTCCACTGTATTCCCATATCAGATCTGAACCGAACCGTTCTCTGCCGACAGTCCACGACATCCTGATATCTGTTCAGAATATCGATGCCCACGATGTAATCAAAGTCTGACATGCCCAACACAATCAAATCTGCCTTCAACTCATTGCCCTCAAAATAAATGAGGCAATCCGCAAGAAACTGATCGGCAATAACATTCCTTCCCGTGGGTGTCGAGACCATGAGAGGCATGGGTAACGAAGACGTGCACATATAGTGTCTCTCCACAAAGCCAACAGATACAAAAGAGTTGGAGGCACCTGTATCTATCAAAATAAAAGCAGGGTACGTAAATAAATGACACGTACCAGTGATCACCTCCTCCGGGGCTGCCTGGGCCGGCTCTCTAGTCAGTGCATACACTTGCCCCTGGGACGGTCCCACTGTCTGACCTCTTGATGGTCGAAGCATAATCTGCTGCCTCTGATGCACTGTCATGTCATCAAATCTCGGCCTATTCACCTGGAAGTCTGACTGTCCTCCCCGAGTGGGGCAATACCGAGAGATATGGCCCATCTTGCCACAACTGTAACAAGCTGGGCAGTTGATCGTTGAGTGTGGCCCTCCACAATTGTCACACATTGTCTCCCCCGATCAATTCACTTGCATAGGCCCCCGATTGGCCAATAGATTGCTCTTCCTGTTCTCCTGCTTCCGGTTAAAAGATTTCTTCCCACTGAACCGAGAGGATGAAGAAGAACCACGAGGCTTAAATGACTCCCCTCGTGGCCTCAAGCTATCAGAAACTTGCATCTGCGGTGGCACATGTGGGGGTACAGCATTAGGATAGGCCCCAACTCCAATCTCTGCAACTTCTGCTCTAGTAAGAGCATCATCGAAAGAAGTGGGGTTGTTGGTGTTAACCCGGTCAAATAGCTCCGGCCGCAACCCCTGTCCGTTTGTGGCAATATGAGGGACATACCTCAACAGAGAAGAATAGTGCATGGCATAGTCTGATACAGTCATGCGTCCTTGCCTCAAGTTTGTAAACTCATCCTCCTTTATCTGTCTCGCAGCAGCAGAAAAATACCGGTTTAGAAACCGGGTCCTGAAGAGAGTCCAATCAATTATCATACCCTGAGCTCTCAATTTCATCACTGTAGTCTTCCACCACATGGAAGGCTTCTTTGCTAGTTGGAACTCCGCCTACCTCAGCCATGCGTCCTAGCGCAAGGAACGAACACAAATATCTACTCTAGTCTCTCAAGCCACTCCTCAGCCTCTTCCCTTGTCTCTGTCCACTCAAACCGGGGCGGGTGGAAAGTCAGGACTTGAGTCAGACTCAACTCCCCAGGTAGTAATAACTGAGCAACCAGTTCCACACCCACAGCTGGTGGAGATAAAGGATTTGTCTGACCAATACTTGCATTAACACTTCCAACATCACCTACCTCTTCATTGAGGTTTCCCAAGTTCATAGCTGCCATGCTGTAACACAAGGGTTACCAACAATTCCAAAACAATACATATGATATACCGTTAGATAACATGAATGATAATAAGCATGTTAGTGTAACAATTATACACCAATATGCACCACATTCATAAACATGATCAAATGTAACCACCTAGCCAAACATGCTAAGGCTACCCTTCACTCGTTCCCGGGTTCTCTAACCACTGCTCTGATACCACTAATGTAAGGACCGTGGTTCCTTAAGTGCGGAATAAAGGCATAATTAGAGCTAACATACATTATCAGAGTATGAAAAGTTCATGTTGAGACTATGAGCCTTAAGAATTACATGCCAAGTTAAGGACTTTCTAATGGATTAATTACATTCTCTAACAAATGAATGTTATTCACTATAGCTTTACACTACTCCTAGAGTAGACACTATACAAAAATAATCATGTCCTTCCTTATCAAAAGCGTTCTGCACAAGCTCACCGCCTCCACCCGCCTTAGCCCCTTTATCATGCCAAAAAGTACCTACAAGGACAACCCCCAAAACATGAGCATATAATAATCCATATCCAACACAATATGAATATAAGGCGTAAATGCATAAACCGTAATAAAACACTTCATGTTTTTCCCATGCATTTTAAACGCTGCCTTTTTGGTTGTCCCTGTACCATAACTCATGAGTATAATCAATAGATTATTTAATGGTTCTACACATGTCATGACATAACACCATTTCATTATCACCAATCACCAATCACCAATCCCTAGTATGTTATAATAGTGTATTTTAATGCACCTCGCTTGTCATGACAGCGGCACTAATACCCCTCGCTTCGACATATTAGCGGCATTGAATAACCTCGCGCAAATGTGACATGCGGCAATACCTGATGTGACTAGAAATAGGCACATCGATTGCGCTTAATTGTCTATGATTTGGTATATTTTGATGGATAAATTGATACATATACTACCTAATCGTATGTTTGTGTAAATATATGGAAATGTGAAGAAATCAAGCTAAAATGATGAAAGAAGCAATAAAGTTGAAGAAAAGAGGAAACAACCAGAATCCAAGACACATATTGCTCCTTTCTCCTCATATTTCTATATGTTCGAGCCATGTTTTGGAAATGTAGTCCATATAAAAGTTGTAGAACATTGAGTTATCTTTGCGTGGACAGCTGATTCATCGAATTCGGAGTTTGGAAAAGAAAGTTACGGAATAAATACAAAACTTGCCAGAAAAATGGAAGACAGGCGTAATTACGCCATTATCAGGCGTAACTACGCCAATGCTACGGCATTGACAGGCGTAATTATGCCATTCGAAGGCTTAAATATGCCAGAAACGTGGGAAACCATATTTTTGACACGTCATCAGGCGTCTTTACGCCATTTTCTGGCGTAGCTACGCCTACAGAGTTTTGAAAATTGTAAAGACTTGATTTCTTTCCTTCCCATATGGATTCTAACCTACTCCATCAGCCTCCCTATACATATATGGACAAAAATCAGACCTTAAAACATCTAGATAGTTAGGGTAGAGTAGTTTAGGATAGTTTTATATATTTTTCTCTCAATTTGTTGAAGAACGCTACAAAGATCGAAGCGAAGGCGGGATTGACACCTCGACGAGCGGAGATCGGATTAGTTTTCTTTTCTGTGGGGTCTTCCCACCTTAACAGTGATCTAGAGACATAAGAAGGACTAATCATGCATTAATAACATCTTAAGGTTCTAGTTGTTACATGAGCTAACAAAATTACAGGCCAAAATAAAACTTCAAAGCTTATTAGTTACATTCCCATAATGAATGTTAACATGTCAGATTTATACTACTCCTAGAGTAGATACTCAACAGAAGCTGGATCCTATACATTCTTGTGTTCCTCGTAGCTCACTGCCTCAACCCGACCCTTAGTCCAAAAGTGTACCTACAGGAACAACCCATCATGAGCATGTACATCGTTACTTAACATCATAAGGCAATGTCATATAAATAAATGCATGAAAATAATTGGTAACGTATACTTCCTGGTTAATCGCATTAACCCTCTTTGGTTGTCCCTGTTTCATAGCCATGCATAAAAATCATTAATTCTTGACATGAATGATTAAAATCATCATCTTATAAATATCATCATCTTATACCATCATCATCATATAAGCATCATCATCTTGTAAATATCATCATCTTATAACATCATCATCATATAAACATCATCATTTTATAGCATCATCATCTTGTAGCATCATCATTTTATAGCATCATCATCTTGTAGCATCATCATCTTATAGCATCATCATCTTGTAGCATCATCATCTTATAGCATCATCATTTTATAACATCATAACAAAATATAACAGTAAATGTACGACATCTTAGTTAAGTGAACATGCTGGTTATTCGTTACCTTCTTCTTGTTGTTCCTGATTCATAATCATGCATATGGGCATCTTACCCTGTGGCATCTTACCACATTATAAACATCGCATGGCCTCTTACCATGTGGGGCATCTTACCCCGTGGCATCGTACCACAAATAAACATCGCATGGCCTCTTACCATGTGGGGCATCTTACATCTTACCACAAATAAACATCGCATGGCCTCTTACCATGTGGGGCATCTTACCCCGTGGCATCTTACCACAAATAAACATCGTATCACATCATTATATAAACATCGTATAAACATCATCATATAACATCGTATAAACATCATCATTTCATCGTATATATTCATGCGATAAATGCATAGTCATAGTGTAGGGATGTGTTTTACCGTCCGATGCCCGTACGTCTCTTACGTACCTTTTCAAAAGGAGGAGGAGTCAACAGACTCCTTGATTGTGCTGGTACCTAGGATGGCTCTACGCAACCACATAATAAAATATTAGGCACCGATACGATAATCGTAATCAATTCCTAAAAAAAAAAAGAATATAAAATTTTATAACACATGAACAGTGACTACCGATCAATCGGTCTCCCCTACCGATCGATCGCTAACTGTTCATCACTTTCATACTTTTGCTACGGCATTTGCGCCGATCGATCGGTGTTCATCACCGATCGATCGGTCGTTCTTATTCATGCGAGATTTTCCAGAAATCTTGAACACTTCATTTCATGCACTTCAAACTACTTCATAACATACGTAAAATGCCTGAACAAGCATATCAATAGCTTCATTACACTTCCATGCATGTATTCAAATTAAAGTCCCTCTCAAACCTTAAACCGACATGCATTAAAATTGCCCAACTTTATCAGTACTCATCCAATCTTTCCAAAAACAGGGCATCATAGTTTTTACCCATATTTTCGAGCACTACTTTTCATAACAAGAATTCTAACACATAAAACATGTAACATGTTCAAATAAACATGCTAGGGGCTTCATAACACTTCTATGTAAGCACTTAAATTCAAGGTTCAACAAAACCTAAGATAGCATGCAACATAACCTCATCAAAATCTTCAGCCTCAACCAACTTATATAAGAAACAGAGCATGTTCTTCCTTGCCCAGAATTTCGAGCACTTACTTTCATAACAAGAAAACCAACACATAACATAAGTAATATGCTCGAACAAACATGCTAGGAACTTCATAATACTTCCATGTAAATATACATACCAAGGATTCGTTCATACCTACACTAGCATGCATAAAAAGCATCACTACTAAACCCAAACTCAATAAAAACCCAGAAAACAGGGTACCAACTTACCCCTCTCTTTTTGCTCCTCTTTTTGCAAGGATTTGTACACCTTTTTACCAAGGTTTTTCCTCCTCCTACTGAAGCTTAGCAGGACGATTTTTGAGGGAAAAGAATGAGAAAAACATGTGGTTGGAGGTGGAGTGGTGGGAGAGGAGGATAAGGTATGGGTTGGGGAAAGGGGTTGGCAAGTGGGGTGGCTGATTGATTTCGGGGGGGGGGGGGGGGGGGGGGGTGGTGAGGTTGGGGTGCCATGTGGTGTTTAATTGTGTCCCGGTATTTCATACGATGTATAAAAATATCTCCCCTTGATATTTTATAATTTTACTACATCCATACAACAATTAAAAACACCTAACATGCTCCCTAAACCATATCATCATATCATAATTATAACCCCCAATTAAAGTACCACAACCCTCTTAAACACATCGTAAATCATCATCGTAGCACATAATCATATAACATTTCGGGGGTATTACATTTTCCTTGCTTTTATTTATTGTGTTTTCTTAGATTATGTCTAGCTAGTTTTTAATTCTTGGTTGAGGAAGACAAATCCTTAGATTTTATTTATCTTGGGGAGATTCTTACTCTTTAATTATAAATTTTATTGAGTATCAAGAATTTTTCTGATTTTATTGATAGGATTGTTGTGTTTGTTTAATGGATTGACAACTTAATAACTTGCATGAAATCTAACGCTAAATTAGATATCAAATACGGAATCATTTGATCCCTCTAATTTACGAAGCAACTAAGATTGATGAATTTCCGCTTGTGAGTTTGTTAAATTCTTAGAAAGAACACTTGACTAGATTAAACATAGACGCTTGGATTATGTTGTTTAGCTTCATCGATCTCACTAGTTCATATGCTATCATCGATTTAAATCTTAATCGCTTGTATTTTGATTGATTGTTTGATAAGGGTTAAACTAGAACGATTGGGCTACTTAACTAAACGTAAGGTGTGATAGGACTTTGATTATTGGATTAAACGTCCAATGATGAATATTCATATGAAAAATTGAGTCTTTTGTGAATCGATGAAATAGATGATAATTCCAAGGAAGAGTCGACCGATACCAAGAATCGCTTTCATTAGTTAATCTTTGTTTTTAATTTTAATTAGTATAATTCAATCACAAACCCATCTTTTATTGTTTTGATTTTGATTTTCATTAACACAAGAATTCACACCTCCTCGTGGGATCGATCTCTACTCACGCTACTACATTATTGTTATCAATCTTGAGGATTGAGTGGGGTTAATTTGGGCGTACACGATAAGCGCACACCAAATTTGGCACCGTTACCGGGGAGGCGTTGTATATTTTTGTGTTAATATTTTCTATTTTATTTCTCTCTTTTTTCATTCTTTCTTTCCCCCACCGCTACTCTTGTTTGTTCGTGCTTACAGGTTGATTTCTCAAAAATCGGATCTTATGATGGAGGACTATAGGCGACTAGACGAATTGGAGTATCTTGTGCACCAACTTGGCGTAGGGAATGGACAAAGTGCATACAACTCAAGTTGGAGTGATCATCCCAATCTCAACTATGACAATCAATGGATGAGCCCACATCCACCTTACATGCAGTCCTATCTACCGCCATACATACCACGATATCCGCCATGGCCGCAACAACCTCAATACCATACTCCTGGTGAGTCTTTAGAGAATCTCGTTTTAACACTTAATGACAATACTTTGCAATTTCAACAGGAATTCAGGGCTATCACTCAGAATTTGGGTATCCAAATCGAGCAACTTACTAAATCAGCCGATCAGATAGCAGCACAACCCACCGACTTTATACCCTCCCGGACGATGGAGGCACCACGAGAGAACATGGTTGCAATCGCCTCAAGGAGTGACGAAGAGGTAGGAACCCCGGGGGAGGTGGTACTGATGCCACCCAAGCTAGAAGAGGAGACACATGTGCCACTAGAAGAAGAGGAGCTTGCACATCATACATCTCCACAAGGTATGTCTCCAACAACCCCCTATGTTGAATATGATCATGAACCCTTTGAAGAGAAAAAGGAACCGAAGGTCGAATACTCTGATGAAATGGACATGTTTGACGATTTTTTCTCTGACGATGAGGAGAAGGAAACCCCTACAAAATGCACGGATCCAGGTATGTTCACTGTCCCATGCATGATTGGAAATAATAGAATTGATAAGGCCATGCTAGACTTAGGAGCAGCAATAAATGTTATGCCTTATTCAATCTACACCTCTTTAGACCTAGGACCTCTTAAAAAATCTGAAATTGCTATTCAATTAGCAAATAGGTCTACTGTGCATCCTAGGGGAATACTTGAGGACATTCTAGTGAAAGTCGATAAATTGTTCTTTCCTGCTGGCTTCTACGTACTTGACACTGGAAAATGATAATAAAAGCAGCCCTATTCTGTTAGGGAGACCATTATTGAAAACTTCCAAGTGCATAATAGATGTAAGTGGTGGTGCTTTTACTATGAAGTTTAATGGTAAGGTAGCTAAGTTCAATACTCATGATCCCGTTCATCCTACTACTGATTATACTATTGGCATCACACATCACATATCACTAGAAAAATCACATACTGTCACTGAGCATGAACATGGGGTAACTACTGATCGACCTGTTGACAAAGGAGGTATGGGAGAAATTTTGACTGATACTTCATGTATTACTAATGCTTTACCAAATTCTCCTTTTAAAAATCTCAATTTTGAATTGCAGGTACCTGATGTTGAGCTGAAACTTCCTCTTGAACCTTACAATACATCAATAGAAAACGAGGGGATGAGAAAGGGTTGAGGACCTCCAAGAAGTATAAGGCGAATAGGCATCGCCTTTTAGATGTCAGAAGGATACTGAGGTGGGAAAAGGTGGCATTGGACACCAAACATGACCCACCATGAGCACGAGCATTGGAGTCGGGCCACCGACGTTAAACAGAGGCGCTGCTTGGGAGGCAACCCAAGGGGAGTTAGTTTCCTTTCTCCCTTTTATTTATTTTTTTGCTTTAGTAGTTAGATTCTCTTTTCTTGTATTTTTGCCTTACATTGGGGACAATGTAAGATATAAGTATGGGGGAGGGATTAGTGGTGTGTTATTGCTTTTCTATTACAAAAATACAAAAAAATCAAAAAATTTTGAAAATTTTGAACTCATAGTTAGTAATGAACACATGCTTAGAGTCACTAGCCCATGATGAAACCTAATTGATATCATGCATGCTTTTGAACATAGGTGAATTGTTAACTTGGAACACTTTGAACTCTAATACAAATTTTGCTTTGACTTAGTAGTTGAATATTTTGAGCACGTTATTGTCATGACTTGTGAAGTGTACATAGCTTAGTGAAGATTGTGTGAACTTTGTGATAGTCTTAAGAAGTCTCTAATACATGCTAGAACTTAACTACATGCTCTTTGAGGCGTATGTCTAGACTGCTTGCAAACATGAAAGTGATATAGGCAATCTTTGAGGCGTTTGAGCCTTTCAAGCCTACCATGTAAAGAAAATCAATCACAAGTACCATGTTTGAGCTTTAATGCAAAAGAATGGTTGTATGCTAAGCATACAAACAACCACCATTCGACATTCTTTGACTAGCTTATCATCCTTCCCTAATGAGCCTAAATATGAGTTCTATCCATACCTTTGAAGGGAGTATGATGTGTTTCATTCACATGCACTTAAGTATTCAATGATTAAAATGTTTGTGAGCTTCATAAGGAAAAGAATGAAATGCATGAAAGAAAAGGGATGCCTTGAGAAAATAGGTAAAAATATGACTCCAAGGGGAGCCAAGGCACAAAAGAAGAAAAATGTTGAAACAAAAGCTTGAAAAATTCAAGCATGTGACGCCCCGAAATGATTAATTGCAATTAAGGCATTAATTATGTTTATATGATGAATTATGTGGTAATTGATTTATGTGTTGGGTAATAAGATGCTAACATGATTCAATTGTGTTGATTATTAAATATGAGGAAGAGGTGAATTTAGAGGAAGTATATTGCATTTTACTAAATGCTTGTAAAATGCCATGATGAAGTATTTTATGAATCATGTTAAGTTTGGGGTATGATTTTAAATTAATCCACAACCCCTTTTTAACCCTTCACCCATCACTTTAACCCCACTTTACCTTTACTCTTTTAAAACCCCCCAACTCATCCTCAACCCTAAACCATTCCACATTTTCGAAATTCTTCAAGGGAGGAAGGAGGAAGCTCCACTAAACTTGAGTTTGTGTGATTTTTATCAAGATTTGGAGTCTTCAAAATGTATGGAACTCTTCCTAAAATTTTGATGATGTTTGGATTTGAAATGGGGTGATTTTTGAAGTGATTTATGTGGGTTGTTTTGATGTATGTGTAGTATGTGGTTGGGGTATGGTTTTATGAGGTTTTTGTGGAGATAAGTTGTTGGGATGTATTTGGTTTAAGATGTATTGGGTTATTTGGTAGTTTTGTGCCAAAAAAATGAAGTTTACTCGAAAATGTCGCAGCGACCGACCGATCGGTAGCAGGGCGACGATCGATCGGTGCAAGTGCGTGGCGAGGGATGAAATTTCTTTACTTACCGATCGATCGGTGAAAGCGCCCGATCGATCGGTGGATGGCTAACGATCGATCGGTATCTTGGACCGATCGATAGGTGAAAGGCCGTAGCTTAAATTTAAATTATGAACAGTTACCGATCGATCGGTAAGGGTGACCGATCGATCGGTAAAGCGATTTTGCTGAAGATTATTTTCTTGGCTTAATTGATGGAATTTTTGGTATTAGGCTATTATTTAGCTTCTAATATTGATTTGCATGGTTGTGTAGAACCATCCCAGGTACCCACAACATCCAGGAGATAAAGCTCTCCAAATTCTCCACTTTTGGGAATTAAGGTTACGTAAGAAACGTACGGGCATCGGACGGTAAACCACATTCCTATATATGATGTTTATGATGATGATTTTGATAAGTAAGTTTATGATGATGATGTTTATGATGATGATTTTGATAAGTAAGTTTATGATGATGATGTTTATGATGATGATGTTCATGATGATGATGTTCATGATGATGATGTTTATGATGATGATGTTCATGATGATGATGTTTATGATGATGATGTTTATGATGATGATGTTCATAATGATGATGTTTATGATGATGATGTTTATGATGATGATATTTATGATGATGATGTTTATGATGATGATTGTGATAAGTAAGGTTATTATAATGTTTATACGATGTTTATTTAATGATACGATGTACACGATATGGTAAGATGCCATATGATTGGGTAAGATGCCCATGTGGTAAGATGCCACTCAATGTATATGATTGAGTAAGATGCCCACGTGGTAAGATGCCACACGATGTTTATGATATGGTAAGAAGCCATACTATTGGGTAAGATGCCCATGTGGTAAGATGCTACACGATGTTTATGTTATGGTAAGATGTCATACAATGGGGTAAGATGCCCTTATACGTGAATGAGAATCAGGGACAACAAAAGAAGATAATGAATAACCAGCATATTTACTTAACCAATATTTCATGCATTACTGTTATGTTTTTATGATGTTAAGTAAGATTGTGTGTGCTCATGATGTGTTGTCCCTGTAGGTACACTTTTGGACCGAAGGGCCTAGGGTCGGGTTGAGGCGGCGAGCTAAAAGGGAACAAGATGAATATAGGATGCAGGATTTTGATAGTCTCTACTCTAGGAGTATTGTAAACCTATAGCTTTAACATTCATTGTTGAGAATGTAATTAATTAGCTTTTGGAAATTTTATTTTGGCCTGTAATCTTCTTAGCTCAAGCTACAACCGGAACCCTTAGAGGTTATAAATGCATGTTCAGTCCATTATATGTGTACTATATGATGTTAAGGTAGGAAGACCCTACATTAGTGGTATCAGAGCAGTGGTTAGATAACCCGGGAATGAGTGAAGGTGTGATGACCAGGGATCATAGATGTTAATCCCGTAGTGTTAATAATCCCTAAAGTGGTTTTACGTGGCGATTTGGAGTTAATCGAGGTGTTGGGCCTTCTGGGCTCGTTTATTTGGGTAGTTGGGATCGTTGGATCCAGAGGTTGAGATTGTATTCTCATTTGGGTGAAAAACCTAAGAGTTGGGTTTTTGATGTGTCTCGGGATCTCGGGTGCTTGTGTGAGCACCGGTAGGGGGTTTTGGAGTTAGAGAGAGAATTTTTGAAAACAGATTATTTTTAATGAATCATGGTGTATTTGTGGGGCTATTAGTATTTCGGTGTATTTTTGCTATAAATAGCAGTTGAACCCGAGATTTTAGAATTAATTTCATTTCAGCCCACTTTCCCTTCTCTCTCTCCCGCGCGCCAGCCCATTCCCGTCGCCCCCAGCCCCCGCGGCTTCAGGCCGTGCGCCCGCCGCCGTCCGTACGCCGTTCGGCGCGTGCGACCTACCACCGGCTTCGTCTCGTCGAGGCGCAGCTATCCCCTCCGGCAATTGGAAGTTTCGTCGCGTTTTGGAGTCGGATTTTGCAGGAATGCGTCGATCCCCAAATTCTAGGGTTCTTCGATTTCGGTCGATTTTCCTTCCGATCTTCGTATGGGTAACCTTCCTTACCCCTTTTCCATGCTTGTGATGTTTTCCCCTGCCTTTTTGTGAATTATTGTGTTCGAATTTTAAGATTTGGGTTCGAATTTAAGGGTTTAGAGTTCGAAAATTGGGGGTTTTTGGCAAGGATGATGATTCTTGCTATTGATGGTTTAATTCACATTTTAGATGATTTATGGTGTTTAATTGGGTTCGATTTGTGAGATAAGGGTTCGAAAATTTGTAGGGTGTTCTTGAACAATTTTCGTTATTGTCTCATTCGTTCCCCTCCCTGTATGTACCCTGCCCCGGGTCTTTTAAAAGGTTAATTGTCGTGTGTTGACAATATTTTGAGGGTTATGGGTGTGCTTGAGCATGGGTTGCATGTTCGTAAATAATTGTGAATTATTTATCGTGTTAGCACATCATTCCTCGGGGCATGGAACTCGAGCAAGGTTTGGCTCGGACTTCGGAGATTTAAGGTACGTGCGACGTACGAGCATTACTATATATATAGAGCATTGTGAAATGCATAAGGTATTTTTGATTGCATTGAATATTGTGCGTATGGTTATATATATATGTTGATATAGCCAAGGAACGACCAAATCTTGATATCGCCGCTTGTAGCGTGCGTGACACTAGAGTAGGATAACTCTTACAAGATATAAGGGGTACTGGGTTTATATGACTATTGTAGGGCATTTGAGATGCCTGAGGATGATCGTAGAATCATGTATTCATTATAAGACATTTGAGATGTCTAGGTTCATAGAATCATGTATTCATTATAAGACATTTGAGATGTCTAGGTTCATAGAGTCATGTATTCATTATAAGACATTTGAGATGTCTAGGTTCGTAGAATCAAGTATTCATTATAAAACATTTGAGATGTCTAGGTATAATGAAGAATTGGTAAAATAAATGCTAGGCATTTGAGCTATCTGTGATTGATAGCGAGGTTGTGAAATCAGTATTAGATATTGAGATATCTATTTTTGCATGATTAATGAGTTTGCAATCACTATCTGTTGATATTCAAGGATTAGGCATGCGACGAGTTAATCAATGTGTTGATTTACTGATTTTTGAGGTTTGATGAGTTTGATGATTGTGAGAACAGGAACAGTACACGGAATCCCGGATGAGGTTGCCATCCAGGGAGTATTATTTAATTTCATTCGTATTTACCTTTGTTGTAAATTATGAATTTCATTATTGTGATTATGGGATTTTGTGTATTGGTATGCTCACCCCGTTGGGGGCTGTCTCTGTTGGGACAGGTGAACAGGTACATCGATGGCTGTGGAGCTGAGCTCGAGCTGTTGATTGGAGGTACTCCCAGGATCGTGGTACCAGGGCTTGATGGAGCACGGTATCGTATAGAGTACTTATATACACCTGAGGATTATATACATATTCATGATGCTCGCATGTGAGCACGATTATACTTGTATATGGATTGTATATAAAGGCATGA
Source organism: Haberlea rhodopensis (assembly GCA_907163345.1). Lineage (NCBI taxonomy): Eukaryota > Viridiplantae > Streptophyta > Magnoliopsida > Lamiales > Gesneriaceae > Haberlea > Haberlea rhodopensis. The sequence continues at coordinate 62,450 of CAJQUN010000273.1, read as the reverse complement.
GCCTTTCTCTCTTTCATTTGAGGTTGCATGCAATTAGAGGTTGAATTGCTAAATGATATGAGAGTCATTGGTGTATTATGTGGGTGTTGAAACCCACTTTTGTCGTCATATGTGTGGTGTCTTCCCTGGCTGGGAATTTACTTGTATTACTGCTTTCTGATGAGTATTATGTGTTCCCTGGCCGGGAATTATGTTATGTGTTGTGCCTTCTTTTTTCGGGATAGCTCTATTTATGGGGAGACTCTGCCCAAATTTTTATAAAAGTTCACAATGTGAAAAGAGGCACCAAGGGGTTGGTAAAGGGCAAACATATGAGTCTTTTATTGTTAGGATGATGATCTTATAACATTGAGTATTAAAGGAAATTTTGTAATTGACATTCAATGGTAAAGTATCATCTGAGCTTCCCGATTGACTTTTTATTGAAAGCATGTGCCACACATAGTGGTTAATACACTAATCAGGGGTTAAGGGCTAAGGGGGTTGTAAGGACCCCATATACTTAACCCTTGATTAGTGTATTAATCATTATGTGTGGCACATGCTTTCAATAAAATTATTCGGGAAACCCAGATGATACTTTACCATTGAATGGCAATTACAAAGTTTTCTTTAACATACAGTGTTATAAGCTCATCATCCTAACAACAACAGACTCATAGGGTTCGCCCATCACACCACTTTTTACATTGTGGACTTTTATAAAAATTTGGGCAGAGTCTCCCCATAAATAGAGCTATCCCGAAATAAAAGCACAACGCATAACATAATTCCCGGCCAGGGAAAACATAACACTCATCAGAATACAGCAATATCAAGTAAATTCCCAGCCAGGGAAGACACCACACATATGACAACCAAAGTGGGTTTCAACCCCCACATAACACACTAACGACTCTCATATCATTAGCAATTCTACCACAATTGCATGCAACATATAATGAAAGAGAGGAAGGCTCATGCCTTTATATACAACGCATATACAAGTAATCTTGCTCACATGCGAGCATCATGAATATGTATATAACCCTCATGGGTATATAAGTACTCTATACGATACCGTGCTCCATCAAGCCCTGGTACCACGATCCTGGGAGTACATCCAATCAACAGCTCGAGCTCATCTCCAAAGCCATCGATGTACCTGTTCACCTGCCCCAACAGAGACAGCCCCCAACGGGGTGAGCATACCAATTCCACAATTTCATAATCATAATGACATAATACATAATTTACGAAAATGTAAATATTGTGGAACATATGTGATACTTCCTGGATGGTATCATCCTCATCATAGCGTACCCCTGTAATAATCCTGTTCTCAAAACAGATAAATCATCAAATCCTGAATATGCAGTTAATCATCATATTGGTTAACCCTAGCCAGTTTCAATTTAAACAACATTTCGTAACATCTTTCTTTATCTAGCAATTATCACAATTCTAGATATTATAATGAGATTTCCTTAACTTTCGATACTAGTTAATCACTTCTCTGATTAACTACGTCTCTGTTCTTATTCATTACCAATAGGGAATAAAATACAGATATCCTAGATATCTAATCAAATACCATCTTTTTCATTTCTTACTTCATGTAGCATCATACTATCGGTGTTTGCTCCGTAGCAACCACACCCCATCATTTGCTCGCTTCATAGCGGCACTAAGCATTTCACCATGTGAATCAACATAACGTAATCAAGTCCCGGTACCATCATAGTAAAGCATTTCATGTATTTTAGATCATGCATCATACTTGTAAAACATCATTTAAACTATGCTCGTACGCTAAACGTACCTTAAATCCTCGAAGTCCGAGCCAAACCTTGTTCGAGTTCCATGCCCTGAGGAACGATGTGCTAACACGATAAATAATTCACAATTATTTACGAACATGTAACCCATGCTCAAGCACATCCATAACCCTCAAAATATTGTCAACACACGACAATAAATCATTTAAAAGACCCGGGGCAGGGTACATGCAGGGAGGGAAAAACGAATGCGACATATCGAAAAATTGCCCAAGAACATCTTCAATAATTCGAACCCTAGCATCACGATTCGAACCCAACCAACCATCATAAATCATCTAAAACATGTAATAACAATCTCTTAACATGAATCATCAACCCATAGCCAAAACCCCCAAAATCGAAATCAAACCCTCACCAAAATAGGGCAATTTCGAACCATACTTCTCAATTTGATCCCAATTAAGCATCATAATTTATTTAAACATGAATTAATCGAATAACAACAAGAATCATCATCCTCATACCAAAAACCCAAATTTTCGAACCCTAAGTCACGAAATCAGTGTTCAAATTCGAATCCATAAGCAACAAATTTTCGACCCATGAAAGTATGAAATCATCGACTCAAAAGCAGCATAAAAACGCCCCAAAAACACCAGAAAAATCGTACCAAAAACATACCAAAATCGAGCCCCAAAAATCGGATGAACTCCAGTTTCGAACCTTACGCTTCTCTGGCAAATCCGAGCTCGATTCTTGACGAAACTTCGAATTGTTGGTATGTATAGAAGCGCCTGGAAGAGACGATTCCAACGGCGGGTGGCACGCGCCGAACGGCGGCCGGACGGCGGCGGGCGGTGGCCTTTTGTGCGCGGGGGTCAGCTGGATCGGGAAAGGGGCGCGCGGGTGAGGAGAGAGAGGGAAGGTGGGGAAAATGGCTTCCAATAATAAAAATCTCGGTTCAACTGGTATTTATAGCAAAAATACCCCGAAATACTAATAGCCCCACAAATACATCATGATTCATTAAAAATCATCTGTTTTCGAAAATTCTCTCTCTAACTCAAAAACCCTCTACCGGTGCCCACACACAGCACCCGAGATTCCGAGTCATACTAAAAATCCCACTCACAGGTTTTCACCGAAATGAGAATACGATCTCAACCTCAGGATCCAACGATCCCAATTACTCAAATAGACGAGCCCAGAAGGCCCAACACCGCGATTAAACTCCATGTCGCCACGTAAAACAACTTTAGGGGTTATTAATACTCCGGGATTAACATCCCTAATCTCAGGTCATCACAATATCCCCCACTAAAAGAATTTCGTCCTCGAAATTAGCACCGGTGTATCACATAACACCCAGGCTACACAACAACATGAAGCCAGAACCTCGATTCTTGACCATAACAAAATCGTCTTAAAAACCTCGAGAATACTTACCTCACTTCAAACTCTGAAACAGAGCGACTTACCAAAACCAACATATCACCCAAGAGGCAAAACGTACCTCGATGCGGGTCATCCCAAAAGTCAGTCCCTCATGACTGTAAAACAACCGATACTTACGACTGTAGATCGGACAGTCATCCTTCGTTCTAATACCACTAGTAAGAACGCATCATGTATGACACCTCAACCGTGAGAACGTTGACCTCGTGTCAATCTCTGGAGTGGAATAAACTTCCAAACCCATCATAACGTCGAAGAGCGTCAGTACAACTCAACGCTAACGGTCCAAAAGCAGTTAGTCAACTGAAACTGCAAGGATTCGAATTGCTTCCGATTCCATCGTGGATATCATTCAAAGACATCTCTATCATGACTCACAATGTCTAACATACATCGTTACGAGGGAAACATTAGCATACCACGGTGTACACATACCAAACCTGGTTTCTACTTTCAAACCTCCTCTTTCAATGAGCAGTCGCATCATTGCAACTCAATTTGGGCAACTCACGGCCACAGATTCACACAAAAGACATCTCACAAGATGTCCACCTCCGGATATCCTAAGAATCACATCCTGATCATAAATAAACAATCGAGACTCCTCAGAGTTTCAAATTTGAAAGGACATGCAATAAACCCAATGCATCCCAAATACATGGATTCCCAGGCCAAAACAACGACGACTTGATGACTCTCTTGTTGGTACTTCAACATCATGAGCTGTCCCAGACAAGTCTCACCAAGATTTAAACATAAACATATATACGTTTCAGTGAGGCATACTCAACTTCAACTTCAAATGACGGGGGTGACTACTAGAGTCCACCACAATCCACCTCGTATCACCTTACGATTTGCTAATCTTGGTTCCAACGAGCAGTATAACGGCTCTAGCAAGCCCATCATGGTGCTGCATACACGCGGCAGACAAACTAGTCGCTGCCCTCACTAGGTTTCACCTCAAACCTACCAATCAGATGGACGTTTCCGCACGGCATACCATACCATGGGAAGAAAAGTCAATAGAGTAGTGGGTCTTTACCCAACATTCCTCCAATGCTGACATACCCTGGACACTCCAATGTCCCCATGTACTTAACATAACCTGATCCTACCTCCTTAGGACCCATCTTACACCCTCATGGTTGGTGTGACCATGTCTACCACATGTCATATCAATAGAAAGCGAGCAATTCCTCCACGATCATTCCTGTCGTCAAATTACATGGCCAAAAAGCCATTCCAACGGTACCACCACTCGTGATATGATCCCTCAAACAATTTCTGCGGTACAATCACATGTACAGCGCATCCATCCATTCCTCGAGCAACCCGCTCGGTATAAGGGCCACGTTAATCGGTGACGCACACACCACCTTGTGCCCGACACTGGCACCCAAGGCATACAACTGAAAACGTATACTCAACGCATTGTTCATCGTAACGATGATGCATGTCTAATAAGACATCTCCTAAACCATCGTCATCGCCACCCCGTGACGACACATGCCCACTCATGGCATCTAAGGTATCGTCAACTAGTGACGATACATGTCAACAATGACATCTAAACAACCCAGTCAACTCGTGACTGTAAGGACCCCAAGCCCTTAAACCTTTATTAGTGTATTAACCACTATGTGTGGTACATGCTTTCTATAAATGTCAATCGGGAAGCTCTGATGATACTTAATCATTGCCTGTCAATAAAAGACTCATATGTTTGCCCTTTACCAACCCCTTGGTGCCACTTTCCACATTGTAAACCTTTACAAAAATTTGGGCAGAGTCTCCCCATAAATAGAGCTATCCCAAAACAGAGTACAACACATAACAAAATTCCCGGCCAGGGAACACATAATACTCAACAGAAAGCAGTAATACAAGTAGATTCCCAGCCAGGGAAGACACCACACATATGTCAACAAAAGTGGGTTCCAACACCCACATAATACACCAATGACTCTCATATCATTCTAGCAATTCAACCTAATTGCATGCAACCTTAAATGAAAGAGAGAAAGGCTCATGCCTTTATATACAATCCATATACAAGTATAATCGTGCTCACATGCGAGCATCATGAATATGAATATGTATAAATCCTCAGGTGTATATATAGGTACTCTATACGATACCGTGCTCCATCAAGCCCTGGTACCACGATCCTGGGAGTACCTCAAATCAACAGCTCGAGCTCAGCTCCATAGCCATCGATGTACCTGTCCACCTGTCCCAACAGAGACAGCCCCCAACGGGGTGAGCATACCAATACACAAAATCCCATAATCATAATAATGAAATTCATAATTTACAACAAAGGTAAATGCTAATGAATTTAAATGATACTCCCTGGATGGCAACATCCTCATCCGGGATTCCGTGTACTGTCCCTGTTCTCACAACATCAAACTCATCAAATCTCATAAATCAGTAAATCAACACATTGATTTACATATCGCATGCCTGATTCTCAAATACCAAGAATGAATGATTCCAAGTTCATATACATGCAAAAAATAGATATATCAATATCTAATATGGATTTCATAACCTTGCTTTCCATTATACTTAGACATCTCATATGTCTTATAATGAAAACATGAGTCTATGAACCTAGACATCTCAAATGTCTCATAATGAATACATGATTCTACGAACCTAGACATCTCAAATGTCTTACGAAGAATGCATGATTCTACAAACCTAGACATCTCAAATGTCTCATAATATAGTCATATAAACCCAGTACCCCATATATCATGCAAGAGTCATCCTACTCTAGTGTCACGCACGCTACAAGCGGCGATATCAAGATTTGGGTCATTCCTTGGCTATATCAACATATATGTATAACCATACGCAAAACATTCAATGCAATCAAAAACACCTTATGCATTTCACATATATATAGTAATGCTCGTACGTCGCACGTACCTTAAATCTCCGAAGTCCGAGCCAAGCCTTGCTCGAGTTCCATGCCCCGAGGAATGATGTGCTAACACGATAAACAATTCACCATTATTTACGAACATGTAACCTATGCTCAAGCACACCCATATCCCTCACAACATTGTCAATACACGACAATTATCCTCTTAAAAGACCCGGGGCAGGGTACATGCAGGGAAGGAATAAATGAGACAAATCGAAATTTGTTCAAGAATGCCCTACAAAAATCGAACCTCAATCTCACAATTTCGAACCCAATAAAATACCACAATTCATCTAAAATGTCAATTAAGCTAACCAAGCAAGAATCAACATCCCTTGACAAAAACTCCCCATTTTCGAACTCAACCCCCATAATTTCGGATCCAACAAGCCCTTAAATTCAAACCCTTAAAATCCTTCAAATTCGAACCAAAGCTTCTCAATTCAATCTCAATCAAGCATCATAATACTCTTAAAACATGCAATAATCGATCAATTGCACGAAATAATACCCCTGCCAAAAACTCCCAAAAATCGAAATCAAACCCTACAATTTTCGAAAATAATTTCGAACCATAATCACCAATTTAAGCAGGGAAATGCACGAAAAAGACAAACAAGGGTTAAGGGAGATTACCCAACGAAATCGGAAGCAAAATCGGACGAAATCCGATGAACCCTAGAATTTGGGGATCGCCGCTTATCTGCAAAATTCGACTTCCACACGCGACGAAACCTTCAATTGGCAGAGGGGAAAGGAGCGCCTCGTCGAGACGAAGACGGCGGTAGGTCGCACGCCCCGAACGGCGGCCGGACGGCGGCGGGCGAGGCGTTTTTACGCGCGGAGGCAGGGGAAGATCGGGAATGGCGCGGCCGCGGGAGAGAGAGAAAGATGAGGGTTGAAATGAAAATTTTCTTAAATTTTTGGGTTCAATTGGTATTTATAGCAAAAATACCCCGAAAAATTAATAGCCCCACAAATACATCATGATTCCTTAAAAATCATCTGTTTTCAAAAACTCTCTCTCTAACTCCAAAATCCCCTACCGGTGCTCACCCAGCACCCGAGATCCCGAGACACATTAAAAACCCAACTCTTAGGTTTTACACCGCAATGTGAATACAATCTCAACCTCTGGATCCAACGATCCCAACTACCCAAATAAACGAGCCCAGAAGGCCCAACACCTCGATTAAATCCCAAATCGCCACGTAAAACCACTTTAGGGATTATTAACACTACGGGATTAACACCTATAATCCCTGGTCATCACAATATCCCCCACTAAAAGAATTTCGTCCTCGAAATTAGCACTGGTGTATCACGTAACACCCAGGCTACACAACAACATGAAGCCATAACCTCGATTCCTGACCATATCAGAATCGTATTAATAAACGCGAGGATACTTACCTCTCATCTAACTCTGAAACAGAGCGACATACCAAAACCAACATAACACCCAAGAGGTAAAACGTACCTCGATGCGGGTCATCCCAAAAGTCAGTCCCTCATGACTGCGAATCAACTGATACTTACGACTGTAGATCAGACAGTCATCCTTCGTTCTAATACAACAGTACGAACACATCCTGAATGACACCTCAACCGTAAGAACGTTGACCTCGTGTCAAACTCTGGAGTGGAGTAGACTTCCAAATCCATCATAACGTCAAAGAGCGTCAGCACCACTCAACGCTAACAGTCCAAAAGCAGTTAGTCAACTGAAACTGCAAGGATTCGAATCGCTCTTGATTCTATCGTAGATATCATCCAATGATATTTTACCAAGACTCTCGATGTCTAACATACATCGTTACGAGGGAAACACTAGTACAACTACGGTGTACACATACCAAACCTGGTTTCCACTTTCAAACTTCCTCCATCGAAGGAGTAGTCGCCTCATTGCAACTTAATTTGGGCAACTCACGGCCACAAATTCAAACAAAAGACATCTCGCAAGATGTCCACCTACGGATGTTCCAAGAATCACGTCCTAATCATAAATAACAACCGAGACTCCGCAGAGTTTACATTTCTTAAGGGGCATGCAATAAACCCATTGCATCCTCAACGCTTGTGTCGTCAGCGACACTCAACCAATCCGAAATCCTGCCATCCCTTGAAAATCCTCGGATTTAACAATCCAAACTTGGGAAGGCTGTCGCATAACTCGAAGGAAAACACCAATAAGGGAAATACCTTAACCCTCACAAGAAAATCCCTCCTCAAGGGAGTCAACTAACTTCACGATCATTCCTCATAATCATCGTGCCATGGAGATTCCCAATCTCAAGGTGTTCCATATCTCTCATCAGAGATTTAACCATCCAAAAAAATAGCATAACTCTATGCTTAACAGAGAGGAAATCAATAACTGGCATCCGTATACTCACCGGTATACCTGCCTAAGCACTGATGTCGCATGCATACTCAATGCACTCGGCTCGGGTATCTACCACATATCCCTAAGCCCCAAACACAACCGTCAATTCTGAGTCATTCCTTACTCAGTGGAGGATGAAAATCGACGATTAACAATACACGGTGTGATTCCCAAGATCAACACCACTTGCACCAACTTACCGAATCTTTCAAGATTCCCAAATAGGTATAATACTACCTCCTTCCTCGCAAGGGAAGTGCCATCGAACTCGAGATCCACAAGTCTCGAACCATCGTTCGGAAAAACTGGATACAATAACACCCATTGTATCCCAATACACGGGTTCCTTTAGATTGAGTCAATAACAACCTGATGACTCTCTTGTTGGTACTCCAACATCCTGAGCTGTCCCAGACAAGTCTCCAAGATTAAACATAAACGTATACACGTTTCAGCGAGGCTACGAACACCTCAAATGATGTGGTGACTACTAGAGTCCACCACGATCCACATCGCATCACCTTACGATTTGCCAAACTTGGTTCCAACGAGCAGTGTAACGGCTCTAGCAAGCCCATCATGGTGCTACACACACGCGGCAGACAACCTAGTCTCTGCCTCTTTAGGTTTACCTCAAACCTACCAATAAGACGGACGTTTCCACATGGTATAACATACTATGGGAGGAAAACTCAATAGAGTAATGGGTCTTTATCCAACATTCCTCAATGCCGATACACCCTGGACAACCCAATGTCCCTATGTACTTAACATAACCTGATCCTACTCCCTTAGGACCCATCCTACACCCTCAAGGGTGGTGTGATCATGTCCACCACATGTCACATCGACAGAAAGCGAGTACTTTCCTCCATGATTACTCCTGTCGTCAAATCACATGGCCAAAAGCCATTCCAACGAGCATACCTCAAGGGTATCACCACTCGTAAAATGATCCCCCAATCGTAAGCTGCGGTACAATCACATGTACAGCGCATCCAACCATTCCTCGAGCAACCCGCTCGGTATAAGGGTCACGTCCATCGGTGTCGCACACACCACCTTGTGCTCGGTACTGGCACCCAAGGCATACTACTGAATACGTATACTCAACGCATCTATCATCGTAACGATGATGCATGTCTAATAAGACATCTCCTACACCATCGTCATCGTCATCCTGTGACGACACATGCCAACTCATGGCATCTAAAACATTGCCAACTAGTGACGATACATGTACATCAGCGTATGTCATCCACTATCATGCTAGTAAAATAGGCATAATAAAACATGTATATCAATGCATGCCAGCTACAATAAAGCTAATAAAATAGCAATATCTCATACCTCATCGCTAGTGATATAGCGTCATACCTGTCTCCGTCGCTCAATAATAGTGCGTAATCAGCACCCATCGCTCGAAGGCGGCAAAATCCTGTGCTGAGTACATAGCGGCAAAATCCCTCGCTATAGAATCGACGGCATGACACCTCGTCATATAATAAGTGGCATGAAACCTCGCTATATACCTGAGTATGAATCATCGTCCCCATAGTAGCGGAAAAGAGGCATCGCTATCAATACACCTGGCGGAATGAACCATCGCCAATAGATATAGCGGAATGAACCATCGCTATAAATACACCTGGCGGAATGAACCATCGCCAATCAATATAGCGGAATGAACCGTCGCTATAAATACACCTGGCGGAATGAACCATCGCCAATAAATATAGCGGAATGAACCATCGCTATCAATACACCTGGCGGAATGAACCATCGCCAATCAATATAGCGGAATGAACCGTCGCTATAAATACACCTGGCGGGAATGAACCATCGCCAATAAATATAGCGGAATGAACCATCGCTATCAATACACCTGGCGGAATGAACCATCGCCAATAAATATAGCGGAATGAACCGTCGCTATCAATACACCTGGCGGAATGAACCATCGCCAATAGATATAGCGGAATGAACCATCGCTTATCAATACACCTGGCGGAATGAACCATCGCCAATAGATATAGCGGAATGAACCGTCGCTATAAATACGCCTGGCGGAATGAACCATCGCCAATAAATATAGCGGAATGAACCATCGCTATAAACCGTGTCCTCATAGAGAAATGAATATAAATCGACACAGCGGGACACATCACCGCTATCATCCGTGTCATCACAAAGGAATGAATCATCATCCTAACAAGCGGCATCTCATCCTCGCTTCTTCATACAAGCGGTATCTCATCCTCGCTTCGTATGGCATACCCCGCCTCCATGTGCAAGCGAGCATCCCTGCCCGCTCCACATTTTTAGCGGTACAAGCATAAGCTTCTTCATACAAGCGGTATATCATCCTCGCTTCGTATGGAATACCCCGCCTCCATGTGCAAGCGAGCATCCCCGCCCGCTCCACATTTTTAGCGGTCAAGCATAAGTATAAAAATTCTCACTGTCATAAGCAGGACTCCTGGAATGCATAATCATCATTCCTTTTATACTCCATATTTCCTGTAACCTGCAACCATCAGGGTTAACAACAATAGCCATATACGCTATGCATCCACATTCAATTCATAATAAAAACACATTATGAGAATGTATGGTTTCACAAATAAATGTCATGATATCCTTCTTTAAATCCTTATTTCATCCTGAGCCCTTATCATTAGTACATTTTAATGCTTCTTGCTACTCCAGGAAAGCGGAATTCTTCCTCGCTTCCACTGGACTTTAGCGTTGCTACTCCATGTAAGCGGAACTCTTCATCGCTTCCAATGGACTTTAGCGTTGCTACTCCATATAAGCGGGACTCTTCATCGCTTCATATGGACTTTAGCATAAGCCATTAAAATCCTTACTAAGATAACTTTGACTCAAGACATGCATATGCAAAAACAATGCACAATAACATATATCATAACCTCAATGCACCACTTTGCATTCATCATGTGTCAACAAGACAACGTAAAATACATGTTACCTCGGAAATATCCCTTTATCTGATTTTCTTAAAACCAGCTTCCTTGGCACATAACACACGGAGTGCCAGACATCCCCATAAATGTCATCCTATCGTGTTCCACACGATTCCTGCAACCACAATGGTTAGCAATACCACTTTTCATATCATAATAGCACATAAACAATTTGCTATGTCATACAACATTAATGCCATCATGCATAAATATGTGCTATCAATAACTTCCTAGGCCCTTAACAGCCCCAATGAGCAACCACTGCTCTGATACCACTAATGTAAGGACCCCAAGCCCTTAAACCTTTATTAGTGTATTAACCACTATGTGTGGTACATGCTTTCTATAAATGTCAATCGGGAAGCTCTGATGATACTTAATCATTGCCTGTCAATAAAAGACTCATATGTTTGCCCTTTACCAACCCCTTGGTGCCACTTTCCACATTGTAAACCTTTACAAAAATTTGGGCAGAGTCTCCCCATAAATAGAGCTATCCCAAAACAGAGTACAACACATAACAAAATTCCCGGCCAGGGAACACATAATACTCAACAGAAAGCAGTAATACAAGTAGATTCCCAGCCAGGGAAGACACCACACATATGTCAACAAAAGTGGGTTCCAACACCCACATAATACACCAATGACTCTCATATCATTCTAGCAATTCAACCTAATTGCATGCAACCTTAAATGAAAGAGAGAAAGGCTCATGCCTTTATATACAATCCATATACAAGTATAATCGTGCTCACATGCGAGCATCATGAATATGAATATGTATAAATCCTCAGGTGTATATATAGGTACTCTATACGATACCGTGCTCCATCAAGCCCTGGTACCACGATCCTGGGAGTACCTCAAATCAACAGCTCGAGCTCAGCTCCATAGCCATCGATGTACCTGTCCACCTGTCCCAACAGAGACAGCCCCCAACGGGGTGAGCATACCAATACACAAAATCCCATAATCATAATAATGAAATTCATAATTTACAACAAAGGTAAATGCTAATGAATTTAAATGATACTCCCTGGATGGCAACATCCTCATCCGGGATTCCGTGTACTGTCCCTGTTCTCACAACATCAAACTCATCAAATCTCATAAATCAGTAAATCAACACATTGATTTACATATCGCATGCCTGATTCTCAAATACCAAGAATGAATGATTCCAAGTTCATATACATGCAAAAAATAGATATATCAATATCTAATATGGATTTCATAACCTTGCTTTCCATTATACTTAGACATCTCATATGTCTTATAATGAAAACATGAGTCTATGAACCTAGACATCTCAAATGTCTCATAATGAATACATGATTCTACGAACCTAGACATCTCAAATGTCTTACGAAGAATGCATGATTCTACAAACCTAGACATCTCAAATGTCTCATAATATAGTCATATAAACCCAGTACCCCATATATCATGCAAGAGTCATCCTACTCTAGTGTCACGCACGCTACAAGCGGCGATATCAAGATTTGGGTCATTCCTTGGCTATATCAACATATATGTATAACCATACGCAAAACATTCAATGCAATCAAAAACACCTTATGCATTTCACATATATATAGTAATGCTCGTACGTCGCACGTACCTTAAATCTCCGAAGTCCGAGCCAAGCCTTGCTCGAGTTCCATGCCCCGAGGAATGATGTGCTAACACGATAAACAATTCACCATTATTTACGAACATGTAACCTATGCTCAAGCACACCCATATCCCTCACAACATTGTCAATACACGACAATTATCCTCTTAAAAGACCCGGGGCAGGGTACATGCAGGGAAGGAATAAATGAGACAAATCGAAATTTGTTCAAGAATGCCCTACAAAAATCGAACCTCAATCTCACAATTTCGAACCCAATAAAATACCACAATTCATCTAAAATGTCAATTAAGCTAACCAAGCAAGAATCAACATCCCTTGACAAAAACTCCCCATTTTCGAACTCAACCCCCATAATTTCGGATCCAAACAAGCCCTTAAATTCAAACCCTTAAAATCCTTCAAATTCGAACCAAAGCTTCTCAATTCAATCTCAATCAAGCATCATAATACTCTTAAAACATGCAATAATCGATCAATTGCACGAAATAATACCCCTGCCAAAAACTCCCAAAAATCGAAATCAAACCCTACAATTTTCGAAAATAATTTCGAACCATAATCACCAATTTAAGCAGGGAAATGCACGAAAAAGACAAACAAGGGTTAAGGGAGATTACCCAACGAAATCGGAAGCAAAATCGGACGAAATCCGATGAACCCTAGAATTTGGGGATCGCCGCTTATCTGCAAAATTCGACTTCCACACGCGACGAAACCTTCAATTGGCAGAGGGGAAAGGAGCGCCTCGTCGAGACGAAGACGGCGGTAGGTCGCACGCCCCGAACGGCGGCCGGACGGCGGCGGGCGAGGCGTTTTTTACGCGCGGAGGCAGGGGAAGATCGGGAATGGCGCGGCCGCGGGAGAGAGAGAAAGATGAGGGTTGAAATGAAAATTTTCTTAAATTTTTGGGTTCAATTGGTATTTATAGCAAAAATACCCCGAAAAATTAATAGCCCCACAAATACATCATGATTCCTTAAAAATCATCTGTTTTCAAAAACTCTCTCTCTAACTCCAAAATCCCCTACCGGTGCTCACCCAGCACCCGAGATCCCGAGACACATTAAAAACCCAACTCTTAGGTTTACACCGCAATGTGAATACAATCTCAACCTCTGGATCCAACGATCCCAACTACCCAAATAAACGAGCCCAGAAGGCCCAACACCTCGATTAAATCCCAAATCGCCACGTAAAACCACTTTAGGGATTATTAACACTACGGGATTAACACCTATAATCCCTGGTCATCACAGTGACGGTCCATGTACATCAACATATGTCATCCATCATCATGCTAGTAAAATAATCATAATAAAACATGTATAACAACGCATGCCAGCTATAATAAAGTTAATAGAATAGCAATATCTCATACCTCATCGCTAACAAGATAGCGGCATACCTGTCTCCGTCGCTCGATAATAGTGCGAAATCAGCACTCATCGCTCGAAGGCGGCATAATCCTGTGCTGAGTACATAGCGGCACAATCCATCGCTATAGAATCGACGACATGATACCTCGTCATATAATAAGTGGCATGAAACCTCGCTATACACCTGAGCCTGAATCATTGTCTACATAACAGCGGAAAGAGGCATCGCTATCAACATATCTGGTGGCACTAATCATCGCCAATCCTCATAGAAGAATAAGTCATCGTAAATCCACATAATAGCGGAATGGGGCATCGCTATTAACATATCCGGCGGCATAAACCATCGCCAATCCTCATAGAAGAGTGAGTCATCGTAAAATAGCGGAATGAGGCATCGCTATCATCATATCCGGCGGCATCAATCATCGCCAATCCTCATAAAAGAATGAGTCATCGTAAAATAGCGGAATGAGGCATCCTATCATCATAAACATCATCATAATCATCATATCATCTTTACTCATCATAAACATCATCATACACATCATATTCACATATATACTCACGACAAACTATGTTAATTAGAAATGGGACTGTCCGGGTTCCATTATGACAGCGGCACAATTGGCCCCCTCGCTCGACATAACACATCGTATGATACCCATCGCTACGCCTTGATAGCGGATGTATCTCTTATTCAGCGGATGATACCCATCGCTACGCCATGATAGCGGATGTACCCCATCGCTCAGCGGATGATACCCGTCGCTACTCCTTGATAGCGGATGTACCCCATCGCTCATCAGCGGATGATACCCATCGCTACACCTTGATAGCGGATGTACCCCATCGCTCATCAGCTATGTGAGCGGCAAGACCTTCCTCGCTTGCCCATAATGACCACCGGACATTCTACCATTCTAAGTAACATAGTTAAACATACATTATCATCATATAAACATCATCATCTTATAGCATCATTATCTTAGAGATAAAACAGTAATTGTACGAAATCATAGTTGAGTAAGCTTGCTAGTTATTCATTAACTTCTTTTCTTTTTCCCTGGTTCATATTCATGCATATGGGCATCTTACCCTATGGCATCTTACCGCCTTATAAACATCATATCATTCTATAAACATCATATTAACATCATCATTACTTATCATAATCGTCATCGTAAACGTCATATCATCTTCATTTATCATAACATCATCGTAAGTATCTTGTCATCTTTATTCATTATAAAATCATCTTCATCGTGAACTTACTTATCATAACATCATCTTAAACATCTTATCATTTTTTTATTCATTATACACATCATCATGGCATCGTAAATTCTTATGCAATCATAGTATGATCATAATATAGGAGTATGGCCTCTTACCATATGGGCATCTTACCCCGTGGCATCTTACCACATCATAACATCGTATCACATCATCATAAACTTACTTATCAAAATCATCATTATCATGACATCATCATTATAAACTTACTTATCATAATTATCATCGTAAGCATCATCATCATAAACATCATCATCATAAACTTATGCAATTAAAGCAAGGTCATAGTTTAGGAATATGTTACCGTATGATGCTCGTACGTTTCTTACGTACTTTCCTTGCTTGAACATTACATGAACAAACGCATTAGTATATTCAATAATAATTGAGACCATACCGAAGTATTCCACTGTCGGTTGTCTACCCAGTCTGTCCTCAGACAATACGTCATATCTTTCTTTTCCCTGATTTTCTTCCAAAATCAGATTCCTTGGCACGTAGCATATAGAGTGTTAGACATCGCTATTAATGCCATCCTATCGTGTTCCACACGATTCCTGCAACCACAATGGTTAGCAATACCACTTTTCATAACATAAAAGCACATAAACAATTAGTCATGTCGTATAACATTAAGGCCATCATGCATAAATATGTGCTATCAATAACTTCCTAGGCCCTCAACAGTCCCAATGAGCAACCACTGCTCTGATACCACTAATGTAAGGACCCCATATACTTAACCCTTGATTAGTGTATTAATCATTATGTGTGGCACATGCTTTCAATAAAATTATTCGGGAAACCCAGATGATACTTTACCATTGAATGGCAATTACAAAGTTTTCTTTAACATACAGTGTTATAAGCTCATCATCCTAACAACAACAGACTCATAGGGTTCGCCCATCACACCACTTTTTACATTGTGGACTTTTATAAAAATTTGGGCAGAGTCTCCCCATAAATAGCGCTATCCCGAAATAAAAGCACAACGCATAACATAATTCCCGGCCAGGGAAAACATAACACTCATCAGAATACAGCAATATCAAGTAAATTCCCAGCCAGGGAAGACACCACACATATGACAACCAAAGTGGGTTTCAACCCCCACATAACACACTAACGACTCTCATATCATTAGCAATTCTACCACAATTGCATGCAACATTTAATGAAAGAGAGGAAGGCTCATGCCTTTATATACAACGCATATACAAGTAATCTTGCTCACATGCGAGCATCATGAATATGTATATAACCCTCATGGGTATATAAGTACTCTATACGATACTGTGCTCCATCAAGCCCTGGTACCCACGATCCTGGGAGTACATCCAATCAACAGCTCGAGCTCATCTCCAAAGCCATCGATGTACCTGTTCACCTGCCCCAACAGAGACAGCCCCCAACGGGGTGAGCATACCAATTCCACAATTTCATAATCATAATGACATAATACATAATTTACGAAAATGTAAATATTGTGGAACATATGTGATACTTCCTGGATGGTATCATCCTCATCATAGCGTACCCCTGTAATAATCCTGTTCTCAAAACAGATAAATCATCAAATCCTGAATATGCAGTTAATCATCATATTGGTTAACCCTAGCCAGTTTCAATTTAAACAACATTTCGTAACATCTTTCTTTATCTAGCAATTATCACAATTCTAGATATTATAATGAGATTTCCTTAACTTTCGATACTAGTTAATCACTTCTCTGATTAACTACGTCTCTGTTCTTATTCATTACCAATAGGGAATAAAATACAGATATCCTAGATATCTAATCAAATACCATCTTTTTCATTTCTTACTTCATGTAGCATCATACTATCGGTGTTTGCTCCGTAGCAACCACACCCCATCATTTGCTCGCTTCATAGCGGCACTAAGCATTTCACCATGTGAATCAACATAACGTAATCAAGTCCCGGTACCATCATAGTAAAGCATTTCATGTATTTTAGATCATGCATCATACTTGTAAAACATCATTTAAACTATGCTCGTACGCTAAACGTACCTTAAATCCTCGAAGTCCGAGCCAAACCTTGTTCGAGTTCCATGCCCTGAGGAACGATGTGCTAACACGATAAATAATTCACAATTATTTACGAACATGTAACCCATGCTCAAGCACATCCATAACCCTCAAAATATTGTCAACACACGACAATAAATCATTTAAAAGACCCGGGGCAGGGTACATGTGTGATGACCAGGGATTATAGGTGTTAATCCCGTAGTGTTAATAATCCCTAAAGTGGTTTTACGTGGCGATTTGGGATTTAATCGAGGTGTTGGGCCTTCTGGGCTCGTTTATTTGGGTAGTTGGGATCGTTGGATCCAGAGGTTGAGATTGTATTCACATTACGGTGTAAAACCTAAGAGTTGGGTTTTTAATGTGTCTCGGGATCTCGGGTGCTGTGTGAGCACCGGTAGGGGGTTTTGGAGTTAGAGAGAGAGTTTTTGAAAACAGATGATTTTTAAGGAATCATGATGTATTTGTGGGGCTATTATTTTTTCGGGGTATTTTTGCTATAAATACCATTTGAACCCAAAATTTCCGAAATAATTTCATTTCAGCCCTCTCCTTCCTCTCTCTTTCCCGTCCGCGCGATTTCCCGTCGCCTCCCCTGCCCCGCCGTTTCAGGCGCTCCGCCAGCCGCCGTCCGGCCGCCGATCGGCGCGTGCGACCTACCCACGGCTTCGTCTCGACGAGGCGCTCCTTTCCCCTCTGCCAATTGAAAGTTTCATCGCGATTTGAGGTCGAATTTTGAGAAAGAGCGGCGATCCCCAATTTCTAGGGTTCTTCGATTTTTCGTCCGATTTCTTCCGATTTCGTTTGGCACATCATTCCTCGGGGCATGGAACTCGAGCAAGGCTTGGCTCGGACTTCGGAGATTTAAGGTACGTGCGACGTACGAGCATTACTATTTATATGTGAAATGCATAAGGTATTTTTGATTGCATTGAATGTTTTGCGTATGGTTATACATATATGTTGATATAGCCAAGGAATGACCCAAATCTTGATATCGCCGCTTGTAGCGTGCGTGACACTAGAGTATGATGACTCTTACATGATATAAGGGGTACTGGATTTATATGACTATATTATGAGACATTTGAGATGTCTAGGTTTGTAGAATCATGTATTCTTCGTGAGACATTGAGATGTCTAGGTTCGTAGAATCATGTATTCATTATGAGACATTTGAGATGTCTAGGTATAATGGAAAGCGAGATTATGAAATCAATATTAGATATTGATATATCTATATTTGCATATATATGAACTTGGAATCATTCATTCTTGATATTTGAGAATCAGGCATGCGATGTGTAAATCAATGTGTTGATTTACTGATTTATGAGATTTGATGAGTTTGATGTTGTGAGAACAGGGACAGTACACGGAATCCCGGATGAGGATGTTGCCATCCAGGGAGTATCATTTAAATTCATTAGTATTTACTTGTGTTGTAAATTATGAATTTCATTATTATGATTATGGGATTTTGTGTATTGGTATGCTCACCCCGTTGGGGGCTGTCTCTGTTGGGACAGGTGGACAGGTACATCGATGGCTATGGAGCTGAGCTCGAGCTGTTGATTTGAGGTACTCCCAGGATCGTGGTACCAGGGCTTGATGGAGCACGGTATCGTATAGAGTACCTATATATACACCTGAGGATTTATACATATTCATGATGCTCGCATGTGAGCACGATTATACTTGTATATGGATTGTAGATAAAGGCATGAGCCTTTCTCTCTTTCATTTAAGGTTGCATGCAATTAGGTTGAATTGCTAGAATGATATGAGAGTCGTTGGTGTATTATGTGGGTGTTGGAACCCACTTTTGTTGACATATGTGTGGTGTCTTCCCTGGCTGGGAATCTACTTGTATTACTGCTTTCTGTTGAGTATTATGCTTTCCCTGGCCGGGAATTTGGTTATGTGTTGTACTCTTTTTTTTGGGATAGCTCTATTTATGGGGAGACTCTGCCCAAATTTTTATAAAAGTTTACAATGTTAAAAGTGGCACCAAGGGGTTGGTAAAGGGCAAACATATGAGTCTTTCATTGACAGGCAATGATTAAGTATCATCAGAGCTTCCCGATTGACATTTTATAGAAAGCATGTACCACACATAGTGGTTAATACACTAATCAAGGTTTAAGGGCTTGGGGTCCTTACATTAGTGGTATCAGAGCAGTGGTTGCTCATTGGGGCTGTTAAGGGCCTAGGAAGTTATTGATAGCACATATTTATGCATGATGGCATTAATGTTGTATGACATAGCAAATTGTTTATGTGCTATTATGATATGAAAATGGTATTGCTAACCATTGTGGTTGCAGGAATCGTGTGGAACACGATAGGATGACATTTATGGGGATGTCTGGCACTCCGTGTGTTATGTGCCAAGGAAGCTGGTTTTAAGAAAATCAGATAAAGATAAAGGGATATTTCCGAGGTAACATGTATTTTACGTTGTCTTGTTGACACATGATGATGCAAAGTGGTGCATTGAGGTTATGATATATGTTATTGTGCATTGTTTTTTGCCATATGCATGTTATGAAATATAAGAGGTGTATTTCTTGAGTCAAAGTTATCTTAGTAAGGATTTAATGGCTTATGCTAAGTCCATATGAAGCGATGAAGAGTCCCGCTTATATGGAGTAGCAATGCTAAAGTCCATAGGAAGCGATGAAGAGTCCCGTTT